>JAMPIV010004365.1:510000-1197500 GCA_024509875.1 Oreohelix idahoensis
ATTATAATTCGTAGTTCCATATTTTTTCCATGTTAGTCGTCAATATTATTTGAATCTAGAAATCCACCATCTTTTTCCCTTCTCTCTATCGTTTTTTCAAACTAAAATGACCATGTCTGTGTTTCGTCAGAATTTACGCTACAATACAGGGAATGAGAGCGGTGTGTGTGTTTATACATTTCCACTGCGTGAATATAAGGCGATGCAAGTATTGGCCTTGTGTCGTATTTTCAAATCTGTCAAAAGCCATCTCGCGCGTTCGTTACAATTTTTGATTCCAAACAACGTGTGCTGATGGTGGCATTCTTCTGTCTCTCCTTTCCCCTCCTTCTTGTCTCTCCTTCCGTCTAGAACAAAAATATGCCTCGATTTGTTTCGACATGTAATATTTAACAGTAAGGCCTATTGAAAGCGATATGTTTGCAGGCGGGGCGAAGAAGCTAATCGCAACCCAATATTTTATTTCTACCTTATTTTGACTAGATACTCTATAATGTTTTATCTAATTTATCGATTGTATTGAGGATATCACTACACATCTCCCCACTTAAGAACATGCTTTCTGATGCAAGTTCATAATCCGAAATACACATAGATCCAATTTTGCTCCTTAGGCCTTTTGAATACTCTGATTTTCGTCAAAAGGGTGCCTACTCAAGAAGTCTGCACCAACATTTTGCGACACGGGAATGTATTCAATAGTGAATGAATACGGCTGTATGAGCAACGACCATCGTAATAACCGAACATTTTCATGCTTTGCCTGTGACAGAAATACGAGCGGCTGATGATCCGTTTGGACCACAAATTGTCTACCATAGAGATATATCTGGAACATTTTTATAGCCCAGATTAAAGCTAAACACACTTTCTCACTTGTTGAATAGTTTTGTTCCGCTTTGTTCAACTTGCAACTAGCATAAGCAACTGGGTTCGGTTCCCCATCTTGTGAGGTGGACCTCTGCAACAATGTGGCCCTAAGCCAACGTTACTTGCGTCCGTTCTCACAACAAATTCTTGACTCAAGTCAGGCAATTTCAATATTGGCTTGCTTGTGAGTTTTTCTTTTAACTCTTGGTATGCCAATTCACATTGCGCTGACCGGGTAATTTTATCAGGATTTCCCTCACGAGTTAAATCCGTCAGAGGAGCACATAAAGAGTTAAAATTTTTAATGTACTTCTGGTAAAATCCACACAACGACACAAAAGATCGCACATCTTTCTTTGTTTGTGGCCTTGGTGCTCTTTGTAATTTCTCTAGTTCTTGGGGTCAGGGGTCATGATACCCTGATATACCGTATGTCCCAAGAACTCCAACTCTTTAATCCAATACAACATTTGGTTGGTCTAGCAGTCAAGTTTGCCTCTCTGAGTCTCTCAAATAACATATTCAAAGAGTTAACGTGTTCCTCAAATGTTTCAGTAGCGATGAGGATATCATCCATGAAATTCGTGATACATGGATTATTCAGGGGATCCAAAAATTTTCGCATCATCCTAGAAAACACACTCGGAGCATTTTTCAACCCAAACGGGTACATGTTGAACTCATAATGTCCTTCCGAGGTGCTAAAGGCTAAATAAGGTCGAACCTCAGGCTTTACTGGAATTTGATAATAGCCTTTGCTAAGATCCACCTTAGAAAAATATTTTGCCTTGTTCAGTCTGGCAATAGTTGATTTGTATCAGGTAATGGATCCACCTGACCTTCTGTGACAGCATTCAGTTTCCTGTAATCTATGCACAGTCTATGTTCCCCAGATGGTTTCCTCAACAAAATCCCACTAGAGCTATAAGAAGATTCACTTTGAGAAATAATCCCTTCTTTCAACAAATACTCTATCTCCTATTTCAACGCTTTTTCCTTAGCGAACGGAATAAGATAGGCTCTCATACAGATGGGTGTTGGGTCTAATAACTTCATATCATATTCCAACAAATTGGTGTGCCCCGGTTTGTCCGTTAACACGTCTGTATGTTCATCCAGAACCTATTGAACCCGCTCCCTCTGATTTTTTGTCAAGTGTTTACTGACTTTTACCTGTGCAGCTGTCTCACAGGGGTTTAGGGGGTATTCGTGAGAGGCGAGTGGTTCATTGTCCAGATATTTCTTTAGAAGGTTCACATGATAGATCTTCTCTTTCCCCTTTTTATCTATCTTATAGTTAGTTCTAGACACCTTCTCTAGAACTGTATATGGACCTTGCCATCCAATTTGCAACTTGTTACTGCTGCCGGGTAGTAGAAGAAGCACCTTCTCTCCCACAGCTAGTTCCTTATCCTTCGCTTTCTTATTATAATATGCAGCATGTTTTTTCCTGGCTTGTCTCAAATTATCATTAGCAAGTTTCCAGCCAGTTTTAAGACGAGTGGTCAGCTCGTTCCCATATTGATATGATGAGGTAACAGTCTCTTCTGCCTTCTCATCGGTCCACGTCCTCAATAGGGCTTCCAATGGACCTTTGATTGGTCTGCCAAATAATAGTGTTGCCTACATATTTTTCATGGCACCGGCCATTATCATGTAATTGGAGGTGTGGTGGTGGTCACTTTCCTTCCTTTTGTCATCACATAAGAACCTTCCACTACCAATTCTTTTCCTGGGGTTGTATCCCCTCAGGTTCAAATTCAAAGTGAGAGAACTTCGCTCTCTTTTATTTTTACCCAGTTCACGGAATTCCGACCGAGGGATTGTCGGGTGAGACTGGAGTGAAATCCTTTTTTGTACTTGACGCATAGTGGCCATTCTAACAAATTCAATTGAAGACTGTGTGTGAAAAGGGGGGGTTCCCATTCCACTATGTCTACTTTACCATAGTTATTTTTAGTTTCAGGCCTAGGTTTGCCCCGTGGCGTTTCTAGGTCCTGATTATTTTCACCACGTGTGGGTGTTCCCTCGTGCAATTGGCCGCAGGCCTCCACAAAATTTTCAATGTCCACCATTACGCCTGGTCAATAATATTTTTGAGAAACTTTTTGGCAGATGGTATCTATTTTCTCATGGTCCCCATCTATTCCAACATGTAAACTCCTTATTATCTCTGCCCTATACGAAGTGGGAAGTACCAGCTGTCCGTGACCAGTGGATCCAGTTCCAGCCTTCCTATAGATCAATTTATTCTTCATATAGTAGTCTCCTTTGTTTGGAGGTGTATGACATTTAGGCAATTTTTTTAAACACGGCTTGAGTGATCTGTTCTCAGCATGTGCCTTTCTCATCTCCTCTGGATGAGTATAGGATTATCCTCCTCCTTCTTTGACTGTGGTCTTGTCTGCACTGTTGCCATGATCATAGGTCTCTTGGGATTCCCCAAGAAGACATATCTACACCCGAATATCAGAGGGTAGATTGGTTCGTTTATCACTGCTGCTTTGATTACTCCTTCCACATAGCGAGTTTTCACAGTTATCCTGGTGATGGGAAGTGTCATGGTTGCTACGTCCTTAGTTGCCCCTTGTATCTCCACTGTTTCTGTGGTATACTGATCTGGGTTTACTAGGTGAGAACTCACAACAGAATCAAATTCTAATCCAGTATCATAAAAGCACCTGATGGTGACCCCATTGCATACAACATCTTCACAAACTGTGGGATGATACGGTTCCTGCTGTCCAGTGGGTTTGTCCTTTAATCCCTTGTTCCCCGTTTTCATAGCATCGAAGGTAGAAGGTTTTTTTTTACAAACGTTGGTGTTATGAGTGTCCCTCTTACACCATTTACACCATAACTTTCCTTGGTGGAAAGGTTTTCTTTCATCATATTTTCGGTCATTGAACTGTGGGTTTCTATCTCAATAGTCAACTCTTGGCCTATCAAAGTTGGGTTTGCCTCGGTTTCCCTGATCTTTATTTTCAAATTTATTAGAGTTTTGTGGGGCCCTATAATTTTCTAAATGATTCTTCTTAGTACCAGCCACTTCTGCCTGGGCTGCCTGATACCTCTCAGTGACATTAAGTACCTCACCCAACCTCTCTGCACATTGTTCCATGAGAAACTTTCTCAGGTCTGGAGCCACGGACTCTCTTAATTGCTCTATCATGATCATCTCTTTAAGATCTTGGGTCTTCCCCAGAGCAGTCCATTTCTCCAAATAGGTTTCCAATCTGGCAGAGAATTGGTGGTATGTCTCCCCAGACAAAGCTTAGCATTTCTAAACTTCTTACGACAAAATTCACTATTCTTCTCATATCTTAACAACAAAGCCTGCTTTAACATGTCATAATTGTCTTGGTCATCCCTGCTCATCTTTGCAAACACTTCATAAGATGTTCCCCTAAGACCCTGGGATAACTTTAAAACTCCAAGATAGATAGATAGATAGATAGATAGATAGTTAGATAGACAGGCAGGCAGGCAGGCAGGCAGGCAGGCAGGCAGGCAGGCAGACCGACCGACAGACAGACAGACAGACAGACAGACAGACAGACAGACAGACAGACAGACAGACAGACAGACAGACAGACAGACAGACAGACAGACAGACAGACAGACAGACAGACAGACAGACAGACATACATACATACATACATACATACATACATACATACATACATACATACATACATACATACATACATACATACATACATACATACATACATACATACATACATACATACATACATACATACATACATACATACATACATACATACATACATACATACATACATACATACATACATACATACATACATACATACACATATATATATATATATATATATATATATATATATATATATATATATATATATATATATAATTAAACAAAAGGGACAATCTGTCCAAGTGTCGTGAAACATTCTAAATCCACATATATAAATTAAAAGATAAATGTAAAGCCTAACACATAAATTCAATAAAAGGAAAGAGAAATGGTAAAAGTACAGTGCTGTCACAATGGCGTACAAAAATCCCCCTTGTTTTCTACTTCATCTGCAAATTGTAACGTTTCACGTTGATAGTAAAGCCTACTGCATCACTACACGCTTTCTACAATAAAACGTGTACTGCATTTCTAAGAAAACCTTGAGATACGCAAGCTGATTAATGACCTAAATTAATACTTCCATTAATTTCATTTTATACACTACGTTAACATAAACGGAAGGACAGATGGAATTAGGATAGAGAGCGTGAGGGCTGAAAGCAGGAACGCATGCAACACTAACACGCGTCTCGCGATATACAATTAATGCCACCCTCCCCGCGCGAAAGGCCAGAAGCACTAACTTTTTTTTTCAAATAGACCGTGATAAAAAACACTACAACTACGAGAGTTGGGTTTGAAAACCTGAAAAACGCTTATTAGGAAACATGACATTATACTGGTTTACGTTTGAAAGCCTGACAGTACCCAGACACCACATCGTATCGAAGGGAACGGGAGGTAGAAGAAAATGCATATTTTGAACGCAGCCCCTTAGCCCCATTAAACTTATATATTTGGGTTCCTTAGGACTTGCTGACAAAGAATATGTTAAGTGTTACGCAAATAGTCTAGGAATTAACAAATTATAGCCAAAAGAAAATAGTGAGGGTGTCAGACAACACCAAATCATAATCGCACAGTGGCATGTTTTTAAACCACCATTTTACGGGAAATAGGCCAACAAGTTAAATCCTATTTGATTGGATAGAAGTAAATGTAAGGCGAAACACGATTAGTCAGACTACAAATACTAATTTTTTTTTTGTTAGGGAAACGTGAGTATGGGTACTTTTTTTGAAAAGCTGTGTAAACATGGCCCGATTGGTTAGCCCCGCCAATATAGTCAATTAGGAGCGTCAGTTCAGTGCCACATTTTAAAATAAACTTACTAAGAAACAGTGCGTTGAGATCCAGATCATATTTTTCTAAATAAAAGTCTGGGACAGAGGCAGATCGGAATTTGTGCCATTATTCATCGCCAGTCAACGTATCTGTGTATTATTTCCATGAATTGTGGTAAGCTTGACATATTCGATATTTTTTTAATGAAAATTGAATGTAAATTGAAAATTTATGTCTGTATATGTGCGTGGTTCAGTAGCGAACATGAGGCAAGGCCTAGATAGTGCTCCAACCTGAACCGAACGTGTCGGAGAAAAGAAAACTGCATGGAATTGCCAAATAGTACACTGACACCTATCTTATTGACTAGAAGGAAATAATGCTGGAATTGCAGAGGCGTAGTAACCATTAGGGAGGAGTATACTGGTGTAAATTGTTTCAGATGAAGCTAGCAGTTGGCCTACCGCTCTGAACTCAGTGTTTGTTCTGTTTTGTGTTCAGTGTGGAAATAGATTATAAATTAGATCTGAAGTAGGAGGTACAACCTTCTAGTTTCAGGGACTGTGGTCCTAGTTATTGAAGCAGCACCTGGTCTGAGTTTTGCTGAATCCAGAGGCTGACAGCATACTCCTTGGTCCAGATAGCGACCAGTGAGATGTCTCCAGAACACAGTGAAGCAATCGAGCAGAAGAGTCCTTTCCTGCCGCCATCACGAAAGATAAGCTTCTGTGGCCAGAGTAGCTCAACATTATGTGCCTCCTCAAAAATTGACATTTTATTAAACACAGAGGGACAATTAATTGGTTCAAATGACAGGAACTGTGAACTTTTCCCAATACTATTTCCACGATAATCAAACACTTGAAGTCATGATGAAAAACAACAACCAAGCTTGAACAAAACCAGTATTACCTCATATTACTACTTCACAAATTACACACATAGAATAATAATAATAAAATATATCAATACAAAGTTCATATATATAAGCTGTGTACATACTACTTGTAATTACATTTGATTGTGATTCCTGGTTCACTGTGTAGTTGAATCAGGATACCCATTATTGAAAGAATTAATACATATATTTTTAAACTTAAATACTTGACTCATTTAAGATAGTCTTATAGAGTGTTATATGTGTGTGAGTGTCACAGTGTTGTAAAGTGTTGTGGAATAAATTAAATTGTTTATCTGTCTGTTGTTGTTGTGACTTACACTTCATCATTTTCATAACCCTAGACATTTAACGTAGTCATCACAATACTCCAGAATAATTCTGACTGAGGTATAAATGTGGTAGCAAGCAGGTCATCTGTAATACTCCACACTTAATAGATACAGATACCTTCACAGCTGATCTCAGTCAGTACACTAAGTCCCCTAAAAATATTTATAACATCCCACTTTACCACGTATATTGGGGTCTCGCTCCCGAGATATTGAACTTTCTCCTATTATATATATTGGGAATAATAAAAATTTAAAAAGTATCCTTGGGTGGAATTAAATAAGGTTGAGCTCTCAGTGCCTGTGGTTGTCCTTGGATAATTAATTACAGATTGTATTGTTTAGTTAGACATTATATACATTTATCTGTTAGAAAATGGCGGACCTGGCCAAATTTCGATCTGCTGCTGTGCAGACTGCTAAAGAGTTAGGAATGGACGGGCAAGTTATGATTGCCTATGTCACTACGGAATGTGACAAATATATTGAACGTGAAGAAAGAAGATTAGAAAAAGAGGCCGAAAGAAAATTAGAATCTGAAAGATTGGCCGAAGATAAAAGAATAGAGGCTGAAAAAGAAATTAAGAGGTTGCAGATTGAGGCTGAGGCTAAGAGGTTGCAGATTGAGGCTAACAAAGAGGCTAGAGCATTGGAGGCGGATCATGGGGCGGAAATAAAGAGGCTCCAGTTGGAAGAGAAAAAGGCTGAAAGGGAAGCAGAAGTCCCTATACCTCCGATGCTACTGCTAGTCAGGGAGCCTCAACCTCAGCTATGAATTTTCATTTAGATCATTTTGTTGAGAAAGAAGATGATATCGAGAGCTATCTAAATAGATATGAACTATTAGCTATCACGTATGGGTTAGAAAGAGAAAGGTGGAGCTTAAAGTTATCTCAATGGCTTCGTGGGGCAGCTTATGAAGTTTTTGCCAAAATGAGCAGAAATGATCAAGAAAATTATGACATGCTAAAGCAGGCTCTTTTGTTAAGATATGAAAAGAACGCAGAATTTTATAGGAAAAAATTTAGGAATGCTAAACTACTGTCAGGTGAAACCTATCACCAGTTCTCTGCACGGTTAGAGACATAGTTGGAGAAATGGACTTCTCTGGGGAAAACCCAAGATCTTAAGAAAATGGTCCTTATAGAACAATTAAGAGAGTCCATGGCTCCAGACCTGAGAAAGTTTCTCATGGAACAAGTTGCAGAGAGACTGGGTGAGTTACTAAATGTTGTAGAAAGGTATCAAGCAGCTCAGGCAGAGGTATCAGGTAATAAAAAGAAACAGGTAGATAATTTTAAGGCACCACAGAACTTTAATAAATTTGATCCTAGAGATCAAAACAAAGGTAAGCACCAGTTTGATAGGCCACGGTATGACAATAAAAATAAAACCCCACAATTCGATGAAAGGAAATATGATGAAAGAAAATCTTTCAACCAAAACAGGAGGTGGTGTAAAAATTGTAAGATGAACAATCATGACACTGACCATTGTAGAAGGAACCCTATAGTTATGGCCACCCTTCAGGTCAGGTCAACCTCAAGACAGGAGGAGGATATCCTGATAGATACCACTCCAGAAGAGATGAGGAAGGCACAGGCTGGGGATAAGACCCTCAAGCCTTGTTTTAGGAAATTGTCAACTTGTCATACAACTCCAGGCAAGGGAGATTTTTACATGAAAAACAAGTTGATTTACAGGAAGGCCGGAACTAGATCCAATGGTCACGGACAGTTGGTTCTTCCAAAGACATATAGGGCAGAATTAATAAGGAGCCTACATGTGAAACAAGATGGGGACCATGAGAAAATTGGTACCATCATCCAAAAGGTGGCTCACAATTATTATTGGCCCAAAGCAAGGTGGGACATTGAGAATTTTGTAGAAAGGTGTAGCATAGCACATGAGGGAACACCCACAAGTGGGAACATTGATCAGGACCTGGACACGCCACGGGGCAAACGTAGGCCTGACAATAGAAAGAATAATAAAGTGGACCAAATGGAATGGGAAGCCCCTTTTCACGGACAAGCTTCAATTAACTGTTTTACAATGGCCACTATGCAGAGAGTGCAAAAAGATGTCTTACCCCAGGATAAGCCGAAAATCCCTCAATCGGACTTAAACAAACTGGAGGAAGAGGATGTAGAGAGGAAATCTCTCATCAAGAATTTTAAGTGGGGAGATAGCCCCAAGAAAAAAATTGGTAGCGGTCGTTTTGTGCCTGATAATTCTGGGAAGAAAAATCATCACTATAGAGCTTCGAGTGGAAGAGACCCTACCAGTGCATGGAAAAATAGACAAGAATGCTAAAAACCGAGATTTGGCTGTGGGAGAGAAGGTACTGCTTCTTCTACCCGGTAGTCAAAATAAGTTACAAATTGGATGGCAAGGTCCATATACAGTTCTAGAGAAGGTGTCTAGAACAAATTATAAGATAGATAAGAAGGGGAAAGAAAAAATCTATCATGTGAATCTCCTGAAGAAATATTTGGAAAGAGAAAATCAGGAAGAGACACACTTGTTGACCTTGTCCATTGCCATGGAAATGAAAAAGGAACCACTTTCATCATTTGAATATCCATTACACCCCTGTGAGACAGCGGCACAGGTGAAAATCAGTACACATTTAACGAAAAATCAGAAAGAGAGAGTGCAACAGGTTCTAGATAATCATACAGAGGTGTTAACAGACCGACCGGGCATACAAACTTATTGGAATATGATATGAAACTGATAGACCCCACACCTGTCTGTATGAAACCCTATTCGATTCCTTTTGCTAAGGAGAAAGCTTTGAAGGAAGAGATAGACTATTTGTTGAAGGAAGGAATTATTTCACACAGCGAATCTTCGTATAGTTCCAGTGTTGTGATCTTAAGGAAACCCTCTGGAGAACATAGACTCTGTATAGATTACAGGAGACTGAATGCTATTACAGAAGGACAGGTGGATCCATTGCCGGATACAAATCAGTTGTTTGCCAGACTAAATAAAGCTAAATATTTCTCAAAAGTGGATCTGAGTAAAGGATACTATCAGATTCCAGTAAAGCCTGAGGTTAGACCATATCTAGCTTTTAGTACCTCAGAGGGACACTATGAGTTTAACAGATTGCCATTTGGATTGAAGAATGCGCCTAGTGTCTTCTCTAGAATGATGAGAAAATTATTGGACCCTCTGAATAATCCATGCATCACAAATTTCATGGATGATATCCTTATAGCAACAGAAACATTTGAGGAACACATTGACTCTCTGAATATGCTGTTTAATCGACTTAGAGGAGCGAATTTAACAGCCCGACCAACCAAATGTTGCGTTGGATGTAAAGAATTAGAATTCTTGGGACACACAGTCCATCAGGGAAACATGACCCCTGACCCCAAGAATTTAGAGAAACTAAAGAAAGCCCCGAGACCACAAACCAAGAAAGACGTGAGATCCTTTGTCTCATTATGTGGTTTCTACCAAAAGTATATCAAAAACTTTAATTCCATATGTGCACCGTTAACTGATTTGACACGTAAGGGAAATCCAGATCGAATTACATGGACACCACAATGTGAAATGGCTTACCAGGAATTGAAGGAAAAGCTCACAAGCAAACCTATTTTGAAATTACCTGACTTAAGTCAAGAATTCATTGTAAGGACGGATGCCAGTAATATTGGGTTAGGTGCGACTCTGCTACAGAAAACAGATGCATTGGATGGGGAATTGAGCCCAGTGGCATATGCTAGCAGAAAGTTGAATAAAGCTGAAACCAACTACTCAACTAGCGAAAAAGAATGTCTTGCAGTAATATGGGCGATAAAGAAATTCAATATTTATCTGTATGGGAAGGCATTTAAGTTGCAAACGGATCACAAACCCTTGTCGTTTCTAGCGCAGGCTAGGTATGAAAATTCTCGGTTACTCAGATGGTCCTTACTTATGCAGCCATTTGAGTTTAGCATAGAGTATACATCTGGAAAGACAAATCTGGGAGCGGATTTTTTAAGCCGACATCCGTGTGATGAGAATCACCGTAAACCCCAGAAATATTAATAAATTTCTCTGTGTGTATATAGAATTATAGACTGACATATAATGTCTGTTTTAAGAGGGGAGAATTTGTCGTGAAACATTCTAAATCCACATATATAAATTAAAAGGTAAATGTAAAGCCTAACACATAAATTCAATAAAAGGAAAGAGAAATGTTAAAAGTACAGTGCTGTCACAATGGCGTACAAAAATCCCCCTTGTTTTCTACTTCGTCTGCAAATTGTAACGTTTCACGTTGATAGTAAAGCCTACTGCATCACTACACGCTTTCTACAATAAAACGTGTACTGCATTTCTAAGAAAACCTTGAGATACGCAAGCTGATTAACTGATTCCGTACGTAATTATTTTCAGCTCTGGACGGAATTATTTTTAAGCCCCAAAAATTTACACATACATAATTTACGTTTACTGACAATGTGTGTCTAATCATGAGTTAAGTATAACATATTATATATCAAATTAAAGTACATTGGATGAACAATATAAATCCATATGCCTTTCTAGCTAATTTTATGTTATGTTTATGTTATAACAGATAACATGTACACAGAAAAAAAGATAACTTGAAATTTTGAACAAAAATTTTCGACTTACGTAAGGCTTGTAACATAAATTGTTATCACAATACAGTTTCACTGCTCTCTTTGTGCAGGTAATCCATTTAGAAACACAGAAAAAGTAAGAAAGTTATGGTTGATCACACAGTTTGTTCACTGTTCACATATTAGTAACATATCCTGTGGGTTTTTCGGCCATTATGGCGATACGACAAAACACGATTAAAGATGAAGATAAATGTGAAAAAATCCGTTCAAACGCAAATAAAAGACGTTGAAGCTTGTTGAAATTTGCCCAGTTTTGTGTTTATTTCCGTTCGAGATAAATTCCGGGCAGTATAAAATATCAGAATAGAAAGAAACAATGAAATAAATCAGCGTCTTTTAAAAGATCTTACGTCTACAGCGTTCGGCCTTTGCGTCTATTATTAGATTTATTATTATTATAAATAAATATCACTAAAACAAAATGTATGATAATATCAACTAGACAAAAATTACAAAACTCGCCGAAAACAACACTTCAGCTCTACATTGGAACCTCTTTAATTGAAAATGTAAATGAATATAAAACACTAGGACTCATAATTGACCAACATTTAAGTTGGAATTCGCATGTACAAGCACTGACCAAACAAACGGCACAAAAAGTTTACCAGTTAGCTAAAATCAAACATTTATAGATGAGGAGACACGAAAAATGTTCTATACATCCCAGATACAAACACATCTAGACTATTGTTCCACAATTTGGGATGGCTGCACCATGTCCAACACTAAAAGACTCTTTTCATTACAAAAAACGTGCAGTGCGCCTAATTTCAGACAAAAACCTCACACAGTGTGTAGACGCATATACATATCTTAACATATTACCACTAAGAAAGCGCCTTCTCTTCAACAAAGCCAAATTTATTCACAAAATCTTGTCACAGAATGCTCCAACGTATCTGTGGCCTATTTTCAAATACAGCGGAAGACGCAGTCAACGCTTAAATAAATTACACATGCCCAAGCCTAGGCTCGACTTATTCAAGAAAAAGTTTAGCTTTTTCTGCTGCTCATCTGTGGAATACTCTTCCACACGACTTAAAAAATACTCTTAGTCCATATTCATTCAATCACAGACTTTTCAAATACATCATGAGTGCAGATTATATGCCACCCTAATTTCGTTATGTTCTTAAATAATTACGCTGTCACCTCAGGGGCGCATTCCCATAGTCAGTTATGACTGAAGGGGCTATTATTATTATTATTATTATTACATAACATCATATGTAGGTTTTAAAGTTAATTTTGTCCTGTTTAGTATAAATTATGATACGCATCTGTAAATTTGTGTAACTGTTATTGTACTGTTACAATGTTGGGATTTTATTTTATTGTACTTTCTTGTTATTTTATTATTTAAGTAACATTTAGGATACGTGTGAGAATAAATAGATTAACTATGGAAGAAGAGAGAAAGGAAGGGCAGAATGTTAGACGGGCCTGCGTGACCAATTCTAAACCCTTTGAAAATAAAGTTCGTTCGTTCTATCTATCTATCTATCTATCTATCTATCTATCTATCTATCTATCTATCTTTCTATCTATCTATCTATCTATCTATCTATCTATCTATCTATCTATCTATCTATCTATCTATCTATCTATCTATCTATCTATCTATCTATCTATCTATCTATCTATCTATCTATCTATCTATCTATCTATCTATCTAATTATCTATCGTATCTATCTATCTATCTATCTATCTATCTATCTATCTATCTATCTATCTATCTATCTATCTATCTATCTATCTATCTATCTATCTATCTATCTATCTATCTCTGATAATGTTTGTACTTTTCAACATATGTTATGTCATGCTTATAAGTAATTAATGTTAATATGAGTGTGCTATATTATTATTTTACTTTACAACGTTGAATTCCTTGAATTTGATATGTAAAATGCATATGAGAATAAATGAATTCAGTATGAAAGGTGAGAGAAAGGAAGGGCAGAATGTCAGACGGGCCTGCGTGCCCAATTCTCAACCCTTTGAAAATAAAGTTCGTTCGTTCGTTCGTTCGTTCGTTCTTGCGTACGGAATCAGTTAATGACCTAAATTAATACTTCCATTAATTTCATTTTATACACTACGTTAATATAAACGGAAGGAAAGATGTAATTAGGATAGAGAGAGTGAGGGCTGAAAGCAGGAACGCATGCAACACTAACACGCGTCTCGCGATATACAATTAATGCCACCCTCCCCGCGCGAAAAGCCAGAAGCACTAACTTTTTTTCAAATAGACCGTGATAAAAAACACCACAACTACGAGAGTTGGGTTTGAAAACCTGAAAAACGCTTATTAGGAAACATGACATTACACTGGTTTACGTTTGAAAGCCTGACAGTACCCAGACACCACATCGTATCGAAGGGAACGGGAGGTAGAAGAAAATGCATATTTTGAACGCAGCCCCTTAGCCCCATTAAACTTATATATTTGGGTTCCTTAGGACTTGCTGACAAAGAATATGTTAAGTGTTACGCAAATAGTCTAGGAATTAACAAATTATAGCCAAAAGAAAATAGTGAGGGTGTCAGACAACACCAAATCATAATCGCACAGTGGCATGTTTTTAAACCACCATTTTACGGGAAATAGGCCAACAAGTTAAATCCTATTTGATTGGATAGAAGTAAATGTAAGGCGAAACACGATTAGTCGGACTACAAATACTAATTTTTTGTTGTTAGGGAAACGTGAGTAGGGGTACTTTTTTTGAAAAGCTGTGAAAACATGGCCCGATTGGTTAGACCCGCCAATATAGTCAATTAGGAGCGTCAGTTCAGTGCCACATTTTAAAATAAACTTACTAAGAAACAGTGCGTTGAGATCCAGATCATATTTTTCTAAATAAAAGTCTGGGACAGAGGCAGATCGGAATTTGTGCCATTATTCATCGTCAGTCAACGTATCTGTTTATTATTTCCATGAATTGTGGTAAGCTTGACATATTCGATATCTTTTTAATGAAAATTGAATGTAAATTGAAAATTTATGTCTGTATATGTGCGTGGTTCAGTAGCGAACATGAGGCAAGGCCTAGATAGTGCTCCAACCTGAACCGAACGTGTCGGAGAAAAGAAAACTGCATGGAATTGCCAAATAGTACACTGACACCTATCTTATTGACTAGAAGGAAATAATGCTGGAATTGCAGAGGCGTAGTAACCATTAGGGAGGAGTATACTGGTGTAAATTGTTTCAGATGAAGCTAGCAGTTGGCCTACCGTTCTGAACTCAGTGTTTGTTCTGTATTGTGTTCAGTGTGGAAATAGATTATAAATTAGATCGGAAGTAGGAGGTACAACCTTCTTGTTTCAGGGACTGTGGTCCTAGTTATTGAAGCAGCACCTGGTCTGAGTTTTGCTGAATCCAGAGGCTGACAGCATACTCCTTGGTCCAGATAGCGACCAGTGAGGTGTCTCCAGAACACAGTGAAGCAATCGAGCAGAGGAGTCCTTTCCTGCCGCCATCACGAAAGATAAGCTTCTGTGGCCAGAGTAGCTCAACATTATGTGCCCCCTCAAAAATTGACATTTTATTAAACACAGAGGGACAATTAATTGGTTCAAATGACAGGAACTGTGAACTTTTCCCAATACTATTTCCACGATAATCAAACACTTGAAGTCATGATGAAAAACAACAACCAAGCTTGAACAAAACCAGTATTACCTCATATTACTACTTCACAAATTACACACATAGAATAATAATAATAAAATATGTCAATACAAAGTTCATATATATAAACTGTGTACATACTACTTGTAATTACATTTGATTGTGATTCCTGGTTCACTGTGTAGTTGAATCAGGATACCCATTATTGAAAGAATTAATACATATATTTTTAAACTTAAACACTTGACTCATTTAAGATAGTCTTATAGAGTGTTATATGTGTGTGAGTGTCACAGTGTTGTAAAGTGTTGTGGAATAAATTAAATTGTTTATCTGTCTGTTGTTGTTGTGAATTACACTTCATCATTTTTATAACCCAAGACATTTAACGTAGTCATCACAATATTCCAGAATAAATCTGACTGATGTATAAATGTGGTAGCAAGTAAGGTCATCTGTAATACACCACACTTAATAGATAAATATACCTTCACAGCTGATTTCAGTCAGTACACTAAGTCCCCTATAAATATTTATAACATCCCACTTTACCACACCAAGCACATAATTTAAATTCTAATAATGGTGTTAAATTATCTCTACTAGTGTTTAACTGGTACTAGATGGCGGGTTGGGGGTTTTTACATCATCCCCTGTCTTTATTCACAAATATTCTGTTCACTTTATTGGTGGAAATGAATTTTAGTTTATATAGTTATATTCTTGTATGGTGGATAGTTGATGAATAGTTCCGTGCCAGGGCTTATGCACTTATCTGGCACGTGAAGCTGGATGATAGTTGTCTTTCCGGCCAACGGCTACTATCTCAATCTTCCTGGGGCAATCTTGGTAGAGAGCATGTACCAAGACTACAGTTCCAGTGGTAGAGAGCTTGTACCACTACAGCAAACTCCACTGTCACACTTTTTATAATATTCAGGAAGCATTCTTCTTCTTCCTTGATCCTTAGCCGCCGACCGTCAAAGCATCAGTGGCTATCACGCCTAGTGGCCTCTTGTAGGGCAACAAGAAATTGATTCCACTTTGCTCGGTTGGTGGCCATCCTTCGTACAGTGCCCCAACTCTGGTTCATTCTTTGCATTTCAGCCTCCACAGTCCTCCGCCAGGTTGTTTTTGGTCGGCCTCTCTTTCGTTTTCCTTCAGGGGTCCAAAGCATAGCTGTTCTTGTGATGGCATCGGGGTCTCTTCTGAGGACATGACCAACCCAGTTCCAGCGTCTGCCAGCTGTGATGGTGTGCATGTCCTCTTGCTTGCTACGAGTAAGCAGATCTTGGTTAGTGATGGTATTCGGCCAAAAGATTCGGTGAATTTTTTTTAGGCATGTTGTGTGAAAAGAGGACAATTTCGACATTTCCTTCTCTGTAACTCTCCAGCATTCCGCACCATAGAGAAGCACAGAAAGCACATAGCTCTGATATAATCTTAATTTTGTGCTTGTGCTGTATTGGGAGGACTTCCAGATGTTGTTTAGGCTAAAGAAGGCTGTTCTTGCCTTATTCATTCTGATGTTGATGTCTTTGCCTGCCCCGCCGTCTGGTGTTACTATGCTTCCTAGGTATGTGAAGGTATCTGTCTGTACCAATTGCTTATTCCTTACTGATATGGAGTCAGGGTTGCTCACATTGAGCGTCATGACCTCAGACTTCTTTAAATTGATGTTCAAGCCCACCTGCTGGCTAAACTTATTAAGTCTATCCGTTTTTTCCTGGATGTGTTGATGTGAATGTGCTAGCAGTGCAATGTCATCTGCATATTCCAGATCTTCCAATGTAGAAAATGTTGTCCATCTTATTCCTCTTGGACTGCCCTCTGTTGTCTGGCGCATCACCCAGTTTATGACTGTTAAAAATAGAGTGGTTGATAAGGGGCATCCCTGTCGTACTCCTGTCTTCACCTCAAAGGTTAGGTTGCTCTGCCCAACACTGCACGTAAACTTTGCATAGAGGCTTTTTATGATTGACGCTATGCAGCTTGGAATTCCATAAGCCCTCAGTATTTTCCATAAACTGTCCCTATGTATGCTGTCAAAAGCCTTTTCAAAATCAACGAAATTAATGTAAAGCTGTCTTTGCCATTCTGAGCACTGCTCTATAATGTTCCTGAGAGTGAATATATGATCTACACATCTCCTGTTCTTTCTAAATCCTGCTTGTTCTTTCCTCAGTTTGTGATCTACTGCCTGTGAAATTCTCTGTATAATTATCCTGCCTAGTATTTTGCTGGGAACTGAGAGAAGAGTGATTCCTCTCCAATTATTGCAGTCTGCAAGATCTCCCTTCTTGGGCAATTTGACAATTATTCCTTTGTTCCACTCTGATGGTGTTGTCCCCGTTTTCCAGACTTGTGCAAATAGTGGTTCTTATAGTTCTGCTGCTAGCTCAGAGTCTGTCTTAAATAGCTCTGCATTTAAGTTATCATGGCCCGGAGCTTTGCCGTTCTTTAACCCTTTCATTGCTGTGATGATTTCTTTTTTTCGTGGAATTTCTGTATTCACATCTAGATCGTTTTCAGCTTCAGGAACATTCAATTGTGTCTCTGGTGGTTCCTTGTTTAGAGTTTCTCTGAAGTGCTCTGCCCATCTTGTTTCTTGTCCCTCTCCTGTCGTGATGAGATTACCTTGCTTATCTCTTACTAATGTAATATTGTTTGTACCGCGTTTTCGGCTGATGAATTTAGTTATTTTGTATACTGTGCTTTGTTCATTTCTCAGTGCTGCCTCCTCTGCCTGTCAGGAAGCATAGTACCAGTAAAAAAAAACCTGCAAAATGAAGATTGTGGTTTGTCTTAACATAATATCTAATCCACCAACTTCACAATTAATAATACATTCAAAATAAAAGAACAGTGTCAGATCTCTCTGACCAACCCAGCTCATCCAATCTAGATTGATGGAACAACTTGTACCAGTTTTTCTTTTTCCTCTCCCCTAATGGCTGCAACACCTCTGCCATTATCCTTGATCTTTTTCCATAAAATATGATGGGTGATATGATCCTTGATGACAACCTATATAATCTTTTGGATCTACCTCTCTGGTAGTTGGTTATATGATGGATCAACATCTAGGCGCTGCATAAGTCTGCTAGGGACCTATGTACTTACAGACGTAAAATATTTTTCATGTGGTAGTATCTCACACTCAAATTTCTAAATAAAATATTAATAATTTCGTTCTTACCACAAATTCAATGAAATACACACAGGTACGATGATTTTGGCACAAATTTAGCTGTGCCGCTGCTAGACTATGACTGCTTTTCTTTAGTTATATCTTCATTATATGGTGAAGCAAGTCAAACGTCTGGTCTATCAATCGACCTGTTTAAGGGAACGATTTTATTCAAATGGCGTCCAGCCTTCCAATTTTTTTCTCAATATCCCCTACGCTGGCCAATAGAAATCGGCGTCTATCAAATTTTGAATTCAAAGTAAAAAAAAAACCCCCCTGCAAAAATACTGTGTGGTTTTCGGTATGTTGGTTAGTCTGCCTTAGGCTTTACTTTGCCAAAATATATTTTTAGTTTCGGGCCAACCAATAACCTCGCTCCCTCTTTCTACTACACCCAATCAAATTACATGTACCCTCTTCTTCCTCATGTCAAAAATACGTTAAAAAAATGTTATAACCAAAATAAGCAGGCATGAGTGTTCGTCAGTCTGTCCTAGAATATATAGTATTATTGCAATATCTTGGTTATTTAGTGGACGATTTTGTAAATTAAAATATATTATTGATCAGGAGATCCTATTCCACAAAACTTTCCAAGTTTTATGGCCCTAAGTATTATAATTCGTAGTTCCATATTTTTTCCATGTTAGTCGTCAATATTATTTGAATCTAGAAATCCACTATCTTTTTCCCTTCTCTCTATCGTTTTTTTCAAACTAAAACGACCATGTCTGTGTTTCGTCAGAATTTACGCTACAATACAGGGAATGAGAGCGGTGTGAGTGTTTATACATTTCCACTGCGTGAATATAAGGCGATGCAAGTATTGGCCTTGTGTCGTTACAATTTTTGATTCCAAACAACGCGTGCTGATGGTGGCATTCTTCTGTCTCTCCTTTCCCCTTCTTCTTGTCTCTCCTTCCGTCTAGAACAAAAATATGCCTCGATTTGTTTCAACATGTAATATTTAACAGTAAGGCCTATTGAACGCGATATGTTTGCAGGCGGGGCGAAGAAGCTAGTCGCAACCCAATATTTTATTTCTGCCTTATTTTGACTAGATACTCTATAATGTTTTATCTAATTTATCGATTGTATTGAGGATATCACTACATACATGACAAGAGATATACATAAAGAAATAAAGAAATTATCAAATAGGTCACGGTTTGCACAAGGAGGAAGCTGTATCAAGAACAAAAATGGTGTAATATTACTTGATGAGAAAGACATATCAAACAGATGGGCAGAATACGTAAAAGAACTATTCGAGGACAACAGAGGTAAAAAACCATCACCAGATTCTAATGAAGGCCCAAACATTCTCAGATCAGAAGTAGAGAATGCCATACATATGATACAAAAAGGAAAATCAGCAGGCACGGATAACATAAAAATTGAAATGATAGAAGCCCTGGAGAGTTTTGGTTTAGATACAATCATTGATCTATGCAACGATACATACAATACAGGATATATACCACACGACATGAAGACATCAGTTTTTATAACATTGCCCAAAAAACCTAATGCAACAGAATGTTCAGACTTCAAAACAATCAGTCTGATGAGTCATGCAATTAAGATACTGCTCAAAATCATACAGGAAATAATAAAATAGAAGGTAGACAGCGAAATCCAAGAAGAAAGTTTGGTTTTAGACGGAACAGTGGAACAAGAGAGGCAAAATTTTGCCTAAGAATATTAGCAGAAAAATATACAGAGGTCCAAAAAAGTATGTACATGTGCTTCATTGACTACAAGAAGGCTTTTGACAGAGTCCATAATGAGAAAATAATTGAATGCCTCGAAAACATAGCTATTGATGTAAAAGATATAAGAATACTCAATAACCTTTATTGGGAGCAAACTGCCACAGTAAGATCCGGAAGGAATTATTCACCATACATAGACATAAAAAGAGGTGGCAGACAAGGTTGTGTGCTGTCCCCCTGCCTATTTAATTTATACACCGAAAAAATTTTCAAACAGATACAGGAAATACCAGGACTAAACATCAGTGGAAGGTCAATAAACAACCTTAGATATGCAGATGATACCGTGTTGTTAGCTGAAAGCGAACAGGGGTTACAAGAACTAGTGAAGCAAGTGAACAGTATAAGTCATGAATATGGGACTCGACATTAATATTGAGAAAACAAAAACTATGATAATTAGCAAAACAGACGATAAACCCACATTAAAGATAAGCATAAATGGGAAAATCCTGGAACAAGTCAAGAGCTACGTATATCTTGGTCATATAATAACAGAAGATGGCAGATGTGAAACAGAAATCAAGAAGAGAATGGGAATGGCCAAGGCTATATTCAACAACATGAAACATATACTGACATCCAAACAGTTATCTCATAAATTAAAACTGAGAATCATAAAGTGTTATATATATTCTGCATTTCTGTATGGGGCAGAAACATGGACGATGTATAAGCATTTGGAAGAAAGAATTGAGGCTCTTGAAATGTGGATATATAGAAGAATGGGGCGTATCTCATGGAAAGAGAAGAAAACAAATAAGGAGGACCTAGAAAATCTAGGTATGAAAAGAGAACTAATGAGAGAGATCAAAGTTCGGCAGCTAAAGTACTTTGGCCACATAAAAAGGCATAACACCTTGCAGAAGACCATAATAGAAGGGAGAGGTGAAGGCAAACGTGCAAGGGGAAGACAGCGCTATAAGTGGGAAGATAACATCAAGAGATGGACAGGGAAGAGCCTATCAGAGTGCACCACCAAGACAAGAGACAGAAGACGTTGGAGATCCTTTTTTTTTCTAACCAGCGGCACTCGAGCTTTCCAGCTCTTTTGGCCCAATGACATGTCATTGCGAGGCTGGGGGGTCAGTGGACTTTCCTTCCAACCCGGTCAGGAGCTTCGCTCCTTCCCATCCACACGGGATTTATGTGCAGGAGCCGTTCAGGTTATTCAGTCAAATTTCCGGTCGTAAACATTCCTTCAAACGCTGACGCCCGGGTTTGAACAATGAAAACCTGGTCGCCAGTACAACGCCGTAGCCATTACACCAGCGCGGCTCCTTGGAGATCCTTTACATTTACAGCCAACCTTCGTTGTGGAGATGGCAGCTGATGATCTTTTAAAAAAAACTATTTGATTATTACGGAACTTTAACTATTTGTTTTAGAACGGAAAACTAATTAAATGCATTGAATTTTAAAAAAAAAATTATTTAGAGGTCCGGGCATTTTTTCGAAAAAATATTTCTATGTTGCTTTTTTTCGCGGGTGCCCTTGTAAGCCTAGGGCCCTAGGCCCGAGCCTAGTGAGCCTAATGAATAATCTGGCGTTGGGGCGATATTGGTCGTGAGCTAAAACATTATCACAGCTTTACAATCATAATCGCTTGTAAATGGCAGAAGCTGGTGAGGCAACGAGGAATATAATGCCACATGTGTTTAAACTCACAACGCTAAACTGTTTGGTGTAGTTTAGTTTGAAGGACTATCTCCAGTGCTCACAGACAACTCCATCAGTGCTCCAATCTCATCCCTTAGATCACACAAGGAGGATTTCAGCACAGTGCACGAACTCTGTAGCACCGGAAAGAAGCCCAATGTTTGTATATAGGAATCACACATTCTATAAATATTTTTGTGGTGGGTAGGTTTCTAATTTTTAAACTTTTGCCAGGGCAGCGGTCTGATTGGCATACTCTTTACGATTTCCAACTGCCGAGGAAGTTTTAACGTGCCGAACGCACAGGATCTCCAATTTTTTAGCCCGTATCCGAGAAGGCTACGCATCCGATCTCACAACCCAGGAGACCAGGGGAGTATGACATCATTGGGACCACTGCTTCTGAAAAAAATTGCATAAATTATATTCCTCTCTACTGGAAATCGAACCTGTTACCTTTATAATACGAGGCGGACACCATACAGCTTAACTACTCCGACCCCACACTAAACTGTTATGTGAGGAAACTATTGCCTAACATTGTTTTAACAATACAAATCTAACCAGTAAAGAAAAAAGAAAGCGTAAAGAAATATAAAGCAGAGTCAAGTAGATGGAAATAACTGAAGATAGAAATACGCGTACATAGAAAGAACTTTCCAGACTAGAACAAGATCGATCAAAACCTGAAAAAATACGTCAAGTCTTATGATGTAGAAGCACATTGGAGAAACGAAGTAAATATCTCGTGATCAAAAGTGAATGCGTTCCTATTAAAATATTCTCAGACAATACTGAAAATAGATCAGTTCTCTTCCTACGCTTACCCCTTCCCTCCCCCCTCCCCCAAATAAATGAAAATAAAAAACGGGAGCGATTGAAAAATTAAGGACAATAAAGATACAACAATAGTGCATGATGGCGTTTCTATATGGTGCCGTAAAGAAATTAAGACCACCTGGAGGAAAATATAAGAGACTCTTGAAACATGTCTTGCTGGAGATTAAGAGTCGATGACATTTTTTTCCATGAACAAGAGAGAGAACGAACGAACACACGAACGAACGAACGAACTTTATTTTCATAGGGTTTAGAATTGGGGACGCAGGCCCGTCCAACATTCTGCCCTTCCTTCCTCTCGTCTTCCAAACTGAATCCATTTATTCTCACTTGCATCTTAAATAGTGTTTTTTTTTAAATAAAAAAAATAATAATAAAATAAAGAAAATTCCAACATTGTAACTGTACGATAACAGTGACACAGATTTACAGTACCTTATCATAATCAATACTTTCTTCTTTTCTTCTTCTTCTTCTTCGATCCTTAACCACCGACCGTCAAAGCAGTCAGTGGCCATCACGCCTAGTGGCGTCTTGTAGGGCAACAACAAATTGATTCCACTTTGCACGGTCGGTGGCCATCCTTCGTACAGTGTAACTCTGGTTCATTCTTTGCATCTCAGCCTCCACAGTCCTTCCCCAAGTTGTTTTTGGTCGGCCTCTCTTTCGCTTTCCTTCAGGGGTCCAAAGCATAGCTGTTCTTGTGATGGCATCGGGGTCTCTTCTGAGGACATGACCAACCCAGCTCCAGCGTCTGCCAGCTATGATGGTATGCATGTCCTCTTGCTTGCTACGAGTAAGCAGATCTTGGTTGGTGATGGTATTCGGCCAAAAGATTCGGTGAATTTTTCTTAGGCATGTTGTGTGAAAAGAGGACAATTTTGACATTTCTTTCTCTGTGACTCTCCAGCATTCCGCACCATAGAGAAGCACAGAAAGCACGCAACTCTGGTATAATCTTAATTTTGTGCTTGTGCTGTATTGGGAGGACTTCCAGATGTTATTTAGGCTAAAGAAGGCTGTTCTTGCCTTATTCATTCTGATGTTGATGTCTTTGCCTGCCCCACATCTGGTGTTACTATGCTTCCTAGGTATGTGAAGGTATCTGTCTGTACCAGTTGCTGATTCCTTACTGATATGGGCTCAGGGTTGCTCACATTGAGCGTCATGACCTCAGACTTCTTTAAATTGATGTTCAAGCCCACCTGCTGGCTAAATTTATTAAGTCTATCCGTTTTTTCCTGGATGTGTTGATGTGAATGTGCCAGCAGTGCAATGTCATCTGCATATTCCAGATCTTCCAATGTTGAAAATGTAGTCCATCTTATTCCTCTTGGACTGCCCTCTGTTGTCTGGCGCATCACCCAGTCTATGACTGTTAAAAATAGAGTGGTTGATAAGGGGCATCCCTGTCGTACTCCTGTCTTCACCTCGAAGGTTAGGTTGCTCTGCCCAACACTACACGTAAAGTTGGCATAGAGGCTTTTTATGATTGACACTATGCAGCTTGGAATTCCATAAGCCCTCAGTATTTTGCATAAACTGTCCCTATGTATGCTGTCAAAAGCCTTTTCAAAATCAACATAATTTATGTAAAGCTATCTTTGCCATTCTGAGCACTGCTCTATAATGTTCCTGAGAGTGAATATATGGTCTACACATCTTCTGTTCTTTCTAAATCCTGCTTGTTCTTTCCTCAGTTTGTAGTCTACTGCCTTTGAAATTCTCTGTATAATTATCCTGCCTAGTATTTTGCTGGGAACTGAGAGAAGAGTGATTCCTCTCCAATTATTGCAGTCTGAAAGATCTCCCTTCTTGGGCAATTTGACAATTATTCCTTTGTTCCACTCTGATGGTGTTGTCCCCGTTTTCCACACTTGTGCAAATAGTGGTTCTAATAGTTCTGCTGCTAGCTCAGGGTCTGTCTTAAATAGCTCTGCATTTAAGTTATCATGGCCCGGAGCTTTACCGTTCTTTAACCCTTTGATTGCTGTGATGATTTCTTCTTTTCGTGGAATGTCTGTATTTACATCTAGATCGTTTTCAGCCTCAGGAACATTCAATTGTGTCTCTGGTATTTCCTTGTTCAGAGTTTCTCTGAAGTGCTCTGCCCATCTTGTTTCCTGTCCCTCTGCTGTCTTGATGAGATTTCCTTGCTTATCTCTTACTAATGTAATATTGTTTGCACCTTGTTTTCCGCTGATGAATTTAGTTATTTTGTATACTGTGCTTTGTTCATTTCTCAGTGCTGCCTCTTCTGCCTGTTTTGCAAGATCGTCTAGGAAATTCCTTTTGTTGGCTCGGGTTTGGCGTTTAACTTCCCTGTCCAGTTGACTGTACTGTTCGCTATATAGTTGCTTTAACCTGGGGGACTTCGCTTCTGTTTTCTTTCTTTTCATTTCCTTTCTCATCTTTTATGGTGGTTTAGTTTTTCTGGTGTTATCCAGTCTTGCTTCTTCCTTTCCTGGAATCCTAAGCATGATTTGCTACTTTCCTTATATATTGTTGAAATGGTGTTAAAATTCTGGTCTATATCATCAGTCAATGTCTTTTCCTGGCTTTTGGCAAATTGATATCGTTTCTTGATGTCGGCCGCAAAAGCTTTTCTGGTAAGGGGGTCCTTCAATTTGCTGATGTCAAACCTTTTCTGTGTAGTTACAGTTGGTCCAGCCCTTCTTAGTTTCTTTTTCAGTTTTGCAATCAATACTAAACACGGCAAAATTATCTTTAAAACCTACATATTATGTTATAAAATGACTTAGAAAAATAGAGAGAGAGAGAGAGACAGACAGACAGACAGACAGACAGACAGACAGACAGACAGACAGACAGACAGACAGACAGACAGACAGACAGAGAAGGGAAAGAGAGATACAGATAGAGGTAAAAATATTAAGAAACTCCTCGTGTGTTCGTTAACTCTCAGAACTGGGATCACGTTTTCCCATATTTTCTAGAACGCTGGTAAGGAGTTAATTCTGTCAGCTTAGTTATGCTTTTTTAAACAATTCAATTTTCTATACTAATTTTGGAGGCATTCGATTAATGTTCGTGCCAATAACATTTTCGCGCTTCTTCCAGTTGGTGTCTAAATTGCAATTAATGCGCACTTTCATTAGTTCTTAAACAGTATCACGAAATACGTTCGTTTTTTTTCTCTGGTATTCACTACTCTGCGGTATTATTACCGTATATACAATCGAGTATAAGTTGATCCGACTATAACTCGACCCCTAGATTTTAGGACTTAAAAATCGTCCAAAATGAAAGACACGATTATAAGTCGAATGAGTTTTTTTTTTTTTTTTTTCGTCGATTCCGAATTCTTGCATTGCATTGAAATATCCTTGGTTTTCTGCAAAGTTTTTATTTTCACTTTCAGCGTTACCCTTTCCCTTTTAAAATGCTTGCAAGCGCTCTATTTATATGTAAAGTGCATTTGAGAATTAATAAATTCAGTATAAAAGACAAGAGAAAGGAAAGGCAAAATGTCAGATGTGCCTGCGTGCCCAATTCTGTACACTCTGAAAATAAAGTTCGTTCGTTCGTTCGCCCAAAATGTCTGATTGCTGTTGTTGGTGGCTGCTATGTAGCAACGAGATCTCGGAAGACCTGAGTATAAATGATTTCAGTTACATTTAAATGCTTCTGGTTTTCTGAATTTATTTTAGAGGCGATATACTATGATTTTTCGTGATTTTTTTTTTTAAAAAGCTAATGCATTTCGGGAAGTCGAGTTTACTTTGGGATCTGAGAAGTGATGTGTTATTGGATCAGGATGCTAACCGTGCGGCAAAACCAGATGTGGATATTGAAGAGGGCCCGATTTACACTCTGATAGTGACACTGAAGAATCTGAATCTTGTGAAAGAAGTAATGATATTGCTGATAGATCAAACGAAGGAGGCTGGTCAATAAGGCGGACTCCAGATGAAATTTGTGACTTAATAGTTCAAACGTGTATTATTTAAGATATGTTGATAAAAACATTTCATGACGTAGCAAGTTTACATCTGAAGGATACCAGTGTGAGGCGGCAAGGGCGAGGGCCAAAACTGACCGGTTTCATAAATCTTTTTTTTTTTTTTGACTCGAATAAAAGTCTGGGGTACTTTTTTAAGGTCTAAAAAGGGAAAATGTCTCGACTTAAACTCAAGTACAGGGCCGGATTAAGGCCAACTGATGCCCTGAACACAGCCCCCCAAGATTCCCCCCCCCCCCGCCCCGCCCCCCCCCCCCCGCCACCCCCCCCCCCTGACCCCGCCCCACCCCCCCACCCTTCCCCCCCCCCCCCCCCCCCCCCCCCCCCCAACGCGCTTCCATTGCTTAACTAACAAGACATTTAGACTTAATAAATGCTGAAGAGAGTGAAAATTCAATTTTTTTCCTAGCCAGACTCAACTGAAATTCGTGCAGAAAAACGTTGGTAAGACAGGCAAACATAATGAACTCTAGGTCTATCTCTGAGACTTTCAGTCACTCACCATACCAAAGAAAACTTTTTTTTTTTTTTACAATTCGGATTAAAGTCGAACACGGCAAATATTGAAAATTACAAAACATTCGACTAACGACGACTGTGGCAGTGAAAGCCATGAGAGTTAAAGGCATGATAGCTAGAGGGAAAATTCTGTGGTGCCCCCATTCCCTTGGTGCCTTAAGCAAGTGCTTATTTTGCTTAATGATTAATCCAGCCCTGCTCAAGTACAAAGGTTACTTTACTATTCCGTTTACGTGGTAATTTTCCAGTATTCGTTTTTTTTTTCGCTTTCATCCTTCAATGTTTTCTTATGACATCGTGTCACACCTCTCGCCCACCCCTCACTCATGGTTATTGTGTCCTTTATTATCGGAGACGCTTAGCGAAGGAGCGAACCTGCCAAATTGACATTTCGTTTGTCGCCAGCTCCAGATGGAGTAAGAGTCTACACTGAAAGACATTCCTATTGTTAACCCAGACTTTTTGCCTGAGAAGATACACGAAACCACGTTGTCGTATGATAAGGTACTAGTTTGCAAACATGACGTGCCCAAATACACGATCGATCTCATTTGGATGGAGAAGAATAACAATCTTGGTAAAGGTTAAGACACAGACAATGAGGTAATGCTTCTGGCAGATGGACTTTGTTGTAATAAACAATTACAAGAAAATAACATCCTGGAGGAGATTAATGTTATATCTGCGAAGTAGTGAGCTGTAAGCATGACAAATACCCACGGAAGTGGCAATACCTTATTGTGGTGAAAAATACAGTGATACAACGTTAAAATATCTCCAATTATAAAGATAACGGGTAAAATAACATGTAGGGATAAAAATATAGGCAAGATAGGCCGAGGCTTCTTCACCTACGCCAGCGCTTTCTACCGCCATTGAAACTAACTAGTTGGAACATGCAAACTAAACGGTTTACCCTTTTAGACGGGAGGGAAACGGAGACAAAAGAAAAAAAAATATGACGGTCGGAACACGTGTTTGAATCTAAAAGGCAAAAAGACGCAATTTGTAGTTTAAAGGAAAAAATCACGACACTAGTTGACACAATGTAAGGAATTGGTAGAAAAACGACCTTAGCTCTTGTTAAAAACAGTCGTATCTTAGACGTTTTACCGTAATTGGTTGTTTTGTTTGAATACAGCGGCAAACGCCGTGGACGAAGGTTCAAAAACAAATTTCAAAAACTAACCTTGAGAAAAGTAGGTTTTTCTTTAATAATAAAGTTATGAAAATAAAACCTAGCTAGTTTGATAGCCCATCTTAAGCTGACAAATAATATACTTTTAATTACACAGACGGACAGATAACACGGAAGATATTGACGAAAGACTGTATTGTTCAAATCAGACTAGCGAACAGTTTTGTGTGCATATTTTCACTAAAGTTACATTTTGGCGTCCTTGAGCCTAAAAATGCAAAAATCTAACTGCAATGAACTAGGGGGCAAAGTCGGAGGATAGTAGCTAAAAAATAACTTAGTGGGGCAGGTTTGTGTAGTTTTTTCATGTAGTTAGTCCAAAAAACAAGTGTAATTTTGGGAAAAATACTACATACTAGACTGAGACTGGACTGAAATTGGACTTTTAGTTTGAATATTTGAAAAAGTTAGAGGGGAAGTCCGTTGATTGGACAGAAGTATTTATATTATTGAATGAGAGACGCACGCTTGTGCCATTTTAAAGAAGACTGTCCATTGACACAGTACGTTACTGCTAGAGGTGGTTTCCAGGCATTATTAAATAAAAATCAGTGGGACGCCCTAATCTAGCCAGCAGCTCAGCTGAGTTTTGCTAGTACTAAGTAACTGTGTTCCAATTCTGAATTTGGTAAGGGAAAAAATCTTGTTTATTTTAATATTTTGAGTGATTGATACTGCCATATCATGAAAAATGATTACGACAAGTGAGTGCTTGCTCTAGGTCCCCAGCAGCAGTCCAGGGCCTAGAGACAAACTAATAATATATGAAAACCTATCTAAGACTATGGAAGGCGGATCTATAATTGAGATCAGTGGGAACATATCACCCACCTTATTGAATGGAAGAGGAAACTATTGAACATACTTCGGATGCAATGCAGTCTTGGGAAACTGGTACTATTTGATAACAACTGGGTGAGATGGCGAAAGTTGGTCAGAGAGATCTGACCCAATCTGTGTAGTGTTGTTTTGCTGTGTTGTGTGTAAGAGTGGCGCAGTAAATAGAGTGTTGACACATGGCACAAATTTTGGTTTCAGAGTTTCTGATCTGGCACTACGATTGTGCCAGATGCTTTTGTAGAAGTACAAGAGCGGAGGTCTGTGCAGCCTAACATTTTACTCCAGCTACTGAAAGGAGTGGGCCACAAGAATTCTGTACTACATCGTCACAGGCCAGTTAAGTGCAAACCTGGCCTGCTCTTGATTCATCAACTGTGTCCACCATCAATAAAGAAATAAAATATTGTTATATAAACATTAACATCAGTCCATATGTCCAGGACACTGAACTTTGTAACCATAGATTGGGCATGATGACGCCATCCCAACTAAACATCCAGTGCTAGTTTTTCCCAAGACATTGTAGATATTATTAATATTAACCATTGTAATAATATACCTATGTACCAAAAATGTCATTTGATTATGCAATATATATATGCATTTTATTGATAAATACATATTATTTCATATGTTCTTTTGTTTCAGGACTAATAAATTAAAAAAATTTTCAAACTTAAACTATAACAGCCAGGGTTAGTTCAGTTTATCATAGAGTTTATTATTATCATTATTAGACTTAGAATTTACATGTGTGTGTCTGTGTATTTTATTACCTACACATTACATTTCAGTACCCTAGACTTTTAACGTAGCTAACAGTCATAATAGTAGAATAGGTCTGTTTGAGGTCGTAAGTAGTAGCAGAAGGGCCTTCTGTAACTCACATAAACTTTTATCTCAGGAGCCTTCACAGCTGACCTCATCCAGTACACTAGGTAACATAACAACCATACAATAACATCAAAAACCACTACACTTATATTGAAATTGAGTTTGAAAATCACACGTTATCTTATGTTGTCATGAAGTAATGTTCTACAGGAGAGAATCGTAGATGGGGAATATACCCCTACAACAATAATACACATATTTGCAATTGGTTTGACATTTAAGATGGTAAGATAGAGTGCTTCTGAATGGACCTCTCATCAAAGTAGTAACCTGGGTGCGTAGGCGGAAAATTTCGTTTATATGCTACAGCGTTGTAAGACTGCTTCACTGAATTCCAATTGCTTCGAGAAATCATAGACAGCCAAGAACACGGAATATTAGGACCCAAATATACAACAGGCCATAGGACTGGACGTAAATTCTAAAATCAGAAGAGAGTAGCCCAGAAACATCAATTTGTCCACTAAGTTCTAGGATCCTACTGCAAGTGCACTCAGACACCTAACACGCCTCAAATGGACACCTTAAATCAGTTGCCCGATAATATTCGGACGTTACCTGTACATAAAGTCTGTTTTCCCTCTAAAAACTTGGGATAAGTTGTAATATATACAGTATATTTGACTACTGGAGAGAAGTACAGTCCAAAGAACCTGTGGGAACCATCAGCGGCTGAGGTAGACGCCAACCGACCCCACACTGGAAGCTAAGTAGCATAACAGCACAACCAACGGACATTCCCAAATTTTTCGTAAGTTCCACCACAGTTTAAGTCATCCCATGATCATACAAATTATCGCTTCTTTTTTTTTATAAACAACTTTATTTCTTTTACATTGTTAAACTATAAGTGATTATTAAACCTGTTTACCTGTAACTTTAAAGCTATAGTTGGATTAATCACTCTTGAGTGAATTGGATATCTGTACCCGTAGGAATCATACTGATTTAAATACATAACCAGATAGAGCTATTAGTTAAAGATACTGCTGAATTGCATTCAGCTGGAGGCTCAGAAATATGAGCGAAAATATATTACCTAACAGAAGGGGAGGGAGGATACTAAAGTTCATGACAGCTTAGATGATCTCAGTTGTTATGCTTGCTTTTCTTTAAATTCCTGTGAGGGTCTCTAAAGTAGAAGCATCATTCTATTTTTACATCTGCCAAGAGTTATCTTGAGCGAAGGTTGATACATTTGAAGACCCCCATCATTACACTCTAGGTTTGGCCATTTTTGGACCACTACTGCGGATCCTGGGAGACAATCACGTCACAAACAGGTATATTTCTACCAAAAATTACTTATTTTACCATTTGTGTTTGTACCATTGAGATTATTGGTTGCACGGAGCAAGGGTTATACACACTAACAAGCCATGATTTTATACAACCAAGTGTAAAATGAATAAATAAAAAGAATTTGGTGCAAGTACAAGTGAATATCAACTTAGAAGAAAAAAGTCTAAAGTTAAGAAATATAAAGATAGTTGGAAATTGTCCAGTGCCAGACTGAAATGTAGCTTGTTGATGAACCACATTAGAATAAATTAAAGGTATGACCTTTATTTCGAAGCAAAAGACAGTGTGGGGTCCTTTATATACACTTCGACACGTATTCATTAGCGCAAAGAACAGTAACATAATGAATTAAATCAATCGAACCAAATTCCTTTTACTGTCTCGCTTTCGAGTTCAGTCTGTTCGCCAATGAATATTAATGTGCTCGTGTGGGCAAAAGGATTTAATCTCAGACAGAGTAATTAATCTTAGATCTAGTCTACGGTGTTTATTTGTGTCCCTGTTGGTATTATCTCACACACGATTGGACGATATACGGAAACACACCTTGGCTATCTTTGAGAATGACAAACATGCACGGTGTCAGGTACCCATTTACAGCTGGGTAGACTGGAATTTGACGCCACCAGGTTTCGATCCCAGAACCCAGAAAATCCCAACAAGCTCAACTATCCCACTGTGAAAAATAAGATGCTTTCCTAAGTTAAAATCTGATATTCCAGGCATTGAAGGTAAGGGAACACAGACAGAAACACAAAGAAAGTGTATAGCAACCAAGTATATTGACCAAACATTTCCAGCAAAGCTTTGGACACATGCATATACTGACGGTTCGGCAACAAATGCAGTTGAAAATGGGGGTGCCGGCATCCTCATAAAATTAAAGAATAGAATTCACTCTATGGCAATTGCCACTGGAAAATACTGCAATAACTTCTGTGCTGAAGCAGAAGCCCTGAAACAGGCAGCTGAAACTCTTATTGAATGCAAAGCACAGGCAGAAAAACAGATAGTAATCTTTTCAGATGCCCTCTCAATAATATCAGCGCTGAAGAACCACCAAACTAAAGGATTGAAAGATCTGATAATCTCCCTTGAAAGACTGGCCGAATGCTTCAAGAAGTGCACTATCCAGTGGATACCAGCCCATTGCAACATACCAGGAAATGAGGAGGCAGATAGACTTGCTAAGGAAGGAGGTGCCTTACAACAAAATGATATAAAGACAACTTACGCAACGGCAAAGACCACTATAAAGGCTACATTCAAGTCCAAATGGGAAAGAGAGCACCCGGGACATTTGAAAAAATGATGCATATCATCAACTATCCAGAAAAGAACAGGTCATCATTTTTCGGCTACGCACTGGTCACAATAGATTGAGATACCATCTGTACCACAAATACAAAATTGGTGCAACAGATCTCTGCACCTGCGGTACCAGCCCAATGACAGTCGAACACCTGCTGCAATACTGCCCAACCTACAGTAATGAACGGAGTAGCATATGGCAACAACCCACTTCTGTCAACGAAAAACTGTTTGGAGATGTTGGGAGCCTTGGGTTGACTACTGCCTTTATTAGAGTCATAAATGTGGAAGTCTGAAGGCGAACGAGGAAGAAGAAGAAGAAGAACCTCTTAGATAATTGGACGCTCAACAAAAAGTAACAATGTACAGTATCCGGCAATACTATTTTGTTTTCTGTCTAGTTCAGTAGCTATCTCTCTCTCTCACTCTATCGCTATATACAGTATATATATATATTATATATATATATATATATATATATATATATATATATATATATATATATATATATATATATATATATATATATATATTAATGCCATTAAAGGTAAAGGTAATCCCATAGCAGATACTGTAGAGAAGTGAAGTGTAAGAGACCTCACTATACTAGGTCCAACATGGAGTTCCCATCCTTGACTTCCTTTTCTTTTCATTGCTCAGTCAGGCACCCATTTACAGCTGGGTAGACTGGAACGTCTGCCATCACCGGTGTCAATACCTTGTCGAGGTATGGCGGCTTGCGAACCCTGATTACCCCAGAGCCATCCCAGCTGGAATTTTACTCCTGGAAGGTTCTACCAAGCTGGACAGGTTTGCGCGGGCAGGAGTCACACTAAAGCAGACACCCTGGTCCTCCAGGTTGGGGGTTTCAGCATAGGGCTGACACCCCTGTCTATGTAAAAAGAAATGAAGTTACGGAAACGACAAAAAATGAACAAAATTTGCTGCGGGACGGACATCCGGAGTCTGAGGCTCGTATGACTGTCAGTGGTGAAAGCCGAAAGGAAGCCACTGACACGAAAACGGACGTCCTGGCCGCAAAACGTGAAACAAGAATAGGATTTTGGAATGCCGGGACAATGAACGAGACGGGTAAACTAAAACAAGTCATAACAGAAATGAGAAACTATAGATTACACATTCTAGGGATAAGCGAGAGCAGACGGACAGGGGCAGGCAAAGTTAAAACAGCAACAGGAGAAACAGTACTTTACTCTGGAAGAGAGGATGGACAGCACAATGAAGGTGTAGCCATCATTCTACAGAAAGGAATAGAAAGGACATTACTGGAATGGAAACCCATCAACAACAGACTGAGGGAGATTCACCAACACTACAATAATACAATGCTACGCACCAACGAATGACAGCGATGATGAGGTCAAGGATGAATTCTATCAACAACTGCAGAAAGAAATAGAAGACACACCTAGATATGATCTTATCGTAGTAATAGGAGACCTCAATGCGAAAGTTGGAACACACAATACATATAATAAAAGAGTAATGGGGGAATGCGGCAGTGGAACAGCAAACGAAAATGGGGATAAATTAATAAGTTTATGTAGCATTAACAACCTGATCATTGGAGGAAAACCTTTCCCACACAAATTCACAAATTCACATGGGAATCACCAAATGGTTGGGACAGAAACCAGATAGACCACATCATGATTAATGGTAGATGGAGACATGCATTACAAGATGTGAAGGTAAGAAGAGGTGCAGATGTGGGAAGTGATCACCATTTAGTAGTAGCAAAACTGAAAGTGAAACTCAGAACGGCTGGACCAACTGTAACTACACAGAAAAGGTTTGACATCAGCAAATTGAAGGACCCCCTTACCAGAAAAGCTTTTGCGGCTGATATAAAGAAGCGACATCAATTTGCCAAAAGTCAGGAAAAAACACTGACTGATGATATAGACCAGAAATTCAACACCATTTCAACAATATATAAGGAAAACAGCAAATCATGTTTGGGATTCCAGGAAAGGAAGAAGCAAGACTGGATAACACCATAAACATTAAACACCATAACAATGAGAAAGGAAATGAAAAGAAAGAAAACAGAAGCGAAGTCCCCCAGGTTAAAGCAACTATATAGCGAACAGTACAGTCAGCTGGATAAGGAAGTTAAACGCCAAACCCGAGCCACCAAAAGGAATTTCCTAGACGCACAGTATACAAAATAACTCAGATCATCAGCGGAAAACGAGGTGCAAACAATATTACATTAGTAAGAGATAAGCAAGGAAATTTCATCACGACAGCAGAGGGACAGGAAACAAGATGGGCAGAGCATTTCAGAGAAACTCTGAACAAGGAACCACCAGAGACACAATTGAAAGTTCCTGAGGCTGAAAATGATCTAGATGTTAATACAGACATTCCACGAAAAGAAGAAATCATCACAGCAATCAAAGGGTTAAAGAATGGAAAAGCTCCTGGCTATGATAACTTAAATGCAGAGCTATTTAAGACAGACCCTGAGCTAGCAGCAGAACTATTAAAACCACTATTTGCACAAGTCTGGAAAACAGGGACAACACCATCAAAGTGGAACAAAGGAATAATTGTCAAATTGCCCAAGAAGTGAGATCTTGCAGACTGCAATAATTGGAGAGGAATAACTCTTCTCTCAGTTTCCAGCAAAATACTAGGCAGGATAATTATACAGAGAATTTCAAAAGCAGTAGACTACAAACTGAGGAAAGAACAAGCAGAATTTAGAAAGAACGGAAGATGTGTAGATCATATATTTACCCCCAGAAACATTATAGAGCAGTGCTCAGAATGGCAAAGACAGCTGTACATTAATTTCGTTGATTTTGAAAAGGCTTTTAACAGTATACATAGGGACAGTTTTTGGAAAATACTGAGGGCTTATGGAATTCCAAGCTGCATAGCGTCAATCATAAAAAAGCCTCTATGCCAACTTTACGTGAAGCGTTGGGCAGAGCAACCTAACCTTTGAGGTGAAGACAGGAGAAAGACAGGGATGCCCCTTATTAACCTCTCTATTTTTAACAGTCATAGACTGGGTGATGCGCCAGACAACAGAGGACAGTCCAAGCGGAATAAGATGGACTACATTTTCTACATGGGAAGAAATGGAATATGCAGATGACATTGCACTACTAGCACATTCCCATCAACACATCCAGGAAAAAAACGGAAAGACTTAAAAAGTATAGCCAGCAGGTGGGCTTGAACATCAATCTAAAGAAGGCAGAGGTCATGACGCTCAATGTGAGCAAACCTGAGCCCATATCAGTAAGGAATCAGCAACTGGAACAGACAGACACCTTCACATACCTAGGATGCATAGTAACACCAGACGGCGGAGCAAGCAAAGACATCAACAACATAATGAACAAAGCAAGAACAGCCTTTTTTTTGTCTAAACAACATCTGGAAGTCCTCTCAGTACAGCACAAGCACAAAATTAAGATCATATCAGAGCTGTGTTCTTCTCTATGGTGCGGAATGCTGGAGAGTTACAGAGAAGGAAATGTCGAAACTGTCCTCTTTTCACACAATACACCTAAGAAAAATTCTCCGGATCTTTTGGCCGAATACCATCACCAAGATCTGCTTACTCGGAGCAAGAAAGAGGACATGGACACCATCATAGCTGGCAGACACTGGAGCTGGGTTGTCCATGTCCTCAGAAGAGACCCCGATGACATCACAAGAACAGCTATGCTATGGACCCCTGAAGGAATACGAAAGAGAGGCCGACCAAAAACAATTTGGCGGAGGACTGTGGAGGCTGAGATGAAAAGAATGAACCAGAGTTGGGGCACTGTATGAAGGATGGCCACCGAACGAGCACAGCGGAATCAATTTCTTGTTGCCCTACAAGACGCCACTGACTGCTTTGACGGTCGGCGGCTAAGGATCAAAGAAGAAGAAGAAAACTGGAACGTGACGCTACCAGGTTTCGATCCTAGAACCTCTTAGGTAATCGGAAGCTTTGCGAAAAGTAACACTGTACAGTATCAGGCAATAATATTGTTTTTTGTCTATATATATATATATATATATATATATATATATATATATATATATATATATATATATATATATATATATATATATATATATATATTTTTATATATTAATTTTGAATGTCATTAACGGTAAAGCTAGTACCTGAGCAGATTCTGTAAAGGAGTCAAGTGTTAGAGACCTCACTATACTAGGTCCACCATGGAGAGATGGGGTGACCAGCTTCCATCCTAGCTTCCTTTTCCTTCGCTTACTCAGTCAGGTACCCATTTACAGCTGGGTTGGTTTCAAGCATGACGATACCGTAATTTGAGCACGGCACCTTTGCCGCGAGACACCAGCGCTCTAACCATTCTGTCAATCGGGCGCATTGAATGTCATTAGATTTCTTTGTTACCGAAATTTTTATTTTTAGTTAACATTGTGGTCAATTCTGTAGACAACATGCCACAGAAATGAACTGGTAAAACGTGAATGTTCGACTGGCAGAGTGGTTAGAACGCTGGTCTCTCGCGGCAAATGCATCGGGTTCGAAGCCCAGTGGCGTTAAGCTCCAGTATACCCAACTGTAAATGGAAAGGCAAAGGCAATGAGAAAGGGAACTGATGATCCCAACTTTCGAAAATGGATCTAGTATAGTGAAGTCTCAAACATTTAACTCCCCTTCAGCACTTTCTGCTTTTTGGACTAGCATACCCTGTTTACAAAAAAATTAGTCACCCACCCCTGGCCTTGAAGCGACCACGCGAACAGGTTCTGAGACACTTAAGAGATACATTTTGTGGGAAATAACTAAAATGTTGATCAACTAGACAAATTTATTGACACCAATGAACCTGTCTTCGCAGATGGTCAAAGATCGCCCTACAACAATGTTCTGGTACGGATGAAAAATGGTGGACTCTACTTTCGTGATGCTCCTGGCAGGACGGAACCATTTCTTTTTCTATCGATCCTATAACAAATCTGGTTTCATTTAAATGGGGTCCCGCCAGTACAAAAATTACAAACCAATATTTTACCGAGTAATTTATATAGTATCTCTGCAAAGTTGTTAAGCTGTCAATATATAATGTGATTCCATCAGCTGGAATGAAATCCGGGCAACAGCTTTTTCATCTCTTCCAGGTGATCACTTTAATTCCTGGCTCACTGGAATGTGATACAATCTGGTTTTGAATCCGCTCCCGTCGTATTGAGATGCAAGCGCTCAAATCACGCCACTCAGACTCACTGATTTTATTGTGCTGTAATTCGTTTGATGAACAATCATTCGTTAGATTGACTGTATGTACAGCGTTAGTTACATTGATCGCATGTGCACGCGCAAGTATACTGGTTGCTTATGCATTTATTCGTTCCATCACTGTACCTCTTGATCCTTCACCCCTCACTAACAAAGCAATCGGTGACCATAACACCTAGTGGCGTCTTGTAGGGCAGCAACAAGCTGTCCCCACTGTGCTTGATCGGTGGCCCTCCATCGTGCAATGCCCGAACTCTGGTTCTCCGCCAAGTTGTCTTTGGTCTACCTCTCTTTCGCCGTCTTTCTGGGTGTCGTGGAGTGGTTTTGAGGAGAAGGACAGCTTGGATGGAATGGAAGAATAAAGATAATAATGTCTTAATGATAGTTTACGAGTTCGTAATGGAACTGCCTCTCCTCGGGAATTAGTGTACTAAAAATTTACTTAAAAGAGAATTCTGGCAACTAAACAGGATATTTTTCTGGACGATAAATTCTTTCTCATGAATCCTACAAAAGGACTGTGTAAAGCACATAAGGTTGAGAAAGAGATTTGGTGTCCAGCCACGTTTAAAATATCCCGACCCAATAGAAGTTAATTGAATTATGGCTCAGCCCCCAGGATGTAGAGTTATATTTAAATCAAAATACAGCCCAAATAAAGTTAACAAGAAAAATAACAACAGGCGCTGTTAAGTTAAATTGAATAAACGGGTATAGATTCTAACATATCTGACTATACATATAAATGTGAAAAAAAAGTTTAGCTCTACTGTTTAGAAAAAAAACAACTAGTATGTCATCATATGGACCAGAAGATCTTTTCTATGGTAGTTTTGCTGGTAGGTGTTAATACTCATCTCTCCGAAGGCATGTAGTAGCTGCGGAGATGATTTTGTTTCGGACTCTCTTGGTTTGGTCTGCCCCTGCACTTTGGTACAGTGTTACAGTTCTTTCGTATCAGCGGGCGGCAGAGTTTACTTCCCTGGACTCATTGCGCATCTCAAATAAGGATGGGGTAAGTCAGCCCAGCTGAATACTTCTGCTTACTGGTTGATAGGGGTAATTGGGTTTTGGAATGGTCACCTGGTTAATAGAGTATGGTTGGTATGGGGTAATTTTTGGTACTGTGGACTCGTACCCTGGTTTGTACCCTGGACCAGTAACCTGGTTTAGTACCTTGTAACCGCAACCTGGGTGGACTGGAAACAATTGAAGTCCCATTAGTGGTTTCAAGAGCAATCATCTCCTAAGTCTGATGGACGCTTACCGGCCATCAGAAATTAAATTAACACAATGCTAACTACCATTCAGTAACAGTGTGTTATCTATTATCTATGAAATACTCCTTCTTAACTGACATTATAGCATATCTTGAGTTCTCAGTCTCTATCTGGCTGTCTGCTTATTTACAGCAGTGGTTTTCCCCATGTGGGCAATGAGTTTCACAAACTGTGAGGTATGGGGCCGGGGTCATCAAATGGTTGAGAACCGCTGGTTCGCCTAGTGCCCAAAGAGTAGTATTTTAATTTTGGGGTCACTGTCAACAATGGTTTGAGAACCACTGTGTAATAGTTTCCTATGCTGCGTTAACATGTTGGGGTGTCATTGCTGCCAAGGTCTGAGAACCACTGATTTACATTCTTGCTACTTGCGCAGTAAATCATGTGGAGGGTAGTCATGGTCTCAAGGCTTGAGAACTGCTGACTTACATTTTGTCAGTCAAAAGGTAAATTGATTAAATAGCTAAAATAATTGTAAGCCTTCCTAAAGTCCTGGTTCTTGTAGAAAATAGCATTCATATAACTGATAATAAAATAGTTCTTCAATCATACAACATGGTATATGCATAGGATTGCATTAAATACAGGTAAAGAACATTCCATGATGAAAAAACAGATTAAAGTCCCATATGAGACAAAGGGAGAAGAAGTGATTGAGAACACTTTTATCAAGTTTGTAGTCTTGACAGAGAACACTGAAGCCTTATAAGCAATAGAAAATAGAAGGACCACTAATACACTTCTGTTTTGCTTGGGTCAATATGAAAATCCCAAAGTAACAACAATAATATACACCAACTATTTAACCCTGTCTTATTTCTGCCAGGCTGTGAGATAAAGATCAGTGGTTAATTAGGTCTATGACCTCAGTAAACTCATACATTAGTTTGTGATCTGCAAATATGCAAATAACAATTATTGTCACTGAAAATGGAAATACATTTAAAACTTTGCTTAACAAAAGGTACTGCAATAACAGGCTGTGGATAAACATATGATTATTCATGTTATAAAATCAGCAGTATTAGATCTACTTACTTCGCTCAACTGAACCCTCACGGATTTTTCAACCACAAAGTAGCCTCGATCGAGGCCCATAAGCTCACAGCTGCTTCGGATGATGGTTACCGGTCTAATCCTTAAAATTCCCTCTACAATTTCAGCTGTATTTTTGGTCGACCTCTTGGGTGGCCACACAGTAAATTCTATTTTGGTCCCAGGGGTATCAAGTTATCTTCATTTTAACTGGCCCTAGTATCCACTGTATATGTGCTTGCGGTTGAAGGCAGGGTTCCTGCCCCTTCCCTGATTTACGTGCGTCCAGTACGTGACACAACCAAAGGGTCGACTTCCGGGCTGGTTGTAGCACTGTTTTTCACCTTCCCAGTGGAACTACTTTCGCTGGCTAAGGGAATAATTTATTGCCCTTGACCGTGAGAATCCTGAGCTAGCGAATACTGTGTAATATAAGACTAGAGAGAGAGACTTTTGGTTTCTTGTCTAGTGATAGGAGAAATTTGTAGAGGAATAAAATAATAGACAGAAGAAAAAGTCGGTGAGAAGTCGTTACACGACACTGGGGTCCATAGCATAGCAGTTCTGGTGATGGTGTGAGGGTCTCTTTTGAGGACATAGCCAACCCAGTTCCAGCGCTTTCCCGCAATGGTGGTACGCATATCTTTTTGACTGCACCGTGTAAGAAGTTCCTGGTTGGAGATGGTATTCGCCCCAAAAATTCGTTACATTGATTGTTTTAAAATCTACTCTTTAAATCGTTATATTTCTGGCTTAATCGTGATTTCGTAATCGGATTGTTCACGCTGTACTTCATTCCTTACAGAGACATGGATGCATCACTACAGCTGCCTCTCTCCCCCCCCCCTCCCCCTTGCCGAAGCCTGCATCAAAGTTCCTTTCTTCTTGTAGTGATGGTTCCTTGTAGCTATTTCATTTACATGACGAGGTTGCCGGTGCCAGACACAACCTCGAATTATTTGCCTCTTATATCATAATGTGAGTGAGGGACAAGTGGTCGCAGTCTTTCTTTATTTTCTCAGAGACTACCGGGAAGTACGTAGTAGATTCATTTACCATCATAATTATCGTCATCATCATCATCATCATCAGTACCTGTCAGCCCCCAGTGAAGCACATATCCTAAACAAAAATATACCAAGCTCTCCTAACCTGTAGGACTTTCCATATCTTTGTTTTTGTTCCTTAGACCGAGCGCCCGATCCACAGAGTGGTTACAGCACTGGTCTCTCGCGGCACAGGTGCCGTGTTCGAATCACGCTACCGACACGCTCCAGTCTACCCAGCTGTAAATGGGTACCTGACTCTGCTCTTTGAGTTAGGAAAGAAAAAAGGTAGCGAGAAAGGGAACTGGTCACCTCATCTCTCAATGCTGGGCCTAGTATGGTGAAGCCTCTAACACTTCACACCCCTACGGCAGTATCTGCTATGGGACTACCTTTACCTTTACCATTAGATGTAAGTCTCCAGTTCTCTTCTCCTTGTATGTTGTGGTCTCTTTGTTCCTCTTACACTGAAGATTCTAGAACACTGACTGCCTTGTAATGCTATCAACTAATGTCGTATCTATTGTCAGCGTCTTCATCTCACCTCCTGGTCCACTAGTACGTGTCTGGTTCTTTCCATCAATTCCACATAATGATCTTGTCATACCGTTTCAATCCGTTTACTCTACACACGCACCCATTTATGAACGTCTGTATCTTTCTGGTCTTCATTTTTGTTATTCTACATGATTCAGAGCCACACAATAAGACCATACAATTATACTAATTGCCTGTGTATAATTCTGTAGTTAGTGTCTCGGGAAAATCAATCTCAGCAACGCGAGTAAAGTAAATATTAAAAGATTCATATGAATGCAGCAACTCATGAAAAGCGGCTCAGATTTTATGTTCCGAAAACCGCGTATTTTCCGTGGCGGTCTTTCATATTCCACCACGATCTTTCATATTCCACCATGCATTAGACAGTATATTACCGTAATCCCATAATTGTTACACTACCAGACCAGAAGGATGATTTACAACAAATATTTAGCCATGCACCTAATACAACAAATTCATCTCATAATTCCGGTCACACCCGACGAGTTGTATTATTGTTAGTTATTTCTCATGTTTCCTACTTCTCGCTTTCTTTCCTGTCTGTTTTTGTTCGTTTGTCTGTGAATAAGCCCTTGTTGGCCGCGATGTAAGCAATTTTGTTTGTCCTTCGTCCTAGTATGATGTTCTACTCTTTTTCTAATTCACCTAATATAAGCGACGGGCATTGTGTCTAGGTTGAACTGCTTGTTGCGTGTTCTAGCGTTACAATAATGTCACTGCAGATAATCTGAACAAGATGATTTGTTGGGGTATGATTTTCTTTAATAGTTAACAAACACTTGTAACAGCAACAAGTTGAATAAGTGCAGATAAATCCCGTCAGCGTCTCACAAGGTTTAATTACACTCCCCAGAAACAAGCAGCTTCACATTGATATAATAATTCATATTAAAACACAGTCCATCGGCGATCTCTACTGGGCCATAATTCACGTCCGTTATACTGTAACAATAATGGTGCAAGCAACACATCTCCGTAAAGTCCGTCACTTGTTGTCCACGACATAATTATGTGATTTCTTATTATTCTCAAAATACTCATCTACATTATACGAATCTCCTGGCATCAATCGATCGGAGCAGACACTTTCTGAATATACACGCATGAACACGGACATAGCGGCCTCAAAAGAACACATCTAAAATGCAGCCTGACCGGCTCAGAACACTGCCGAACGTCGACTGACCAAAAGTCAACTACTTCTGCTCTGCACGCGCGTCTAAGTAATTATTTAATATGACGTAATTTTAATACAGCGGCGCTCTATTTGAGCACCGCGATGTTTCAAAATCAAGAACGCATTGCAGTGCGCAAAAAGAGGCGTAACAATGGTCAAAACGAGGCAAAACTCAGAAGTCTCTAACTATAGCACAGTATGATTGAGCTAAACATTTATAACACATAAGGAAGGGAAACCCGAGGCCTGTAAACAGTAAATAAATATTACACAAACATAAAGGTATGTTTTCAGGTACTCGTAAGAAATAAAGAAGTAGAAAACTAGACCTGGGTTCGAGTCCTGGGTAAGCCACTCACGTCTGTTGTTCTTCTGTTGTCTAGTTTTCTACTTCTTTATTTCTTACGAGTGCCTAAAAACATACCTTTATGTTTGTCTAATATTTATTTAATGATTTAGCTATACATGTTCATATATTTTTTTCAATATCTCTTTTACGGAATATTCTTTGATTGAAAAAATTCGCCATCGTCAAAGTTCAGTTCCATTCGAAACAAATACTTTCGGTATAAGATCTCACTGTGTCTTCATTACCTATTTTAAGCCCAATGTCCTTCTTTATGTGATTTTGGGAGTCTATTATTTTAACCTTAGGAAACCATACACTTTCTCCCTTCTCTTACTTACTTACTTAGTCGTTCCTCTTCTACCGTGATGTGTAGAGATTTGGAAGAATGTGACAGGTTATGAGAATGGACTACATTGATCAGTTCGCTTGATTCCAACCGGCGGCCCTCATTACGTTCCACCTTGGGTCCACCTTGCTTTACTAAATAGCAAGCACGAGTTGTTACGCTTTAGCCATGCCTTTTTGCTAGCTGTCGAACTCATAGTTTTCTTCTTCTCTTTGATCCTTAGCCGCCGACCGTCAAAGCAGTCAGTGGCCATTACTCCTGGTGGCGTCTTGTAGGGCAACAACAAATTGATTTCACTTTGCTCGTTCGGTGGCCATCCTTCGTACAGTGCCCCAACTCTGGTTCATTCTTTGCATCTCAGCCTCCACAGTCCTCCGCCAAGTTGTTTTTGGTCGGCCTCTCTTTCGTTTTCCTTCAGGGGTCCATAGCATAGCTGTTCTTGTGATGGCATCGGGGTCTCTTCTGAGGACATGGCCAACCCAGCTCCAGCATCTGCCAGCTATGATGGTGTGCATGTCCTCTTGCTTGCTCCCAGTAAGCAGATCTTGGTTGGGATGGTATTCGGCCAAAAGTTTCGGAGAATTTTTCTTAGGCATGCTGTGTGAAAAGAGGACAATTTCGACATTTCCTTCTCTGTAACTCTCCAGCTCTCCGCGCCATAGAGAAGCACAGAAAGCACACAGCTCTGATATAATCCTAATTTTGTGCTTGTGCTGTACTGAAAGGACTTCCAGATGTTGTTTAGACTAAGAAAGGCTGTTCTTGCTTTGTTCATACTGTTGTTGATGTCTTTGCTTGCTCTGCCGTCTGGTGTTACTATGCATCCTAGGTATGTGAAGGTGTCTGTCTGTTCCAGTTGCTGATTCCTTACTGATATGGGCTCAAGGTTGCTTACATTGAGCGTCATGGCCTCTGTCTTCTTTAGGTTGATGTTCAAGCCCACCTGCTGGCTGTACTTATTAAGTCTATCCGTTTTTTCCTGGATGTGTTGATGTGAATGTGCTAGCAGTGCAATGTCATCTGCATATTCCAGATCTTCCAATGTAGAAAATATAGTCCATCTTATTCCTCTTGGATTGCCCTCTGTTGTCTGGCGCATCACCCAGTCTATGACAGTTAAAGATAGACTGGTAGTTTTAGCCACGCCTATTTTGTCTTGTTCCACGCGCTGACGAAACAGCTATTCAGATCTCTGTCTTTCCTTCAAAAGGGGACGGGCCAAGGGCGTTTGCCTGAAGCTCGATGAAACCAGAGCCGTCAGATTACGACAACAAACACTTGGAAGAGGAACTGCGTTGAAGCTCCCTACACGCTCGGCAACCGCTGAGATCTGAAAACCTTTGTTGTTGATTAACACCAGGTAACAGAGCGGACGGAGAAATCCTTTATATTGGAAGAAAACCCCGCCTAAGTTCCCCGATCGGCAAAGGTGTGAATGTCGTCACCCGCCAGCTAGATTGCGATATTTCAGTATATATGCCCATCCACTAAAAACTCAGTTTTCAGTCGTTTCAGAAATTTTTGAAAATATCTAGCTCGCTATCTCAGAGCCATTTTACAATTGGATTACTTAGATTCGTGGAGATAATTCATTTTTCTGTGTTGCGGTAAATATATATATTAGCATTTAAGGAATCTAACGTGCTAAAGTTTTCATTATATTTCACTGGGATTTTCTGTGTAAATTGTATAGCGTATTAAATAACATATAGCTAATTTTTCCAGCTGTAACGTAAATTTAATCACTTGCTATTCCCCAGTAAGAGATGCTTTACTTAAATAATAGAAGCTAGGCGATTGATAACTGACGGAATACAATTTACTTCTATTTATCATGTGTAATTTTATAAATGACTAGTGTTCATATCTCGTGTTAAAAGCGATAAGATAAGCTAGACACTTGTGGTTTAAATATAATTTAATACCGGAGTGGTTAAGAGGTCCTGTCGTAACGCGTGTAAGGTTAGGATATTTATATTATTGTTAAAATGTTTGTATTTTTTTCCTACATCTAGGCTGATCATAACCCTGCGATCTAGCGGTCTTATGGTCATATAATCTTACAAATTATCCAGAGATATTACTTTGTTGTTGAGTCTTTGAGTTGTGACCTGTGCGGTCAAATTTCCTCATTCATAAGAGAGGCCAAACTGAAACCAATAACTGTAACATTACCTGGACTTGAAAATTACCAGGTTTTATATTAATCTCACTGGCCCGCTATGGCAATATATATATATATATATATATATATATATATATATATATATATATATATATATATATATATATATATATATATATATATATATATATATATATATATATATATATATATATATATATATAAAATTATCGGACATCTGACAGTAATTTTTTTCACAGGATTTTACTCAAGAGAACTCACTGTTCAGACTCGGTCATCACCTCACAGAACAGCCGAGGATTATTACCCTTTAATTTGTTTCATCACGTCACAGAGTGTCTCAGCCACCAGAGGCTAGAAAGCACCGGAACAATATACCTATATTTATTCCTATGACGGTGACCACCACATAGAAAACTTATCCCAACTAACTAACTGCAGTGATAAGAGAATTATCCAGGAATATAATTAATACACCAACTTCAACGACTCCCTGAAATTTGCAGTCAGCAACCAGGATAGTCTGGGGCTGAAATTGGCAAAGAACCTGACTCTGTATATTCTTAGTACCTGTTAGAGTTTATTTCCATGGAATGCCTGCGACAACTATTGGGTAAGCGAATATGAGTGTGGCCACTGTATGAGTGGAAGTGAATGAACAGAACAGAGAAACGTATTTTCTTCTGTTACCATCAAATACTAATCTTTTTTTTTTTCCTCTTACTAATCTGAGTATTTACGGGATAGATTAAATTAAGAACTTGTTCTTTTCCCGTACTGAATATTCTCTAACCTCATTGTTAACTTTTGATCTTTTGGGTTAATTACCTCTGTTGGGATCTTCTTTGTTTCCCTTTACAAGAGGGGAGGGCCTATTGGGTTAAATTTCATGTTTTTTGTCTCTAAACCATGATTGATTTATGTAGATGCTTGATGTTGTGAATATTTCCTAGTGTTAATAAACTTAATAAACCGTAAGCTATCGTGTTGGTCAACCCATGCCCATATATGTTATCCATAGTTTGTTTTCACGTTTGTGCGTATTTGTCACAAAATTGTGTGTACGTGTGTGTAGTGTAACTTGTATTTTGTACAAGGAGAGAAAGTGCGTCTGATTTAAATATAGTCGTAAAGATAGGCTGGATTAGAGATATTACTCAATCCTGAGACTGTTCTTTCTCTTACACTATCACCCTCGTGATAAAAAAAACTATTTCTTACACCGTACTCTCCCATATTTACCACTATCACCTCTGCTCGGACAGGACCATAAATATCTCAGACCTATCTTATCAAAAATTACGACAAAGAAAGAACGAACGAACGAACGAACTTTATTTTCGAAGGGTTGAGAATTGGGCGCGCAGGCCCGTCTAACATTCTGCCCTTTCACTCTCATTAATCTTGCATACTATATCCTTTTATTCCCACGTATTACTTTAAGCATTAATTTAAAGGCATGCAACATTATAAAGTTAACATAACAGCATTCATTTACAGTATACAATCATAATAAAAAATGAGTAGCCTAGGTTTTTTTTTTTTTTAAATAAACAAGATAGTGACTGAAAAAAAAAATAATAATAAAAAATAAAATAATATAAACAAAACAATAAATAAATAAGTTATGTATACCGACACTCACTTATGCGGTCACAACGTCTAATCTGTAGTATTTTTGAATGTGTCATCAATCCTCAATACAAAAATTACAAAAACACATTCTCGCTTACATCCATACATTCTTGGCGGAAATTGAAATAATAATAACACTTTCTTGCGCATTTCTGTAGCAGAAAAAGTCTTTCAGCAGTTTAAAAAAAAAAAAAAATTATATCTGCATGTGCATCACCCATTTAAGCAAACGGAAACATTCACATCTCTAAAGTACAGTGGTATGCGGGTACATTCTCACATACATTACATTATATAATAGTATTACATGGATATAAAACAAATTATTCCCATTAAAAACGAGCGGAAGAGGAAAAGAAATGTTGACCTATGGATGAGATGTTGACAGGCAAATGATGTTTCTATGGGGGTAGATAATCAGTGTTTAGGAAGTGTTTGAAAAGGGCTTTGTTAAATGAATATTGTGTAGGTAGGCTTTTTAGGTGGTGTGGAAGGCTGTTCCATAAGTAGGCTCCAGAGTAGGCTAGACTCTGTTTGAACAGGTCGATCCTAGGTTTGGGCAGACGTAACTGATGTAAATGTAGTCCTTCTCTTCTATTGGTTTGAAACAATGATCGTAGGTACGGCGGAGCATTGTTTGATAGAATTGCGTGGGTCAGCTTGGCTTTGTTGTAGAGAAGACGTTTTTTCAGGGACAGTATTGTGGGTTCTTTTCCTGTCCTTGTGTGTGATATCGTGCGATTATCGGTGATCAGACGTATTGCTCTCTTATGCAGGGAGTGCAATCTCTTTGAGGTGGAAGCAGGGCAACCATCCCATAGTGTAGAGCAGTAATCTAGATGTGTCTGTATATGTGAGGTGTCGAACAATAGTCTAGTGTCTGCGTCTAAGAAGTGTTTTATTTTGGCTAGCTGGTACGTCTTTTGAGCTAAGTGTTTGGTTAAATTCCGTACATGGGAGTTCCACGTTAAGTGCTGGTCAATCGTGATTCCTAGAACTTTGTGTTCTGTTACATGTTCAAATTGTATTGATTCCGCGTGTACCTGTAGCGATCTTTTCATGCAGTTTAGGAGTTTCTGTCTGGTGGTAATCAACATAGATTTCGTTTTTGCTGTGTTTAATGGCATACGATTCATATTACTCCATTTTGTTAGATTGTCTACATCGCATTGAAGAGTCATTTCAAGTGCCACGCAGTCATTGTCACTAGTGTAGATAGTACAATCATCTGCAAAGAGGTCACATGTTGAATATTTTAGATGTAGTGGTAGGTCGTTGATGAACATTGCGAAGAGTAGGGGCCCAAGAATAGAACCCTGCGGTACTCCTGTATCTATCTTCGAGAAATCTGATGTCGAGTTGTTGTGAAGCACTAACTGTTGTCGATCTCCCAGGAATGATTTGATGATGTTTAGTGGATTAGGGCCTATTCTGAGGGTTTCCAACTTTTGAACCAAGATAGTGTTGTCAATCATGTCAAATGCTTTTTTGAAGTCAACAAAAACAGCACCACCTAATTAACCATCATTTACGTTCGACAGCCAGTTATCTGCCCTTTTGGTGAGAGCTGTGTGACAGGAATGTTTGGGCCTGAAACCTGACTGGCTCTCAATGAGCAGTTTGTTTGTTGTTAAGTGTTGAAATGTGGTGTTGTAAATGTGTTTCTCTAGTGGTTTTGAAAGAGATGATAGAAGGGATATTGGTCTGTAACTGTTGGGATCGCTATGTGAGCCAAATTTATAGAGAGGATACACTTTGGCAGATTTAAATGCTGTGGGAAAATAGTTGTGTGCAATACATTGATTGTACACATAGGTTAAGGAGTCGCAAATGATGGGTGCAGCGTAACGAAGAATCTTATTGCTGATACCATCAAGACCAGATGAATTGTTGTTTTTTAATGCCAAGATATATTTGAGAACTTCGTGTACTGTTAGAAAAGGAATATCTCTAAGATCTGTTATGGTATGTTCAGTGTTGCAGAAGGCGGTCAGTTTACTAATATCGCAGTCCATTGGCTTTAGTGTCGATTTGAGATGGTTAATTTCTGTTTTGAAGTGGTTACTAAAATGAGTAGCCGTGAGGGAGCAGCTTTTTGGTAAAGAGTTTAGTGACTTTGTTTTGTGTGTTAGTGTTCTAATGGCTGCCCAGACTTCTTTACTGTTTGCTTTGTCTTGAATCATCTTTCTGAAATGTAGTTTCTTTTCCTGACGAATGAGGTATTGTACTTTGTTTCTAAGCATCCGATACCTGCTGAAATCTTTGAGCTTATGTGCTTCGTCCCGCTCTCTCATTGTTGATAATATTTCGTTTGTTATCCATGGGGTCTTTCTGATATTTTTAACACGAACTTGCTTTATAGGAACATGTTTGTCGAATACATTGTTAAAAGTTTGTGTCTAGTATGTTATGGCTTCTTCTGGATGGGGAAGTTGGTACACGTATGAGAGAGGGGATATTTGTAGGTCTTGTAGGAATAATTGAAGGTTAAAGTTTTTGAAATTCCTGTAATGGACTGTGATATGTTCCGTTTTAGGTGCTTTGAACCCTTTTCTCGTCCAGGTACAGCAAATAGGATAGTGGTCACTTAATGCTGTCCGTGTAACTGTGCATTCTACAATGTTTTCTGGGTAGGTCGTATAGATATGATCAATTAGTGTAGATGATGAATCTGTTACTCTCGTGGGTTGATTGACTAACAGTGTGAGGTTGTATGAGATGGTGATATCATTCCACGTGTTGTTCGATTTGTGAAGGTCAATATTGAAATCTCCCAGTAGAATAATTTCCTTCGAAGAAGCCCAAACGTTGTCCATCATTCGTGAGAATGTGTCAAACCATACAGCAGAAGAGCTATGGTTTCGGTACAGGTAACCAATTAAAACGGGGGTCAGGTTGGGGAGTTTTATTTCCAGCCATATACATTCAATGCCAATATGTTCTAGATCATCACGGCGTCTGTACTGAAGAGATGTTGAGATGTATATAACTAGCCCTGTTTCATGTTGTCTGTTAGAATCCCTGCGAATGGTGGTGAATCCATTAATCCTAATTTCTTCATCTGTAATTTTGTCATTGAGACGGGTTTCAGAAAAACCAAATATGTGGAAGTTTTGTTGGAGAGAGGTGGAGACTTCAGGAAGCCTACCTAGCAGGTGGTAAATGTTTAAATGACCAATTTTAAGCCCTGATAGTTTAAGCCATGAATTAGTGATATTGCCTATATTTTGATTTGAGTTTTTGCAATCGGACATGATAATAGTCAATAGGAAAGAAAGAATGAGGGGAGTAGGAATGAGTAAGAAGCAATAAAATTAATACACAATGGTTAATACAAAATTGTAAACAAGTTATAAAATATACACTGCAATAGATTTCTCTAAAGTCCGTGGACACTGTTTACCGTATCTTAATCTTTGCAAAAAGTGCGGCACACAGGAATATTTTGACTTCAACCACAGTCAATGTAGAGAATTCATCTTTTCGGGACAGTTAAAGGTCCACGCTTGTTAATTTTATGAGGATTTCCTAATTTTCCTCAACACGAATAAACAAAGGTGCAGTCGGAGAGAAGGCGTCAATCTGGGAACTAAGCTCCAAGCTGGTTTGAAATACAGCTTTTAAGTGAGTTTATCTGCAACAGCTTGGTGTTTGTGCGCTGAATTTTGTTCTGAAAAGTCGTATAAAGACATCTGAAATGCCTGCATCAATACTTCTGGGCTATACTGCCTAAGCTGATGTAGCACAGACGAACTATGAGAGTGGCATTCTTGACGGCTAGAGACAGGATGAAGAAAGTCCAATTTCCTAGCTGTAGTTCCTGTGTTGTGGTTACTTGATGTAGAGGAAGAATGGGTCATACTTGTAGCCCAATCTTTCCATCTGTCCAGTTGTGCCTGTCGAACAGGTAGTGGCGGGGGTGTCTGTAGTGTGGGTAATGGGGGAAACATTTGGTCATAAAGATTAGGGTGGAGGATGGGAGTAGGTGTAGCTTTGCTAGATAAAAGAATATTACCTGAGGATGACGATGAGTGGTTATGAGGGGTTCTGCGTGGATTCACTGAGTTTAGTGTGTAATTTGTGTCACTGACTGACGAATATGTGTGTTTGTGGTGAGTCCTCTCAGGGAACTTTAAATTTTTGGCTAGGTAGCTCGTCCCTAGCTTAAAAGTGTGGACTTGATCTATATATAGCATCTTTTTTGGTGCACCTGACTTTGATGTGAAAAAAGGTGTGTTGTTTATGAAAGAAATGTGATGTTTAGTGCAGAAATTATATAGCATCTTGTTGTTGATATCTACAGTTTGGCGTGCTTGACCATAGCTGGGTGGAATTATTGACGAGATAAATATGGAGGTGTTTGGGAATTTGTGTTTTATGTTGTCAATCATTCTGGTGATGTCTAATGGGTTAATGGTGTATCCATTTGTGCTATCGTTTTTCCCTACGTGTACTGTTGTTTTCCTTATGTTAGTATTTCTGTTGAGCGCCATACTATCTTATTGGCTGTCTTCCTCCTGGCTTGGTTCCATTCTAGTCTTCGGTCTTTCAGAGACTGTCTAATGTTGTCCGCCCCCAGTGGACTCTGGGTCTTCCTGAAGGTCTGGATCCCTAACTCTTTGCCTCCCATACCTGCTGTGGAAGCCAATCTTCTCCCATTCTGCAGAAACCAGCTTTTCTCCCTTCTCTGCGGATTAATAATCCTAAGTTTTGTGACCTCTCATCAAGTATTTTAATTTTGAATAGCATATTGTTTCATTTATGGATCATAAGAGCTAGGTCATCAGCATATTCCACTGTAGATTCACCATTAATGTTATCAGTGTGCAATAATCCATTTCTATAGGCTGATGTATTCATAATCAAGTAAGAAAGAAAATTATGACAAGGGGCAACCCCTTCCTTGATCATAATCTTCTTAAACGTTCGCTAAGCTGTCTTTCATGATCAGTTCTGCAGTTCATGCCTTCATTTGTTTTCTTTAGTAGAATATTAAGCCGATTGGGGTCTATTTCGTGTCTCATCAAATTAAAATATCATTGTGTGTCTAAACTATTGTATGCCTTTCCATAGTCTACATATACAGTAGTGTATATGTAGTAGTACATTCCACAGAACAGTGCAATAGAGCTAGGAAATAAATTCACATCTAATTCATTTCCTAGCTCTATTGCACTATTATGTGGAGTGTGACTTTCTGCTCAGTGCATGATCTGTTTTGTCAAAGACCTTCATGTTCTAATCTCAAACGTCATATCTACCGTCTCGCTTAATGTCTCAAGAGATGATCATATTTAATCATTTCCCTGGCACTGATAGTGCCATTAGTAAGGTAAAGGATCCCGTTACACGCCCATTGAGGCATATTGGGAATATGATGTCAGGAGTAGTATGTCATGTTGTTTACGGTTAGTATTCAGGAGGATGAGCGTGACTTTTATATAAGGAAATACGCCGATCGATTCGGGAGGATGAGCTGACTTTTTATATAAGGAAATACTCCGCTCAATAATGGCGTGTAGGTAACTAAGGGAAGATAAGTGTGTTGTGTTGTTTATACAACAGGTAAACAATATATTTTACAACATATATTATAATATATACTGTACAAACAGTTATACATATATACATATATAGATAACAAAGAGTTTAGTTAATAAATATATTTTATTATCAAATAACAGTAACAAACATTATATGAGCAAGGGCATATATTGGCAAGGCGGGGGTGTGTACACTATTTTCAAGTGAGTGAAGTGTTAGAGACTTGACTATACTAGGATCAGCAGCGAGAGGTGGGAGTGAAGTGTTAGAGACTTGCCTATACTAGGTCCAGCATCTAGAGGTGGGAGTGAAGTGTTAGAGACGTCACTATACTAGGTCCAGCATCTAGACGTGGGAGTGAAGTGTTAGAGACTTGACTATACCAGGTCCAGCATCTAGATGTGGGAGTGAAGTGATAGAGGCTTGATTATACCAGATCCACCATCTAGAGGTAGGAGTGAAGTGTTAGAGGCTTGGCTATACCAGTTCCAGCATCTAGAGGTGGGAGTGAAGTTTTAGAGACTTGATTATACGAGAACCAGCATCTAGAGGTGAAAGTGAGGTGTTAGAGACTATACCAGGGCCAGCAGCGAGAGGTGGGAGTGAAGTGTTAGAGACTTGACTATACCAGGTCCAGCATCGAGAGGTGGGAGTGAAGATAGAAAAAATGGATAATGGCGGCGTAGGTTACTAAAGGGGTTTTTAAAGCGAGTGGAGTCTTTTTGGGCTGGCGGGGGTGACGACGCATGGTTGTAGATGGCGGTCGTGATTTTTGTGTGTGTAGATATTTTAATTGTTGTGTGTTGTTGTGTTGTATGTTGGTGTGTTTGTTTATACATATATACAAAGAATATATATATAAAATTTAAAAAATCGATAATAGCGGAAAAGATAAAAAAATCGATAATGGTGGCGTAGGTTACTAAGGTTTTTTTTAAGGGACCTGGTATTGTTTTTGGCTGGTGGTGATGACACATGGGTGTGTGTTGGGGTGTAGCATTGGAGTAAGACAAGGCATAAGCGGTGCGGTGTGGGTGGTATTGGTTTTGATTTGTCCGGTGTGTTGTGTGTACACATTTTAATTGTTGTATTGTGCTGGTAGTGTATTGTTTCTTCATACAATATATACATGTGATAGGGTGGGCGAGATGATGATGATGATGTTGTGATATTTGATCACTCTCTTGCACACTTGCAACCGACCCGATTCAACAATAAAACTCTGATTCTTAGGCAGGGGCAGTATTTATTTCTACAACCCTATCAGTGACTAAGAGCACACTGAAGCAAACATTAAACAAATAAACCAACGAACATAACACCAAACAAACAAACTAACACCCAGCTAGTGCTCAGTTCCTAATCGTGCTCAAGGCATTTACAGATTGAGTCTGGTGTCTAACTTCGTTTCTCTCTCGTCTGGGTGGCTTTTGCAAAATAGGCCCGTTCGCCGGCCGCTATCTCTTTTATAAGCCCAGGTCGAATCACTCAATTTACTGCGTGGCGCGTAGTAATTGCGCCACGCAAATAACACTCGCGATATTTGCTTTATTAGGCACGAAAACACAGATATGGCCCACAATTATCAAATATAACACATCACAACTAATTCTTAGGCTTTATTATGGCCTAAACTAATATATCTTCATGAAGACTTTTCACACCCCAGCGTGCTGCGCGCACATTGCAAATATATGGGCGATAAATATGCCTTGAACCTGAAGGGGGAAGCCGGGGTGTCTTTACGTGAAGGGGGAGCCGGGTGCCTTTCCGGTGTGGTGTGGAGTAACTGATGGGTGTGCGTTTTTGTGTGCTGTTGTATTGTGTATCATTTGGCATTGTGTTGTGTTGTCTTTTTATACAATATTTATACAATATATATTTTACAACATATATTAATACGTATTCGCAGTTATACACACACTATTTATACAGCATAGATAACAAAGGCCAAGGTTTTTTTAAATAAATGTGTTTAATTCTTTTAAAAGAAGACGAAATATCAAGCTAAAACGCTAGTCTCAACCACTTTGTAGGTCTCTGCTTCTTCGGTGGTAGATTAAAGACATCTTCCGGGTGATTGTCTGTGGTTGCTGTAGGGGGACAAGGGTTGGGGTTAGGACACCAACTCGGTTCTGGGGATATTGGTTGATAACAACTGGAGTTGATGTAGTGGTCAAAAGTGTTACTGGTACAAGTAGTAGGACAGGTATCCGTGTTTGGTCCCTGTAGTCGGTCAAATTCGGCGAGGATTTCGCCCTGTGAAGCCAACAAATGTTTAAACTCAGGGCGAGTCAACATAATGCCGGTTTTGAAAGGAAACTTTAGATATTATTAACCAAAGTATTTTCGCACGTGTAGTAAAGGCTGGTCTCGGTAAAAACTTACAGACGCAGCCTTCAGCCCACTATCCAAAGGTTTAAGCATTTCATCACTTCTACGCATGTAGACCCAGTTTGAAGGAACGGGAGTAGTTTTCTTAGTGATTTGTGAACGTGAGTGCGTTGGTCTCCCAAGTATCTATTTATATGAACGAAAACTAGTTTAATCTGGTTTTTGAAACGTGTCCAGACTTGTTGCGCGCTAACAGAGGGCTGATTAGTTGAAAAACTAATCAATCGTTGACGCGTTGTCGATGTGAAAAAAATATTTTTTTTGCGCGGGGGTATTGTTTTTGGCAGGCGGGGTGATGAGGGGTGAAAGAAAAACCAACGGGTTTATGTAAGGCAGCAGTGTGTTCGTATGTTTCTTTATACAATATACATACACATGTAGACAACAGTTATACAATATAGATAACAAAAGGGTAAGGTTATATAAATAGAAGTATATATTTATATTTTATTTTCAAATAGCAGTAACAAAAAACAAAAAAAAATTATATGAGCAGGGTCACATATTGGAAGACGGTTAGATGGAAAGAGGGAGGCGTGAGCAATTATTTTATTTATTTTCAAACAACAGTAACAAAGGGGACATAATGGAAGAGAGCTGTTTTTTAGCTGGAAAGAGGCGAAATGGTAACATTGTCGTCGTGTGCCTGTCTTGTTATGTAAAAATAGGACAGGGAATTTCCATTGTTGGGTGAGTACAGCTAAAAGGCTATCTTATTGTGATGTTTATTGAGCTCCTTAGTACAGTTGTCCTGCCCCGCGCTTGTTGTTTAGTGAGAACCGCCAAAAAACGTGTGTTTGTCTAAGGTGTTGTGGTGTTTATTGAGCCAATTAGTACTAGATTTATCGTGCTCCTCGAAACAACCCAGGGGTTCCTTCTCGTATAACTTCCTATCATGGCATTTCTGACAAACGATTCGGGTTTTACCCTCACTAGTAAGAAACTCGGATCGATGGTCCGCGCAAACCCCGCTGAACATACTCTAGATGTATATTTATCAGATCAGCGAGGGTGGATGCACATGCGCGCTGGTTTTATATTGTCTAAATCGTATGAAACATGCGGCGACCACGGAAATTTAATACATTAAATAAATGTAACTAAGTATTTGTTCCAGTTATCAAATGGTTATCTACGTTTTGTCCTGCAATTTTCAAACTGTAGTAAAATCTTTTCCACCAATCAGCAAAGACGGTCCCATAATTTTCTCCCAGGCCTGCTTAAAGGTTCTAACCAGTAGGTAAATAGAGCAGCTGTCAAATACTTCTTTAAATATTTCTTGTAGTTTTCCAAACTTTTTATTAAATATTTTTTTTCATTAAATATTTTTTTCCTGTTGTCAGTACTTGACAATGCAAATAATTCTTGCCGCTGTCAAAAAAATTCTTACACTTGTCAAATATTTATGCAAATATTTCTTCCACTTGACAAAAAGTTCTTCCACTTGTCAAATATTTATACAAATATTGCTTCCACTTGACAAAAATTTCTTCCACTTGTCAAATATTTATGCAAATATTTCTTCCACTTGGTAAATATTTCTTACAGTTGTCAAATATTTATGCAAATATTTTCCCACTTGGCAAATATTTCTTACTTACTTATTTACTTAGTCGTTCCCCTTCTACCTTGAGGTGTAGAGGTTTGGAAGAGAGAGCGCCAGACTATTCTATTGGCTGTCTTCCTCCTGGCCTGGTTCCATTCTAGTCCTCGGTCCTTCAAAGATTGTCTAATGTTGTCCTCCCAGCGGACTCTGGGTCGTCCTCGGGGTCTGGATCCTTGGCTCTTTGTTTCCCATGCTTGTCGTGGTAGCCGATCTTCTCCCATTCTGCAGACATGGCCAAACCATCTTAGTTGGGACTTTTCTACTTGGGTCTGTAGGGGGTTGCATTTTAGGCCTTGACGTATCGTGTGGTTGCGTACCATGTCTCTTTTTGTTACTTCAACCACCTTCCTCAGATACCTCATTTCTGAGGTTTGGATCTGGCTTTTATGGGTTGTAGTCATTGCCCATGACTCGCATCCATATGTCAAGACTGGGGCATAGGTGGAACGGTATACAGCCATCTTCGTTTTCTTACCAACCTTTCTCTTGCTGAGGAATCCTCAATTTATGGCCTGAAAAAGTCTCCCAGCTGCTGCTTTTCGAGTGGCCAACTCTTCTTTGATGCCTCCCTTTCGGTCTATAATAGCTCCGAGGTATTTAAAGTGGTCGACCTGCTCCAGTTGTTAAAATATTTTTTCCCCTTGTCAAATATTTCTTCAAATTTTTTTCCCCACTTGCAAAATATGTCTTCAAACTTTTTCCCACTTGGCAAATATTTTTTTCCAGCTGTCAAAAATTTATTCCAGTTGCCAAATATTTCTTCAAATTTTTCCCACTTGTCAAATTTTTTTTGCATGTGTCAAATATTTCTTCAAATATTTCTTTAATTTGCCAAATATTTCTTCCAGTTGCCAAATATTTCTTCAAATTGTTTCCCACTTGGTAAATATTTTTTTTCCATCTGTCAAAAATTTCTTCCATGTGTCAAATATTTATGCAAATATTTCTTCCACTTGGCAAATATTTCTTACAGGTGTCAAATAATTATGCAAATATTTTTTTCCAGTTGCCAAATATTTCTTTAAATTTTTTCCCACGTGGCAAATATTTCTTACAGTTTTAAAAATATTTCTTCCGCTTGTCAAATTTTTTCCCACTTGTTAAGTTTTTTTTTGTTTTGTCAAATATTTCTTCCACTTGGCAAATATTTCTTCCAGTTGCCAAATATTTCTTCAAAGTTTTTCCCACTTGGCAAATATTTTTTTAAAGCTGTCAAAAATTTCTTCCAGTTCCCAAATATTTCCTTAAATTTTTTCCCACTTGGCAAATATTTCTTACAGTTGTCAAAATATTTCTTCCACTTGTCAAACATTTTTTTCAAATATTGCTTCCACTTGTCAAATTTTTCCCACTTGGCAAATATTTTTTTACAGCTGTCAAAATACGTATTAAAAGAAGTACAAGATCAAAAGAACATAAACTTGTTTCCCTTGTATCATGCGAGCTGGTTACCGATAGTCTATATTTAGCGTTGACGTCACCCAACCTAACCGAAGCCCTTCGACCCTCTATGCTAACGGAGTTTCACGCGATCTACGATCAATGGATACATCGCGAAGTCTGCCCGGACCATCGATCTGGTTTCATAACTAGCGGTAACACAGTTAGCATCATGTCGGCGGAATTAACACCACGTGGATCACACGTACCTTATGTATATCGTCAATGATAAACTCTCTTTGGTCACCGAAATTGATAGCTTCATTAACAAAGCTGCAGCTACCTTTACCCGCCTCACATCACATGTTTGAGGAAACTCCAAACTCACAACGAAGACCAAAGCTGCGGTGTATAACGCCTGCACCACCAGCACACTTCTATATGTCAGTGAGACCTGGACAATCTATGCTAAGCAAGAAAGAGGGCTCAATATCTCCCATCTACCGTGTCTGCGCCACCTCCTCGGCATTTCGTGGAAAGATAAAGTGCCAAATGTCGAGGTGTTGTCACGTGCTGGCCTTCAAACCCTGTATACCCGGCTGAGACAGGGAAGACTACGCTGGTTTGGCTATATCCGCCGCATGAAAGATGGTCGCCTTTGATGCGCCGTTTGGCGAATAGCAGAAATATTTTAAGAAATATTTGACAACTGTCAGTAATATTTGACAACTGTTAGAAATATCTGACACCTGGAAGCCCCGTTTGAAGAAATATTTGAAAAGTGACAGCTATTTTTTGACAGGTGGAAAAAAAATTGCAGAAATATTTGACAACTGGTTGAAATATTTGACACCTGGAAGCCCCATTTGAAGAAATATTTGACACATGCAAGAAATATTTGACAAGTGGAAAGAAAATTTGAAGAAATATTTGACAAGTGGAAGATATTTTTTGACAGGTGGAAAAAACATTTGCAGAAATATTTGACACATGCAAGAAATATTTGACAGGAAGAAAAATATTTTGACGAAATATTTGACAAGAGTGGAAGAAATATTTTGACAACTGTAAGAAATCATTGCCAAGTGGGAAAAAATTTGAAGAAATATTTGGCAACTGGAAGACATTTTTGACAGCTGGAAAAAAATATTTGCCAAGTGGGAAAAAATTTGAAGAAATATTTGGCAACTGGAAGAAATATTTGCCAAGTGGAAGAAATATTTGAAGAAATATTTGAAACATGCAAAAAAAAAATTGACAAGTGGGAAAAAATTTGACAAGTGGAAGAAATGTTTTAACAACTGTAAGAAATATTTGCGACGTGGGAAAAAATTTGAAGAAATATTTGGCAACTGGAAAAAAATATTTGCATAAATATTTGACAACTGTAAGAAATATTTGCCAAGTGGAAGAAATATTTGCATAATTATTTGATACATGGAAGAAATTTTTGACAGCTGGAAAAAAATATTTGCCAAGTGGGAAACAATTTGAAGAAATATTTGGCAACTGGAAGAAATATTTGGCAAGTGGAGGAAATATGTGAAGAAATATTTGACACATGCAAAAAAAATTGACCAGTGGGAAAAATTTAAAGAAATATTTGGCAACTGGAATAAATTTTTGACAGCTGGAAAAAAATATTTGTCAAGTGGGAAAAAGTTTGAAAAAATATTTGCCAAGTGGGGAAAACATTTTGAAGAAATATTTGACAAGTGGAAGAAATATTTTGACAACTGTAAGAAATATTTGCCAAGTGGGAAAAATATTTGCATAAATATTTGACAACTGTAAGAAATATTTACCAAGTGGAAGAAATATTTGCATAAATATTTGACAAGTGGAAGAAATTTTTGTCAAGTGGAAGCAATATTTGCATAAATATTTGACAAGTGGAAGAACTTTTTGTCAAGTGGAAGAAATATTTGCATAAATATTTGACAAGTGTAAGAATTTTTTGACAGTGGCAAGAATTATTTGCATTGTCAAGTACTGACAACAGGAAAAAAATATTTAATGAAAAAAAATATTTAATAAAAAGTTTGGAAAACTACAAGAAATATTTAAAGAAGTATTTGACAGCTGCTCTATTTACCTACTGGTTAGAACCTTTGAGCAGGCCTGGGAGAAAATTATGGGACCATCTTTGCTGATTGGAGGAAAAGATTTTACTAAAGTTTGAAAATTGCAGGACAAAACGTAGATAACCATTTGATAACTGGAACAAATACTTAGTTACATTTATTTAATGTATTAAATTTCCGTGGTCGCGCATGTTTGATACGATTGGGAGACAATATAAAACCAGCGCGCATGTGCATCCAACCTCGCTGATCTGATAAATATACATCTAGAGTATGTTCAGCGGAGTTTGCGCGGACCATCGATCCGAGTTTCTTAATAGTGAGGGTAAAACCCGAATCGTTTGTCAGAAATGCCATGATAGGAAGTTATACGAGAAGAGAACCCCTGGGTTGTTTCGGGGAGGACGATAAATCTAGTACTAATTGGCTCAATAAACACCACAACACCTTAGACAAACACACGTTTTTTGGCGGTTCTCACTAAACAACAAGCGCGGGGCAGGACAACTGTATTAAGGAGCTCAATAAACATCACAATAAGATAGCCTCTTAGCTGTACTCACCCAACAACGGAAATTCTCTGTCCTATGTTTACATAACAAGACAGGCACACGCCGACAATGTTACCACTTCGCCTCTTTCCAGCAAAAAAACAGCTCTCTTCCATTATGTCCCCTTTGTTACTGTTGTTTGAAAATAAATAAAATAATTGCACACGCCTCCCTCTTTCCATCTAACCGTCTTCCAATATGTGACCCTGCTCATATAATGTTTTTTTTTTGTTACTGCTATTTGAAAATAAAATATAAATATATACTTCTATTTATATAACCTTACCCTTTTGTTATCTATATTGTATAACTGTTGTCTACATGTGTATGTATATTGTATAAAGAAACATACGAACACACTGCTGCCTTACATAAACCCGTTGGTTTTTCTCTCACCCCTCATCACCCCGCCTGCCAAAAACAATACCCCCGCGCAAAAAATTATTTTTTTCACATCGACAACGCGTCAACGATCGATTAGTTTTTCAACTAATCAGCCCTCTGTTAGCGCGCAACAAGTCTGGACACGTTTCAAAAACCAGATTAAACTAGTTTTCGTTCATATAAATAGACACTTGGGAGACCAACGCACTCACGTTCACAACCCACTAAGATGACTACTCCCATTCCTACAAACTGGGTCTACATGCGTAGAAGTGATGAAAAGCTTAAACCTTTGGATAGTGGGCTGAAGGCTACGTCTGTAAGTTTTTACCGAGACCAGCCTTTACTACACGTGCGAAAATACTTTGGTTAATCATATCTAGTTTCCTACCAAAACTGGCATTACGTTGACTCGCCCTGAGTTTAAACATTTGTTGGCTTCACAGGGCGAAATCCTCGCCGAATTTGACCGACTACAGGGACCAAACACGGATACCTGTCCTACAACTTGTACCAGTAACACTTTTGACCACTACATCAACTCCAGTTGTTATCAACCAATATCCCCAGAACCGAGTTGGTGTCCTAACACCAACCCTTGTCCCCCTACAGCAACCATAGACAAGCACCCGGACGATGTCTTTAATCTACTACAGAAGAAGCAGAGACCTACAAAGCGGCTGAGACTAGCGCTTTAAGCTTGATATTTCGTCTTCTTTTAATAGAATTAAACACATTTATTAAAAAACCTTGGCCTTTGTTATCTATGCTGTATAAATATTGTGTGTATAACTGCGAATACGTATTAATATATGTTGTAAAATATATATTGTATAAATATTGTATAAAGACAACACAACACAATGCCAAATCATACACAATACAACAGCTCACACAAAAACGCACACCCACCAGTTACACCACACCACACAACAATTACAATACCTACACACAAAATTACCAGACAAGACCAAAAGCCATACCGCTCGCGCCCTCAAACATCAATACCACAGACACGCGCATTAGTCAGTTTCCTCTATAAAACTCATACATAACCGAATTTATCGATTTTTTATATTTTCCTCTTTATCTCAATATTTCAGGCTTGTATCGATGTTTTAAAATGTCTGTTGTATATATTGTATGTATATATGTATATATTGTATGAAGAAACAATACACTACCAGCACAATACAACAATTAAAATACGCACACACAACTCACCAGACAAACCAAAACCAATACCACCCACACCGCACCACTTATACCTTGTCTTATTCCAACGCTACACCCCAACACTCACCCATGAGTCATCACCGCCAGCCAAAAGCAGTACCAGCTCCCTTAAAAAAACCCCTTAGTAACCTATGTTACCATTATCGATTCTTTTATCTTTTCCTCCATTATCGATTTTTTAATATTTTTTTATATATATTGTTTGTATATATGCATAAACAAACACACCAACATACAATACAACAACACACAACAGTTAAAATACTTACACACAAAATAATCACATCCGCCATCTACAACCATGCGTCGTCACCCCCGCCAGCCGAAACAGTCTCCACTCGCTTCAAAACCCCCTAGTAACCTATGCCGCCATTATCCATTTTTTCTATCTTCACTCCAACCTCTCGATGATGGACCTGGTATAGTCAAGTCTCTAACACTTCACTCCCACCTCTAGATGCTAGACCTAGTAAAGACAATTTCACTTCCACCTCTAGATGCTAGACCTGGTAAAGACAAGTCTCTAACACTTCACTCCCACCTCTAGATACTAAACCTAGTATAGTCAAGTCTCTAACACTTCACTCCCACCTCTAGGTGCTGGACCTGGTATAGTGACGTCTCTAACACTTCACTCCCACATCTAGATGCTGGACCTGGTATAGTCAAGTCTCTAACACTTCACTCCCACCTCTAGATGATAGACCTAGTATAGTCAAGTCTCTAACACTTCACTCCCACCTCTCGATGCTGGTCCTAGTATAGTCAAGTCTCTAACACTTCACTCCCACCTCTAGGTGCTGGATCTAGTATAGTGACGTCTCTAACACTTCACTCCCACCTCTCAATGCTAGACCTGGTATAGTTAAGTCTCTAACACTTTACTCCCACCTCTCGATGCTGGTCCTAGTATAGCCAAGTCTCTAACACTTCACTCCCACCTCTAGATGCTGGATCTGATATAGTCAAGCGTCTAACACTTCACTCCCACCTCTCGCTGCTGGTCCTAGTATAGTCAAGTGTCTAATACTTCACTCACTTGAAAATAGTGTACACACCTCCGCCTTGCCAATATATGCCCCTTCTCATATAATGTTTGTTACTGTTATTTGATAATAAAATATATTTATTAACTAAACTCTTTGTTATCTATATATATATATATATATATATATATATATATATATATACATATGTATAACTGTTTGTACAGTATATATTGTAACATATGTTGTAAAATATATTGTCTACTTGTTGTATAAACAACACAGCACACAACACACTTATCTCCCCTTAGTTACCTACACGCCATTATTGAGCGGAGTATTTCCTTATATAAAAAAGTCAGCTCATCCTCCTGAATCGATCGGCGTATTTCCTTATATAAAAGTCACGCTCATCCTCCTGAATACTAACCGTAAACAACATGACATACTACTGTCAGGCCCATATTTTCTTGACCATCGGCACACTAGGGGTGATGTGGTCAGCATCACGCCGGCCGACGTAACCTTCCCAGAGTTGCTCTGGTACCCAATTTATGAAGCTGGGTCGACCCCGGAGCCGTTTGCGGTCTAAAAAATCCCACCTCAACTGGGAATCGAACCATGGACCACCGAGCTAGGAAGCCAATGCACTAACCACTGTGCTACCGCGGCTCCCTTACATTAGTGACATTAGTACTCATATGTAATTTGTAAATTCTTGCAAATCTTCTTTCTTTCGCGACTGGAATAGAAATCCTTCCTTCAAAGTCTGATCGTATTTCTTATCCTTATCTCCGTTTTTTTTTTTCTAAGTAATTTCGATAAAATAACTGTAGAGGTATCAATGTTTCCTTTCATGACTTTACTGAAAAGTCATCTGTCTGGTCACCCTGAAAATGTATGACTTACTTTTTTTCTTCTCTATTTAATTTTTGACATTTAACTTGACTGATGTCTGGGGGAATTTTGTTGTGCTAGTTTATTAGACGTTCCTCAAAGCTTTCCGCATTCCTTTTCATCAGCTCTTGTAAGCTTCTCAGCAAGTTTCCATTTTAATCTTTAAGTCCATTTCATTGCCTTCATCTCCCTTTGAGCTAGTTTGTACTGATGTATAAAAGTGTACCATCAAGGCAAGAGTCAAAGACATTGGAGATCATTGCAGCCAACCTTCGATGAGACAAATGAACTGATCTTATCAGATCTGACTGAGATACAAATTCCTCATATTTCCTTTGGCTGCATCTTCCTCCTTGACAAATTGAAGTTCTTGGGTTACACTTTGCTCCTGTATCCTTTGCCATTCATTACCCTGGAGCTTTCTATAGAGCACAGACCGTAAGCGACTTTCCGCCAAGCCTTTACTTCCTATGCCACCCGATTATCCGTTCACAGGTTGATCGTGTGTGGCTATTATTTCCCTTTTCTTTGCGTTAATCTCGCTCTATCTCGTGTTTCTCTCGTGCCAGCAATAGAAAAGTGGCATGAAAGACCAAGGTGTTTATTTACATACTTTACAACCAGTAAAAGATTTTTATTCAATCAACCCATGACCTATCCATCCATCCATCCATCCATCCATCCATCCATCCGTCCGTCCGTCCGTCCGTCCGTCCGTCCGTCCAGCCAGCCAGCCAGCCAGCCAGCCAGCCAGCCAGCCAGCCAGCCAGCCAGCCATCCATATCTATCTATCTATCTATCTATCTATCTATCTATCTATCTATCTATCTATCTATCTATCTATCTATCTATCTATCTATCTATCTATCTATCGAACGATCAAATCAATCAATCAAATATTACTTTTCATATCCCTGCCGAACATTGGTTATAAAAAAATACCCCCTAAGCCTGACTGCCCCGTTCCATCCGTTAAAGATGTGTCCATATTTTCTTTATCCATTTTACTTTTGCCTCTAGGATTATTACTCTCAGGATTCTATGTGTATTGCGTATAAGGCGTTTTCTCCGTTGATGAATAAAGGTCTAGTGTTACATTAAAAAAAAAAACCGTTGTACGAAGTCACCAACCATTTTCTTATGTGTTCCTTATAGAGCATGGAGCCACCTCTGCAGCTCTTCCCTTTGCCTCCATCAAGCATTTACATCCTCTTGAAGTAGTGGTTTCTGTGTTAGTTTATCTTACATGATGTGGGTGCCAGATCCAAGCACAGCCTCACATTAGTCGCCGTTGGCGACATGCCAGTCGCCGTTGGCGACATGCCTGAGGGTACAGTAGTCCTTTTCTTTCTTTATCTCTTCTGAAACCTTTTCGTGTCGTTCTCTTTGGGAGCTTAAACAAGTCAAAAGTTTTATTTATAGCTGATACAGAATTGTCAAACACGCTAGGCTAACTTGGCTAAGAAGCCACTTCTTACAATAACCAATAACTACTATTCTCTTGATCACCCACTTTCAATGGCAGAAATAATTCCTCTACCATTGTTCAGTAGCTTTACAGTTACTGTTCTGCTTTAATTAGTGTTTGAAAGGTTCATATTTTGTTCCGAATACGTTTCAGTACAAACGATCAATAAGATTTCACAAGTAAACATAAATAATAATCATTGCGTTGTTGATCACTTGATCGCTAATATGTAAATCTCTCAAAAGGCCTATAATGTAAATTATCTGATTCACACATTCTGGTCAGAGTCTAGATGTGAACTATATCTTACTTAGTCATCCCTTTTCTACCGTGAGGTGTAGAGGTTTGGGGGAGGGAGCGCCATACTATCCTATGTGCTTCCTTCTGGCCTGGTTCCAACCTAGTCCTCGGTCCTTCAGAAACTGCCTAATGTTCTCCTCCCAGCAGACTCTGGGTCATGTAAACTATGTCAACGATTCAAAACAGGGTTGTGATACAGTGGGTCATATCTCACTGTAGCATCCCCAGCAATGAAGGCTGACAGATTGGTAAAGGAAGAGGGAAAGCTACCTCGGCCTGATACAAGCACAACTTTTGATGTGGCAAAGCGTTTTATCAGAACCAGTCACAGAACCATATAGGACGCAGAGCGTCCAGGACACAAAATATAATGATTATTACCCAGCTCAGCAGAACAGAACAAGTGATAACCTTCAGAATCCACACGGGCCACAACAGATTTGGGATGTCATCTATGCAACAAGATTACCAACGTGGAACTGATGACAAGAACTAGACAAGTGCCAGTGGAACAAGAGATGAGAAGAAGACAATGGCGATAGATAGGACACACAGAGGAAACCTGTTGATAGCATTACAAGGCAGTCCTTGTTCTGGAACCCCCCGGGCAAGACAGGCAGACCAAGAAGCACATGGAGAAGAGAGCTGGACACAGAGGTGAAAATGATGAGGAGATATTCAAGAAGACGTCGGAGAGTGTACGAAGAAGAGTTTAAAATCTTAAGTTCCTTATCAATGATAGAAAAACGAAACTTCCCATTTTTATTGGAGTAATTTTTTTTAGTTTACAGGGAGTCTATGAGGAGGCAAAAAACAGCTACTGTTACCTCAGTCATGTGGTCAGAGGCGACTAATAATAAGAGGTTGGTCATGAGGCTGGCAACTTCATCATGCAACAAATTGCTACATAAACCACCTCCGCCGCCGCCGCATGAGCATTTTTGCGACTCAGAAATGTAAAAGATGACCTCCGATAAGTGAACGATAATAAGTATGACATGTTGTGGATAAGTCTATAATTTCTCCAGGAAACTCTCTTAATATAAGTTTTGACTCGTACAAGAAGAAAGAAATTCCTGATAGAAGATTATAGAATGAATTCTAGGTAAAACGACAAACACAAGTTAATGAAATATAAATAGCTTGCTCATAAAAATGTCTGGATACCTTCCACAAATAGCAGAAATAGAGAAGTGAATCTAGCAATTGATGTTAACAGAAATAGCAGATAACAGATATTGGATAAATGACGTTACAACATCACATTATTAATGACTCAAGACTCTTCTGTTATATTATAGAAATATACATAACAATACTTATTAACACACAATCTTGATGAACTATTTGACTTATAAAGAATACAATTAATTAAAACAATTAAGAAATAGAACAATAGCAGCGACATGAATGCTTTATGCTTAAAGGCTTACTTTCCTTAATTTAGCAATAATTATATTTCTTAGAAATTAGAAGTGAAAAGCCAAATTTCAACAGTTTTAACCTTGATGATTCATTTATTGCAGTGTCATTGTCTAACAGGTGATCATCAATTGTTCTCAATATCTCTCCCTTATCCATATCCGTCGGCGTCTGTGGCCTAATGGATATGAACGCAGTTTCATAATCCAGATATACCAGGTTCGAAACCTGCTGCAGGCGGTTTGGTGGCAGATCGCTTTGTGTGGATTTTTAACAATGGTATAAGCGCCGTACCGTTCAGAAAGCAATGGCAAACTACTGAACGTAAAAATTGCCTAGAAAAATCACAAACAGCCAATAAAAGCTGGGGTTGATTGCCACGTCCTGTAAAGGATAAGCAACTAACTTTTTATCCATATCCAGTGTCCCCACTGTTGGTGCTCTTGATGCTAGTCTGTCAGCTCTCTCATTACCGCGTACCCTTGTATGACCAGGACAGTAGATCCACACTCGCTCCTGTAGATTCGAAGCTTCAAAGGAGGTTTTCCATTCATGCCTTAGCCAACCATTTTGAACCTTTCGAAGCATGGACTGAGAATCTGACATAATGACTGCGTTTGTTTGTGATGAAATGGACGACCTCTTCTCGATCTATTTTTCACTCCGACATGATCAGAGACATATTTTGTACTGATTTTTATTTGTGTACTTTTAAAAGTACCAATTTCTTCTCATTATCGGCTAAGGTGCAAGTAGTTTGTATGTTCAAACATTTGTGACATTTGCAGATAATGTTTATCCCAGCCTGCGAGAAGAAACTAGATAAGATGAGCACCGGCGTGTTTAGATTAAACCGCTGATAAGCGACTCGTTTGTTAACAAGCTGGGCAAACACAGAGTTTTTGCGTACTCATACGGCAGATAACGAGATTACTGTCTGTATGACACTTGTGGGCAGACAAGTGTGACATAATCGCTTCCAGGCCGACTTGTTATGACAACATTACTTTCTAATAAAGTAATAAGTATTACAGCTTACCCATGTTGTCATGTGTGTCTACAGATTTGCATGTGAGAGTGTATGCATTAGAGGTGGGCAAATAGACACACTCCGCTGTTTCGAGACAGTCGGCTCAGTGATTTAAACTGTGTCGAAACAGTGTGTCGACACAACGGCACTATTGCCCGTATCGGGTAGAAAGAAGTCTCTAATAGACAGTATACATTACTATACATGAACTGTTTTTACTTGCGCGCTACTGTCGTGTGTGAAAATCTATGACATTTCGTGTGACCACAATTCAATATTTTTACACAAGTCTTCATTATGATGAAATAAAACGGAGATATGATGATAGCTCCAGTATATGTGAAAATAATAAAAAAAACAATAATAATAATAACAGTAATAATAACACATGATATCAAACTAGAGTAAGCTAGTTTTGGTAGACAATGATTCAAATCCACACCGAGTACACAGATATCAGCAGAGCTAATAAAGTGTCCATTACATTTATACGAACACACGGACACTTTCAACTTTAACATAGTGCCTAAAACATTGACAACTGCAGCACTGACACAATTTCCAGTGTCTATAACTTCTCAGCAAAAATAATATCACTTGTAAAATCAAGTCATCATAACACATCCCTGAAAAATATGACATGTTTGATATTCCATACTAATGTTCCGAACGGTTGATTCAAATTTTACAAAGGCCCACGGAAGGTGAGACAGTGAGACAGTGTGTCTCTGCAAAACAGCGAGGCAGACAGGAACTGAAACTGTGTCGAAACAACAAGCAGGCTGTGTGTCGGAACTTTCGGACTCGATGCTGTTTCGAAGCATTGTTTCGACACATACACACAGTAGCCATCTCTAGTATGCATGGCATCAGATGTCCATATATGGTAATACGTGACCTTTGCAGGCACGCACCTTATTTCACGTGGGACTGTTTTGAAAATATCACACCCGTCAGGCATGATTTGAAATGAATGGATCTTTCTGATTAGATTCATAACAACAATGCGTGGGAAGATAGGAATATAGTCTGACCATTTCGCAGTTTTATTTCACTGTGAATTTCACGCTCGCCAAGACAACATGAGACCTCGCCGGAGTGAAGATTAGATTCATAATTCCTTTTTTTAACCGGATCTTTTATTGGAGAACCAAATAAGACTTACAAAGCACAGGAAATCTCTACATTTTAATAAGGAACACCGGGACTAGCAAACTGAAAAAAGACACGGAGTCAGAGGGAATTGAAGGTAAAATTCACGACACCCGAGACGCGTGTAAGATGCCGATTCAAGTCTCTTTTATTCATAAGAGCAAAATTTCTGTGAGTTAGGATTGGCGTAAGTTGTGATTCACATTTCATATTTTATTACTAACATGTGAACTAACATATTTATGTATATATTACCATGTGAAGTTTAATGGGTAACACTCGCTATTGGATGTCAAAGTCATTTGAGGATGGCAACCTCAGCGTATAGAATGATGATTCATGAACCATCACTGCACGGGCTGGTGATTGCTTTATTGATAGTTTCGTAAAGAGAACTAACAGCATAAAGTAGTTCCAGGTTTTCTATGGAGCAGGGAGGGAAAGATGAAAGAAATGATGTACATTCTAAATATAATACTTACATTTTCAAAGCAGTGTAAATGTCCCCATAAACATAGTCACTTTAAAATTAATGTACGTTTTCAAGCTTTAAACCAGTGTAAATGTCTATGTGAAAATATTCATTTTAAAGTAATGGAAGTTTCAAACTTTAAATCAGTGTAAATCATAAATGAAAACATATTCAATTTATATTGTGAACACTTTTCAATCAGTGGAGATATATATGTAAACAGACTCTATCTGTATTATTGTGATAAACGAGCGCAAAGGCCTTATTGCTCTATCTTTTCCTACATCTTTCGTATTGTATTTTCTCCGACATTTGCTCTTTCATCTCATATTTGTGATCCACATTTGCTATTTCATTGTTGTGATTACTCGCGACCGGTATCTAGAGAACCACATTTGTTCTTTCATCGGGGGAAATAAAAATCCTTTGATTGAGTCCACATGCCTGACATTATCGTTTGAAGCCCACATTGCATCGTGATAAATCTGGTAAAAACACATATGGTCATCCGAATCAAACATGGGCATGCGGTAATTTCTGTGACACCACATTGGACGCCCAGATTGGCCAGGGGAAAACGTCTCACCGCGGTTCAGACAAGCGTTGGTTTACCACATTGGATGCCCAGCTTGGCCATATTGGACTAGCAGAAATATATAATACCGCATAATCTACTAGAGTGAGGCAGTCAAGTTTTTACCTTGTGAGGAAGAGATTAAACCCAAAACGCATAGCCTAATACATGTGTTTATTCAGAGTGGATGATAATTCAGTTCTGTGATTAATTGTGTTCTTAAAGGATTTTGCGAAGGGAAAAGAAGGTTAGTAGATCTTATACTTATAAATACATTTTCTTATTTTTGTTTATTTTAACCTCACAGCTAAAATGGGCGAAAGATAAAGTTTCAAATAATTCTTGGCATAACTGATTAATAAAATCAGAAGATTTTCCTAGAAGATGATAGGATGATAGGAGGTAATTAATAGTTCATATTTCACCTTTATCATCATCACAGTCTCCCATGCGCACACACTCTCATGCACAAGATATTTAACATCATTAGAATTGAACTCAGAGAGAGAGAGAGATGAATAATGAGCAATAGTTTAAATGCAAGTCAACCAGTGATGTTAAATGTGAAAACTTACGAAGACTTTTGTGTGTCTTCAGTTCATCAGAAGTTTGAGTCTACACGCAACGTGTCTGACGTCTAACCAGAAATAAGTTATTAAAAACGGACATTTGGCTAGCAGAATTCGCCATAGGACATCTTTCATTCCTCAATTAAAAAGGAATATTGTCTCACCCACAAGTCATAAGGTGGACGCAGCATTTTTCGTCACCATATACTGCTTGCTCACAAGTTCAATACATCGTTATCACAAGTTCAATACAGAGTCATCATAAATTCAAATAACTCGAAAGATCATTATTATCTGAAGTCAAGCAAAAGAGCTCAAAAGAGGAATCGCATATTTATACCACGTGCAACACACTCTTAAGCGCATTTTATGAAGCAGACTCGAAAGTATATGAATCACGACTACATACGCAAGATTATGAGTCTACATATCACTAACATTTCGTGAAGATATCCAGTCTGACCAGTACCGTCGGGAGATTAGACAACAGACCTTTTGTTCATATGACAACTATTAACTGTTGATCAACACTACAGAGATATACTCAAACAGTGAAGGAATATACATAGATATCTCGTCAGCGTTCTCCGTACGACAACAGTATTCATCAGAACGTCCTCAGCTTAGAGATACCCCACTCGACATAACGTATAACAACTTGGGACATTTTATACATACATGTGAATCCTCATATCTAGGAGAAGCATTTAGAGACACATGGACTGTGTAGAGTACTCACCATTTTGGTAACACGTATCATATTACATCATCATTTCACTTTACACCAGTTCATTCTTAATTAACTATTACTTAATTAACTGTAATTTTATTATCTCATCTGTGTGTTTTGTGTGAATCGTCTTTCACCATCATCACGTTCTAACCATTACTAACCCTATATGTGTGGATATTTCATTAATAAACCCAACGATCGGTTGATCATTATCAAGAGTTTGTTAATGTATCACTCGTGCTGTCGGTGTTACATATTCACCTATAGGAACCTTTCTCTACTCAGATGAGGTTTGGGGCTTTTTCTTTACGGAATCTAAGGGCAGAAGCTAAGGTCGTGGGGAAACAGAACTCTTTCCATAATTAATTAGAAAACACTGTCTAGTGGAAAGCATTCGCATTCCTGTCTTCTTGTCCCTATCTCGAATAGGTCTTTATTATTTCTTAACGAGCCAATTTCTAGAGACCTCAAATCTATATCTCATAGACTATTCCTGGCAAAAACTACTGTTGTAGTTGCCCCAGTACTCACCACACGACAATTGTGGACTCGTCTTGGGATTAGTGAACCCGGACTTAGAAGGGTGATAAATCACATTTTCATCCCTGCTATACAGTTTCGATAATTGCAAAATTTGTTGGCATTTTGAGGGATTACCTTCTAGACTGACTCTTACTATAATTTGTCTATTTCATATGGGGGATAATTTATATCTCTAAAGCACGAGTGATACATTTTAAATTGAGTATCAAACGGACAGAGTAAGCACTTTTTGAGAACAAAGGATACTGTAGGGAACTGAAAATTTTTTTTTTCAGTAACTGCTGGAGAAATTTTTATCATAAATATTTAGCAAATTTTTCATAGAAAACTTCGAGATAATCTGTTATATAATTTTCAGAATATGCTGAGTGAGTGATTATTTTTAAAGAACTTTTTGAACTTGATTACTAATTTAAACCTAGCTGGTTTTAAAGAGATAATTACTTGTGCGAGTCAAACAATTTGCTTGGAGGTCACTGCCAATTTTTCCCTTCGTGAACCCATACTGCCTATCATGGCAGATGCCGCAAAAATTAGGACTAGTTTAATGGAGGCAGGGCGTGAATACGGGTTAAGTGGAAAAGATCTGATGAAATTTGTGAGTGAGGAGACTGATAAACTCCATGCAAGAGAGATAGAAGTGCAGAAACTTGCAATGGAGAAGGAGAAAGCCGCAGCAGAAGCAGCGGAGCGGAAAGAAGCAGCAGAAGCAGCGGAGCGGAAAGCCGCAGCAGAAGCAGCGGAGCGGAAAGAAGCAGCAGAAGCAGCGGAGCGGAAAGAAGCAGCAGAGCATGCACTTAAGATGAAGCAACTGGAAATCCAGGGACAGACCAATCAGATAGAGCTGGCAAAAAGTGCAGCGGCTTCCAACTTTGATGGAGGGCACTCACCCCGCTCAGATGGTGTGCCTACTTCGCAACCTGCACCACCCAATGCCATGAACTTTCCGCTGGAACCTTTTTCAGAAAGGAACGATACCATGGACGCCTTTTTAGACCGCTTCGAACGCTTTGCAGCAGGGTTTGGACTTGAAGAACGTAAGTGGAACTTGAAACTTTCCCAGGGCCTAAGAGGAGCCGCCTACGAAGTTTTTAATAAACTTCCGGCCGGAGAGCAAGATGACTATCAGGCATTGAAAAAAGCTCTCTTGGTGAGGTACGAGCTTCATTCAGAGGCGTACCGGAAAAAATTTCGAGGTTCTAGGAAGGAGGCCGGAGAGACTTTCTCACAGTTTGCAGCCCGTATTGAAGACTACCTAGTGAAGTGGTGTACTCTGGGAAACTTTACCGAGAACTATGACGGGTTGAAAGAGCTGATTGTGATAGAGCAACTAAAAGAGTCTATGTCGGTGGAAATGCGTAGATTTCTCACTAAAAACGGCGCTGACCGGTTAGAAAATATTCTTACACTGGCAGAGCGATTCCAAAATGCTCTCATGGAGTCTCAAGGAGCCAGAAAGAAGTTTTCGGATCAGGCGCCAAAGCAACCTGCTCGCTCCCAACCAGACCAACAAAGCAAAGGACCACACATCTCGCATAAACAGCACGCAAAACAAGATAACTACAGAGAGCAAAACAAGAAAAATGCTGCGCCACACCAGAGACAGGGAGATAAATGGTGCAAGTACTGTCGCTTGAACAATCACAACACTAATGAGTGCAGGCGCAGACCTCCTCCCCAACATGCTGCCTGTCTGCAGACAAAATCGTCACCCCGGAAGGAGCAGAGGATCGGAAATGTTTCTCATCCTTCCGTCATCGAATCAGTCCTCGTAAACGGACAATCTGTGGAGTGCCTTTATGACACAGGACTTGCTTTCGATGCGGTGGTCAGGGCATCTCTTGTCACCCCTGACCAGATAACAGAAGAGAGTGTCGACATCCAAGGTCCGACGAAGGATGTTGCACCCATGACACTGCCAATTGCACTTATCAGAGTGGAATCTCGTTATGTGACAGGAGAGATTCGTGCAGCTATAATGGAAGAACCAATCTACTCTTTAATCTTGGGATGTAGATATGTGTTCCTTGGAGAACCTACTCAACCACTAGTCATGGCGGCCGTACAGACTAGAGGACAGTCAAAAAAAGACGCAGAGCAGGAAACTCCTACCAATATCCTCCCCGAGGAATTGAAGAGGGCCCAAATGGAAGATTCCTCACTGGCGCCCTGTTTTAAAAAATTACCTAGGACACACAACCCACCTACCAAGGGAGACTTCTTTATGAAAAATGGATTGATGTATCGCCGAGCTGGAAATGAAGGACAGGAACACAACCAATTAGTAGTTCCTGCAACCTATAGGAACCAGGTGCTTGAGATGGGCCACTCTATCCCATTTAGTGGACACATGGGAATGAGCGCCACGACTCAAAGGATCGCCTGCCACTATTATTGGCCAGGGATCACCGGCGACATTGAACGTTTCGTCAAGTCTTGTCCTCAGTGCCAGAAAGTTGCACCAAAACACTGGACGGCACCCGCGACCCTTGGGGAGATGCCAATCTTGGGCACCCCATTTGAAAGAGTGGCCGTGGATATAATTGGACCTCTGCTGAGAACTAAGAAGAGGAACTCCCATATCCTTACCTTAGTGGACACCTGTTCCATGTGGGGCGAAGCCATAGCCATGCCAGCATGCGACTCAGTGCATGTAGCTGACGCTTTACTGAATATCTTTACTAGATTGGGCTTCCCGCATGAAATTCTCACAGACAACGGGTCACAATTTAGAGGCAAGTTGACAGAGGAGGTGCTTAGAATATTCAAGACTAGGCATATCCATACTTCGCCCTATCACCCCCAAAGTAACGGGCAAGTAGAGCGGTTTAACGGGACGCTCACCTCTATTCTTCGGAAGTTGGCACAGGAGAAGCCAGAAACTTGGGATCAGTATCTTCCTGCCGCATTATTTGCTTATAGGGAAGTACCGCATGCGTCAACTGGAGTTCCTCCGGCCACATTACTCTTCGGAAGACCTATTAAAGGTCCATTAGAAGCATTACTAAGAACATGGACAGATGCCAAGGCAGACGACACTGTCACATCAGCCTTCCAGTACGTCACAGACTTGAAACAACGCCTGAAGACTGGCTGGGAATTAGCCACAGCAAAAGTACGGGAGGCTAGGCGGAAACATGCCAAATATTACAATCGCAATGCGAAGGACCGAGAACTAGCAGTAGAAGAGAAGGTGCTACTTCTTCTGCCAAGTAGCAGTAATAAATTGCAGATTTGCTGGAGGGGACCCTACAAAGTGGTGGAAAAGATTTCTCGCACCAACTATAAAATCGCCGTGAACGGAAAGCAGAAAATTTATCACTTAAATCTGCTTAAGAAGTTTTACGAGCGAGCCCCTGCCGAACCAGCGCACCTCATGACTATGGCCATTGCTATGCAAATGGAAGAAGAGCCATTATCATCCGTAGAGTACCCGGTGATACAGGAGGAATCACATTTAGATGTGAAAATAAGCTCCACCTTAACGGAAGCCCAGCAAGAAAAAGTAAGAAGATTGATGGAAAACCACGCCGACTCTCTGACGGACAAACCGGGCCGGACAAACCTGATGGAGTTTGACATGGAAGTCACGGATCCTACGCCCGTCCGAATGAGAACCTATCCGATTCCGTATGCCAAGGCGACGGCATTAAAGCAAGAAATTGATTACTTACTTAAGGAAGGCATAATTTCGAAGTCGGAGTCCCCTTACAGTGCGGGAGTGGTGCTGTTACGCAAACCCAGTGGAGAACACCGCCTGTGCATCGACTACCGACAGCTGAATGCGTTAACACAGTTCCAGCCAGAACCGTTACCGGACCAGAACCAGCTATTTACTAAGCTGAGCAGGGCTCGCTATTTTTCAAAGATCGACCTCAGAAAAGGGTACTATCAAATACCGGTAAAAGCTGAGGTGAGGAACCTGTTAGCCTTCAGTACTCCAGATGGACACTTCGAGTTTAATGTGATGCCATTTGGACTGAACAATGCTCCTAGTGTCTTCACAAGGATGATGCGAAAGTTATTGGATCCTTTGAATCATCCCGCCATCAGCAATTTTATGGATGATATCCTAGTAGCTACTGAATCGTTTGAAGAACATATATCAGCGCTATCCTTGCTGTTTAACAGACTCAGAGAAGCGGGACTAACCGCCCGCCCAACCAAATGTCAAATTGGGTGTGAACAGCTAGAGTTCCTAGGACATACTATATCCCATGGGACCATGTTCCCCGAGACTCAAAACGTTGAGAAGCTGAGAAATGCACCGAGACCGTCCACAAAAAGGGATGTCCGGTCATTTGTATCTCTCTGTGGATTCTACCAGAGATATATAAAGGATTTTAATAGCCTCTGTGCGCCGCTTACATCGCTAACCAAGAAAGGAAACCCAGATAAAGTGACATGGTCAGCAGAATGTGAACATGCATATGCACTCTTAAAAGAGAAACTCACCACAAAACCTATTTTACGGCTTCCGGATTTAACTAGAAAATTCATCTTGCGCACAGATGCCAGTAACATTGGAATCGGGGCTACATTACTACAGCCAGACGACAGAAGCCCACCTAATCTATTTCCGGTCGCATATGCGAGTCGGAAGTTAAACCGAGCAGAACAAAACTATTCCACAATCGAAAAGGAATGTTTGTCCCTCGTCTGGGGAATACAAAAATTTCAAGCATACCTGTACGGAAGGAAATTTACAATCCAGAGTGATCACCAACCTCTGACCTTCCTCGCCAATTCAAAGAATTTGAATGCTAGACTGATGAGGTGGTCGCTTGTTCTACAACCTTACACGTTCCAAGTGGACTATATCCAAGGAAAACATAACGTAGGAGCGGATTTTTTTAAGCCGTCATCCTATGAGGCAGGACGGAGAGCACAGACAAGTAGAGGAAAGGGTGGAAACCGGAGAGAAAAACGAAGATGAGGAAAAGGATTAAGGAATCCCGAGCAAGAAGGCTAAGCTCTCCTGAGTACGATTGACATCACACTTGAGGAGGGGCTATTGTGATAAACGAGCGCAAAGGCCTTATTGCTCTATCTTTTCCTACATCTTTCGTATTGTATTTTCTCCGACATTTGCTCTTTCATCTCATATTTGTGATCCACATTTGCTATTTCATTGTTGTGATTACTCGCGACCGGTATCTAGAGAACCACATTTGTTCTTTCATCGGGGGAAATAAAAATCCTTTGATTGAGTCCACATGCCTGACATTATCGTTTGAAGCCCACATTGCATCGTGATAAATCTGGTAAAAACACATATGGTCATCCGAATCAAACATGGGCATGCGGTAATTTCTGTGACACCACATTGGACGCCCAGATTGGCCAGGGGAAAACGTCTCACCGCGGTTCAGACAAGCGTTGGTTTACCACATTGGATGCCCAGCTTGGCCATATTGGACTAGCAGAAATATATAATACCGCATAATCTACTAGAGTGAGGCAGTCAAGTTTTTACCTTGTGAGGAAGAGATTAAACCCAAAACGCATAGCCTAATACATGTGTTTATTCAGAGTGGATGATAATTCAGTTCTGTGATTAATTGTGTTCTTAAAGGATTTTGCGAAGGGAAAAGAAGGTTAGTAGATCTTATACTTATAAATACATTTTCTTATTTTTGTTTATTTTAACCTCACAGCTAAAATAGGCGAAAGATAAAGTTTCAAATAATTCTTGGCATAACTGATTAATAAAATCAGAAGATTTTCCTAGAAGATGATAGGATGATAGGAGGTAATTAATAGTTCATATTTCACCTTTATCATCATCACAGTCTCCCATGCGCACACACTCTCATGCACAAGATATTTAACATCATTAGAATTGAACTCAGAGAGAGAGAGATGAATAATGAGCAATAGTTTAAATGCAAGTCAACCAGTGATGTTAAATGTGAAAACTTACGAAGACTTTTGTGTGTCTTCAGTTCATCAGAAGTCTGAGTCTACACGCAACGTGTCTGACGTCTAACCAGAAATAAGTTATTAAAAACGGACATTTGGCTAGCAGAATTCGCCATAGGACATCTTTCATTCCTCAATTAAAAAGGAATATTGTCTCACCCACAAGTCATAAGGTGGACGCAGCATTTTTCGTCACCATATACTGCTTGCTCACAAGTTCAATACATCGTTATCACAAGTTCAATACAGAGTCATCATAAATTCAAATAACTCGAAAGATCATTATTATCCGAAGTCAAGCAAAAGAGCTCAAAAGAGGAATCGCATATTTATACCACGTGCAACACACTCTTAAGCGCATTTTATGAAGCAGACTCGAAAGTATATGAATCACGACTACATACGCAAGATTATGAGTCTACATTTCGTGAAGATATCCAGTCTGACCAGTACCGTCGGGAGATTAGACAACAGACCTTTTGTTCATATGACAACTATTAACTGTTGATCAACACTACAGAGATATACTCAAACAGTGAAGGAATATACATAGATATCTCGTCAGCGTTCTCCGTACGACAACAGTATTCATCAGAACGTCCTCAGCTTAGAGATACCCCACTCGACATAACGTATAACAACTTGGGACATTTTATACATACATGTGAATCCTCATATCTAGGAGAAGCATTTAGAGACACATGGACTGTGTAGAGTACTCACCATTTTGGTAACACGTATCATATCACATCATCATTTCACTTTACACCAGTTCATTCTTAATTAACTATTACTTAATTAACTGTAATTTTATTATCTCATCTGTGTGTTTTGTGTGAATCGTCTTTCACCATCATCACGTTCTAACCATTACTAACCCTATATGTGTGGATATTTCATTAATAAACCCAACGATCGGTTGATCATTATCAAGAGTTTGTTAATGTATCACTCGTGCTGTCGGTGTTACATATTCACCTATAGGAACCTTTCTCTACTCAGATGAGGTTGGGGGCTTTTTCTTTACGGGATCTAAGGGCAGAAGCTAAGGTCGTGGGGAAACAGAACTCTTTCCATAATTAATTAGAAAACACTGTCTAGTGGAAAGCATTCGCATTCCTGTCTTCTTGTCCCTATCTCGAATAGGTCTTTATTATTTCTTAACGAGCCAATTTCTAGAGACCTTATATCTATATCTCATAGACTATTCCTGGCAAAAACTACTGTTGTAGTTGCCCCAGTACTCACCACACGACAATTATTAACCTTTTCATTTGAATATAAAGTAACTATGACAGCTATTCTATTTAAATGTAAAGAAAGTTTATCCCGAGGGATTAAATTTAATTCTCATCGAGGGTAAAGTCTGAGTAATTGGGATGGCGGTATGGGAAGATAAGGAACCCATAACTATGGGGTGGAAATTGCCATACTCAGAAGAGCGTTTCGTTCTATTCTTTTACCATAGTTATTGGTGGTACCAGCAGAAAATACTATCTCTGGAACAAGAAGGGGACCGTGGCCTAAGCTTTAAGACGCAGGGCCCACGTGGTAGACTCTCCTTGGCGTTTCTGGGAAACGAGCTACCTCCGACAACCTTGATCAGAGACGAGCGTGAGCAGAGTGAAAAGAACCAACCCATAAGAAGGTGCAGAACCGTCATTGGCAGCTAAGTTCAAATCTATGCTGCCACTTGAACTTCTTGTACCATATCACATTCATTAAAGACTGTGATGATAACTTTTCTTGATCCATAACTATTCAAATTATTTTTCAACTGTTAAAACCTAAAGTGATTATTAAATTTTGTTATTTGTAATGTTACAAATTTAACTTCGGTTTAATCATTTTAAAGTTACTGCATGTTTGTCTCAGTCAAATTACTTCACACACTCTAAACAGAGCTTTACTAGAATAATAGAATTCCACTGAGTAAACCAGGGGTGGGGGCTTAAACGAGCTGAAAGTAAGAAGTGCTTAAATCCTTCACAAAAGCGTCGGCAGAATTACAGAGTTAACATACTCAGCCAAAGCAGTAGTGTTCTCGCTTATTCTGAATATCTTGTGAAGACTCCCTTTGTAATAGAAGTGTCATCACCCTTCTATCTACATCTCTGCCAAGAGTAATCTTGTGCGAAGGTAGATACCGTTGAAGCCCATATTAGATACTCTTGAGTTTTGGCCACTGTTTGACCACTACTGCAAAGCAGGGGAGGCAATACCGTCACATTGTTACTGAAGTGTCAGTTAGCCACCTTTTACAGGTTACTTTCTCGAAGAAATACAATATTTCTCTTGTACACACATGCCTGTATAGAGTGTCAGCTTCTATTATCGCATGAGACTGTGAATAATCAAACATCCAGTTAGCAAACTACCAGGGTAAACAATTAAGTCTGGTCCCTCCCAGTAATGATCCATGTCTTCATAGTTGTTAGAAGGAATAATATTTTTTGAAGATGACCCCACTAATCAGTAGTGGTGGAGCTATACACAACTGTAACGCTCTAATGGGAGTGGATAAGAACAAGCAATGTCTATATAATCAGTCTTTGCCTTGGTGCAATTACCCTATGTTATAGGAGAATCAGAACTACTGCCTGTGAGATAACTAGGACATTAAAATCGCCAATTGACAGTGCCACGCCCAACTGGAAGCTGTCACCGCAATTAGGCTTCTGTCGTGAGTGTGTAGGTTTTAGAAGTATTTGTCGAGTCCGGCAATTTGAGTGGAATCGACAATGTGAGTGAACTGTCAGAATTATAGAGAAAAACACAGAAAATGTGTGAACATAGGGAGAATGGAAGAAGATTATAGAAGCTATCTCTCTTTCCAAGCCCACAACTCACTTATTTAGTCTTAGGTATCACCCGCCGTATCTTCTTTCTCACAGACAGATAGAGAAAAGTAAGAGCTTAAATATGTATGGATGAAGGTTTTGAACAGCGCATTAACACATGAGTAAAATTTATTAAAATTCTTGAAGGTAATAATTATAGGAAAATTAAATATCTCAGTACAACAAACATAATTAATACATCAAATCACAACAAGTTAACAATTACATAAACATATAGGAACCAAAACCAACTAGTCGGCCCCGACAGGAAAGTAAACCTAGAGATAAATCCTTCGGCTGTATGTGTATGATATAACTCTAACACAGTGTCTTTAAGTCTCTATCCAGACTGGAGGAGTGTACACTGTAATAAATCCACAGGGGATAAGCAAACGCTATCCTTGCGTCGTCTTCACAAAAGAAACTAACAACAAGATAGGCTGTAGGTTTAACTCTGTCTTTCCGCTGACCGCTAATACGCGCGGGGTTTTGATTGACCAGAAGCATACAAGGCGAAGTCAACTAAGGACAACTGTCCTTCGAATGCGCTATTATCCTGGCGCGTTGAATTAAACCTACGCACTTGATGCGAAAATCCGGTTGGGTCTGGTTTGAGAGCTTGAGTTTGGGACTGTGCCTCCGTTTAAGAACACAGTAAGATGATTTCAATTCAGCTGGCGAAGATGTGCAAGATGAGGTATTGGTTGCCACTAAAGCTCAGACCTGCACTAATTAGGCGATTAGGGAACACAACTGCACAATACGACGACAGACTGCGGGCGCTGATTATACACTGCATGAGCTAAATTTCCGTTAGAGGGCTATGTGAAGAGGGTTGTAATTTCAGGTAATATGTGACACTCTTGGCGTTAGTTGCTTACTGGAACCGAGAGGTCGAGGAGAATGTTACATTCCTCGACTGGAATCCCGCTGTAACAGTGGAGTACCCGGGGACTAAGACCAAAACAACCAACCATTACCTCAAGCAAAAAATTTAAATCATAACAATGTTATAATAACTGTTATGCCCAACTATGGTATTCATATTATTAATATTGCTAGGTATATCTCGGTGCTGTCTTTATCCACATGTGTTGTCCTCCTGTTAATCCCACCCTATCAATTATCAGAATGTAGTCGCATAGGCTAATATATGAGAGCTTGTACATCCATGTACATCTCAGCATGTGCTCTGACAGAAAAAATCTACTCAAAGTCCTCTTCCAACTCAACATAAGGGATGTCCAACCATTTAGTTCCCGTTGAGTGGATATGCGATTCATCTTACATCATTAAGTGAATTTACAGAATATATAAGCACTAGATACATTACATAATAACATTGTATGCGCCCCTTGGGGCAGATACACAAAAGGGAAAAGTAATAACCTCCCAAAATGGAATGCACGAAAATGCAATGTTTATGCTATTATAATAATACACGATGACTTTACTTAGGACAGCATTCTTTTACTGGCTGGTGGTTAACTTTCTAGACTGCCGTGTAAGTTCTAGCTGTGTCTAACAACACAATAGGCATATCCTAATTCCACACCCAACCACGAGAAGTTTTTCTCACAAATTAAAGATTGACTACCACCTTCAGTTCAGCCGTAATAGCGAATACACGTCACTAGTCAGGTTGATGTGAATGAATTACACCACCGAAATTCCTCAAAAGTAAGGTCAGCTTAAGCTTACCATTTAACCCATTGTAAGCACTGAACAAGACTATGGGGTTCTTCGCCGATTAAATATCTGTTAGCTTAAGTTTACCATTTAACCGATTGTAAACACTAACACTACGAGACACCTAACAGATTAAGCTCCTGTTAACTTAGGCTGTAGACGGCGCTACATTAACACTGAATAAATTTACTAAGGAGTAGTCACCGAAAAATAATTCAAGTCACACTGTTATCTGTTAAATAAAGGTAAACACGCATTATATTACAAATGTCCACTCACCCGAGATACCAATAATTACGCGATATAAGTCAAATCATTTTCCCACAATTGCATGTGTCTCATGGTCATCTACGGGCTCAGGTTAAATGAACGAGTGTACTGAATGAGTAAACCTATCAAGATTTATAGTCTAATAGGGGACACTGACCCAGCCACCTGTGATCGCGTGCTCATGCACCTGTTTGGGCCGCTCTGCTTATAGCGTAACCCGGAGTAATATAAACATTATTACAACAAAAGTCGAAGAGACACGAAAGTTCCATGAATTAGACATAATATATACTAGCCGCCATTAAAAACGCATCGCATTAGTTTATGAACCGCAACTCGTTGTGCTAAATTTAAAATACATAAAACCACTGATTTTACATTTCTGATCCATTTACTAACCCAAATTTGCTGTATTATTAAACATGAGACTATTCAGAACCGGCTCCTAAGCAGTTGTCAACCCTAGGTGTAAAAACAAAAGTCGCACTCATTAATAACGTCATTAATACAGTGGGACTGTCATTGGTGGTACCTGTCGCCCGAAATCGCTGGTTCAGCCTCACTATAGTGGACTGGTCACAATTGAAATGTCTGGCAACTTCTCTGGTCGCCATTCCACTGCTGAGCATACCAACAGCTTGCCATCGCTCTTGTGACGACAGTCGAGGCATGATAAAAACATTAACAGACTTTCTTTCGATGAAAACAGATAATGGCTTTTTACTCGCTGAAACTTGACTAATGCGTGTGCCAAATTTCAATGTGATTCGACTTTTAATAAAGCCAGAATTTATCAAAAACCTTGTTTTGCACGTGAAGCACGCAAAATTTGAAGTAAACATCACATCGACAGTAAAGAGGGAATACATAAACTTCATCACTTGCACACTTTCGGGGTTTGAAAATCGCTCACTTGCATAAACATTTCAACAGTGAAAACACGTCACGATTTCGATGCGTTTTTAATGGCGGCTAGTATATTATATACCGCTAGCCAACAGTCGGCAATCTACGGCCGGCTCAAAGGCTCAGAACGGATGCAGAGTTTCTCTCCCCTGAACGAAGAAGCACAGAGTTACCCAGTTATCAAAGGGTTGGCCGCACTGGGCCGTTCAACTGAAAAACTTAAGTAAGACAGCGGCTCACGTCTCAAAGAAATCGATTACTCGGCCAGTTGTCAAAACACTGTTACAAGTGTGGTGAAGTGGGAAGTTATAAATACTTATAGGGAACTTAGTGTACTGACTGAGATCAGCTGTGAAGGTATCTATATCTATTAAGAGTAGTGTATTATAGATAACCTTACTTGCTACCACATATCTATATATCTCAGTCAGAATTATTCTGGAATAGTGTGATGCTACGTTATGTGTCTAGGGTATGAGTATGGTGAAGTGTAAGTCACAACAACAGACAGATAAACAATTTAATTTAATCCACTACTCTTGACAACACTGTGACACTCACATACATATAACACTCTACAAAGATATCTTAAAAGAGTCACTGATGAACTTTCAAATAACAATATGTATTCATTACTGGCATGAATGAATATGTGTCCTGATTCAACTACAAGGGAACCAGGAATCACAATCAATTTAAATTACAAGCTATGTACAGAATGTATTTAATATGAATATTGTAGTGACATATATTAGTACAAATGTTCTATGTGTGTCAGTTGTGTAGTAGTAAAATGAGGTAATACTGGTTTTGTTTTGTTCAAGCTCTGTTGGTATTTGTCATCATGACTTCAATAGTTTGTCTTTAGGGACTAGTGTGGTGATGTTCACAGTTCCTGATTTTAAGACAAGTAAATTCCCCTCTGAATAGTATTTTTATAAAGTTATTTCAAGATGAGGGGACATAATGTTGAGCTCAGCTGGCCAACTCTGCTTATCTTGAGTGATGGCGGCAGGAGAGGACTCCTCTGCTCGAATTCTCTTCTGGGCTCTGGAGACACCTCACTGATAGCTAAAAGGACCAAGGAGTATGCTGTCCGACACTGGATTCAGCAAATCTCTGACCAGATGCTGCTCAGTACCATCAAGACCACTGTCCCTGAAATCAAGAAGGATGTACCTTCTACTTCATAACTAATTTATATTCTCTTTTACACTGATCACAATACAGCACAAACATTGCGTTCAGAGCGTTAGGCCAACAGTCAGCTTCATTTGAAATACTTTATTCCAGTATTACCCTTCTTAATGGTTACTACGCCTCTGCACTTCCAGCATTATTTCTTTCTAGTCCATCATCCAGGTGTCAGTGTACTATTTGGCCATTCCATGCCGTTTTACTTCTCTCCGACACCCTCTGTTCAGGCTGGAGCATTATAGGCTTTACCTCACGTTTGCCACTGAACTACACATATATATACAGGCATAAATCAACAATTCACATTCAATTTTTCATTAAAAGATACTGAATGGTTCAAGCTTACCACAATTTCATGGAAATAAACACAGATACGTTGATTAGCAATGAATTCTGGCACAAACTGGCACAAATTCCGTTCTGCCTATGTTCCAGGCTTTTATTTTAGCAAAAATGTGAGCTGGCTTCAACGTACTGTCGCTTTATCAAGCTTATTTGAATTAGTGGTCTCGAACTAACGCTCCCAAGTGTGTATATCAGCGAGACTGGCCAATGAGCCACGTTTCGACAAGTGTTTGAAAAAATGTTATCTTTTCCCGTCTCCCCTAACAACCAAGATAGTATTTATAGCCCGACCAATCGTGGTTAGGCTTTCATTTGTTGCGCTCCAATCAATTTGAAGTTTACATTGTAGGCTATTTCTGTAACGTAAATTTTTTCAAACACGTTAAAAAAAAAATCTTATGAGCAGAAATGATTTTATGCTGTCAGGCACCCCCAATATTTTATTTTGGGTATAATTTATTAATTCCTGGACTATTTGCGTAACGTTTTACAGATTATTTGTCAGCAAACCCTAAGGAACCCAAAAATACTAATTTAAAGGAGCTACGTGGCTGCGTTCAAAATATGCAATTTCTTCTATCTCCTGTTTAGAAGATGTGCTGTCTGGGTACTGTTATGTGTTCAAACGTAAACCCATATAATGTTGTCTTTTCTAATAAGAGTCTGTTATGATTTATAAACCTAACTCTGGGAAAGGGTAGTGTATTTTATCACTGTCCGTCTGAAAAAAAATTAGTGCATGTAGACTTACACGCGTGATGGTAGTAATTGTGTATCGCGCGAAGAGGGTTTAGTGTTCGGCTTTCTGCCTCTCCCTTCTCTTTTTATCCCTTTAGTCCATCTGTTCGTTCGTTTTGGTAACGCAGTATAATTAATGTTAGGGTTAATTTAGGTCATTACGCAGTACGTCTCAATGCTTTTCCAAGAAATACAGCACACGTTTCATTGAAGAAGGCGGGTAATAATACAGTAAGCTTTACTATCAACGTGAAAGCGTTACAATTTGCAGACGAAGCAGAAAACTAGGGGGATTTCGAGTACATTCTTTGTGATAGCACTGTCATTTTACCATTGCTCTTTTCTTTATTATATGTATTTATTAGGCTTTATATTTACTTGATAATTTATATATGTGGATTAGAATATTCCATGACACCTCCCCTCTTAAAACAGACATTATATGTCAGTCCTTTATTCTATATACACATAGAGAAATTTATTATTATTTCTGGGGTTTACGGTGATTCTCATCACACGGATGGCGGCTTAAAAAATCCGCTCCCAGCTTGGTTTTTCCAGATATATATTCAATGCTAAAATTATATGGAGCCAGAAGCAAAGACCATCGGAGTAACCTAGAGTTCTCATGCTTAGCCTGTGCTAAAAACGATAAAGGTTTGTGGTCAGTTTGCAACTTAAATGCCTTCCCATATAGATAAATATTGAATTTCTTTATTGCCCATATTACTGCAAGACATTCTTTTTCGCTAGTTGAGTAGTTGATTTCAGCTTTATTCAACTTTCTGCTAGCATATGCCACTGGGCTTAATTCCCCATCCAATGCCTCTGATTTCTGTAGTAAAGTTGCACCTAGCCCAATATACTTGCATCCGTCCTTACTATGAATTCTTGACTTAAGTCAGGTAATTTCAAAATGGGTTTACTTGTGAGCTTTTCCTTCAATTCTTGGTAAGTCATTTCACATTGTGGTGTCCATGTAATGCGATCTGGAAGTCCTTTACGTGTCAATTCAGTTAACGGTGCACATATGGAATTAAAGTTCTTGATATACTTCTGGTAGAAACCACATAATGAGACAAAGGATCTCACGTCCTTCTTGGTTTGTGGTCTCGGGGCTTTCTGTAGTTTCTCTAAATTCTTTGGGTCAGGGGTCATGTTTCCCTGATAAACTGTGTGTCCCAAAAATTCCAATTCTTTACATCCAACGCAACATTTGGTTGGTCGGGCTGTTAAATTTGCCTCCCTAAGTCGATCAAACAGCATGTTCAGAGAGTCAATGTGTTCCTCAAATGTTTCTGTTGCTATAAGGATATAATCCATAAAATTTGTTATACAGGGATTATTCAGAGGATCCAATAATTTTCTCATCATTCTAGAGAAGACACTAGGCGCATTCTTCAATCCAAATGGCAATCTATTAAACTCATAGTGTCCTTCTGAGGTACTAAAAGCTAGGTATGGTCTAACCTCAGGCTTTACTGGAATCTGATAGTATCCTTTACTCAGATCCACTTTTGAGAAATATTTAGCTTTATTTAGTCTGGCAAACAGCTGATTTGTATCCGGCAATGGATCCACCTGTCCTTCTGTAATAGCATTCAGTCTCCTGTAATCTATACAGAGTCTATGTTCTCCAGAGGGCTTCCTTAAAAGTACAACACCGGAACTATACGAAGACTCACTGTGCGAAATAATTCCTTCCTTCAACAGATAGTCTATCTCTTCCTTCAAAGCTTTTTCCTTAGCAAACGGAATCGAATATGGTTTCATACAGACAGGGGTGGAGTCTATTAATTTCATATCATATTCCAATAGGTTTGTATGCCCTGGTCGGTCTGTTAACACCTCTGCATGATTATTTAGAACCTGTTGCACTCTCTCTTTCTGAGTTTTCGGTAAATGTGTACTGATTTTCACCTGTGCTGCTGTCTCACAGGGGTGTAATGGATATTCAAATGATGAAAGTGGTTCCTTTTTCATCTCCATGGCGATGGACAAGGTCAACAAGTGTGTCTCTTCCTGATGTTCTCTTTCCAAATATTTCTTCAGGAGATTCACATGATAGATTTTTTCTTTCCCCTTCTTATCGATCTTATAATTTGTTCTAGACACCTTCTCTAGAACTGTATATGGACCCTGCCATCCAATTTGTAACTTATTCTGACTCCCGGGCAAAAGAAGCAGTACCTTCTCTCCCACAGCCAAATTTCTGTCTTTCGCCTTCCTGTTATAATAGGCAGCATGTTTCTTCCTGGCTTGTTTCAAATTTTCATTGGCAAGTTTCCAGCCAGTTTTTAACCGAGTGGTCAGCTCATTCACATATTGGTATGAAGATGTAATGTTTTCCTCTGCCTTTTCATCAGTCCACGTTCTTAACAAAGCTACATATGGACCTTTAATTGTGTGGACCTATTTGTCCATGCACCGGTATGGTCTCTTCCACTCGAAGCTTTATAGTGATGATTTTTCCTCCCAGAGTTATCATTCACAAAACGACCGCTACCAATTTTTCTTTTGGGGCTGTCTCCCCTCTTAAAATTCTTGATGAGAGATTTCCTCTCTACATCTTCTTCCTCCAGTTTGTTTAAGTCCGATTGAGGGATTGTCGGCTTATCCTGGGGTAAGACATCCTTTTGCACTCTTCGCATAGTGGCCATTGTAAAACAGTTAAGTGAAGCTTGTCCGTGAAAAGGGGCTTCCCATTCCATTTGGTCCACTTTATCAAATCTATATTTCTTTTTATTATCAGGCCTAATTTTGCCCCGTGGCGTGTCCATGTCCTGATCCATGTTCCCACTTGTGGGTGTTCCCTCATGTGCTATGCTACACCTTTCTACAAAATTCTCAATGTCCCATCTTGCTTTGGGCCAATAATAATTGTGAGCCACCTTTTGAATGATGGTACCTATCTTATCATGGTCCCCATCTGGTTTCACATGTAGGCTCCTTATTAATTCTGTCCTGTATCTTTTAGGAAGTACCAGCTGTCCGTGACCATTGGATCTAGCTCCAGTCTTCCTATACATCAACTTGTTTTTCATGTAAAAATCTCCCTTGCCTGGAGTTGTATGACAAGTTGACAATTTGCTGAAACAAGGCTTGAGTGTTTTATCCCCAGCCTGTGCCTTCCTCATCTCTTCTGGAGTGGTATCTAACATAATATCCTCCTCCTGTCTTGAGGTCGACCTGACCTGAAGGGTTGCCATATACACAGGTTTCCTTCTGCAACGGTCAGTGTCATGATTGTCCATCTGACAATTTTTACACCACCTTTTTCCTTGGTTGAAAGATTTTCTTTCATCATATTTCCTTTCATCGAATTGTGGGACTTTATTTTTATTTTCATACCGTGGCCTATCAAATTGGTGCTTACCTTTATTTTGATCCTTAGGATCAAATTTATTAAAGTTCTGTGGTGCCCTAAAGTTATCCACTTGTTTCTTTTTATTACCTGTTACCTCTGCTTGAGCTGCTTGATACCTTTCAGCAACATTTAGCAACTCACCCAGCCTCTTGCACCTTGTTCCATGAGAAACTTTCTCAGGTCTGGAGCCATGGACTCTCTTAGTTGCTCTATAAGGACCATTTCCTTAAGATCTTGGGTTTTCCCCAGAGAAGTCCATTTCTCCAAGTATGTCTCTATTCGTGCAGAGAACTGGTGATAGGTTTCACCTGACAGTAGTTTAGCATTCCTAAATTTTTTCCTGTAAAACTCTGCATTCTTTTCATACCTTAACAAAAGTGCCTGCTTTAGCATGTCATAATTTTCCTGATCACCTCTGCTCATTTTTGCAAAAACTTCATAAGCTGCCCCACGAAGTCCCTGAGATAACTTTAAGCTCCACCTTTCTCTCTCTAACCCTTACGTGGTAGCTAATAGTTCGTACCTATTTATATAGCTCTCAATATCATCGTCTTTCTCAACAAAATGATCTAAATGAAAATTCATAGCTGAGATTGAGGCTACTTGAGTAACCGTAGCATCAGAGGCAAAGGGACTGGCACCATTTTCAGGAGCATGGCCTTGAAACTCAAACTCCCTTAGTCGTAACTCATGTTCCCTTTGTAATCTCTTCTCCTCCTTTTCTGCTTCCCTCTCTGCAGCTAATCTCTTCTCTTCTCTTTCTGCAGCTAATTTCTTCTCTTCTCTTTCTGCAGCTTGTCTTCTTTCCTCGGCTTCCAATGCTTTAGCCTCTTTGTCAGCCTCAATCTGCAACCTCTTAGTCTCAGCCTCAGCTTGCAACCTCTTAGTCTCAGCCTCAGCTTCAAATTGTAACTTCTTAATTTCCCTTTCAGCCTCTAACCTTCTTTCGGCTTCTTTTTCTAATCTTCTTTCTTCGCGTTCAATAAATTTGTCACATTCCGTTGTGACATAGGCAACCATAACTTGCCCATCTAATCCTAACTCTTTTGCAGTCTGAACCGCAGCAGATCGAAATTTGGCCAGGTCCGCCATTGTCTATTATGTAAATTTATACAATGTCTAACCAAAAATTCAATCTCTAATGGACAACACAGGCACCGTGAGCTCAACCTTATTTAATTCCACCCAAGGATACCTTTTAATTCTTATATTCCCTGAAGTGAATTACCCCCAATATTTTTAATAGGGAAAGATTCAAAATCCCAAGAGCGAGACCCCAATATATGTGGTGAAGTGGATGTTATAAATATTTATAGGGGACTTAGTGTACTGACTGAGATCAGCTGTGAAGGTATCTATATCTATTAAGAGTAGTGTATTATAGATAACCTTACTTGCTACCACATATCTATATATCTCAGTCAGAATTATTCTGGAATAGTGTGATGCTACGTTATGTGTCTAGGGTATGAGTATGGTGAAGTGTAAGTCACAACAACAGACAGATAAACAATTTAATTTAATCCACTACTCTTGACAACACTGTGACACTCACATACATATAACACTCTACAAAGATATCTTAAAAGAGTCACTGATGAACTTTCAAATAACAATATGTATTCATTACTGGCATGAATGAATATGTGTCCTGATTCAACTACAAGGGAACCAGGAATCACAATCAATTTAAATTACAAGTTATGTACAGAATGTATTTAATATGAATATTGTAGTGACATATATTAGTACAAATGTTCTATGTGTGTCAGTTGTGTAGTAGTAAAATGAGGTAATACTGGTTTTGTTTTGTTCAAGCTCTGTTGGTATTTGTCATCATGACTTCAATAGTTTGTCTTTAGGGACTTTATTGGTGATGTTCAAGTTCCTGATTTTAAGACAAGTAAATTCCCCTCTGAATAGTATTTTTATAAAGTTATTTCAAGATGAGGGGACATAATGTTGAGCTCAGCTGGCCAACTCTGCTTATCTTGAGTGATGGCGGCAGGAAGGACTCCTCTGCTCGAATTCTCCTCTGGGCTCAGGAGACACCTCACTGATAGCTAAAAGACCAAGGAGTATGCTGTCCGACTCTGGATTCAGCAAATCTCTGACCAGATGCTGCTCAGTACCATCAAGACCACTGTCCCTGAAATCAAGAAGGATGTACCTTCTACTTCATAACTAATTTATATTCTCTTTTACACTGATCACAATACAGCACAAACATTGCGTTCAGAGCGTTAGGCCAACAGTCAGCTTCATTTGAAATACTTTATTCCAGTATTACCCTTCTTAATGGTTACTACGCCTCTGCACTTCCAGCATTATTTCTTTCTAGTCCATCATCCAGGTGTCAGTGTACTATTTGGCCATTCCATGCCGTTTTACTTCTCTCCGACACCCTCTGTTCAGGCTGGAGCATTATAGGCTTTACCTCACGTTTGCCACTGAACTACACATATATATACAGGCATAAATCAACAATTCACATTCAATTTTTCATTAAAAGATACTGAATGGTTCAAGCTTACCACAATTTCATGGAAATAAACACAGATACGTTGATTAGCAATGAATTCTGGCACAAACTGGCACAAATTCCGTTCTGCCTATGTTCCAGGCTTTTTATTTTAGCAAAAATGTGAGCTGGCTTCAACGTACTGTCGCTTTATCAAGCTTATTTGAATTAGTGGTCTCGAACTAACGCTCCCAAGTGTGTATATCAGCGAGACTGGCCAATGAGCCACGTTTCGACAAGTGTTTGAAAAAATGTTATCTTTTCCCGTCTCCCCTAACAAGATAGTATTTATAGCCCGACCAATCGTGGTTAGGCTTTCATTTGTTGCGCTCCAATCAATTTGGAGTTTACATGGTAGGCTATTTCTGTAACGTAAATTTTTTTCAAACACGTTAAAAAAAAAAATCTTATGAGCAGAAATGATTTTATGCTGTCAGGCACCCCCAATATTTTATTTTGGGTATAATTTATTAATTCCTGGACTATTTGCGTAACGTTTTACATATTATTTGTCAGCAAACCGTAAGGAACCCAAAAATACTAATGTAAAGGAGCTACGTGGCTGCGTTCAAAATATGCAATTTCTTCTATCTCCTGTTTAGAAGATGTGCTGTCTGGGTACTGTTATGTGTTCAAACGTAAACCCATATAATGTTGTCTTTTCTAATAAGAGTCTGTTATGATTTATAAACCTAACTCTGGGAAAGGGTAGTGTATTTTATCACTGTCCGTCTGAAAAAAAATTAGTGCATGTAGACTTACACGCGTGATGGTAGTAATTGTGTATCGCGCGAAGCGGGTTTAGTGTTCGGCTTTCTGCCTCTCCCTTCTCTTTTTATCCCTTTAGTCCATCTGTTCGTTCGTTTTGGTAACGCAGTATAATTAATGTTAGGGTTAATTTAGGTCATTACGCAGTACGTCTCAATGCTTTTCCAAGAAATACAGCACACGTTTCATTGAAGAAGGCGGGTAATAATACAGTAAGCTTTACTATCAACGTGAAAGCGTTACAATTTGCAGACGAAGCAGAAAACAAGGGGGGATTTCGAGTACATTCTTTGTGATAGCACTGTCATTTTACCATTGCTCTTTTCTTTATTATATGTATTTATTAGGCTTTATATTTAATTGATAATTTATATATGTGGATTAGAATATTCCATGACAACAAGCAAAGAGCGTTCCCCTAGCCTGGCATACTCCAGGTGCATCTTATGTAATATTATTGTAAGCTGCCGATCGCTGTGCCACTAAGGACCGAGCGATGAATTTATAAAGAGGACCAGAAGCGAAAATCAAAAACCAGACACGCCTTGAGGTGGAGGTCTGAGCGGGGAAAAATAAGACTACGGTCGCGATAGAAGAATAATAAAAGAAAATGAAAGTTCATAACCGGCAAGAACAGAAAAATTAGAAGAGTAAGGCAAATGGGACGGATTGGAAAATTGAAATTATCTGTCATTTTGTGATAGCTTCAAAGATGTCATACTGCCGGAGAGACGTTATGTTTATATCAATCATAATTCTATATACATAAAGGCGAAGGTGAAAATGGACATTTCATCACCTGCAATAGTAGACATGCAAAGTATACATAGAAATATAGTGTATATGCCCCTTTCTGGAACTCTTGACACTCTAGAAACAGTTTTTGCCTGATTCCTACTACCAGAACTTAGCGAACGTGGCTAACGCCTGACAGTTTTATAGCCCGAGCGGTAATAAGTATGGTCATCTCTCCAGCAGGAGGTGATAATCTGGCGCATGTTTAGTCGTGAGAGTTACGAGAGAAAAACGCTAATCTTGGCGACATTGTTGACATACTTGTCAGTGTTTTGAGTAACTTGCATAAATCTGCAAAAAATATTGTTAAAAAATACCAATTTGTCATTCATTCACTACTCTTTAGCTCCACAAGGAGCATAGACACTCAACAAACACATGCCAAATCTTTCTAACCATGTAAATGGTCAATGGTTTAAAGGGGCGTGCTACACAATAGAAAGTAGTAAAAATAAAAATAAAAATGTATGTCACGTTCCATCAGCTCAAGTTCTCGCTACGTTTTCTTCATTATTTTCCCCCATCCGTATCCAGTTCTCTTCTCCGTGTGCTTCTTGGTCTACCTCTCTAACCCTGGGACTTCCAGAACAAGCACTGCCTTGTAATGCTATCAACAAGTTTCCTCAGTATGTGTCCTATCCATCACCAGCGTCTCCTTCACAACTCTTGTTCTATTGGTACATGTTTAGTTCTTGTCATCAGTTCGACATTAGGGAATTTGTCATACAATTTCAGTCTACGCAAGCACCATTTATGAATGTCTGTGGCATTTTGGTGGCTGTTTTGTTGTCCATGTTTCAGAGCCATACAATAGGACTGAGTTTGTCATTGCCCTAGCTTAATTGCTCTATTCGCCTATAATATTAACTTCAGTAAGTGTGTGACAGGTCTTGCTCACAAGCAACGAACGGGTAATTAAGACAATAGGTGCCAAGTTCCGCCTGCAGATAAGGGTAGGGTCCAAGTGAACAATCGAGGAAATATGCCCGGGAAATAAAAGTGTATAAAGACGAGGGAAAAAAAAGGAAGAAGAAGATAATGAGAAGGGTGGAATATGAAATAGAATGAACAAAATTATTCTGGTACAGATTACGTCAATTCTTTAATGCAGTTTTCCCGCGAGGGGGGTCTACCGCAGTTGCAACTCCGTGCTCTGTATGCAGCGAAAGAAAAAAACGTAAAAGATAAAGAATGTTACAATTTCAGAGCAGATGACGAATACATGAGAACTTACGATACTGAAGGGAAAAAAAAACCTATAACTGACATATCACTGGATTTGACAAATTAAGACGCTCAAGAAGTTTGATAACTTCTGCAGCGGGTTTTTAAATAACTTAATGACACAGTGAAGCCGCATGCCAGAGAAGGAGATCATGAAGAGTAACAACTTACAGCATCGACAAGGAAAGCAATGGGAGAGAACGGACAAAGAAGAGAAGAGGAAGAAGAAAAACGGGGAATGGGAAAATTAAAGATGAATGATAGATTTAATAAAGCATGAAAATTACAGTTTCTCCATTAACAAGAAGAGGAGTCTACAGGAATCCTTTCAATCAGGTTGTCGGCCACTCGATCAGGATAGGAAATTATATGGAAATCGTGTCAACGGAAGTTAACCAAGTATCCGAAGTAGTCTTCTCTCGTGAGACAAATGTTTAGATCATTATACAATCTTAACATTCGTGCAAGGGATCCGCGCTGGTGTAATGGCTTCGGCGTTGTACTAGCGACCAGGTGTTCATGGTTCAAACCCGGGCGTCGGCGTTTGAAGGAATGTTTACGACCGGAGATTTGACTGAATAACCTGAACGGCTCCTGTGATAAACCCTCTATGGATGGGAAGGAGCGAAGCTCCTGACCGGGTTGGAAGGAAAGTCCTCAGGTTCCCCAGCCTCGCAATGACATGTCATTGGGCCGAAGGGCTGAAAGCCCAAGTGCCGCTGGTTAAAGAAAAAAAAAAAGAAAAAAAACATTCGTGCAAAAAATATTGGGGGTTGCGGGGATGAGAAAGGGGAAATAAGTGGGAATAATTGGGTCATGAGTCCTTAATGTCAAACTTCTGCTTTTCATTTAAAAAGATGAAAAAAAAAAGAAAAAAAACACCGGAAGTTCCATCTCCTTCAATGTGTCTATAACATCAAGGTTGTGTCAGTTTATCCATCTCCTTCAATGTGTCTATAACATCAAGGTTGTGTCAGTTTATCCATCTCCTTCAATGTGTCTATAACATCAAGGTTGTGTCAGTTTAATAAACTTGATGGAGATTTGAAGCTAACAATATTACTGCACGTACATATATTCATCAAAGCTATCAGTATACTGTTAGCTATTTATGGAACATAGAGCTATTTAATATTAGCTCTTTATGGAAGATGGGGCTATTTAATGTTAGCTCTTTATGGAACATGGCGCAATTTAATATTAGCTCTTTATGGAACATGGCGCTATTTAATGTTTGCTCTTTATGGAACATGGCGCTATTTAATATTAGCTCTTTATGGAACATAGGACTATTTAATGTTAGCTCTTTATGGGACATGGCGCTATTTAATATTAGCTCTTTATGGAACATGGGGCTATTTAATGTTAGCTCTTTATGGAACATAACGTTGTTTAATATTATCTCCTTATGGAACATGGGCTATTTAACGTTAGCTCTGCATGGAACATGGCGCTACTTAATATTAGCTCTTTATGGAACATGTGGCTACTTAATGTTAGCTCGTTGTGGAAAATGGGGCTATATAATTTTAGCTCTTTATGGAACATGGTGCTATTTAATGTTAGCTCTTTATGGAACATGGGGCCATTTAATATTAGCTCGTTATGGAACATGTGACTATTTAATGTTAGCTCTTTATGGAACATTGGGTTATTTAATGTTAGCTCTTTATGGAACATGGGGCTATTAATATTATCTCTTTATGTAACATGGGTCTATTTAATGTTAGCTCTTTATGGAACATGGCTCTATATAATATTAGCTCTTTATGGAACATGGGGCTGTTTAATATTAGCTCTTTATGGAAATGGGACAATTTAATATTAGCTCTTTATGGAACATGGGGCTATTTAATGTTAGCACTTTATGGAACATGGGGCTATTTAATGTTAGCTCTTTATGGAACGTGGAGCTATTAATATTAGCTGTTTATGGAACATGGGACTATTTAATATTAGCTCTTTATGAATATAGGGCTATTTAATGTTAGCTCTTTATGGAACATGTGTGTATTTAATATTAGCTCTTTATGGAACATGAGGATATTTAATGTTAGCTCTTTGTGGAACATGGGGCTATTTAATATTAGCTCTTTATGGAACATGGTGATATTTGTATTAGCTCTTTATGGAACATGGAGCTATTTAATAGTAGCTGCTTTATGGAACATGGAGCTATTTAATATTAGCTGCTTTATGGAACTTGGAGCACTTTAGTATTAGCTGCTTTATGGAACATGGAGCAATTTAATATTAGCTGCTTTATGGAACATGGAGCTATTTAATATTAGCTCTTTGTGGAACATGGATTTATTTAATATTAGCTGCTTTATGGAACATGGAGCTATGTAATATTAGCTGTTTTATGAAACAAGGAGCTATTTAATATTAGCTCTTTATGAACATAGGGCTATTTAATGTTAGCTCTTTATGGAACATGTGTCTATTTAATATTAGCTGCTTATGGAACATGAGGATATTTAATGTTAGCTCTTTATGGAACATGGGGCTATTTAATATTAGCTCTTTATGGAACATGGGGCTATTTGTATTAGCTCTTTATGGAACATGGAGCTATTTAATATTAGCTGCTTTATGGAACATGGAGCTATTTAATATTAGCTGCTTTATGGAACATGGAGCTATTTAATATTAGCTGCTTTATGGAACATGGAGCTATTTAATATTAGCTCTTTATGGAACATGGATTTATTTACTATTAGCTGCTTTATGGAACATGGAGCTATTTAATATTAGCTGCTTTATGGAACAAGGAGCTATTTAATATTAGCTGCTTTATGGAACATGGAGCTATTTAATATTAGCTCTTTATGGAACATGACACTATTTAATATTAGCTCCTTATGAAACATGACGCTATTTAATATTAGCTCTTTATTGAACATGACGATATTTAATATTATCTCTTTATGGAACATGACGCTATTTAATGTTAGCTCTTTATAGAGGATGGAGCTATTTAATATTAGCTCTTTATGGAACATGACGCTATTTAATGTTACCTCTTTATGGAGCATGGAGCTATTTAATATTAGCTCTTTATGGAACATGGTGCTATTTAATATTAGCTCTTTTTTTATCTTGGATCTATTTAATATTAGCTCTCTATGGAACATGGAGCTATTTAGTATTAGCTCTTTATAGAACATGAAAATTTTTCGATATTAGCTCTATATGGAACATGGAGCTATTTAATATTAGCTATTTATGGAACATGGAGCTATTTAATATTAGCTATTTATGGATCGTGGAGCTATTTAATATTAGCTATTTATGGATCGTGGAGATATTTAATATTAGCTATTTATGGATCGTGGGGCTATTTAATATTAGCTATTTATGGATCGTGGAGATATTTAATAGTAGCTATTTATGGAACATGGAGCAATTTGCTGTTAGCTCTTTATGGAGCATAGAGCTCCAACTGCAGCACACCCTCTTGCAGCAAGCCTCCACCAGTCCTCCATTCGCTTTTGCAATAGTCGTTTCTGTAGCGAATTGTTTCACGGGGTGAGGTTGCCAGCCGGATGTATAGTCTCAGATTAGTCGCCTTATACGAGATGCCTTAGGAATCAACTAACCATTTATAGTGCCCAGTCGCTTGAAAACAGACGACACAAGCAGAAGTGACTGTGTCCAAAATTAATGACGCCTGCACCAAGCATTCACGTTCGCTTTTATCAGTGGTTTTTGTGGCAATTTGTTTAACACGATAAGGTTGTCAGCCTCGTGCTCAACCTTATGAGTCGCCTCGTACGCATTGCCACAGTGTGCAGTAGGCCTGTTCTTTCTTAGTCCGTTCAAGGACCCCCGGGAACTTCAAGGGTTATATACAAAGAAGATCTTAGCCATTTTGTTTGTCAGCATTAGACGTGTGTCAGCGCTTAACAAAGAAAACGTCAGCCTTTCTTCTCTAAACTTTCTTGGGTAACTTGATCGTATTCAGTTTGATGCTTATTGAATCAGATAGTTGATAAAACAGTTTCCAAACAGAATTAGATGATTCCCTTATGTGGTGTTAAGTGAGTGTGGTCTCTTGTCACAGCTTAGCGAAGAGAAAAAAATGACAATATCTGTAGTCTATGCTCTGGAATGGAATTCATTTCTCCAAATTGGATTTATTGACTGTGAAAAAGCATTTGACAGGGTAGACACAGAATCACTTTAAAAGTTGATGAGGCATTATAGAATCTCCCAGAAGATCATTAACGTAACAAAGAAAACTTATCAACACATGACAACTAGAGTTCTTCATAAAGGGCAACTTACAGAACAGTTTGGGATTGGGGGATCGCGCTAGTGTAATGGTTACCACACAAGGGTTCATGACCCGGTGGTGTCAAATATATTTCGTGGTATTTACTACGTGGATTATTACTTGCCAAAGGTAAGGTAATGCCGGCACTTGAAGCGTGGTGTGTCACCCTCAGACACCAGGGATGATAAAGGCGTAATAATATGGTGTCTTTAGTCTGGTTTGTATGAATGATGTGAGTGTGGAGTTCAACAGCTACAGTTTCAAACAGGGACGTCACATCGACTTATAACGTAAAAAGTCAAGGAATCTTTAAACAGCAAGTGACGTTTTCATAATGTATTGTGGACGCCACAATGACGAGGTGCATAGACATTAATATGCAGATACATTACGTGTACGGTAGAACAGTCATCATTACATTGACATAGTCAGCACAACACTGGATAGCAGACAGCATCATAATAATGGTGAATCATATGAATATCAGTACATCATAACCAGCTGTACATGTAGTCAGGGGAAACCTCCATCCCTTTCCATAATAGCCGGAAGATATCCGTAGGAGATCAAATCCACTCTCCTTTATCTGACCTCAGCAAGACAAGCATATCTTCTGAAGTACATAACAATGTCCTCAAAGTTCCTTTAGTCAACAAAGGTATCAAACCTAGATCGAGCAGCAGAGTTCAACAAGTAAATAGTCCTTAGGACATGCATCAACCCGATGCATAACAATGTACGTGATTCGTGAGCTGAGAAACTTCTCATAACGTAGACTCTTCAATAAGCAGGCTACAAACAATGTCAATCTCGAAAGATGGCGATAATGTTATTCAAAATGTCATTACCTTTTCTTCAGGAAATAAACCACATAACTCACACGCCTCCAGGCGCTTCGAATCACAAGAGAGATATCATCTCAAAGGAACAAACAATGTATAGAGGACTCCATTTCCTGATAGAATAAGCACAGACGCTGGCAAAACAGGCGTCTTGCTCTCGAACGAATCTGCCACAGACTGCTCCAGACTGCCCGGGCGGAAAACCCGTTCAGCCAACCAAAAACTTTAGACATGCGCAGAAACGCGCGATTCGAATACAGTTCAGATAATATACGAAGATAGTACCTTCTCGATCGAGCCTTAAAAGGATAGGAATCCGAAACATTGCAAGTTGCCAAATGTTATCAAGAAAAGTGGGCCCGAGCGCTCCATACATGGACATGACTTAAGATCGCTCCATATATGGACATGACTTAAGATCGCTCAAACAAACTTATCGGCAACCGAACGCCAACAAGAAACCAAAACTGTTGTAAGTAAAAGTGACATACAATTACACGAGTTATTTCCCTTTGCATAAGAAAAATATAAAGTACACAGAATACGTTGCGACATTCTTGCGCAACATATTACCGCAACCTCCCGATTAAAAAAAAATGTGCAACTTTTTTTTTTTTTAAATATCCAAGAGCAAAGCGAAAAGCGGCTCAACAACGCACGAATTATGCGCGGATAAATAATTAAACTGCCTAACCTGAGGCTAAATTGACACATAGAATGTCTGGTGAGAATATATCTCAACAGAAAAAAAAATATACATATCGGGGAGGTGCCACCAACACACACTACGTTAGCATGTAAGTACAATATACATATGCACGTGTAATACAATCATTATCAAATAGCGGTGTCATATTCTAATACCGCTTTAAAATGGATGTACACATCTGATAGAAAATATTAAATAGTACATGTAATATTATCAGTACATAATGAAATTACAATACATGAAGATCCAGGACACATCTCCTGTCGTTCCAAAGGTAAGTCCACAATTTAGAACTCTTCATGCTTGACAACAGTACGGTAACTTCTCAGATCATCAATGACATACTGAGAAAATACAAACAATATAATTCTATGTAACAACTATTATGTTTCACAATACACAATACATTATTATTAATAATAACTGTGGCCGAGTGAATTTTCGGCCCTTATATTGTCTACTCAGCCTTCCTTTGTTATTAAAGAAGGTAACAGAAAACGATGAAAACAAAGCACAATATTATGTGTTCACATAAAGTGAGGACATATGTGCTAATGTATTGTAGCAATATAGGTTTGTTATGCCTCTGTAGTATATCTAGAAATATAGGACAGAAGTATTAGTTGGAATCATGTGGGCATCTAGACAGAATGTCAGCCATCACATTATCCGAACCACGGATAGCTCGTACCGTGAAGTGAAAAGGTTGAAGAGCAATAGCATATCGAGTGGATCTCGAACTCTTCAAGTTCTTAGTCTGAATAGCTGTAAGAGCTTTTTGATCAGTTTCTAGAATGAAATGTGCGCCCAGGAGGAATCTTTGTAGTTTGAGAATTGCCCAAACCATAGCCAACAATTCACGGTCTAAAACCGAGTAGTTCCTCTCTGCCGCATTTAGTTTTCTAGAAATGTACATAACAGGATGCAGAGTTTCTGAATATTCCTGCATAAGTGCTGCTCCGATCCCAGTGGATGAAGCATCACTTCGAAGAACAAAAGTCCTATCAAGAGTAGGTAATCTTAGGATGGGAGGAGATGAAAATATATTCTTAATCTGGTCTAAGGAAGATTGACATTCTTGAGACCAACGAACCAGATTAGGCGATCCTTTCTTCAACAACGTTGAGAGAGGTGCCATGATCGAAGATAGATTCGGAATGAATCTCCCATAAAATTGAATTAAACCCAAGAGACTACGGACTTGTTTCTTCGTCTTAGGTACAGAGATGTTCAATATTTTCGAAGTATTGTGGTCTTCTGTCTTCAAGAGACCATGACCAACACGATGACCCAGGAAAGAGATTTCACCAAAACCAATATAGGCTTTAGAGGGTTTTGCTGTCAAATTATACTCACGTAGAGTGGACAGTAAGTCATATAAACCCAAATAGTGATCTTCCCAGGTATCACTGAAGAGACAGATATCATCTAAGTATGCGATGACATCTGAACGATGAGAAAGAATTCGACGCATCATGCGAACGAAAGTAGCAGGGGCGTTCATAAGACCGAAAGGCATAACATTCCATTGAAATAGACCCCTAGGTGTTGAGAAAGCAGTAAGAGGTTTGGCATGATCTGCTAAAGGCACTTGCCAATAACCTTTAGATAAGTCAAGTTTAGTGAAGAATCTAGAATTAGAAAGTCTAATAAGTAGATCTTCTAGTAAAGGCATCGGTTCAGCATCGAACTTTGTGACTTGATTCAATTTGCGATAATCAACGCAAATTCGTATGTTCTTGTCTTTCTTCCGGACAATAACCATGGAAGAAGAATATGGTGAAGTCGATGGTTCAATTATGTTCAATTGAATCATTTCATCCAATTCCTTTTCCACTTGTGACTGGAAGTGTATAGGGATAGGATAAGGTCTAACCCTAATTGGATTATTGTCGGTAAGAATTATGTCATGTTCTATGACATGCGTGTGTCCAGGGATGTCAGTTAGAACATCCTGAAATGTCTGTAACATCGACGAGGCTTGTCGATGTTCCTCAACGGAAAGATTAGGAGAAATGGAAACGTTTTTCCAAGATTCCATGGAATGTAGTGGAACCACCGGAAGAGGAAGATTGACATCAGAAAAAACAGATTCATCATCCTGTATGACAGACAGGGATGAGTAATGACCATGAGGTACAGAAGAATCGTCCGTTGCCTGGAAAATAGGCAGCAAATAGTCTGGGCGCTCATGAAATTCCGTCAGCATGTTGATATGGAAAGTTTTATGCTTTCCATCAATATCGACCACATAGTCAACATCGGAAATTCGTGAGACTATTGCATATGGACCTTTCCATGCAATAAGAAGTCTATTTTCCCTACTGGGGAGTAGGACGAATGCTTTGTCACCTGGACAAAGTTGTCGTAGACATCTATTCTTATTAGCAAACTGCCTTGCCTTTTCTTTAGCAATTTCTGATGAAGCAGTTGCCAGTTTGCATGCCTCAATGATCTTTTGTCTAAGAGCAATGACATACTCATATGAGGATTGAGTGTCATCGCTAATATCATCGGCAGTGATGAGATCGTGTAGTAAAGACATAGGGCCGCGCGGACGCACGCCAAAGACAAGTTCAAAGGGAGAAAATCCTGTGTGTTCGTTTGGGACCTCTCTGTAAGCAAAGAGAGCCGCGGGTAAAACCCTGTCCCAATCTTGAGGATGATCTTCAGTTATCTTACCAAGCAAAGTCTTGAGTGTTCTATTCAAACGCTCAACTAACCCATTAGACATTGGGTGATAGATACTACTGAGAGATCTTTTAATATGTAAGGTAGACATCACTTGTGACATAGTGTCAGATATGAGTTGAGTGCCATGGTCTGACAATATTTCTCTGGGGAACCCCAAGCGAGAAAATATCAGCCAAAGAGCATCTGCGATATCGGTGGTAGATATGCTCTTAAGAGGGATAGCCTCTGGCCAACGTGTGCACATATCGACACATGTAAGGATAAACTGATGTCCTCTGGCCGACTTGATCTTAAAAGGGCCAATAATATCTATGGCCATTTTCTGAAACGGCCGAATAGGGATGTCAGCAGCCTGGATAGGCGCAGCATGTCGTGGTCCTCTAGATTTGACCTCCTGACATACCTTACACGATTGGCAGTAGATACGAATGTCCTTGTTAACAAAAGGCCAAAAGAAAGCCGCAAGGACTCTCGACTTCGTACGGGAAAATCCCATATGTCCAGCACATTGCGAGTCATGAGCATGTTGCAATATTTGTACTCTCATACTCTTGGGAACAAGAATTTGCGAATGTGCCGACGTAGTCGAGTTTTGTACCATACGTACAAGTACGCCGTTTCTTATTGCAATCCAAGATTTTTTCTGTGTATTCTGATTTGGATCACCTTTCTTTGCAAGAATGAAGAATTTTTTTAGAGAAGGATCTTCTTCTTGTAATTTTATGAAAGAGTCCCGGGTAATAACCAAGTGACTATCTTGGCTATGAACTTCACTATTACTATTCAATGAAGTTTGGGGTGTTTGTAGAGCTTGTGCTCTTGTAACCACTGCATTGGTAGCTTGCATATTATGATCTTCCCAAGCAGCAATCTGCTGTGGGGTACATTCCCTAACTCCGTGAATACGACCAATAATAAGGTCCGCAATAGGATTAGGTAAGAGACAGGCGTGCACATCTCCCGTAAAGAAAGGAGTGGCAATGTGAATTAAAGCAGTAGGATATATCTCTAGAGTGCCGCAAAATGTGACACATTTGATAACCTTTCCTGTAGCATAGGATGGATCTACAAGCGATTGTCTAACACCAATAGTGGTGCATCCGGAATCGAAAAGTAGCGAGACTGGAGTATTATTAACAAGACCCTTATGAAGGATTAGAGAACCTCTCCACTGGCCACTGGCGTAAGCATTTGAAGAAGTCTCATTGACCGGGATTTTGACTGAATAACCTGAACGGCTTCTGAGATAAACCCTCTGTGGATGGAAAGGAGCGAAGCTCCTGACCGGGTTGGAAGGAAAGTCCACAGGCTCCCCAGCCTCGCCATGGCATGTCATTGGGCCAAAGGGCTAAAAGCCAAAGTGCCGCTGGTTAAAGAAAAAAAACAGTTTGGGATAAGAAATGGTGAGCGACAGGGATGCCTCTTGCTTCCATTTATCTTCTTACTAGCTATAGAATGAGTTATAAAAACATCGACTTCACCCAAAAGAAATGATATGCAGTTGAATCTGACTAAACAGCTTAATGATCTAGATTTTGCCAACGACGTGGCTCTTCTGTACAATAACAGCGACAGATAAAAGAGAAAATTAAAATACTTGATGAAATGTCACAACAAGTGGGTCTGCTAATGCACAAGGAAAAGACAAAGAAGCAGAATAAGTGCAGGAAATAAAAATATGGTTTAACTTAAACACCCCATACAAGATGTAAAAATATACACATTCGACAAAGGAGATGGAACTTCAGATCTGTTTTTGTTTTGTTTTGTTTTTTTTATCTTTTTAATGAAAAGCAGAAGTTTGACATAAAGGACTCATGACCCATTTATTGGTCCCAATCCCGGCTGAAAAAGGAAGAGGGCGGCCTGCATGGAGGCCGTAAGGAGGCAGCCCCTCCACCATGCAAAGGCACAACAGGCCTATCACCTGTTTGCTTTAAATCACGATTATGCGTACAAGAGAGAAAACCGGACTGATTCTGAAGGCGACGAACTGGAACGGACTACGGACTATGACTTATGGAACTTGGAACACAAGAAGTACAAATGGGAAAGAAGAGGAGCTGGTGGAAGAGATGAGGAAAGGAAAACTAGAAATCCTGGCTATAATGGAAACGAAGAAAAAGGGACAAGGAGTCATGGATCTCGATGGCGATACGCTGCTCTACAGTGGTGTACCCACATCTGAAAGGGCTAAAGGAGGCGTGACTCGCATTGTAGCCAAAAACGTATTGCTACAGCGGTGAGAAACATAGAAGAACAACCTGATGACTTGGAAACCCTCTGGCTTAAATTCAAGGACATCATAAGTCCAACTTGGGAACAAGAGAAAGAGGACACCTTGGTGGACAGAGGAAGTCAAAGAGAAAATAAGAGAGATGAAAATGGCATGGAAACATTACTTAGAAGCTAAAAACACAGCAGGACAAATAGAAAAATATAGAGAATATGTAATAATCAGAACAGAAGCAAAGAACATGGTGCTAGCAGCAAAACAGAAGTCCTGGGAAGAATTTGGAGAAAAACTAGAAAAAGATGCGCAAGAAAACCAGAAATTGTTCTATAAGACCCTAAAGAACATGAGGAAGGAAAAGCAATGCCCTCTCAAATTTATAAAGGACAAGCAGGGCAAATTGTTTACTGCCCCGAAGGAAGTAATGGAAAGATGGAAAGAATATTTCTCAGAACTGCTTGATGGTGAGCAAGGTCAAGCATCAGAAATGATAACCACTAGCACAGAAGAGAAAACCAATGGTGGTGAAAATGACATAAAGATGGAAGAACTGAAGGCTGCACTGGAGAAAATCAAGATGGGCAAAGCAGCAGGGCATGATGGTGTAACACCAGAAATGGTTAAGTACATGGGAGCATCAGGCGACCTATTACTCTAAAGTGTCCTACAGGCAGCGTGCTGCAACAAGGACATACAAAGGATTGGGAGATTGCCATCATAACACCGATTTTCAAAAAGGCTGACAATCGGCAATGTGGAAACCACAGAAGCAACTCCCTTCTCAGTGTCCCTGGTAAAAATCTACTCTAGAATCCTAGAACAGAGACTCCGACGCCAAGCTGAGCCACAATTGGATGAAGTCCAGTGCGAATTCCGAGCAAACCGAAGTACTAAGACATAGACTTCACACTCAGACAGCTGAGTGAAAAGGCCCTTGAGTAAAAGAGTGAGATCCATCTTTGTTTCATAGATTTGGAAAAGGCGTTTGACAGGCTCCCCTGGAGCAAACTTTGGGACTTTTTGGCAAGGAAGAACATTACAGCACCTCTGATTCATGCTATACAGAGCTTCTGCAAGTCTTGCAGAAATTATGTGAGGACAGCAAACTATAAGTCAGAAGAGTTCAGGACCATCACTGGTGTAAGACAAGGTGATATCCTGTCACCTTATTTTTTCATACTCCTTATGGACGATGTTATCAAGGCATGTAAGGAGAGAACAGGAAAGTATTCAGTGGGGTACTGGAAGATGAGACAGGTCTGTATTTCAGAGTTGGCATTTGCTGATGATGTTGTCCTGATTGCTAAATCAGAGGCACATCTCCAATCCAACTTGCAAGTCTAGAAGGAAGAGCTGGAGAAGAGAGGAATGGTCATAAGCAGCTCTAAAACAAAATCCATGGTGATATCATGAGAAGAAAGAGTACATCAGATTCACCTGGGAGAACAGGTCCTAGAGCAGGTCGACCACTTTAAATACCTCGGAGCTATTATAGACCGAAAGGGAGGCATCAAAGAAGAGTTGGCCACTCGAAAAGCAGCAGCTGGGAATCTTTTTCAGGCCATAAATCGAGGATTCCTCAGCAAGAGAGAGGTTGGTAAGAAAAACGAAGATGGCTGTATTCCGCTCCACAGATGTCCCAGTCATGACATATGGATGCGAGTCATGGGCAATGACTACCACCCATAAAAGCCAGATCCAAACCTCAGAAATGAGGTATCTGAGGAAGGTGGTTGAAGTAACAAGAAGAGACATGGTCCACAACCAGACGATACGTCAAGGCCTAAAATCCCACCCCCTGCAGACCCAAGTAGAACAGTCCCAACTAAGATGGTTTGGCCATGTCTGCAGAATGGGAGAAGATCGGCTACCACGACAAGCATGGGAAACAAAGAGCCAGGGATCCAGACCCCCAGGACGACCCAGAGTCCGCTGGGAGGACAACATTAGACAATCTTTGAAGGACCGAGGACTAGAATGGAACCAGGCCAGGAGGAAGACAGTAAATAAATATTAGACAAACATAAAGGTATGTTTTCAGGCACCCGTAAGAAATAAAGAAGTAGAACACTAGACAACAGAAAAACAACAGACGTGAGTGGCTTACCCAGGATTTGAACCCCGGACCTTCCGTATGACAACCTCGCCTAGAATAGTGCCGATAGGATAGTCTGGCACTCTCTCTTCCAAACCTCTACACCTCACGGTAGAAGGGGAACGACTAAGTAAGTAAGACCCAATTATTATCACTTATTTTCCCTTTCTCCGTGCTCCCAAAGGTCATCAACCATTGTCCTTCAGTGGTTACCCCTCTATTGTGGAATCACTAGAAATGAGAGAGCAGATGCTCTATCTAGAAGTGTCAGTTAAATGGAACAATTCAGCCACCCATTGCCCTATCAAAGTAAAGATAAACGAATCATCACAACAAGTACGAAAATCAGTGGAAGGAGTACGAAAATCAGTGGAAGGAGGAAGGCGGTACAGACAGCAGAGACGACCCAATCCATCAACTTAAAAGACACCAACGGACCATCATATTTCACCTGAGAACTGGACACTGCAGATTATTCGGCCATTTCTATCGCCTCAAGATATCTGATACAACTGGAATCTAGATACCCGAACACATTCTCCAAAACTGCCGAACCCATGATAACCCACGACGCCTGTCCTGGCTAGGGGGTGTTGAGCTCAAGCAGAAGCAATAGGGCTGCCGCGCTGACCTGGAAAAGACTGTGGACTTCGTCCTGGCGACAGGCCTGCAGAATTAGCATGACTACAAACTGAACGCAGAAGAAGAACAATCTACTCTCAGAGCAAAATGTGAAATATATATTATCAAAAATTACAGTAGATGACGAGGACAGCAGACATGATCAGTCATGTTGCCACAAGTTGCCAGACTGTTTATCCAAATTTACTTTGCAGCTAGCCTTAACTTTAACCCCAACCCTGTTTCGAGCTATGTCAAACAACTAGCCTTAACCTAACATCAACCCTGTTTCGAGGTATGTCAAACAACTAGCCTTAACCTAACATCAACCCTGTTTCGCGCTTTGTCAAACAACTAGCCTTAACCTAACATCAACCCTATTTCGAGCAATGTCAAACAACTAGCCTTAACCTAACATCAACCCTGTTTCGAGCTTTGTCAAACAACTAGCCTCAACCTAACGTCAACCCTGTTTCGACCACTGTCAAACAGCTAGCCTTAACATAACGTCAACCCTGCTTCGAGCTTTGTCAAAATGGATAGCGCCCAACAAAATAATTAGACCGTTACAAAAAAAATTCGACTTAAAGCGGATCGCTGCGTTTTTTGTTTTTTTTAAACACGCCGGCCTCCAGCTTGAACCAAAACGACTACTAGTGCAACATCATGTTGGATATTTTCACAACGCATCAATAGAGTGAATTACGGATGTCCGGTTCAAAAATTTGCTGTCAATAACATTAAAAATAGGAAAGGCAAGAGGACCTAACCGTGTTACCATAATCTGTCACAAAATGGGGAGTTCATCCTCGATCTCTCTTTCACTCCGTCAGTAATCTGTTACATTGTTATATACTGATTACTTTGCGTGCTTTTAATTGTCGCACTTTTTTTCTTTCTTTCTTTCTTTCCTTCTTTCTTTTTCTGCTAAGTTGCAGATATTTGAGTTTGTCGAATTGCTTGACACTCCCTGTAGGCGATAATAATCACATTTGCTTGACGCTACCCAGATTTGCCGAGATAATTACTCACAGGAGCGGTGGATATAGTACATCACAGTCGCAAGGGCGCGGCACAGCTTTGCTAAGAGTAGCACAAGATCTCGTGAACGCGGCGGAAACTTATGACATAAGCGTTTCCTGTCCTACTTGTCATGACAAGATTACCTTCTGATAAAGTAAGGATTGTTAAATTTGAACACGTTTTCTTTTGAGTTTACTGATATGTCTGTAAGTTTGTACACAAGGGTAAGCGGATGTTTACAGCCCATTTTCAAAAAAGTAATGTGTGAAACTTTGCATTTGCTGAGTCATGCAAAATATTCAAATCCTTTGAGGCGCACATAACAAATGCGTGGGAAGGCAGTGAATATAATCTATCCATTTTCTCAAGCTATTTCACTTGAGAAATCGCTTGCTAAGACACCAGATTGAAGCATCAGAATTCAGAATACCATCTTCACATACCGGACACCTTTTATTGGAGTATTTATCAGGACTTACTATATTGCCCAGGAAATCTCTAGCATTTTAAAAAAGGAAACCGGGACAAAGGAAACTGAAGGACCACACACGAAGTCAGAGAGGGAACTTATTAAATTAACGACACCCCAGATGCGTGTAAGAGGCCGATTCATGTCTGAGCAAAATGTCTCTGAGCCAGGATTGGCTTATTGGTGGTACCAGCAGAAAGTACTATCACTGGAACAAGAAGGGAACAGTGGCCTAAGCTTTAAGACGAAGGGACTCACTTGGTGGACTCTCCTAGACATTTCTGGGAAACGAGCTACACCCGACAACTTTGACCAAAGACGAGCGTGAGCAGTGTGGAAAAAACCAACCCATAAGAAGGAGTAGAAACGTCACTGGCAGCTAAGTTCAAATCTATGCTGCCACTTGAACTTCTTGTAACATTTCACAATCCATAACGACCGTGGTGATAACTTTTTCTTGATCCATAACTATTCAAATTATTTTTCAACTGTTAAACTTAAGTGATTATTACATTTTGTTATTTGTCGCTATACAAATTTAACTTCGATTTAATCATTTTAAAGTTACTGCTGGGGAGCCGCGCTGGTGTAATGGTTACCACACTGCGCTGTCGACCAGGTGTTCGAGGTTCAAGCCCGGGCGTGGGCATTTGAAGAAGTGTCACCGACCGGGATTTTGACTGAATAACCTGAACGGCTCCTGAGATAAACCCTCTGTGGATGGGAAGGGGCGAAGCTCCTGACCGGGTTGGAAGGAAAGTCTACAGGCTCCCCAGCCTGGCAATGACATATCATTTGGCCGAAGGGCTGAAAGCCCATGTGCCGATGGTTAAGAAAAAAAAAAAAAAAAAAAAGTTACTGCATGTTTGTCTCAATCTATTTACAACACACACTCTAAACAGAGCTATACCAAATAATAAGAATTCCACTGAGTAAATCAGGGGTGGGGGCTTGAACAAGCTGAAATTAATAAGTGCTTAAATCCTTCACAAAAGTGTCGGCAGAATTACAGAGTTAACATACTCAGCCAAAGCAGTATTGTTCTCGCTTATTCTGAATATCTTGTGATATTCTGGAGATAATCTGGAGATAGAAGCGTTTTGTTTCTTCTATTTACATCTCTGTCAAGAGGAATATTGTGCAAAGGTAGACACATTTGAAGCCCATATTAGATACTCTTGAGTTCTGGCCACTGTTGGACCACTACTGCAAAACAGGGGAGGCAATACCGTCACATCACCTTCATCATCATCCTTATTTCTGTGACATGTAATGGAAAAGAAACAACAGCAATCTAACAGCCTATTGTAACCTAATAGCTGCTCTCTGATTTGCTAGCTAAAAACATGCATTATACTACCTGTCCTGTCTCTTCTGCTGCTCACCCTTTTGTCCCCGCCCTCTTGTTTTTTTAAACACGGGCTAACGCAGTGTTTACAATCTTAGTGACCTGTCAGTCATAGCAGGAAACAAACCACGCTTTGGTTATACTTCGTTCCGTGCACGCGAGCTCATCTGTCGATCATATAATACTCGACAGCCAGACAGCATGTGAGAGAAACGGAACAGATCTCTTTGAAGTTCATTCAGGGAAAATCTAGAAACCCTCTAGTCTCCTTTGATCGTGAACACGGGAATTCTAAAGGGAAACCCGCTAGTGGAACAACTGTCTTTTGATGTCGGTCAAAGCTCCGGACGAGAAACTCTGGAAGAACGAGACATATAATCTTGATAACTCTAGCTCCTGAAATGTTTGTCCCATACAGGAGTGCAAAATAACGCCATTAGAGATCAAGAGCAATCTATGATATAAATATACTGCTGTTTCTATAACCCATCCATCAGTCGTCAGTCATAAAAGTCTCGCGCAGTCATAAAACCATTTCTTTTGGATATTGTTTATAAGTGATTCGTGGAGATTTAATTCTGTATTTCTGGTAAGAGGAAAATAGTTCTAAGTATTACAAGTATTTCACGTTGATAGCATTTATACTTCACTTAGATTTTTCTTGCTAGTAAGGCGTATTAAATAAAATAACGCGTAACGATTTTCATAACCACATATTCAGTAAAATGTTAGACCACGCCACCCTACATAACTGAGACGAGACCGTAATTATGTTTACAGTGTAGACTGACGCGGCACTTAACTCTCCAGGAGAGAGAGATAAACACGACTGTTAACCAGACCGGACTTAGAGGCGTTAGACGACTGACAGTGGGAGAAAAGAATACATGTTTATATTTCAACTGTAATTTATTGTTATTAAAGCGTCTATTATTTCTAGTGACTGTACGACAAAGTAACAGACACCGACAATTTAATAGCGAACTATATGATAGGTGATTATGTTCTACGTGTTGCAAATTCGGAGAAATAATCATAACACACTGTGCGAGTGACAGCCAGCCGCGAGACGGTGTGACAGGGTGAGGAAAAATGTAGGACTTCTGTTGTAAAGTCGTTTTGTGACAGGGTGAAGAAATGAGGTGCTTCTGTTGTAAAGTCGTTTTGTGACAGGGTGAAGAAATGAGGTGCTTCTGTTGTAAACTGGCTATCGCCAGAGATGGTGGTTACAGAAGAGATGTGTAATAAATCCAGGTAGTTGTTGTAGACTCGTCTGTGTTGGTGTGTGGCTGTGTGATCGTAAGAATGAAGTACTCTGTTGCTGATAGTCAAATGTCAACAATGTAACTTCCAACTTGTGTTCAAGAAGTAAGTCTAACTTCGACTTAACTAAACAATACCTTTTATTCAGTGGTTGCATTCGCTAACCATTCCATGCTGGTTCATAGAATATAGTCATTAAAGGTGTACAAACCACAATCCATACGAATCAAAACATAAATGGGACCTGCTAGATAGGAAAACAGCCGCCGTTCGTCTCGTGCTAAAAACAACTCACCCTGATCTCCTCTTTGAAAAAAAATAACTTCCGTTTCTTTACTTGTATCGCTACTACACAAGCTTTGATGACGTCATTTCATGTACACCATGAAATGATGTCCTAGGTTTGGGACTAGGGTTAATTAACTAACTAGTCACTTCAAATACTTAGTGTTTAAAATCTTGCTATAGTATTCTTACACTAACTCTAATAAGTGGTAGCACCTTAGTGCTAAAACGACGTAGTGGACCTTACGGTCACATACACCCGGGGCCACCAAAATGTATCCCAGAAGGGAGACATATTCCGAGGAACTACTGAAAACTAACCCTTAAAAAAAACCTAAGGGAAAAAAATGTATATACCAGTTCCACCAGATTATTACTCCATTATTCATTAAAAAAACATCAATCATGGGTATGGAAAGTGATGGGAAAATATACAGCAGTGGAATACAATAGCATGGGAGTTAAGGGAATGGGGAATGGACAATGAAATAAATAAAACAAAAAAATGATGGGGGAATAGTAAAAGAACTAGCTAGTTATGGAAAAAGATACAAAGTGTATGTGGAGAGGCATAAATGACACAATGGCAAAAAATGAAAATACTCATAGGGATCAATGAACAATGGACGATGAAGTCACAAACATTACTCAAAGTCATGAAAAAAAACAAATCATTAATGCATCAAAGCGAGGTAACGTCGCTAAAAGTGGAGAACTCACAAGCAATAAAAAAAATTGGTGCCCAAAAAAATGGTGGACGCCGAACACGGCGGTTGCACAAGATAGGAACATCAGTATGTAGTAAACTAACAGGCAATAAATCTTCTTCTTCTTCCGTCCTTAGCCAACGACCGACCAAGCAGTCTGTGGCCATTACGCCTAGCTGGCGTCTTAGGGCAACAAGAAATTATCCGTTGTTCCGTTACGCCTAAAGGCGTTTATTGGTACAACAGAACATTAATTGTTGTTTCTGTAATCAATGTGACTTGCAAGCGGGTGATCAGCCCACTGCCGAGGCAATAAATGGCATGAGTTAATTCACATAAGAAATGTACCGGCAAAAAAAAATCCGGAAATCGAACTATGTCCAAACGACATGGAGGAAACAAAACGGAATGATAAAAAAACATGACTGATGCCAATAAAGTGGCGGATGAAAAAAAATGAACTAATGGTAATCTCTTTGTTATTCACAAATCATCACGAACAAATCATGACCATGCTCGTGACAAAAAAATATCAACCCATTAAGAAAAAGGCAATAATCATAAGGTCATGACAGCACAGATGCCGTCTTAAGCACACAAAAATGATATAGCTAACGCTGGTCAAGGAGGAGTTAATCATGTGGCATGAGGAGTGTCCCAAAACTCAACATCATAGGAGTTGTAAACCATGGCTAGTGAGGTCTCGAAAGACAAGCGGATCATCAAATAAGACATAACTGGAAACGACATCTGGGGAAAAAAAGAAAGGTCAACTGGTTAACGATTTTATGAGGATATTTAAGGAATCAATGCATGCGATTGCTCGTGTGTTCAAACGTTCGTCACAGCGGGGTTGTTGAGGATCAGGAGAAATGGCGAGGACTGCAGGTGAGGATGGGACAGAAAGGGAGGATTGGAGAGGAGGGCGTGGACAGATCGGAGGAAGACGGCGGGGAATACGCGATCTACGGTGTGTCTGTGGGGTAGAGAGGGTTGGAGGAAGTACCCGAGGAAGCTGACGGGGGCGAGGAAGACGGGAAAAGTGAGTACGGACATGGGCAGTGGGCTGCAGAAGATACTTGGGAAGGGGAGAAGAATCTCCAGAGGAGGTGGAATGCCTACGTTTGGTAGGATAACGAAGAAGAGGGGGAGGAACGTCAGTCTCGATGTCAGAGGAGGTAGAATCAGGGGCAGTATCAAGTTCAGAAGTAGGTAGGGGAAAAGGAGGAGCGGACTCAGAGGAAAGGTGTACAGAAGGAGGAAGAGAGGTATGGGCAGTAGCTGCGGCGGTGGAAGGAGGAAGAGGACAGGGTAGATTATCAAGATGGGATGAAAGGGAAGAGTTATCAGGGAGTGATGAAGAAGAGGAAGAAGAAGAATTTCCCGATCTTATTGGATATATGTGTGCCTTCCAACACCCTTTTGTTGTCATGACACAGCTTCTACATGTACTGTAGTTTACCTCCGATATCTTTGTTTGTCTTATCTCTGTAATTAAATTTCTTATTGACATCCTATTCCTTCTCCTGTTCAGGCTGTTCCAATGATTTCCCTGGTACATAAGAAGTCTGGGGTGGAACTGTCCACGGGAAAAAGAGTGTGAAGGTCCTTGACGGGGTGGCATGGGTGTGAATGGTGGCCAGGAAGGTTGGTGAGGTTGTCTCTGACTGTGCTGGCGATTCCGTGGTTGCGGCTGGGTGTTAGCTTGTGGCCATACAGGATGCTGTTGTCGGTGTACACAGTTCCTAGATATATGATTAGGCTGACCACAGGTGAAGCAAGTAATCGTAGATGCCTGATGTATCAGAGGTGCCTGTCCACTTCGATGATGACGCGATCGATGTTGATAACTTGAATGGGTCCCTGTCGGAGGAGCAACAGCTCGTTGTTGTGCAGGTGGGCCTTGCCAACTGTAGCGATAATGACTCACGTCCATCGGTTCATGTTCTTCTTGAGGTTCTACTCGAGCGTCACGTCCCAAACGCTGTTGAAAACGTGTCTTTACATTCTCTTCGGCTACTGCTAACTGCATGGCTTCATTGATGGATTGAGGATCATTTCGAATTAGATGAAGTTTGAGCGAGTATGTAGAGAGACCGTCAATGAAGATGCCAACAAGATGTTTGGCTAGATCAGCTGAAGGCAAAGAATCTTCCAAGAAAGCATCCTCAGAAAGATTGAGCAGCCGGTCACCATAGCATTGCACAAGTTCGTGCTTCTCCTGATGAATGCGCCGGAGAAGAGTCGGTCACTGGAGAATAACGATGGATTAACTCTTTTCTCAGAGAGAGGAAGGTCTCCATAGGGAAGTCCTTGAATCTTCGTCGAAGGAAGACTGTAACCAGAGACTGAGACGACAAAAAGCGACCCTTTTACGGTCTTCATCCGTAGCTGTAGGGATAAGTGAGAAGTACTTCTCTATGTCCACTAACCACTTATTAAACCGCGAGGGGTCCCCATCAAAAGGTGTAACAATGGAAGCAATGTTCTGAAAATGTGCGGACTGAGTAACATTGCACAAAGTGTCAGTGATGTTCTTCAAAGTAGCAGTATGAAAATTATCAGAGTCTGGTAGGGGTTGTTGCGATGCTGCCTGCTGTGTCTGAAGCAGAAGCTGTTGCTGTAGTTGTTGGTTCTGCTGTTGCAACCATACCAACTGGTGCTCCAGCTGCGGCTGGTTCATTTCCATTGTAGTATGGGTGCACCAACGGAGACGAGTTGGTCACGGGCACCAATAAAGGTACACCAACGGAGACGAGTTGGCCACGGCACCAATAAAGGTACACCAACGGAGACGAGTTGGTCACGGCACCAATAAAGGTTACTGTGACAGCGTGAGGAAAAATGTAGGACTTCTGTTGTAAAGTCGTTTTGTGACAGGGTGAAGAAATGAGGTGCTTCTGTTGTAAAGTCGTTTTGTGACAGGGTGAAGAAATGAGGTGCTTCTGTTGTAAACTGGCTATCGCCAGAGGTGGTGGTTACCGAAGAGATGTGTAATAAACCCAGGTAGTTGTTGTAGACTCGTCTGTGTTGGTGTGTGGCTGTGTGATCGTAAGAATGAAGTACTCTGTTGCTGATAGTCAAATGTCAACAATGTAACTTCCAACTTGTGTTCAAGAAGTAAGTCTAACTTCGATTTAACTAAACAATACCTTTTATTCAGTGGTTGCATTCGCTAACCATTCCATGCTGATTCATAGAATATAGTCATTAAAGGTGTACAAACCACAATCCATACGAATCAAAATATAAATGGGACCTGCTAGATGGGAAAACAGCCGCCGCTCGTCTCGTGCTAAAAACAACTAACCCTGATCTCCCTTTTGAAAAAAATAACTTCCGTTTCTTTACTTGTATCGCTACTACACAAGCTTTGATGACGTCATTTCATGTACATCATGAAATGATGTCCTAGGTTTGGGACTAGGGTTAATTAACTAACTAGTCACTTCAAATACTTAGTGTTTAAAATCTTGCTATAGTATTCTTACCCTAACTCTAATAAGTGGTAGCACCTTAGTGCTAAAACGACGTAGTGGATCTTACGGTCACAACGGTGCGGTTGAGTCATCATCGACTCGGTCTGAACCACACCAGCGGCCAGCGACGTCTGTGAACAAACACCGTGTATCTCTTAAATTCGTCAGGATTGACAGACCGGATGAGAGATTGTCTTGTCCCCGCATATATATATATATATATATATATATATATATATATATATATATATATATATATATATATATATATATATATATATATATATATATATATATATATATATATATATATATATATATATATATATATATATATATATGCATATATATGCATATATGCATATATATATATGCATATATGCATATATATATATGCATATATGCATATATATATATGCATATATATATGCATATATATATATATATATATATATATATATATATATATATATATATATATATATATATATATATATATATATATATATATATATATATATGGACGGGGACAAGACAATAAGGAAACCGGGACGGAGGCAACTGAAGGACCACACACGAAATCAGAGAAGAAACTTATTAAATTAACGACACCCAAGACGCGTGTAAGAAGCCGATTCATGTCTCTTTCATTCATCTGAGCAAAATGTCTCTGAGCCAGGATTGGCTAATAGGTGGTACCAGCAGAAAGTACTATCTCTGGAACAAGAAGGGAACAGTGGCCTAAGCTTTAAGATATATATATATCCAGCTCGTTTCCCAGAAATTTCAAGGAGAGTCCATCAAGTGATATACATGTTTTCTTGTATTTTTTGCAGACCTGATCCCAAGCGGACGACCAGCGGTCTTTTTCTTTATCATTTATAAGTATGTACTAGCCCGATGATATATTGTGACTGAAAATCATAAATACTGGACTTACCAAATCCAGGATATTTTTTTTAACAGCCCCACAAGTGGCGTACACCTGATAACATCATTATTTTCCCCGACACCTGACAGTTGTATTCCAGTGGAGTGCCTATTTGAATACACTGTGCAGGACCGGCACTCTGGCAAAGAGTTGGCCGATATATTAATCCATCATCATCATTTTTAACATTTGAAGCAGCCGGAGTTTTCCAGATACTAGAAGTATCCCCCTCTCTTAAATAGTAAACATCAAGGATTCTCACACTATTCGCCTATTTGTATATATATGCATATATATATATATATATATATATATATATATATATATATATATATATATATATATATATATATATATGCATATATATATATATATCTATATATACATATATATATATATATATATATATATATATATATATATATATATATATATATATATATATATATATATATATATATATATATATATATATATATATATATATATATATATATATATATATACCAAACCTACCCACTATCCTGTTCTCACTGTTCTAGTCTACTATCATTTACTGGACACAGTATTAAGGTCCTAAGGGTCTTGTTGGATTCGGCCTATACTGCTTGATAGAAATACAACAGAAGTGATTGCGTCATTAATAGGCTGAACTGCCCATGGAGGACTTCTGGTGTCGTGTATTGTGGTTCGCACTATTGACCTGCCATTGAAACATCATTTTATGATGATGCGTAGATGGCAGAGCGGATAGTGTGATTCGCTTGCATGGCTAGGCGGGGTTGTCGCACGGAAGGTCCAGTGTTCAAATCCTGGGTAAACCACTCATGTCTGTTGTTTTTCTGTTGTCTGGTGTTCTACTTCTTTATTTCCTGCGAGTGCCTGATAACATACCTTTATATTTGTTTCATATTAATTTCATATTAATTTATTGTAATGTAACCTGTATCCAGATAGAAGTTACAGACCAAGCGGGAAACAAGCATGTTTTTCCCCGCCCGCCCATACACTGCAAGCGTTGTCGCAACGATTTTATTCAGTTGTAGTTCCTGTATCTAGACTTATATTCCCCTGTGCACCCCATCGGAGGAAAAGTGATAGTTAAGAACAGTGACGATAACCTTTACGATTTTATATTGCTACCATGATTAATCAAGGAAAATAACATATTCGGTGTTCACCTCATTAGTTTTCTTTTTGGGATGGACTGGGGCCAATTTATATCCTCGACAGCTGGAGTGGTATATTAAATCACAGTTAAATAGGGATTATGTTCGAGGAATAATCTGCTATCCACGGGTAAAAGACTATCAGTAAGAGAATGAGAGGTGGCCACTGAGTGAGTAAGTGTGTGATGTTTTTCTTGTTCTTGCTGGGAAATATCTATTAATTTGGTTGTCTGATTTATTGTTTACTTTGCTTGGTCTTATTTTTTACCAAGAATGTTTGTTCTGTAACCAAGTGCTAACCTTCAACTTTTGGGTTAATATTTTTGGGTTTTTCTGCATACGGTGAAGGCGCACCATTCTTCTTTACTTCCTCTATATGTAAATGATTTTCTTGATATTTTTGGGTATTTGATGTTGTCACCAGTTTAGTGATAATAAACAACAAAGAAATTTAACTTTGTGTGTTGGTCAGAACCTCTACACCTCGTTTCACCGGGGTAGAAGAGGTTCCGATTATGAGATGAGATGAGTGTTGGTCAGACCCATACCCACTTATGAATAGTTTTTCACGTGTGTGTGTGTCTTGTTATCACATAGTTGTGTGTGTAGAGTAACTTGTCTTTTTTTAGATAGGGAGGCAAAGACTGTCTTATAAACAAAGCACAGTTGTACGGATAGGCTGGATGAGAGAAACCTACTCACTCCAGAGACATATCTTTCCCTCAACCTACCACATGTGAAATCTATTTTTTATACATCCTTATGTATCTGTCAACATTCACTATTTACTTAGACAGGCCCAATAATACACTTTACCTACCGTACGACAATTTCCCTGTGTGCTCCTTACAGAGCAAGGAGCCACAGCGGCAGTTGACCCCCTTTCAGTTTTTCCTCTCTTCCAGGAACCACATGAAGCGTTTGATAGCTAGTTACAAGTGAAACATATAAATACGGATAACATTTTCTAAATTTACAACTGGCGACAAATGTAAGCTTCATTTTCGGAATGGACCAGTGGGAATAAAATGCGGGTATACATTATTAAATTTTCTATTATCGTAAAATGTCGAAGTATATATATTTTTTTAACATTTAAATTCACAGCTAGTGTAGAATTTGGGTGTACAGTTTCACAGTCTTTACACGTAGATAAATGTGATATGTAAGTTATCAAATTTATTACTAGTGCAAATTCTTGGTGGATATTTTGAAAACTCACCATTAGAGCACACTTTTGAATGTCCAGTTTTAAAACACGCTGTTAAGAACATGAGAAGAGAACAGAAAACAGGCCCCAACCGTGTTACAACAGCAAAATCTAAAAAAAAAAAAATTTAAATAATTTGACGACTTTGGAAGCAAAGTAATTTTACAAATTAAAAAAACAGTATTCAGTTATATTCATAATTGGTATACATCCCAGATAACATAATAAAATCCATTATCATAACCGTACTAAATAGGCAAGAAGACGAAGATGGCTGTATACCGCTCATCTAAGTTCCAGTCTTGACATGCGGATGCAAGTCATGAGAAATGACTGCAACCCACAAAAGCCAGCTTCAAACCTCAGAAATTAGGTATCTGAGGAAGGTGGTTAAAGTAACAACCAGACAATACGTCAGGGCCTCAAAACCCAGACAATACTTCAGGGCCTCAAAACCCAGACCCTGCAGATCCAAGTGGAACAGTCCCAATTACGGTGGCTTGGCCATGTATGTAGAATGGAAGCCTGGAGGACAACACAAGACAATCCCTGAAGAACCGAGTTCTAGACTGTACCAGACCAGGAGGAAGACAGCCGATCCAAAAGTATGGCGCTCTCTTTGACAAACCTCTACAACCCAGGGTAGAAGAGGAACGAATAAGTAAGTACCATAACCGCACCAAAGAAAATAAGCAGCCAGTAAACGTGATGAGTTAAGGATCCTTAGCCATATGGCCAAAGTTTATTAAGAATTATAATGATGAGAATAAGGCATTAGAGATGGGGTTGGCAACCAGTCAATCTTGACCTACCGATAGATCTGCGGGTCATTTGGTAGATCTCCTGGTGACTTAAGGAGAAAAAATATTTTTTGTAAATTTCCCCACTAGCTCTGTCTTCCGCTGGCACTTGAATCCGCGGTATCTCTAGGCTGAAAAGTACTTTTAACACAGTCCATAGTGACAGCCTACGCATAAAGGAAATTGCAGATGAGCATGACAGTAGAACGTGCCTTAAAAGTTAAGGTAAACGCAGTCCTATAGTCACGTGTTAGAGACTTCGCCATACTAAGTCCAGCTTTAGATGGTGGGGTGACCAGCTCTCTTCCTCCCTGCCTTTGCCTTGCCTAACTCAAGAGCGGAGTCAGGTACCCGTTTACAGCTGTATAGATTGGTCGTGACCCTCCCAGGAACCTGGTAACATGGTTAATCGCTTGGCCTATCGCATGCCAAGAATGTTACTTATTTTAAATGTAAATACAGGCACAGAATCAAAACCCACACACAGACTTTCCTATTAAAACAAAAAAGGTAGATACAGATTTTTCTACCAACGCAAAAACGTTAAAAAAAGAAAAGTAGATACATACTTTTCTACCAACGCAAAAGATTCAAACGAAAATGTAGATAGAGACTTTTCTACCAAAGCAAATCATTCAAACGAAAATGTAGATAGAGACTTTTCTACTTACTTAGTCGTTCCCCTTCTACCGTGAGGTGTAGAGGTTTGGAAGAGAGAGCGCCAGAATATCCTATCGGCTGTCTTCCTCCTGGCCTGGTTCCATTCTAGTCCTCGGTCCTTCAAAGATTGTCTAATGTTGTCCTCCCAGCGGACTCTGGGTCGTCCTGGGGGTTTGGATCCTTGGCTCTTTTACATACTTTTCTACCAAAGCAAAATATACAAACGAAAATGTAGATAGAGACTTTTCTACCAAAGAAAAACATTGAAACGAAAATGTAGATAGAGACTTTTCTACCAAAGCAAAACATTCAAACGAAAATGTAGATAGAGACTTTTCTACTAATGCAAAACATTCAAACAAAAATGTAGATTGAGACATTTCTACCAAAGCAAAAACCTTAAAACGAAAATGTAGATAGAGACATTTCTACCAAAGCAAAAACCTTAAAACGAAAATGTAGATAGAGACTTTTCCACTAACGCAAAACATTCAAACGAAAAAGCAGATAGAGACTTTTCTACCAACGCAAAATCGTTAAAACAATACAGACTTTTGTACCAAACCACAACAACAACGTAGACTTTAACAAAATATAAACGTAAACTTTGCTTTCGCAAGACACAGACTTTGAAAGTTCACGAAAGATTTGTTGTGAGTGTTGATTTTCAGAGTTCGTCAATAAAGCCAAAAGTCAGCGCCAGACACGTATTTCCTTCCGCTGGCACTCCCTCTCACTCCGCATCACTCAGGATGCTACAGTGATATCTGCGCACGGCCGATGGGGCTATCAACATTGCGAGAGTTTTCTAGTTCAGGTCCCGCGCTGTGTTAGGAACGTATTTGCTACATGAAGCTTTGAAGTTCTTTTTATTGTACCCTTCTGTAACCAGTATGAAATTTTGAGTCGATTTTTAAAAAAAAATTAGTATTTGTATTCGTTGGCGATAGTTTCAAATAAAATTGTACTTTCAGGTATTTTTAAACATTCAGTTTATAACGCATTGTTTATTTATTTGTAACATTTCAGGTCTGACGTGAGGAGAAAAAAAAGTTTTAAACCAAAATATTATCGCAATATTAACACAAATAAAAATTGTTTCTAAACAACTTTGATGAGTAAAAATGTTGAATAATCACTAAATCGTCTGAAGGTGCATTTCATGAAGCAGTAAAACGTATACTTTTGGAACGTATTTTCCAGGAAGAAGTGTTTAACATATAGTTTTATTGTTTTAGAATAGTGTCCTGTTAAGGAGATAATAAACAATAATGTTGTTTATGTGCTAAATGTTACTGTTTAGTGAATAGTAATAATGTGTTAAGTGATGCTTCGCTATGTCCGCTTAATATGACAAACGGTACTGCAACCTGTGACATGATGAGCTGAGGAAGTTAACGTTTTAACCTTTCAAGTTAACCTTTCAGGTTTGTATTGTTTATAGGTTTGTAAGTTTTCTCTTCAGGCTTATTAGCACTCTGTTGGTTACTGCTCTTGTATTATTGGGCGCATTAGCTGTCACAGCCCGTGTATTTTTTTTTTTTTTTTTTGGGGGGGAGGGGGGTGGGGGGGGGGGGGGAGAGGATAAGAAATAAGAAGTAGTAGAATTATTGCTCTCTCGTGCAATCATAAATGACAGACTAATATGAGGTTGTGCATGTGGTTGTGCATGAGGTTGTGCATGTGGTTGCCAGCCTGATCACCTGCAACAACGTGCTACAGAAAGTACCATTTGCTGTGGCGCTGGCTTCTTGAAAGGGAGCCTATTGCAGTTGTAGTTCTATGCTTCAAAGGGAGCAAAAAAGGAAAGAAGGAAAATTCTGATGATGATGATTAGCACGTGCTGGATAAAGTTGTTAAAACAAACAAAAATAACTCTCAAGGGACTTACTGCACATATGTTATTTTTAAGAAGTGTAGTGAACACTCACTGATGCCTGTAACATTTTCATTGCTGTTTCATTATATAATTCATCCATTCAAGTTGAGGCAGACTGCTTTAGATGACCCACTCCTCTCTAGACTCCATCTAGCATTAATCAACTGTCAACGAAACAATCTTCTTATTACCCGGAGGCCCACATCACTGTCAGTCAGCCCCTGCATTCGGGACACTGCTCACTAGGGGCACTTCTACTTCTACAGGTCCCACGTTTTTTTTCTATTGTCAATCATGTCTCTATTGAAGCGTCATTTTGCATCCGTTGCCCGTCGTTTTGTCTCTTTTGTGCATCATTTTGTCTTCTTTCCGCGCCACTTTGTCTTTGTTACGCTTAACTCTGCCTCCATTGCCCGTCACTTTGTCTCCGTTGCCAGTCATTTTGTCTCCGTTGCCAGTCATTTTGTCTCCATTGCCCGTTACTCTGTCACCGTTGCCCGTCACTGCGTCTCCGTTGCCCGTCGCTTCGTCTGCGTTTGCTCGCCGCTTTGTAGTCATTTCCCGTCACTTTGCTACCGTTACCCGTCACTTTGTCTCCGTTTGCTCGCCGCTTTGCCTCCGTTACCTGTCACTTTGTCGCCGTTGTGTGTCACTTTGTTTCTGTTGCGCGTCACTTTTCATCCGTGAGCCAACCAAATATTGCCAGATGCCTTTTTTTAAAAATGTCTTTCAATAAATACCGATTTACGATGCTTTTTATCAGCTCTGTTGTTGATGACTTTCCATGCTATAGTGTTAAGCTATCTATTATCTTTTCTCTCTGTCTTCAGCTATTTATATTTGCATCTATCTTTACAGTAATCACGATGATTTCAAATACTCCTCTTCTCATCACGTGTCCAAAGAAGGTTGATTGTGTTTTCCTCATCTTTGTGATTATATTGCTTTGGTTACACTGACAAACAACATTTTTCTTTCTTATATAAGAATAATTGTTCTTAGGTCAGTTTCTTGCGCTGATTTCAAATCTGAAATCCGTTTATCTCTATCACATCGGGTTCTTAAGATATTTGTGAATAAATATATTTTTGGGAAACCGTTATTTGCTCCGTTTCATTTTTACTATATAACTTATTAAAAATTAATAAAATGCAAAATAATTCTACTTTTTATACTGCTAAAAGATGCATGACATATGTTACGCTATTTTTCAAATAGTTACTGTATTTTGAAATAATTCTGAGCGAAATATGGCTTCTAGAAGTTGTAGAAATTCGGCTGATCTGTTCTGTTACGTGTGCGGATATTTTACCGATCGTGTTCACCAGAAAAACTTTACACCATTACTAAAGAAAGCATATGAACTTTATTTCGATTCGAAAGTTGATGGCAAATAAATCTTGGAAGCCAAACGCAGTTTGTTCGACTTGTTCAAATACATTGGCAGGTTGGTTACGAAAATCGCCGAAGCATAAGTAGATGCCTTTTGGAGTGCCAGTAATATGGCATAAACCGACAAATCACGTTACTGATTGTTACTTCTGTTTGACAAATATCCATGGTTTCACTTTTAAAACTAAAAGTCTGTGGTTTATCCAAATATTGAATCGGTTTCGAAACCAGTGCCTCATGATCCAATCACGTGTCCGATCCCAGTTCCACCAGAACAATATCCGTTGGACGTGAATGAACCATCAGAAAGTGATAGTTTACCTGCGTTAGAAACTAATTCTGACTCGGATTATATACCGGTGAATGATGGTGTTCACTTAATTAACCATTCAGAACTTTCAGATCTAATACGTGATCTCGCTCTTACCAAAATTACAAGCGGAATTACTCGGTTCGCGACTCAAAGAATGGAATCTTTTAGCGCCCAATACTTCGATATCTAAATTTCGTCATAGACACAGAGAACTTGTTCAATACTTTGAGATGGATGATGACGTTTGCTATTGCAAAGATGTAAACGGTCTAATGGTGCACCTCGGTCATGAGCACATAGTCAACGAATGTCGACTTTTCATCGACTCTTCCAAGACTAGTCTAAAAGCCGTGTTATTGCATAATGGAAATTTATTTTAATCAATTCCAGTCGCCTACTCTGTTCATATGAAAGAAACTTATGACAATATGGCTATACTTTTGGCAAAAATAAAGTACAATGACTACCAATGGCGGATTTGTGGAGACCTCAAGGTCATTGCAATTCTCACGGACATGCAGACTGGGTATACTAAATTGTGTTGCTTCTTATGTGAATGGGACAGCCGCAACAGACAGGAACATCATGCAAGAAAGGTGTGGCTTATCAGGGATCGTATGCAGCTCGGGCATAAAAATGTAAAACACGAGCCATTAGTTAACAAAGACAGTATCATTTTACCACCGTTACATATAAAGTTGGGGCTCATGAAGAATTTCGTAAAAGCGTTAGATAAAACGAGCAAAGCTTTCACTTATCTTCGAGAAAAGTTTCCGCAAGTTAGCGATGCAAACGAACGAACGAACGAACGAACGAACTTTATTTTCAAAGGGTAAAGAATTGGGCGCGCAGGCCCGTCTAACATTCTGCCCTTCCACTCTCATTAATCTTGCATACTATATCCTTTCAAAGATAAAGGAAGGTATCTTTGTAGGACCTCAGATTAGGAAAGTTATTGCAGACAAACAATTCGAGAACTTGTTACATGGTAGTGAACTTCGCGCATGGATGGAATTCAAATCGATCGTCGATAAATTTCTGGGAAATCACAAATCTGTCGACTATGTGCATATTGTTAAGCAGTGCATAGATGCATACAGAATTATGGGCTGTAACATGTCCCTCAAAATCCATTTGCTCCATTCGCATCTTGACTTTTTCCCTGACAACCTTGGCGAAGTCAGCGATGAACATGGAGAACGATTCCATCAAGATATCGCCGTAATGGAGTCACGTTATCAAGGACGGTAGAGTGTGACCATGTTTGCCGATTATTGTTGGATGCTTCATCGCGATGTACCACATGCCATTCACCGACGAAAGTCGACTGCAAAGAAATTCAAGCCTAGATAACTGTTATACTTCTTGTACGAATGATGTTATAATACTATATGCGTTGTTAAAAAACTTCAATTGCGTATTTCTAGAGATCCCGACCTGATAGAGAAAAACGGTTTGCAGATTTTAAAACAGCGCATTAAAATTGACCAGAAAAACATAGAAATGTTAGAGAAAGAAAAAAAAAAATTTTTTTTGTTAGCCAGTGTTATCGGCTCTTCCTAAGCATTAAAATACCGAACTGGCTTATCCCTCCCTTACGTTATGTTTCATATTTTCCCAACTAAATTTGCAATCTTTATCATAGCGCATTTTTGGTGCTGGGAACTGAATTGTACCCCCATTTTGTTATCAATATACTTCATGGCGCCTAATGTATTTTTTTCTTTTACAAATATTCCAGACTCTTATGCTTTTCGGTGAGAATATTTCCGGAATTTCTCTCATTTATATTACGCATTTCGGGTACGAAATAGTGTCTTCCACATATACTATTTATATATTTAGTCAGTGAAGACTCATTACTCATCATAGATGAAGCTTCTATGCTTTCGTGCCTCACCGTTTCTTTATGTCCGTACTCCTGAAGAAAAATAGAAGTGAGAGCATGCGCCAGAAAGAGCAACATAATTGCCCCCGCCACGTATTGCCGCGTGACATTCTCGTACTTCGATAATTATCTTAGCGGCCTATAGCATTCTAAGGGTTCTTCTGATAAATTACATCTCTTCTGGCTCCAATAATTTTTTTACATACATATATACTTTTTATATGCAATATAAAAAGTCAACCAAGAGGTTTAGACATACTGGGGTTGACCCATTTTACAGAGAAGCTCAGTAAAATTTTGCTGAATACCAAATGTTGAAAAGTTTTCTCATCTTAATTTATTTCCCCGATCTTCATTCCTCTCCTGAGTCACAATGCATCGGCAGGAGATAGCATAGTGTGTTGAGTGGTTTATTCAAACAAAATCTGATACACAGGTCCAATGAAGGTTTAAAACTCGTTACTTTTTTTTATTTTTTTACTTTAGGGTTTTGTGCCGTCTAAATTTCCTTGCTGCCATCAATGGTACATATACCGTGTAGCGGTATGGCAGCTTGCGTACCCTGACAATCCCCAGAGCTATGCCAGTGGGAGTTTTACTCCTGGTAGGTTCAACCAAGCTGGACTGGTCTGTGTGGGTAGGGGTCAGACAAAAGCTGGTACCCTGGTCCTCCAGGTTGGGGGTTTTAGCATAGGGCTGACACCCCTGTCTATGTAAAAAAATAATGAAGTTACGGAAACAACATCAAATGAACAAACTTTGCTGCGGGATGGACATTCGGAGTCTGTGGCTCGTATGACTGTCAGTGGTGAAAGCCGAAAGGAAGCCACTGACATGAAAACGGATGTCATGACCGCAAAACAGGATACAAGAATAGGATTTTGGAATGTCAGGACAATGTACGAGACAGGTAAACTAAGACAGGTGTGGTGTGGTAGGGGACTTATGTGTGTCAGTTGTGTAGTAGTACTATGAGGTAATACTGGTTTTGTTTTTCAAGCTATGTTGTTATTTGTCATCATGACTTCAAGTGTTTGTTTAGCTGGGAAGTAGTATGGGCAAAAAGTTCACAGTTCCTGTCAATTTAAACAAGGTATTGTCCCTCTTTTTTTATTAAAATGTCAATTTTTGAGGGGACACATAATGTTGAGCTCCACTGGCCACAAAGGCTTAACTTTCGGGATGGTGGCAGGAAAAGACTCCTCTGCTCGATTGCTCCCCTGTGTTTTGGAGACACCTCACTAGTCGCTATCTGGACCCAGGAGTATGCTGTCAGCCTCCAGATTAGCAAAGCTCAGACCAGGTGCTGCTTCAATAACATAGGACCACAGTCCCTGAAACAAGAAGGTTGTACCTCCTACTTCATAACTAATTTTTAATCTATTTCCCGACTGAACACAATACATCACAAACACTGAGTTCAGAGCGGTAGGCCAACTGTCAGCTTCATCTGAAATAATTTACACCAGTATACTCCTCCCTAATGGTTACTACGCCTCTGCAATTCCAGCATTATTTCTTTCTAGTCAATAAGATAGGTGTCAGTGTACTATTTGGCAATTCCATGTAGTTTTACTTTCCTCCGACACCTTCTGTTCAGGTTGGAGCACTATATAGGCTTTGCCTCATGTTCGCTACTGAACCACACACATATACAGACATAAATTATCAATTTACATTCAATTTTCATTAAAAAGATATCAAATATTTCAAGCTTACCACAATTCATGGAAATAATACAGAATTACGTTGACTGGCAATGAATAGGCACAAAATCCGATCTGCCGATGTCCCAGGCTTTTATTTAGAAAAATATGCACTGGCGCTCAACGCACTGGTTCTTTAGTAAGTTTATTTGAAAATGTGGTGCTGAACTAACGCTTCAAATTGCCTATATTGGCGGGTCTAACCAATCGAGCCATGTTTACACAAGCGTTTGAAAAAAAGTACTCCTACTCACGTTTCCCTAACAACAAAGAATCAATATTTATAGCCCGACTAATCGTGTTTAGCCTTACATTTACTTTCCGCCAATCAAATAGGAGGTAACATGGGGACCTATTTCCCGTACAATGGTGGTGTGAAAATCTGCCACTGAGCGATTCTGATTTTGGTGTTGTCTGACATCCCTCACTATTTCTTTTGGCTATAATTTGTTAATTCCTAGACTATTTGCGTAACGTTTAACATATTCTTTGTCAGCAAGTCCTAAGGAACCCAAATATATAAATTTAATGGGGCTAAGGGGCTGCGTTCAAAATATGTATTTTCTTCTACCTCCCGTTCACTTCGATCGATGTGGTGTCTGGGTACTGTAATGTTTTCAAACGTAAACCAGTATAATGTCATGTTTCCTAATAAGCGTTTTTTCCGGTTTTTAAAACCTAACTCTCGTATGGGTAGTGTTTTTTATCACTGTCGATTTGAAAAAAGCTAGTGCTTGTGGCCTTACACGCGTGATGGTAGTAATTGTATAGCGAGACGCGTGTTAGTGTATAAAATGACATGAATGGAATATTAATATAGGTCAGCTTGCGTATCTCAAGGTTTTTCTTAGAAAGGCAGTACACGTTTTATTGAAGAAAGCGTGTAGTGATGCAGTAGGCTTTTACTATCAACGTGAAACGTTACAATTTGCAGACGAAGTAGAAAACAAGGGGGATTTCGAGTACAGTCATTGTGACAGCACTGTTCTTTACCATTCTTCTTTCCTTTTAGTGAAGTTATTTGTTAGGCTTTACATTTACTTTTTAATTTATATATGTGGATTAGAATTTCACACGACAAATTCTCCCCACTTGAAACAGACGTTATATGTCAGTCTATAATTCTATATACACATAGAGAAATTTCTTATTATTCCTGGGGTTTAGGGTGATTCTCATCACACGGATGGCGGCTTAAAAAATCCGCTCCCAGATTTGTTTTTCCACTTATATACTCTATGCTAAACTCAAATGGCTGCATCAATAATGACCAACGGAGTAATCTAGAATTTTCATGTCTAGCCTGTGCTAGAAACGACAAAGGTTTGTGATCCGTTTGCAACTTAAATGCCTTCCCATACAGATAAATATTGAATTTCTTTATCGCCCATATTACTGCAAGACATTCCTTTTCGCTAGTTGAGTAATTGGTTTCAGCTTTATTCAACTTTCTGCTAGCATATGCCACTGGGCTTAATTCCCCATCCAATGCATCTGATTTCTGTAGCAAAGTTGCACCTAACCCAATATTACTGGCATCTGTCCTTACTATGAATTCTTGACTTAAGTCAGGTAATTTCAAAATAGGTTTACTTGTGAGCTTTTCCTTCAATTCTTGGTAAGCCATTTCACATTGTGGTGTCCATGTAATTCGATCTGGATTTCCCTTACGTGTCAAATCAGTTAACGGTGCACATATGGAATTAAAGTTTTTGATATACTTTTGGTAGAAACCACATAATGAGACAAAGGATCTCACGTCTTTCTTGGTTTGTGGTCTCGGGGCTTTCTTTAGTTTCTCTAAATTCTTGGGGTCAGGGGTCATGTTTCCCTGATAAACTGTGTGTCCCAAGAATTCCAATTCTTTACATCCAACGCAACATTTGGTTGGTCGGGCTGTTAAATTCGCTTCCCTAAGTCGATTAAACAGCATGTTCAGAGAGTCAATGTTTTCCTCAAATGTTTCTGTTGCTATAAGGATATCATCCATGAAATTTGTGATACATGGATTATTCAGAGGGTCCAATAATTTTCTCATCATTCTAGAGAAGACACTAGGCGCATTCTTCAATCCAAATGGCAATCTGTTAAACTCATAGTGTCCTTCTGAGGTACTAAAAGCTAGGTATGGTCTAACCTCAGGCTTTACTGGAATCTGATAGTATCCTTTACTCAGATCCACTTTTGAGAAATATTTAGCTTTATTTAGTCTGGCAAACAACTGATTTGTATCCGGCAATGGATCCACCTGTCCTTCTGTAATAGCATTCAGTCTCCTGTAATCTATACAGAGTCTATGTTCTCCAGAGGGCTTCCTTAAGAGTACAACACTGGAACTATACGAAGATTCACTGTGTGAAATAATTCCTTCCTTCAACAAATAGTCTATCTCTTCCTTCAAAGCTTTCTCCTTAGCAAAAGGAATCGAATAGGGTTTCATACATACAGGTGTGGGGTCTATCAGCTTCATATCATATTCCAATAGGTTTGTATGCCCTGGTCGGTCTGTTAACACCTCTGTATGAGTATCTAGAACCTGTTGCACTCTCTCTTTCTGAGTTTTCGTTAAATGTGTACTGATTTTCACCTGTGCCGCTGTCTCACAGGGGTGTAATGGATATTCAAATGATGAAAGTGGTTCCTTTTTCATCTCCATGGCAATGGACAAGGTCAACAAGTGTGTCTCTTCCTGATGTTCTCTTTCCAAATATTTCTTCAGGAGATTCACATGATAGATTTTTTCTTTCCCCTTCTTATCTATCTTATAATTTGTTCTAGACACCTTCTCTATAACTGTATATGGACCTTGCCATCCAATTTGTAACTTATTCTGACTACCGGGTAGAAGAAGCAGTACCTTCTCTCCCACAGCCAAATCTCTGTCTTTAGCTTTCCTGTTATAATAGGCGGCATGTTTCTTCCTGGCTTGTTTCAAATTTTCATTGGCAAGTTTCCAGCCAGTTTTTTAAACGAGTGGTCAGCTCATTCACATATTGGTATGAGGATGTAATATTTTCCTCTGCCTTTTCATCAGTCCACGTTCTTAACAGCGCTTCCAGTGGACCTTTTATTGGCCTTCCAAATAATAATGTTGCCGGGGCCATTCCGGTTGAACTATGGGGTACCTCCCGATAAGCAAAGAGGGCGGCGTGAAGGTACTGATCCCATGTATCTGGTTTTTCGTGTGCCAACTTTCTCAGGATTGACATCAACGTGCCATTAAATCTTTCCACTTGGCCGTTCCCTTGTGGGTGGTACACACTACAATGGAAGTGTTTGGCCTGGAAGATCCTGAAAACTTCTTCTGTTAGTTTCCCCTTGAACTGAGAGCCATTATCAGTCAAGATTTGATTGGGAAAGCCTAACCTTGTGAAAATTGTGAGCAATGCCTCTGCCACATGTTTAGAATCAATCGATGACAGGGCTACCGCCTCTCCCCACATAGAACAAGTGTCCACCAGAGTCAGAATGTAGCTGTTCCTTCTCTTGGTTCGGGTGAGAGGTCCCACAAGATCCACGGCAACTCTCTCAAAGGGTGTTCCCACTATGGGCATTTCCCCCAGAGTTGCTGGTGCAGTCCAATGTTTAGGTGCTACTCGTTGGCACTCTGGACAGGATTTTACATATCGTTTGATATCTTCAGTTATCCCTGGCCAGAAATAGTGACAAGCTATACGCTGTCCTGTTGCGCTGATCCCCATATGACCACTGAAGGGAATCGCATGCCCTAGTTCCAACACTTTAGTCCTATATGAAGTGGGAAGGACCAGCTGTCCGTGACCATTGGATTCAGATCCAGCCTTCCTATATATCAGCTTGTTCTTCATATAAAACTCTCCCTTGCCTGGAGGTGTATGGGTTTTGGGCAACTTCTTGAAACACGGCTTGAGTGTTTTGTCCTCAGCCTGTGCCTTCCTCATCTCATCTGGATGAGTATTTATTGGATTATCCTCCTCCTTTTTAGACTGTGATCTGGTCTGCACTGTTGCCAATATCACAGGTCTCTTGGGATTCCCCAAGAAGACATATCTACACCCCAATATCAGAGGGTAGATTGGCTCATTTATCACTGCTGCTTTTATGATTCCTTCCACATATCGCGTTTTCACCTTTATCCGGGCGACGGGAAGTGTCATGGTAGCTACATCCTTGGTTGCAGTTTGAATCTCCACTGTTTCTGTGGTGTATTGATCTGCCTGCACCAGGTGAGAACTCACAACGGAATCGTAATCTAAACCGGTATCATATAAACACCTTATAGTGACACCATTACAGATGACATCTTCACACACTGGGGGGTGGTATGGTTCCTGTAGTTCTGCAGGTTTGACCTTTTTTTCCTTTTTCCCAGATGTCATAGCAGCACAATGAGGAGGTTTCCTTCTACAATGGTCAGTGTCATGATTGTTCATCTTACAATTTTTACACCACCTTTTCCCTTGGTTGAAAGATTTTCTTTCATCATATTTCCTTTCATCGAATTGTGGGGTTTTATTTTTATTGTCATACCGTGGCCTATCTAATTGGTGCTTACCTTTGTTTTGATCTCTAGGATCAAATTTATTAAAGTTCTGTGGTGCCCTAAAATTTTCCACCTGTTTCTTTTTATTACCTGATACCTCTGCCTGAGCCGCTTGATACCTTTCTGCAACATTTAGCAACTCACCCAGCCTCTCTGCACCTTGTTCCATGAGAAACTTTCTCAGGTCTGGAGCCATGGACTCTCTTAATTGTTCTATAAGGACCATTTCCTTAAGATCTTGGGTTTTCCCCAGAGAAGTCCATTTCTCCAAGTATGTCTCTAACCGTGCAGAGAACTGGTGATAGGTTTCACCTGACAGTAGTTTAGCATTCCTAAATTTTTTCCTATAAAATTCTGCGTTCTTTTCATATCTTAACAAAAGAGCCTGCTTTAGCATGTCATAATTTTCCTGATCACCTCTGCTCATTTTGGCAAAAACTTCATAAGCTGCCCCACGAAGACCTTGAGATAACTTTAAGCTCCACCTTTCTCTCTCTAACCCATATGTGGTAGCTAATAGTTCATATCTATTTAGATAGCTCTCAATATCATCGTCTTTCTCAACAAAATGATCTAAATGAAAATTCATAGCTGAGGTTGAGGCTCCCTGGCTAGCAGTGGCATCAGAGGTAAAGGGACTGGCACCATTTTCAGGAGCATGGCCTTGAAACTCAAACTCCCTTAGTCGTAACTCATGTTCCCTTTGTAATCTTTTATCTTCTGCTTCCCTTTCTGCAGCTAATCGCTTGTCTTCCCTTTCTGCAGCCTGTCTTCTTTCCTCGGCTTCCCTTTCTGCAGCTAATCTTTTGTCTTCTCTTTCTGCCTCCAATTTCTTAGCCTCAGCCTCAATCTGCAACCTCTTAGTCTCAGCCTCAGCCTGCAGCCTCTTAGTCTCAGCCTCAAATTGTAACTTCTTAATTTCCTTTTCAGCCTCTAACCTCTTATCTTCGGCCAATCTTTCAGATTCTAGTTTTCTTTCGGCCTCTTTTTCTAATCTTCTTTCTTCCCGTTCAATATATTTGTCACATTCAGCAGTGACATAAGCAATCATAATTTGCCCGTCCATTCCTAACTCTTTCGCAGTCTGTACAGCAGCAGATCGAAATTTGGCCAGGTCCGCCATTTTCTAACAGGTAAATGTAGGTAATGTCTAACTAAACAATACACTCTGATATTACTTATCCAAAGACACCACAGGCACTGAGAGCTCAACGTTATTTATTTCCACCCAAGGATACCTTTTAATTCTTATTATTCCCAATATCTATAACAGGAGAAAGTTCAATATCCCTGGAGCGAGACCCCAATATATGTGGTAAATGGGATGTTATAAATATTTATAGGGGACTTAGTGTACTGACTGAGATCAGCTGTGAAGGTATCTGTATCTAATAGGTGTAGTGTTTTACAGATAACCTTACTTGCTACCACATTTATAACTCAGTCAGAATTATTCTGGAATATTGTGATGACTACGTTAAATGTCTAGGGTTATGTAAATGATGAAGTGTAAGTCACAACAACAACAGACAGATAAACAATTTAATTTATTCCACCACACTTGACAACACTGTGACACTCACACACATTTAACACTCTATAAGACTATCTTAAATGAGTCACTGGTAAAGTTTCAAATATTTATGTATTAATTACTTTCACTATTATATATGTCCTGATTCAACTACAAAGTGAACCAGGAATCACAATCAATTGTAATCACAATTTATATATACATAATTTATAAATAGGAACTTAGTAGTGACATATTTTATTAATATTATCCTATGTGTGTCAGTTGTGTAGTAGTACTATGAGGTAATACTGGTTTTGTTTTTCAAGCTATGTTGTTATTTGTCATCATGACTTCAAGTGTTTGTTTAGCTGGGAAATAGTATGGGGAAAAAGTTCACAGTTCCTGTCAATTTAAACAAGGTATTGTCCCTCTTTTTTTTCTAAAATGTCAATTTTTGAGGGGACACATAATGTTGAGCTCCACTGGCCACAAAGGCTTAACTTTCGGGATGGTGGCAGGAAAAGACTCCTCTGCTCGATTGCTCCCCTGTTTTCTGGAGACACCTCACTAGTCGCTATCTGGACCCAGGAGTATGCTGTCAGCCTCCAGATTCAGCAAAGCTCAGACCAGGTGCTGCTTCAATAACATAGGACCACAGTCCCTGAAACAAGAAGGTTGTACCTCCTACTTCATAACTAATTTTTAATCTATTTCCCGACTGAACACAATACATCACAAACACTGAGTTCAGAGCGGTAGGCCAACTGTCAGCTTCATCTGAAATAATTTACACCAGTATACTCCTCCCTAATGGTTACTACGCCTCTGCAATTCCAGCATTATTTCTTTCTAGTCAATAAGATAGGTGTCAGTGTACTGTTTGGCAATTCCATGTAGTTTTACTTTCCTCCGACACCTTCTGTTCAGGTTGGAGCACTATATAGGCTTTGCCTCATGTTCGCTACTGAACCACACACATATACAGACATAAATTATCAATTTACATTCAATTTTCATTAAAAAGATATCAAATATTTCAAGCTTACCACAATTCATGGAAATAATACAGAATTACGTTGACTGGCAATGAATAGGCACAAAATCCGATCTGCCGATGTCCCAGGCTTTTATTTAGAAAAATATGCACTGGCGCTCAACGCACTGGTTCTTTAGTAAGTTTATTTGAAAATGTGGTGCTGAACTAACGCTTCAAATTGCCTATATTGGCGGGTCTAACCAATCGAGCCATGTTTACACAAGCGTTTGAAAAAAAAGTACTCCTACTCACGTTTCCCTAACAACAAAGAATCAATATTTATAGCCCGACTAATCGTGTTTAGCCTTACATTTACTTTCCGCCAATCAAATAGGAGGTAACATGGGGACCTATTTCCCGTACAATGGTGGTGTGAAAATCTGCCACTGAGCGATTCTGATTTTGGTGTTGTCTGACATCCCTCACTATTTCTTTTGGCTATACTGTAATTTGTTAATTCCTAGACTATTTGCGTAACGTTTAACATAGTCTTTGTCAGCAAGTCATAAGGAACCCAAATATATAAATTTAATGGGGCTAAGGGGCTGCGTTCAAAATATGTATTTTCTTCTACCTCCCGTTCACTTCGATCGATGTGGTGTCTGGGTACTGTAATGTTTTCAAACGTAAACCAGTATACTGTCATGTTTCCTAATAAGCGTTTTTCCGGTTTTTAAAACCTAACTCTCGTATGGGTAGTGTTTTTTATCACTGTCGATTTGAAAAAAGCTAGTGCTTGTGGCCTTACACGCGTGATGGTAGTAATTGTATAGCGAGACGCGTGTTAGTGTATAAAATGACATGAATGGAATATTAATATAGGTCAGCTTGCGTATCTCAAGGTTTTTCTTAGAAAGGCAGTACACGTTTTATTGAAGAAAGCGTGTAGTGATGCAGTAGGCTTTTACTATCAACGTGAAACGTTACAATTTGCAGACGAAGTAGAAAACAAGGGGGATTTCGAGTACAGTCATTGTGACAGCACTGTTCTTTACCATTCTTCTTTCCTTTTAGTGAAGTTATTTGTTAGGCTTTACATTTACTTTTTAATTTATATATGTGGATTAGAATTTCACACGATAACAGGTCACGGCAGAAATGAGAAACTATAGGTTACACATCCTGGGGATAAGCGAGAGCAGATGGACAGGGGCAGGAAAAGTTAAAACAGCAACAGGAGAAACAGTACTTTACTCTGGAAGAGAGGATGGACAGCACAATGAAGGCGTAGCCATTATTCTACAGAAAGGACATTACTGGAATGGAAACCCATCAACAACAGACTGATACGATTGAGATTGAGAGGGAGATTTACCAACACTACAATAATACAATGCTACGCACCAACGAATGATAGCGATGAGGAGGTCAAGGATGAATTATATCAACAACTGCAGAAAGAAATGGAGGACACACCTAGATATGATCTTGTTATAGTAATGGGAGACCTCAATGCGAAAGTTGGTACACACAATACATATAATGAAAGAACAATGGGGAAATGCGGCAGCGGAATAGCAAACGAAAATGGGGATAAGCTAATAAGTTTCTGTAGCATTAACAACCTGGTCATTGGAGGAACACTTTTCCCACATAAGGAAATTCACAAGTTAACATGGGAATCACCAAATGGTCGGGACAGAAACCAGATAGACCACATCATGGTTAACGGTAGATGGAGACATGCATTACAAGATGTGAAGGTAAGAAGATGTGCAGATGTGGGAAGCGATCACCATTTAGTAGTTGCAAAACTGAAAAAGAAACTAAGAAGGGCTGGACCAACTGTAACTACACAGAAAAGGTTTGACATCAGCAAATTGAAGGACCCCCTTACCAGAAAAGCTTTTGCGGCCGACATCAAGAAACGATATCAATTTGCCAAAAGCCAGGAAAAGACATTGACTGATGATATAGACCAGAATTTTAACACCATTTCAACAATATATAAGGAAAGTAGCAAATCATGCTTAGGATTCCAGGAAAGGAAGAAGCAAGACTGGATAACACCAGAAACACTAAACACCATAAAGATGAGAAAGGAAATGAAAAGAAAGAAAACAGAAGCGAAGTCCCCCAGGTTAAAGCAACTATATAGCGAACAAAACAGTCAGCTGGACAAGGAAGTTAAACGCCAAACCCGAGCCAACATAAAGAATTTCCTAGACGATCTTGCAAAACAGGCAGAAGAGGCAGCACTGAGAAATGAACAAAGCACAGTATACAAAATAACTAAATTCATCAGCGGAAAACAAGGTGCAAACAATATTACATTAGTAAGAGATAAGCAAGGAAATCTCATCAAGACAGCAGAGGGACAGGAAACAAGATGGGCAGAGCACTTCAGAGAAACTCTGAACAAGGAAATACCAGAGACACAATTGAATGTTCCTGAGGCTGAAAACGATCTAGATGTAAATACGGACATTCCACGAAAAGAAGAAATCATCACAGCAATCAAAGGGTTAAAGAACGGTAAAGCTCCGGGCCATGATAACTTAAATGCAGAGCTATTTAAGACAGACCCTGAGCTAGCAGCAGAACTATTAGAACCACTATTTGCACAAGTGTGGAAAACGGGGACAACACCATCAGAGTGGAACAAAGGAATAATTGTCAAATTGCCCAAGAAGGGAGATCTTTCAGACTGCAATAATTGGAGAGGAATCACTCTTCTCTCAGTTCCCAGCAAAATACTAGGCAGGATAATTATACAGAGAATTTCAAAGGCAGTAGACTACAAACTGAGGAAAGAACAAGCAGGATTTAGAAAGAACAGAAGATGTGTAGACCATATATTCAATCTCAGGAACATTATAGAGCAGTGCTCAGAATGGCAAAGATAGCTTTACATAAATTATGTTGATTTTGAAAAGGCTTTTGACAGCATACAAAGGGACAGTTTATGGAAAATACTGAGGGCTTATGGAATTCCAAGCTGCATAGTGTCAATCATAAAAAGCCTCTATGCCAACTTTACGTGTAGTGTTGGGCAGAGCAACCTAACCTTCGAGGTGAAGACAGGAGTACGACAGGGATGCCCCTTATCAACCACTCTATTTTTAACAGTCATAGACTGGGTGATGCGCCAGACAACAGAGGGCAGTCCAAGAGGAATAAGATGGACTACATTTTCAACATTGGAAGATCTGGAATATGCAGATGACATTGCACTGCTGGCACATTCACATCAACACATCCAGGAAAAAACGGATAGACTTAATAAATTTAGCCAGCAGGTGGGCTTGAACATCAATTTAAAGAAGTCTGAGGTCATGACGCTCAATGTGAGCAACCCTGAGCCCATATCAGTAAGGAATCAGCAACTGGTACAGACAGATACCTTCACATACCTAGGAAGCATAGTAACACCAGACGGTGGGGCAGGCAAAGACATCAACATCAGAATTGAATAAGGCAAGAACAGCCTTCTTTAGCCTAAATAACATCTGGAAGTCCTCCCAATACAGCACAAGCATAAAATTAAGATTATACCAGAGTTGCGTGCTTTCTGTGCTTCTCTATGGTGCGGAATGCTGGAGAGTCACAGAGAAGGAAATGTCAAAATTGTCCTCTTTTCACACAACATGCCTAAGAAAAATTCACCGAATCTTTTGGCCGAATACCATCACCAACCAAGATCTGCTTACTCGTAGCAAGCAAGAGGACATGCATACCATCATAGCTGGCAGACGCTGGAGCTGGGTTGGTCATGTCCTCAGAAGAGACCCCGATGCCATCACAAGAACAGCTATGCTTTGGACCCCTGAAGGAAAACGAAAGAGAGGCCGACCAAAAACAACTTGGCGGAGGACTGTGGAGGCTGAGATGCAAAGAATGAACCAGAGTTAAGGCACTGTACGAAGGATGGCCACCAACCGTGCAAAGTGGAATCAGTTTGTTGTTGCCCTACAAGACGCCACTAGGCGTGATGGCCACTGACTGCTTTGACGGTCGGTGGTTAAGGATCGAAGAAGAAGAAGAAGAAATTTCCTTGATTGGTAATTTTATATGTGTTAGTAAATACATCATTTAGTATCAAAGCTGTAATGATAATTTTCGAACACACTGTATATTTGCTCAATGTCCAGCACTCACTTCCATACAATAAAAATAGTTCGACGTAACACTTCATTACTCTTTATAGTGTTCAGTGACAAGGCTTTATTGCAAAATATGCTTCTCACTAATGGAAACCTGTTTTATCTTGGCCAATTATCTTCCAAGATAATATATATATATTATCTCTTATAATATATAAGAGATAATATTTTCAGCCTAATGCAGGGTTTCTTAATTAACTCTTTGACTCCGGAACAACGCTCAGAGCGTTGGTCAGAATTGACATCCATGTCAAAAACAACTCTGCGAGTTGTTTTTAATCTATCACGAATTAAAATTATGGCACAGGGTGGAAAATAATTGCGGAATCAAAGAGTTAACCTGTGATCCACGTACCCCTTTGGGGGTCCATGAATGGATTCTAGGGGGCCCGTGTGCATAGCCTACAAATTTGAATGTTATTTTCACTAAAATGTTTACTCAGAAAATTATCATAGATTCTCTATTTAAAGAAATATATTATTTTTACAGATTTAAAAAAAAAAATTTCAGTATGACTATGTAACCTTAATGACTTTTTTTGTAATAGAATGTATTATCTGCATGAAAAAAATTTTAATTATGCGTCTACATACATTTTTTTCTAACAAGGGGTCCATAATATTCACTGGACAATCAAAGAGGTCCGTAGGCTTTACTAAACAATCAAAGGTGTTCGTATCCTTCACCAGACAATCAGAGGTGTTCGTATTCACCAGACAATCAAAGGTGTTCGTAGCCTTCACCAGACAATCAAAGGTGTTTGTAGTCTTCACCAGACATTCAAAAAGGGTCCATGGCATATCGTTAAAAACCCCTGATCTACTGTAATCATTGTGTGCATACATATTTGAAACTGAGGGTTTTTTTAAATGCTGTTCCCTTTATTATTTTTCTGCCTTCAGGGGGAATTTATTCCTTCGAGATAATCATTAATACTGTTTTCTCCCTGTTGCTGGTATCTAACAATTTTCGTTGATCTTTTCGTTTTCTTATTGTGTCTTCACCAAACCACACGTAATGTATATTGTAACCTCCAACTCGTATTCAAGGTTCACTTTTTTATTGACCTCATGATGTTTCAGTGTATATAGAGAATAGATCATCTCTGAACAAAAAACACATCCCTGCCCCACTTCTTATGTTACTGGTTGGGAAAGCCCAGTTTATTGTCCTCTCGTGTAGCCGCTATTTGCTCCCCAGATATGTTCTTGATTATTCTTAGATCTTTACCATGAATATTGAAGTCTAGCAATTCGGATGATGCCTTGATGTTTCACCCTCTAAAATGCATTGGTATAAAGAGCATGTAAAGATCATTCCGCAATTCCAGTGATCTCTCTATTTATGTTCGCATTATGACTCACGATGCTCATTTGCAATTTCTGTTACCTACGGCTTTTCTCTTTATTATAATTCTTAATAACATGTAGTCATATGACTCATAAAGTTAATTGTCATTTGATCTTTACATTTATTGGCTCGTCGTTTCTTTGGTAGGTTATGAAATGGATTTTAACAGGTTATTATATATGACACCACTGTCGTGACGTCGTTGAGAATTTTTTAAAACATTATGTTTGTTTCAAACTGTATCCAACGAGGATTTCTGCGCTCAATCCAGCAATGATTACCCATTTAACCCAACGAGGATTTTGATGCTCTATCCAGCCAAGATTTCAGATCGACTTTGAGTTAAATGTTCATAACGTTCTCAGGACCAGTGTTTCGAATTATGCTAATGTGATAAGATTAGACCCTGTTACTCTTCCTATTTTCATGTTCTTAACGATATCTTTGACGATTCTTCGAGTATTAGTAGTTCTTCCTAATTATAAAACAATCAGTCAATCAATCAATCAATACCCTTTAGCTTCCCAATGAGCATATTCCATCAACACATGCCAAATCCTCCTGTCGCGTGCCATCTGCTCAAGGTCTTTCCCTATCTTCCTCACCATTGTTATTTCTGTCTCTAGATATCTTCTCCATGTATTATTCGGTCTGCTTCTACATCTCTTGCCCTGGGGATTCCAGAAAAAAAGAAACACTACATGGTAATGCTATCAACAAGTTTCCATCAGCATTTGTCCAATCCATCGCCAACGTCTTCTTTTCGCGTCTTGTCTGATACTTGTCATCAGTTCCACATTTGTGATCTTGTCATACCATTTCAATTCTTCTGTTTTACGCAAGCACCCGGTTATGCAAGTCTGTAACTTTTTGGTAGTTGTTTTTGTTGTTCTCCGTGTTTCACAGTCATACAATAGGATTGACTTGACATTTGAATTGAAGATTCTTATTTTTGTGTAGGACGTGATTTATTTTGACATCCGTCCTAAATGTAGTTTTATATTAATTATAGTCATTCTCTCCATACTGTTCACAAACGTACTTACATCATTTTTGAGCTATGTTATCTTTCTTCCTTAATACTCTATCGTGCTTTTGATTACAGGCCTCTCGTGCTGAAGTGTCTTGCCTCGCATGCTAATTTCCTGACTCATTTGCGAACATATTTTGTTATATTAATATACAATTCATATAGTATTGGAACTGGTTGTTTAGCCAAATGTCTTTTGTAAATCAAAATTCTTTTCTCATTTCTTTATTTGTAATTTTACGCACTCTTGTCACTTTCGCTATCGTTTTTTTTTAAATCCATTAACTGCGTTATTACATTTAGAGTGGATATGTTTTACATTTACGCTTTGCATTAAATGTTTTACATTTACGTTTTGCAGCTACTTTCACTTGTTTATATTGTTGCTGTTCCCGTTTGCTGTTTGAGCCTTAACGCATCCCCAGCTGTTCTCTTCTGCTTCTCATTTTTGCTGAAGCATTACATCTATTGACTAAATTTCGAATATTGTTGTTACATTGACGAAAGAGGACGAATACGGTAACAGACCTCAAAAGAAGAATACATTGATTTGTTCATAACATTAGACTCCAGGCTTGTGATAGACACAAGTGTGAGTAGAGTAATGAAGCTTGGTATTTACAACGAATTCAGTGATGAAAAGTTTACATGACATTACAAGTGTCCAATAACCATCAACACATCTGTTCTCAAAACTAAGTTTCAAGTACTTGATTCTCGCATAGTAATGGTCAATGCTTTATATAGGAGATTAATAAAATGAGTAGACTGGTCCGTTTGTCAAATACGCCTTGCGATTTGTGAAATAACTTGTGGATACAGTTATTTATGAAAGTCTGTTAACTGTAATAAATAGATATAGATAATTAACAGGCAATCGTTGGACATAAAGGAGAACATCAAACAACAGAAATGAAATATATGTGATATGTTTACCGTTAATGGAATCAAGGACCATCCCAACGGCAATATTGCCTTAAAAGTAAGGACTGTCACGGTTTGCCTCCCCTTAGCTCTGCAGTAGTGGTCCAACAGTGGGCAAAAATCAAGAGTAACTGATGTGGGTCTTCAAATGTGTCTAGTCCCTGGTCAAGATTTAAGAGTTGTAGCACGTTGCAAGTAAAATCAGGGAGTAACTGCAAAGCAGGTCCCGCGTCTCTACCTTCGCACAAGATTACTCTTGGCAGAGTTGTAGACAGAAGGATAATGATCCTTCTACCTCAGGGGAGTTTTCACAAGATATTCAGAAAGCGAGAACAATGCTGCATGAAAATGAGTAAATGTTAACTCTAGTATCTGCAGTCAACTTTTGTGAAGGATGGGGTTATCTTATAATTCGTTAGCTCGTTCAAGTCCCCAGCTGAGTTAATTCAGCGAAATTCCTCTTATTATTATTGTATAGCTCTGTTTAAGTGTATTTAAGAAATGGTCTGAGACATACGGTTGTAGTACATTCAAAATGATTAAATCAACTTTAGATTTGTCTTTATACAAGTAACAAATTTAATAATCAATTATGTTTTAACAGTTATAAAAATGAACAATTGTTTAGAAAAAAAAGTATTCATCACAGTGTGATGTTATGGTGTTCGAAAAAAATGGACAGTTCACTTGGCAGCTTTTAAGTTTTACTTAGCTGCCAATAGTTTGATGGTTTCTGCTTCCGCTGATGTTTGGTTCTTTGCAGATAGATGACTGGATCCCACTCGTCACTGGTCAAGTTTGAAAGTTGTAGCACGTTCCAAGAAGTGTCAGGGAGTAACTACCAAGCTGGTCCCGCGTCTCTAAGACCCGTCTGTTGATGGTGTCTAGCGTCGACTTCAGGCCACGTATACCCTCACTTGTTCCAGAAATAGTACCCTCAACTGGTACCATCAACTAGTATGGCAAAAGAAGAGAAACGAATATCCTCTGAGTATTGAGTTTCCCGAAACATACTTATGTGCCCTCTTCTTTCCATTCCACCATCCCATCTTCTCAGAACTTTAACCCTCGCTGAGAATTAATATTAATCCCAGTGGGCGAAAAACTATCTTTACATTTAAAATGAATAGTTTTAAATTTACCTTTAGTTGAAAATGTTAACAATGCAGTTTAAATATGTTTACATTTACATCGGTTGAAAAGGTTTTAAACTTTCATTACAGTTAGAGTGAATATGTTTTACATGAACACTGGCTGAAAAGGTTGAAATTTTCATTACATTTAGAGTGCATATGTTTTACATTTACGCTGGTTGAAAAGGTTTAAACTTTCATTATATTTAGAGTGAATATGTTTTATATTTACACTGGTTGAAAAGGTTAATAATATAATAAGTAAGTACATCATTTCTTTCATCATTCCCTCCCTGCTCCATATGGAACTTGGGACTACCTCTGCTTTTGGTTCTTTATAAGAAACTCGCAATAAAGCAGTCACCAGCCCTGGCAGTGGTGGTTCATGATATCATCATTCAATATGCTGAGGTTGCCAGTCTCAAATGACTTGGACATCCACTAGCAATTTTCACATATTAATATTCACATGTCAATATACGTATTAGTTCTGTGTTAATAATGAAATAAAAAATAGAATTCAAAATGTACAACTTACGTCAATTTTTGGCCTCACAGACTCCTGGCTCAGAGAAATAAAGGCGCTTGTAGAGGCCTCTTACCCTTGGTCTGGGGTGTTGTTACCTTAACAATTAGTTCCCACTTTGACTTGTGTTTCAGTTCTCTCAGATTCCAGTTTTCCGTGTTTAAATGGTAGCGATGTCCTGCGCTTTAAGTCCTCAATATGCTCTAACAAAGTCCGGTCTGGTACTATTCTTGACTCTAGCAAGGTCTGGTTCTTTTCTTGGCAAGAGTGAATTTTCACAGTGCTTTAACCTTGCTAAAGTGTCAGGTTATATTGCCTTTTTCCCCCGCATTTGTTTGTTTCGGTGTTAAGCAGGGCTCCAATCGGAAGGTGTTGTGCCTTCATTCCGAATACGTGTTTTGCGGGGTAATTCAAATTATTTCCACATGGCAATTTCTGCGCGTTACTGCAAAGGCCATGTCTTCCAAATATGGAATGAAAACATCCGATCCTCTCTCGGCAATGTTTACACATAACTTCAAATTACTTTCATGTCAATAATGTCTTTGTAACAAGGTGCACCGGAATCGATTATGTCATTGGTGTCTGTCCAGACAAGTGTCGCGCCGGCGAGTAATCTAACTACCCGTCGCTTGCGCAAACACAATTCTTCGTTTACCCATCTGGTCGAGGAAGGCACATCAGCCCTATCCACGATTAAACAAATTCGCTAGGCGATTTTAGTGCTAATCCGTAACCAGATGTAGGGCACACCAGAAATTTTCCATGATTGTCGGCTAATATTATCTCATCCGTCTTTTCAAGCAGGGATGAACGGGTAAACAAACAGACATTACGACTTATCACTGAGAGGATTGTAAGATGAGGGCGACCACGGAAATGCAAGTAATTTGGTACACTCACAAAATGTAACTAAATACTACCGTAGTGGAAAAGAGATCGACCCAATATTTATGTGACAAGGACTAACAGCCAATTTAGCAACAAAATAAAGTGCTTCACTGGCCGAGTTAATTCTTACTACACCCACATATTTACGTTATATGGGAATTGTGAACTACTACTTCATCTTCCTCTTCTTCGTTCACCCTCAGATGTCAACTTGAATGACTTGAATAAGTCCAAAGAAAGCACTCAGATGTCAACTTGAATAAGTTCAAAGAAAGCACTCAGGTGTCAACTTGAATAAGGTCAAAGAAAACACTCAGATGTCAACTTGAATAAGTTCAAAGAAAACCCTCAGATGTCAACTTGAATAAGTTCAAAGAAAGCACTCAGATGTCAACTTGAATACGTTCAAAGAAAAAGCAGTGGTCAGCCTAGGACTGTTGATATCTCCATAGATTTTCACCAGGAATGGTACTGGTGATGGCCATATGCGTTTTCTCTGTTCCTCATATGTTAGGCACCTTTGAAGCAGATGTTCGGCAGTCATTTTATCAGTGCCACAGACACACTCATCAGTAGTTCCTTTGTTGAATAGATGGAATCTCAATCTGGTATGACCTGTGCGAAATCTGAAGATTATCACTTATTCACTTCTGCTTGATATTATATTAATATCCTTAGACCTAAGGGTCTTTTATATTTGGACATGCGCCCAAATATAACCGACTAGGTTGAACGGGACGCGCCTCGCCAAAACGAGGCAAAAGTTTTACATTAAAATTAAAAAAAAAAAACTTCTGCTGAGCTGGTAATACGGATCATTTTTTGTGTGTCCTGGATGCTCTGCTTCCCACTTGTGCCTGTATCTGCGCTTGATAAAACTCTTGGCCTCCTCATAAGTTATATTTGTGTCAAGTTGAGGAAGCTTTCCCCCTTCCTTTGCCAATCTGTCAGCCTCTTCATTTCCAGGGATGTTGCAGTGAGAAGGGATCCACTGTATCACGACTCTTTTGTATTGCTGACATAGTCTGTGAAGTGTTACTCTTAGGTCATCCAGTTCAGCATTACTTGAACGATCCAGACATTTAAAGATTCAATCACTAATATAACTGTCCTGTCAGCAAGCATAATTTAAATAAAGGCCGAAATACTTGAGTCTAGTAATGTGTAGAGGAACATAAACAACACTGGATAGATTGGTAGGTTAAAGTCACGGATGGGTGAACACTTAAATAAATCAGGAAGGAAACGTGAGCCCTGTGAGTAGTAAGACAATAAATATGGGCAGTTAAATATTTGATTCTCACATAGTAAATGTTCAATGCTTTATACGGGAGATTAAGAAAACGAGTAGATTGGTCCGTTTGTCAAATACGCCTTAAGATTTGTTATTAATAAACTTGTGAATAGTTATTTATCAAAGTCTATTAACTGTAATCCTATATATAATCCCAGCTTTTTCTGTCAGTACATAACGCTCAGGGATGCAACTTTGGTTGAAAGTTAGACATTAATTGTATTGTTTTCCTTATATGTACTCTCCCGAAAATAGTAACACTTACCAAAGAAGTATGCACAAATGACGGTGCGCACAAACATTATTTATAGAATGTGTGACACGTTTAGAATGTGTGACACGTATACACACATTGGGATCTTCGCTGCTGCTACGTAGTTCGTGTACTGTGGTGATGCATAGTGGGTTTTTAAAAAATACTTTTGAATAAGTAAAATTGCCGTTAGGTATTGGTACTTTTGAATTGAATTCCCGTCTTATGACAGGCTTTTACACTAGTGAATAAATAAATATAGTTAATTAACAGGCACTCGTTGTACGGAAAGGAGAACAGCAGACAAGAGACAAGAAATATAAGTGATACTCTTACCGGAAATTGAAGCAATGACCATCGAACCGGCGCCTTCGCCTTGCTGTGAACGTAAATCGTGAAAGGACGCACAGCAACTTTAGCACTCAAAAATGCTTCATTGGTGGAGTTCATTCTTACGACACCCACACAATTACGGTATACCGGACACGTGAACGACCCAGACATTTAAAGATTCAATCACCAATATAACTGTCCTATCAGCAAGTATAGACCAAATAAAGGTCGAGATACTCGTGTCCAGTAATGTGTAGTGGAAGATGAACAACACAGAAAAGACTGGTAGGTTAAAGTCACGCATGGGTGAACACTTAAATAAATCATGAAGGAAACCTGAGCAGTGTGTAGTACTTATCAGACCATAATATCTTTTATATTTGGACTTGCGCCCTAATATAACCAACGCACATTGTGTCTGGGTTGAACGGAGCGGGCCTCGCCAAAACTCCTATTTAAAAATTAAAAATAAAAATCTGTGAGAAGTAAATAAATAAATAAAGGCAATTAACATGCACTCGTTGGACAGAAAGGAGGACATCACACCACAGAAAAACAAATATAAGTATTAGGCTTATTTATTTATTTAACTTTTATACAGTTATGAATCTTGGTATTTAAAATTAATTCAATGATGACACGTTCACATGGCATTACAACTGTCCAAAAAACCATTGTCACGTCTCTTCTCAACACCCACGAAATGTCAATATTCCATTTTCACACAGAAATGTTCAATGCTATACTCAGGAGATTAAGGTCAACACCAGGACAAAACGAAAATATTTTTGACAGCTTCCATACAAATATTTTGACATGAACAATGCGCTTATGCAGCAGCAGGCATCTCGGAGCTGTGAGAATCTACGTTAGAAACACTGAGGTCTCTAAAGATCTGCCTTGATTAAGTATGTTTTCAGGTTTCAGAGCATCTGAAATTTGGAATAAGTGTAGTCTTTGTGTAATTTTAAGCTGTAATTCAAACTAACTTATATTTTACCAAATGTTAACTACACTTCAAACAAAAGGCCTGGTTCGGATCTCATAGAGTTAACTAATAATCTTCAATTTTGTAAAATAGTTTGCGATTTTTCGATGGGAACACGGCAAAAGTATCTTTGATCTTACACATACAGCGCTTTTACCTGCCGGTGGGAGAGAACTAATCCGAAATTTTAGTTGAAATGGAGAACATTGTGCCGTGTTCTTCGACGCTATCACAATCAGTCACCCACGTCGTTAGGGTTAAGATTAATGTTAGGGTTTATGATTCTTAAACCTAACCCTTACTCCTCATTACTGCGTCTCTGAATTATGTTTTCAGGTTTAACCGAACACGCGACCCACTTTTCTTCTATTTCAACCGAAACTTCTCTGGCACTGAAATGCTTTCTCTTTATCCCCCCTCCGTCACCTTAAGATCTACCAAATTCTTTGATCAACCGGTATATAGAGATCTACGTTGTGACGACCTCTGCACTTACGGAACACCAAGTCTCTTGTGTTATGTGGTTGAAATGAAGCACAGTGTGTCGTGTTCTTTGATGTCATACAAATAAGTCGACGACGTCGATAGGGTTGGTATTAAGGTTAGGGTTTAGGAATCCTGAGCCAAATCCTAACCTGTACTCCTTATTACTGCGTCTCTGAATTATTTCTGAGGCCGCTTTGAACACACGGCCCAATGTGCTCCATTTTAACCGTGGTATGTTTTAGTCAAAGGAAAAAAAAATTGTGGTCACTTACCTTAACAGCTCCACTGAATTATGTTCACACTCTCTCCAACTCTCATCTACACACTTGTCTGAACACCTGAACGTATTTCTGGAAGACCACAAGCTATTAAGCTGATTGAAAGTAAAAGTTCATAATATAATGACTCAGTTATAGTGCCGGATATCTCCCTATGAAAATCACAACGTGCCTTTACATCTCTCAATAACAGCTCGGACTTCGTACTCCACGAAAGCACACTTCAAACCAACTGACTTTCTGTAGCACATTACTGACCTACGGCTTCCTTTCTCTCATCCAATCACAATGCAGCGTTTAACCATCTGATATAACTCAAAGTACTGCACGGATTTCACATTCCTCTAATGCATTTATATCAACACCAGTAGAAGCGCTAGAAGTAGCTCTTGGCATACCACCCTTTGTCTAAGACGGAAAGATTCTTCTTCTTCTTTGATTCTTAACCGCCGACCGTCAAAGCAGTCAGTGGCCATCACGCCTAGTGGCGTCTTGTAGGGCAACAACAAATTGATTCCACTTTGCTCGGTCGGCAGCCATCCTTCGTACAGTACCCCAACTCTGGTTCATTCTTTGTATCTCGACCTCCACAGTCCTCCGCCAGGTTGTTTTTGGTCGGCCTCTCTTTCGTTTTCCTTCAGGGGTCCAAAGCATAGCTGTTCTTGTGATGGCATTGGGGTCTCTTCTGAGGACATGGCCAACCAGCTCCAGCGTCTGCCAGCTAATATGGTGTGCATGTCCTCTTGCTTGCTCCGAGTAAGCAGATCTTGGTTGGTGATGGTATTCGGCCAAAAGATTCGGTGAATTTTTCTTAGGCATATTGTGTGAAAAGAGGACAATTTCGACATTTCCTTCTCTGTAACTCTCCAGCATTCCGCACCATAGAGAAGCACAGAAAGCACACAGCTCTGATATAAACTTAATTTTGTGCTTGTGCTGTATTGAGAGGACTTCCAGCTGTTGTTTAGGCTAAAAAGGCTGTTCTTGCTTTATTCATTCTGATCTTGATGTCTTTGCCTGCCCCGCCGTCTGGTGTTATTATGCATCCTAGGTATGTGAAGGTGTCTGTCTGTACCAGTTGCTGATTCCTTACTGATATGTTCTCAGGGTTGCTCACATTGAGCGTCATGACCTCTGAGTTCTTTAAATTGATGTTCAAAAACTTATTAAGCCTATCCGTTTTTTCCCGGATGTGTTGATGTGAATGTGCTAGTAGTGCAATGTCATCTGCATATTCCAGATCTTCCAATGTAGAAAATGTAGTCCATCTTATTCCTCTTGGACTGCCCTCTTTTGTCTTGCGCATCACCCAGTCTATGACTGTTAAAAATAGAGTGGTTGATAAGGGACATCCCCGTCATACTCCCGTCTTCACCTCGAAGGTAAGGTTGCTCTGCCCAACACTACACGTAAAGTTGGCATAGAGGCTTTTTATGATTGACACTATGCAGCTTGGAATTCCATAAGCCCTCAGTATTTTCCATAAACTGTCCCTTTGTATGCTGTCAAAAGCCTTTTCAAAATCAACGAAATTAATGTACAGCTGTCTTTGCCATTCTGAGCACTGCTCTATAATGTTCCTGAGAGTGAATATATGATCTACACATCTTCTGTTCTTTCTAAATCCTGCTTGTTCTTTCCTCAGTTTGTGGTCTACTGCTTTCGAAATTCTCTGTATAATTATCCTGCCTAGTATTTTGCTGGGAACTGAGAAAAGAGTGATTCCTCTCCAATTATTGCAGTCTGCAAGATCTCCCTTCTTGGGCAATTTGACAATTATTCCTTTGTTCCACTCTGATGGTGTTGTCCCCGTTTTCCAGACTTGTGCAAATAGCGGTTTTAATAGTTCTGCAGCTAGCTCAGGGTCTGTCTTAAATAGCTCTGCATTTAAGTTATCATGGCCAGGAGCTTTTCCGTTCTTTAACCATTTGATTGCTGCGATGATTTCTTCTTTTCGTCGAATGTCCGTATTTACATCTAGATCGTTTTCAGCCTCAGGAACATTCAATTGTGTGTCTGGTGGTTCCTTGTTCAGAGTTTCTCTGAAGTGCTCTGCCCATCTTGTTTCCTGTCCCTCTGCTGTCGTGATGTGATTTCCTTGCTATCTCTTACTAATGTAATATTGTTTGCACCTCGTTTTCCGCTGATGAATTTAGTTATTTTGTATACTGTGCTTTGTTCATTTCTCAGTGCAGCCTCTTCTGCCTGTCTTGCAAGATCGTCTAGGAAATTCCTTTTGTTGGCTCGGGTTTGGCGTTTAACTTCCTTGTCCAGCTGACTGTACTGTTCGCTATATAGTTGCTTTAATCTGGGGGACTTCGCTTCTGTTTTCTTTCTTTTCATTTCCTTTCTCGGTTTTATGGTGTTTAATGTTTCTGGTGTTATCCAGTCTTGCTTCTTCCTTTCCTGGAATCCCAAGCATGATTTGCTGCTTTCCTTATATATTGTTGAAATGGTGTTGAATTTCTGGTCTATATCAACAGTCAGTGTCTTTTCCTGACTTTTGGCTAATTGATATCGTTTCTTTATGTCAGCCGCAAAAGCTTTTCTGGTAAGGGGGTTCTTCAATTTACTGATGTCAAACCTTTTCTGTGTAGTTATAGTTGGTCCAGCCCTTCTTAGTTTCACTTTCAGTTTTGCTACTACTAAATGGTGATCACTTCCCACATCTGCACCTCTTCTTACCTTCACATCTTGTAATGCATGTCTCCATCTACCGTTAATCATGATGTGGTCTATCTGGTTTCCGTCCCGACCATTTGGTGATTCCCAAGTTAATTTGTGAATTTCTTTGTGTGGGAAAAGTGTTCCTCCAATGACCAGGTTGTTAATACTACAGAAACTAATGAATTTATCCCCATTTTCGTTTGCTGTTCCGCTGCCGCATTTCCCCATTACTCTTTCATTATATGTATTGTGTGAAGACGGAAAGAACTAAGATTAAATTATTGGAGTAAAGTAGCACAAGAAGTGACCCATCAAGCACATAAAGCATTTGTCAAAAACCAACCAAGTGTATGGGACTTCCCCTTTAACAAAGATAGATATCCAACAGGGTGGAGAACTGTTACGGTAGTTTTATTGATATCGTCTGCTAGAATTGGCTGTGCGCATTTTTTAGGGTCAATAGAATTAATATAAATTTATTTTTATACTTCACGGATTAATGAACGCGAAATACACGGTCAAATTATGACGTGTTAGCGTCGATAAGGTCACGCTTCGTGACTTAGTTACTGTACCCTTGTTACGTTGTCCGTCAAGCCGTGAAGTCGTGTTTTTACCTCCTTCTAAGGTTGATAGGCTTTGCTAATAGCTGTATTTATGTAATTTGATACCAGGACTCAGGGTCAGTCCAGATAATATTATATATAAGTGAATTCATAAAGGTTTATGATTAACCTGCGTTAAGGAAGGATCTTTCATAAATAGTTTGATTATTTTCGTCAAGACATCATCTTCGAGCGAAAATTTGCACTTTTTGCATCTACACCTATGACGTCACACGCCCTTGACAACAGAATGAATCGTCTGTATCGATGGCAGCCACATTTCAACGTCTTTGAAGAAAAGAATTTATGAACGCTCAATCAAACGTTGGAAATTAGATCCAACCAGCATTGTCAGGCAATATAAGCTCTTCTGTCCGTTGGCGAAGCAGGCACTGGACGAGTCTATCGAGGCAAAAAAGCTAAGTAACTATTTTGCTGTACGCTGTCATGTCCTTTTTGCTATTTCGCCGGCATGTTTTTTGCAAATCAGTGTTGACTGTTGTTTGTGTATATCTATTATGTTGTATTTTACGTGTTAGCGGGTTGGCTGGCGAGGGAGCGGAAACCTCTGGAAATGTCACGAAAAGCTGACCCCAGAGATTTCAGTCGTTCTTAGGGTTTATTGAAATTTTGCAATCTGTACGGGAGCCCCCTAACAAATTAACCAGGGAACTGTTCTGCTCGACATTGCAAGATTTCGATACTAAGTGTTTTAGCTGTGAAGTTCTGTAAATAACTGGTGTATTTTTCTGTACTAATTTCATTTTTATTCAGTTTTGTATAATGTTCGTAATCTATCTCGTCGATTCTGATCTTTTCTATCACTTATTTCATAGATTTTGTATAACCGTCATGAGTCCATTGTTACGTCACTGATTTTTTTAGTACATGTTTCATCTTGATTTAGTTCAATCCTTGACCTTATTGTACTTCCGATTTTTTCTCATTAGTTTATAGATTCATTTTATGTCTGAGATTGTCAGTGTGTGATGTGCTAATGTTCTGTACAGTTTAGTTTATTGTTTGTCTTAGTTATTCATTTCATATATTAATGAGTTAATAATGTTAGAAATTTATTATTAATAGAATAATACAATAATTTAATTAATTTTTACTAAATCATTGATGGATTAGGTGATGTCATCTAGTTGCAGTAGTAGTCCAATATAATATTGAAGCATATTGTAGATTATGACAAGGGCACAATAGCAAAATATATAGTGATAAATAACTTTGATTTATGGTTTGCCTTGAATTGGACAAACATATTAGATAATAATTAGTATATTTTCATAATACTACAGTGTTGACTTAGCACATATAATTGATTAAATAACATAATTATGGAGGGACAATACCCATAATTATTGAATATTGATCTTAGGTGTATGATATAAATTCAGCATCTTAAATAAATAAATAGCTTAACTAGTTATGATGTAAATTATTAGGTACATATAATTGTAAAGTATCAGTCTGTCTGCTCTGTAAGGAAGAGTGGTGTGTTGTTGAGATCAGGCATGCTCCAGTCTACCCAGCTGTAAATGGGTAACTCACCCTAGTCCTGAGTTAGGGAAGGCAAAGGCTCCAGGGGAAGCAGGCCCTAAACTTGGTCACTTCAGCCGACGCAGGATGGTGTATATATGAAGTAGAAGTGTAGAGTGTGATTACCGCGAATGGTGTACTGTTCGTGTGCTGACCAATATAACCACTCACACTTGTGTCTACAAGGCACCAATGCAGACTGCTGGAATCTTAGTTTACTCAATTTATTCAGACGTACACACTGGGACATACGAGTACATCATGGTTCGTTGACATATCAATTTGTAGGTATACATAGCAGATCTGAAGTCATGACACATTCAGTAATAATGGGCAGTACATCAAAAGTTCAATGTCATGATACATTATGGCCATATCCCCCTATCTGACTAAACGCGTCAGTGAAGGGCGGATCGATAAATAACCAAAGTTACTTGACGTCCATAGTTTGTAGTATAAATTATGAAACCACGAAAGGGGGTTTCTAGCAAGATTGAGATCTCCCTGTCACTGTCCGATAATAAGATAAATAATCTGTTCTCTTGGCAGTGATCAAAACATATGATGACCGAAATCCAACATGGCTACCTCCCTGAGTTGTCGTTCACTCATTCATAGGAAGGAGAATATAAGCCAGAGTTAATTTATAATGGGTATATAAAGGATTTCATAAATGTTTCCATACAGCTCTACGGTGATCAGGTTAATTCATGTAGCCATAACCGCTGCAGGAAAATCTGTCATCTTCGTCGATACAAAACACGACACTAGCATAGCGAAGCACAAAAGTCAAGCTAGGCCTAACCGACGAGAGATCATCAAAAATAGGAGCTGGGTTTACCTGGAGTCCGAATCATCTATATACTGACATAAGGAGAGTCTCTAACACAAACTATCGTAGAGACACCATCTCCTTCAGAAGAAAAACCACTTCGTGAGACATTTTTTTCTGACGAAAGGACCAGCTCTAGAAAAACGTACCCCGCCATTTGTAAGCAGTACATCGGAACTCATCACGACTTGTCAAGACAACTCATACTTCCGCTAGCAAGAATCTAGTCCCTCCTACCCATCCAAAATATACAATATAGGACTGATTCTACTTGTACTAATAATATGTAATACATATGAATTCAGGCCATAAACACAATAAACAAATTAATATATTTTCTGGCCCTAAAAAATAAGTACAAACGCAAGCGCAATATCCTTGCGCTGGATCAATATCCAGAACGATTACTCCTATAATCAAAAGTGTGAATCAAACATGGATTATCTCGCTTTTACCATAAACAGCATTTTCATACACAAATGAATGCATGTCTATATTTTTCCCATATTAAATAGCCATATCGATTTTTGTAAAATGTGCGTCAAAATATGCACGCAACAGATTACCACACCCCTCGGGAAAAAAAAAAAATGGTACAATTTTTTTTTTTGAAATACATACATACAATAGGCTCACAACGCACCAATAACAATGCGCAGATGATAAGCATAAGTTTTATGACCTTAGAGAAAGTACTTCTCTAAGTATAAATATTTCCAGAGAGGTGTCACCAACGCATACTACAATATTAGCAATGACACAATTTCCACATTAGTTTATACATAAATTCCATCTAAGATATCTTAACATCATGATCATCAAAGACGAAAAACATTGAAAGATCAGCGGTGAATACATATCAATGAACCGCTAAGTAGTGTTACAATCAATATATGATATATTACATATGTGTACACATTTCAACATAGAAACAACTGTATCAAAGTTGTATAACAGTTATGAATCATGTGGGCATCTAGACAAAATATCTGCCATCACATTTTCTGACCCACGGATAGCTCGCACCGAAAAATGAAATGGCTGTAGAGCAATCGCGTATCGCGTTGATCTCGCGCTCTTCAGATTTTTACTCTGAATAGCCGTAAGAGCTTTCTGGTCAGTTTCCACAATGAAATGCGCGCCCAGAAGAAATCTTTGCAGTTTAAGGATTGACCAAACCATAGCCAATAATTCACGGTCTAGGACCGAGTAATTCTTCTCTGCGGCATTTAATTTCCGAGAAATATACATCACAGGATGCAGAGTTCCAGAGTACTCTTGCATTAGTGCAGCTCCAATCCCGGTGGATGAAGCGTCACTACGAAGAATAAATGTCTTATCCTTAGAAGGTAATACTAGGATAGGTGAAGTAGAAAACATAGTTTTAACCTTATCCAAAGAGGATTGACATTCTTGAGTCCAATGGACTACATTAGGAGACCCTTTCTTTAGCAAGGAAGAAAGAGGTGACATAATGGAGGACAGATTCGGGATGAATCGTCCATAAAATTGTATTAGACCTAAGAGACTTCGTACTTGCTTTTTAGTCTTAGGAATAGAAATGTTAAGTATCTTACTTGTATTATGGTCTTCTGTTTTTAGGAACCCATGACCAACACGGTGTCCTAAGAAAGATATTTCGCTAAAACCAATACATGCTTTCGATGGTTTCGCTGTCAGGTTATGCTCGCGTAAGATAGACAATAGTTCATTTATACCATTATAGTGATCGTTCCAAGTATCACTGAAAAGACAGATGTCATCAAGATACGCAATGACATCTGAGCGATGAGATAGGATTCGACGCATCATGCGTACAAATGTAGCAGGGGCGTTCATAAGACCGAAAGGCATGAAATTCCATTGGAATAGACCCCTAGGCGTCGAAAAAGCAGTAAACGGTTTGGCGTGTTCGGATAGTGGAACTTGCCAATATCCCTTAGACAAATCGAGTTTAGTAAAGAAGTGAGAATTCGATAGTCTCGTAAGTAGCTCTTCTAGTAAAGGCATAGGTTCAGCATCGAATTTAGTCACTTGATTCAATTTGCGATAATCCACGCAAAGACGTATGTTATTGTCTTTTTTTTCGTACTATAACCATTGGCGAAGAATATGCTGATGTGGATGGTTCAATAATTTTTAACTCTATCATCTCATCTAACTCTTTCTCTACCTGTGCTTGAAAATGTATCGGGATAGGATACGGTCTGACTCTTATAGGACTATGGTCAGTAAGAATAATGTCATGTTGAATGACATCCGTTTGACCAGGAATGTCAGTAAGGACATCCTGAAATTGTTCTAACATAGTAGAAACTTGTTTCTGCTCTCCTGGAGATAATTCTGGAGAAATTGCAACATCTTTCCATGATTCATTAGAGTGAAGAGGAATCAGTGGAAAAGGTAAATTTACATCCGAGAAACTCGTTTCCTCATCCTGTATTACTGACAGAGATGAGTACTGTCCATGTTGGACTGGAAAATCGTCCGTTGCCTGGAAAACAGGTTGTAAATAATCAGGACGTTCATGGAATTCCGTGAGCATGTTGATGTGGAAGGTTTTACGCTTCCCGTCAATATCGACGATATAGTCAACATCGGAAACCTTTGATATTATATCGTACGGACCTTTCCAAGAAATGAGAAGTCTATTTTCCCTACAAGGTAGCAAGACAAATGCTTTGTCACCTGGACAAAGTTGACGCAAACATCTCTTTTTATTGGCAAATTCCCTTGCCTTCTGTTTCGCAAATTCAGAAGAAGCAGTTGCCAATTTGCATGCTTCAATAATCTTGTGTCTAAGTGCGATGACATATTCATAAGAGGATTTTGTGTCATCGACAATATTATCAGCAGTTATAAGATCATGCAGTAAGGACATAGGACCTCGCGGTTTCGCGCCAAAGACAAGTTCAAAGGGAGAAAATCCTGTATGTTCGTTGGCGACCTCTCTATATGCAAAGAGAGCCGCGGGTAAAACCCTATCCCAATCCTGAGGATGATCTTCTGTTATCTTACCTAGTAGGTTTTTCAGAGTTCTATTCAAACGTTCCACCATCCCATTGGACATAGGATGATAAATACTACTCAGCGATCTCTCTATCTTCAGAGTCGACATTACTTGAGACATGGTATCCGATATGAGTTGGGTACCATGGTCGGATAATATTTCTGCTGGAAACCCCAGACGAGAAAATATTAACCAAAGAGCATCTGCGACATCAGCAGTAGTTATGCTCTTTAGAGGAACAGCCTCCGGCCAACGTGTGCACATATCAACACACGTCAAAATAAATTGGTGTCCTCTAGCAGACTTTATCTTAAATGGACCAATGATGTCTATCGCCATTTTTTGAAATGGCCGAATGGGAATGTCTGCAGCCTGAATAGGTGCATCATGGCGTGGACCTCTGGATTTAATCTCTTGACATACTTTACAAGATCGACAATAGATTCGTATGTCCTTATTCACAGCAGGCCAAAAGAAAGATTGAAGAACTCTAGCTTTAGTACGGGAAAAACCCATATGTCCAGCACACTGCGAATCATGAGCGTGCTGTAAGATTTTAACTCTCATATTTTTAGGCACAAGGATTTGAGAAGGAATGGACTTAGCGGAGTCTTGTACCATACGTACAAGTACGCCATTCTTCATCGTAATCCAAGATTTACGATTTGTATCCTTATTCGGATCACCTTTTGTTGCCAGAGTAAAGAATTTCTTTAGAGTAGGATCATCTTCCTGCTGTTTGATAAAGGAATCGTGGGAAATCTCCAAGGGATCATCTTGGATCTGCGCATCATTATCTTCAGAATGTGAAGATTGTGGCATATTAAGAGCTTGAGCCCTAGTGATTACTGCATTAGCCGATTGCATATTAACATTTTCCCAATTAGAAATTTGCTGTGGAGTGCATTCTTTCACTCCATGAATGCGACCGATGATAAGATCAGCGATCGGATTCGGCAAGAGACATGCTTGCACCTCTCCTGTAAAGAAAGGCGTAGCAATATTGATAATGGCAGTGGAGTACTTCTCCAATGTGCCACCAAATGTTACACATTTGACTATATTGCCTGTAGCTCGAGAAGGATTTACGAGTGATTGCCTCACTCCAATTGTAGTGCACCCCGAGTCGAAAAGAATTGATACCGGAGTACCATCTATTAGGCCCCTATTAAAGACAAGAGCACCCCTTCCATTATGCGCGATTGACGCATGAAGAGCGGGAAGTGGGTGACCGCAGCTTAAAGTAGACACTGTGGTTGGATCGAATAATGTTTTGCATTGCGAACACTCAGATGCTCTAGCAAAATCGAAAGCGGAATTTGCTACACTATTGGAGTCTTTTTTATCATTATTCTGATTATCGGTGTCGTGGAACTCCTGTTGTGCAGAGTTAGCCTGGTAATAAGATTTACCATGTCTTTTGTGTTGTGATCTACCTCGGTTATAATTGTCTCTATAATTATTATTGCCTCTGTTATAACCCCTATTTGGGTTTGAATCATAATATTCATGATCATAATCATCATGCTCATTATATTGAGTATCCCTGTAATATTGTTTCTTTTGTCTCCATGAAGCACTTGGGTAGTTCCTATAGCTACTCCCTTTCCGAGAATTTCTAACATTATGGGAACCCCTCGCGTGTCGAGGACTATCAGACCGATTCCAGTTCTTCAAAGAAGAACTCTGATTTGAGCGGTTATCTTGGTTTTGATACTTATCCCAATTAACCTTTTTATCAAATTTATTTTTAGCTCCTTGGAATTTGTGTGAGTAATTCTGATTATATTCTGTTGCCGAAGCAACTGGCATACTCTCTTTAATGTTAGAGTTACCAAGAATCATGTCAGGGTGTGCCGTGGCATACTGGTCACAATATTCTTCCATTTGCTTTATTGTACCAGGTTTACGCTCATGTAAGAACTCTAGGAATGATTTATTTACAGAAGACATGACCTTGTCTCTTAGCAATAAATCCGTAAGACCATCAAATGTTTTCTCTGTTTTGGATAATTCAATCCATCGTGAAAGTGTAATTCGTGCTTTTTGAGATGAAATCTGAGAATTCTACACCTACCTCAGGTCTCATTGTTTTAAACAAAAGACGGTAACCTTCCTCAGACAGCTGATATCTCTTTATCAAAGCTGCCCTAACAGCATCATAATTGTCTTTGTCGGCCTCTTCAACAAAATATAACTTACTCAGAGACTCCCCTTTTAGATTTTCAGACAACTGATTCACATACTGTGATTTGTCAACATTATGAGATCGACAAGCCCGTTCAAATCTAGAAAGCCAAAATGTTATGTCATCACTGGTAGGGTTAAACGCTGGTACCTTGACCTTGTATACAAAGGGTTTACCATTACCACCAGATGCCTGATTAACATTACTCATACATGTCAATTTTAATTTCTCTAATTCAAACTCATGTTCTCTTATTGCTTTTCTCTCTTCAGCTTCTCTATCTAATTTTTTTTGTTCTGCAGCAGCAGCAGCTTCTAATTTTTTCTGTTCTGCAGCAGCAGCAACTTCTAGTTTTTTCTGTTCTGCAGCAGCAGCAACTTCTAGTTTTTTCTGTTCTGCAGCAGCTTCTAATTTCTTCTGTTCTGCAGCAACTTCTAATTTTTTCTGTTCTGCAGCAACTTCTAATTTTTTCTGTTCTGCAGCAACTTCTAATTTTTTCTGCTCTGCATCAGCTTCTAATTTCTTCTGTTCTGCCTCAAATCTCCTTTCCTCCACTTGCATCTGCAATTTCTTAAGTTCAGCAGCAGTATCAGCTTCTTTTTCTAATCTTTTTTCTTCAGCTAAGGCTTTCCTTTCTTCTGCAGCAGCTTTTTTTTCTTCTATTTGAAGTTTTCTCTCCTCAGCCGCAGCTTTTCTTTCTTCAACAGCAGCAGCAATTTTTTTCTCTTCTGCAGCTAATGCTTTGTCATATTGAGCAACAGCCCATTGTTCTAAGTCTTTTCCAGTCTTATCAAGAGATTTTCCTTGTGTAATGAAATAATCTAATGTAGACATATTGTCTTCTTAAATCAGAAACCTGAAAAAGTAAATAAATTACCCTCTTTCAAGTTAATGGGAGACAAGTCTATACCATAGACTTAGTCTTAGTCCAAACTTGTATGGTTTATAATAACCAATGATAACTTGAGTACCTGTGGACAACAATAATTGTATCTCAAATACTGTGGGGACAAGCCTTACAAAGGTCTTGTATACCTCACTGTAATCAAAGATCACTTGAGTACCTGTGGAAAAAAATATTTCCCTTTACCAATCACTTTGGGAGACAAGCCTTACAAAGGTCTTGTATACCTCAATGTAATCAAAGATCACTTGAGTACCTGTAGAAAAAATATTTCCCTTTACCAATCACTTTGGGAGACAAGCCTTACAAAGGTCTTGTACATTTTGTTTTATAACAATAACAATCAGAAAGTACTGATCTGTACTATACTATCAGTGTATACCACTATACGTCATATGTCAACTAAAGACATTACAAAGGACAAACAAGAAAAGACAATATGAAAACATTTGCAGAGATCAAATTAAATTAAATAGGAGAAATGAAAAAAATGATCACAGAAACCGTGATGATAACTGCCATAAGATAACAAGACAAATAACGCCACAGTGTATAAACATAAGGGTGTAAAAAACTGAAATGAAAGAAAAGATGAGACCTACAATTATACAAACAAATCAAACAAAACTAAGGAACACAAAAAATGTTACAAATACAAATATGAAACAGTCGTCACAACTAACCAAATATTTGCAAACTATGTTGCATGCAAATTTCAATTAAGAAATTGCTCCCTATCGAACGCCAGAACAAGACCAATATTATTCGGTATTTCCTGTTCTAGTCACCACCCATCCAGGCCCGCAACATATAAACACCTACACATATAAACAAATAACATGTAAGCATAAATAGCATATAGCATACAATATCATTTATGTCATGAATGGAATGTGTTGCAGGTATAGTGTTGTAAAGCAGGCACAGTTTATTTTAATACTAATAACTTGCCACTTTATTCAGTAATAGATTTAATTTTAAACTATTACACTGTCAATTTTTCTCTGTTGAGCATCTGAAGAACCAACGATGAACTATGCACTTTATGTTCAACAACACTGTGATTCTTCTGTACGTTGAGAAATGTCAACAATATTGCTCCAGATATTTTCTACACTTGATACCACTGTCCTGTGTAATACTGTCTGTACAGCGAAAAACTGTCAACAAGCGCTGACCTAGATACAGCATCCTATCGGTAATACAGGTCAAGCTGACATCGACTGTAAAACTGTCCTACTGGTGTTGATGTGTTCAAACAAATGTTCTTTCAGCTGTAAACTGTGATTCTCAACACAAAACTGCGTAAGCTGGACCCAGGAATCTGGCTCGCCACTGTAAAATATCAGTCTGTCTGCTCTGTAAGGAAGAGTGGTGTGTTGTTGAGATCAGGCATGCTCCAGTCTACCCAGCTGTAAATGGGTAACTCACCCTAGTCCTGAGTTAGGGAAGGCAAAGGCTCCAGGGGAAGCAGGCCCTAAACTTGGTCACTTCAGCCGACGCAGGATGGTGTATGTATGAAGTAGAAGTGTAGAGTGTGATTACCGCGAATGGTGTACTGTTCGTGTGCTGACCAATATAACCACTCACACTTGTGTCTACAAGGCACCAATGCAGACTGCTGGAATCTTAGTTTACTCAATTTATTCAGACGTACACACTGGGACATACGAGTACATCATGGTTCGTTGACATATCAATTTGTAGGTATACATAGCAGATCTGAAGTCATGACACATTCAGTAATAATGGGCAGTACATCAAAAGTTCAATGTCATGATACATTATGGCCACATCCCCCTATCTGACTAAACGCGTCAGTGAAGGGCGGATCGATAAATAACCAAAGTTACTTGACGTCCATAGTTTGTAGTATAAATTATGAAACCACGAAAGGGGGTTTCTAGCAAGATTGAGATCTCCCTGTCACTGTCCGATAATAAGATAAATAATCTGTTCTCTTGGCAGTGATCAAAACATATGATGACCGAAATCCAACATGGCTACCTCCCTGAGTTGTCGTTCACTCATTCATAGGAAGGAGAATATAAGCCAGAGTTAATTTATAATGGGTATATAAAGGATTTCATAAATGTTTCCATACAGCTCTACGGTGATCAGGTTAATTCATGTAGCCATAACCGCTGCAGGAAAATCTGTCATCTTCGTCGATACAAAACACGACACTAGCATAGCGAAGCACAAAAGTCAAGCTAGGCCTAACCGACGAGAGATCATCAAAAATAGGAGCTGGGTTTACCTGGAGTCCGAATCATCTATATACTGACATAAGGAGAGTCTCTAACACAAACTATCGTAGAGACACCATCTCCTTCAGAAGAAAAACCACTTCGTGAGACATTTTTTTCTGACGAAAGGACCAGCTCTAGAAAAACGTACCCCGCCATTTGTAAGCAGTACATCGGAACTCATCACGACTTGTCAAGACAACTCATACTTCCGCTAGCAAGAATCTAGTCCCTCCTACCCATCCAAAATATACAATATAGGACTGATTCTACTTGTACTAATAATATGTAATACATATGAATTCAGGCCATAAACACAATAAGCAAATTAATATATTTTCTGGCCCTAAAAAATAAGTACAAACGCAAGCGCAATATCCTTGCGCTGGATCAATATCCAGAACGATTACTCCTATAATCAAAAGTGTGAATCAAACATGGATTATCTCGCTTTTACCATAAACAGCATTTTCATACACAAATGAATGCATGTCTATATTTTTCCCATATTAAATAGCCATATCGATTTTTGTAAAATGTGCGTCAAATATGCACGCAACAATAATATTATTACAAAATATTATATAGTTGTGGAACTTACAAATAATAATACAATAGTATTATAATTGATTATATTGAGCAAATACATACACTATTAGGTTCAAGAATGCTTACCTTGGATCATTTCATTAGAATTGGAAAAGATTGTAATAAAAAGGGAGATGCACTCCTGGAATTTGCGACAACTGAACTTGCAAAATATGAAGCAGAAATGGAGGAACAGAAAGCAATTGCTAGACGAGAAGAAGAAGAACGTGAACTTAAGTTAGAAAAGCAAAGAGAAATTGCTAGACGAGAAAAAGAAGAACTTAGACAAGAAGAAGAGAATAAAATGAAACGAGAGGAAATTATAAGGCAACAAGAAATGGAATTGCAACGTCTTAAGCGGGAAATGTGGCCGGGGGAGTGGACGGGAACGGCAACAAATCAAGTTAGATGTGACCGGGCTTGGTCACGGTGACACATCACGTCTAGTGTGACAGGGTGAGAATGGGGTGGAATCTTTTATCAATGTTCATCTGTTGTTTTACTGGCGACTGCCAGAGATGGTGATTACAGAATAGGAACATAACCCAGGTGGTTCTTTTGGAGACTCGTAACTGTGTTTATGTTTTAGGCTGCATGATCGTCGAAAATATGGTAATATTATTTTCTCTATTACCTGATGTAAACAAACGACACTTCCTACTGACGTTCAGGAAATAAGTTCAAGCTGGATTAAATATGAATGAACACCTTTATTAAAGTGTCTGTAACCTCTGACAACTTCATAATAGTTCATAAATACATGTGCTTCTGTGGTATACAAACCAGTTATCCCAAGAAATAACACACAGCCATCGAACTTACAAGATGGTCCAAACCCCAAAATCACTGTCTCGCTCGTCTCGTGCCTAAAAAACAACTCACTTCCCCCTTCTCTCAAACCATCACTTCCGTCCTAACTAGGGCAATTCTACCCCAAGTTTGATGACGTCATTCAACTGAACACTTTAAAAATCACTCATAGGATTTGTGACTAGTGTCTATTACACTAACTAACACGTTCAAATACTTAGTGTTTAATCTTGCTAAGTCAATTTTACCCTAACTATCAATTAAGCAGCACCTTAGTGTTAATCCGACGTAACAGTCCGTACTGTCACATAAAATGGGGCCACTAAAGTGTATCCCGTAGGAGACACTTTATTCCCTAGAAAAAAATTTACTAACTCTAAAAAAAATTTATTGGGATTCATCGCCGCTCAGAAAAGAGTTCTGCGGACATCCCACCATAAATCATGTCTGAAGGACTACAATAAACAATAGATGGGAATGATGGATGAAATAACACCATTAACATTTCACACACAAAAATCGATCATGAAGGGGTAGGGACTGATGGACATAACATAAACGAGGGACACATGGGAAGAAAAAACTATCGCCCAGGTTATTTTCGATGTGCGCGCACAAATAGTACTGATAAGTGGCAAAAAAATATATGGGCAAAATAGAACAGTAACTAACATTCATTAACGAACTAATAAAACGCTTTATGGGTTTATAGTCATCAATATCTCTCACACTTGTGCAAATCATAAAACATAAAATAACATGACAAGCGAGTTAACGTCGCAAGGAAAAAAAAAACTGGCCAAAAAAAAATATGGCGGGTGCCCATAAAATATAGTGGATGCCCAAAATGGCTGTCACCCTACACTTCACTGAAGTGGGTGATGAAAAAAAAATATGAATGAAACAAATGGGCATAGAACCACAAAACTTGGTGGCAACGTATGGGCAAAATGGGTAAGTCTCATTAAAAAAAATGACTTTGCCGGTGTAACAATAACCGGAAACAATGAATGGAATGGAAACATGGTAATCAATGGACAATGGTATAGAATATATAAATGGGGAAATAGTTAAATCACATGTATGAGTGTCGGTGTAACAGCAACCGAAAATTCAAACAATGATAATGCAATATGGTGTCATCAACATAATGAATCGTGAATGATGCCTACATTAGTGGCGGGTGAAGATGTACATTAGTTAATCACTTTTATTTGGTACAACAGAACGATGTAAACCTTAAAAAAAATCTGGGCAAAATCTTACATCAGAAACATGGCAAAAAGAAAAAAAAAAATCATAGGGGCATACAAAAGATGGTTTAAAAAATGAGATCAGACAAAAATAATGTGACATAATGACGCTAACGCGTGTAAAAGGGAACTACATCAACTACAATATATCAGGACTGCAGAGATCGTCTGAGTTGGTGGATCTCCATCAGCAGTGGTCAAAAGGATGTCGTGAGGGAACTGTTCATGTACCGGTAGATTCAGCAATGTCTTTCTTGCGGACAAAAATGTAACAGCTCTCCATAAATAACGGCTGTTGGACTTCCTATCTGAACTGGAAATGTGCGTAAAGTGTGTAACCCAGATGTTCAAGGATGCGTAACGATTGGTCTTCACGGTAGCATCAGGATCAAGCAATTCAGCAGGAGGGTATTGTGTAGGAGACCTGCATCGGAAGACACGAGAAGCAGGGTCGACTTCATGCTAAAAATAATAGCAGGGCAGGAAATGTCAACCTGACCGGAGACGGCATCTGGAGGTAAGTGCAGTTCAATTTGTAAACATCTTTGCAAAAATGTTCATTGCTTCCAATCTTTCAATGGCTTACAATAACAGGCGAGGATCGTACTGTGTAGGTTGGGATGTAGGAACAATGGCATGGACGACGGGAGTGGACGGAAACAACGGAAAGGTCGGGGTGGAAGCTGCGGTCTGGTAAAACGATAACTGAAGGGACTATGCAATCTACGGTGAGGAGGTGTGACAGGGGGAGGGAGAGGCGGAGGAGAGGGACTACGGTGAGGAGAATGAACAGAACCACGGGAGTGACGAAAACGGGTACGCACATGGGCGGCCCGCTGGTGAAGGTGCTTAGGAAAGGGAACAGAATCGTAAATGAAGGTTGGATGACGACGTCTAAAGAGAAAACGAGCTGAGGGAAGAGGAACATCAGGCCCAATATCAAAAGAATAATAATTGGGGGAAGAGTCAAGATCAGAGTTGGGGGAGAAAAATAAAAGGGAGGTGGAAAAATAACCATAAGGAGGAAAGAAGTTCAACATGAAGAGTCAGACTCAGTTCTGTATCAAGGTCGGAGGGAGCGGAGGAAAATAACCATAAGGAGGAAGAGAAGGTTCAACATCTGAAGAGTCAGTCTCATGTTCTGTAACCTCAAGGTCGGAGGAGGCGGAGGCGGAGGAAAATAACCATAAGGAGAAAGAGAAGGTTAACCAACTGAAGCGTCAGACTAATGTTCTGTATCAAGGTCGGAGGGAGGAGGAGGAAAACAACCAGGGGGAGGACAAGCGGGGGTCAGAAGAGTGATGAACAGTGGGACGGAAAACAGGGGTCTGAAGGGAGGAAAACAGAGGAGAAAACGGGGTCTGAAGAGAGGTGAACAGAGGGAGGAAAAGTCCTTTTGGATTAGAAGAGAGGTGAACAGGGGGAAGAAGGGAGGTATGGACAGGAATTGCGGCAGTAATTAGGAGGTACAATAATATGGCGACTGCTGAGGCGATGAGAGGACCACAAGTAACGGAAAACTCACCAACGCGAAATCGTACTGGGAGAAACGTGAGTACAGCTCAGGTGGAGGGATATGAACCTCAGCGGTGGAACAGGAATGATAACGTCTGTTAAAGGTTTTTCTCCATTTTCTGTCGTTACCATACATCTTTGTTGGTCACTGGTAACATTATTTATTTCAAATATCTTTCCTTGTTGCTGTGACAATTGTTGTTGAAGCAGGTGGTTTTTCTTTTGCAACAAAAATACTTGATGCTCTAGCTGTTGAATGGGTGAATCCATCATAAAAAACAGTTACGAGCTGGTCACGGGCACCAAATCATGTTATGTGGCCGCGGGAGTGGACGGGAACGGCAACAAATCAAGTTAGATGTGACCGGGCTTGGTCACGGTGACACATCACGTCTAGTGTGACAGGGTGAGAATGGGGTGGAATCTTTTATCAATGTTCATCTGTTGTTTCACTGGCGACTGCCAGAGATGGTGATTACAGAATATGAACATAACCCAGGTGGTTCTTTTGGAGACTCGTAACTGTGTTTATGTTTTAGGCTGCATGATCGTCGAAAATATGGTAATATTATTTTCTCTATTACCTGATGTAAACAAACGACACTTCCTACTGACGTTCAGGAAATAAGTTCAAGCTGGATTAAATATGAATGAACACCTTTATTAAAGTGTCTGTAACCTCTGACAACTTCATAATAGTTCATAAATACATGTGCTTCTGTGGTATACAAACCAGTTATCCCAAGAAATAACACACAGCCATCGAACTTACAAGATGGTCCAAACCCCAAAATCACTGTCTCGCTCGTCTCGTGCCTAAAAACAACTCACTTAACCCCTTCTCTCAAACCATCACTTCCGTCCTAACTACTGGGCAATTCTACCCCAAGTTTGATGACGTCATTCCTGAACACTTTAATTAAATCACTCATAGGATTTGTGACTAGTGTTATTACACTAACTAGACACGTTCAAATACTTAGTGTTTAATCTTGCTAAGTATTCTTACCCTAACTATAATTAAGTGGCAGCACCTTAGTGTTAATCCGACGTAACAGTCCGTACTGTCACATACGCCCGGGGCCACTAAAGTGTATCCCGTAGGAGACACTTTATTCCCTAGAAAAAAATTTACTAACTCTAAAAAATTTATAGAGCAACAGCAGATAGGATTGTTTCATGTATAGGGCAACGGCCAACCCCATCCCACCATAAAGCATGTCGGAAGGACTACAATAAACAATAGATGGGAATGATGGATGAAATAACACCATTAACATTTCACACACAAAAATCGATCATGAAGGGGTAGGGACTGATGGACATAACATAAACGAGGGACACATGGGAAGAAAAAACTATGGAGGTTATGGTAGCTACAAATAGTACTGATAAGTGGCAAAAAAATATATGGGCAAAATAGAACAGTAACTAACATTCATTAACGAACTAATAAAACGCTTTATGGGTTTATAGTCATCAATATCTCTCACACTTGTGCAAATCATAAAACATAAAATAACATGACAAGCGAGTTAACGTCGCAAGGAAAAAAAAAACTGGCAAAAAAAAATATGGCGGGTGCCCATAAAATATAGTGGATGCCCAAAATGGCTGTCACCCTACACTTCACTGAAGTGGGTGATGAAAAAAAATATGAATGGAACAAATGGAAATAGAACCACAAAACTTGGTGGCAAAGTATGGGCAAAATGGGTAAGTCTCATTTTAAAAAAATGACTTTGCCGGTGTAACAATAACCGGAAACAATGAATGGAATAGAAACATGGTAATCAATGGACAATGGTATAGAATATATAAATGGGCAAATAGTTAAATCACATGTATGAGTGTCGGTGTAACAATAACCGAAAATTCAAACAATCATAATGCAATATGGTGTCATCATCATAATGAATCGTGAATGATGCCAACATTAGTGGCGGGTGAAGATGTACATTAGTTAATCACTTTTATTTGGTACAACAGAACGATGTAAACCTTAAAAAAATCTGGGCAAAATCTTACGTCAGAAACATGGCAAAAAGAAAAAAAAATCATAGGGGCATACAAAAGATGGTCAAATATTACATTAGTCAAAATAATGTGACATAATAACGCTAACGCGTGTAAAAGGGAACTACATCAACTACAATATATCAGGACTGCAGAGATCATCTGAGTTGGTGGATCTCCATCAGCAGTGGTCGAAAGGATGTCGTGAGGGAACTGTTCATGTACTGGCATAGTCGACACTGTCTTTCTCGCGGACCAAAAATATAACATCTCTCCATAAATAGCGATCATTGGACTTTCCTATCTGAACTGGAAATTTGCGTAAAGTGTGTAACCCAGATGTTCAAGGATGCGTAACGATTGGACTTCAAGGTAGCATTAGGATCAAGCAATTCAGCAGGAGGGGTATTGTGTAGGAGACCTGCATCGGAAGACACGAGAAGCAGGGTCGACTTCATGCTAAAAATAATAGCAGGACAGGAAATGTCAACCTGACTGGAGAAGGCATCTGGAGGTAAGTGCAGTTCAATTTGTAAACATCTTTGCAAAAATGTTCATTGCTTCCAATCTTTCAATGGCTTACAATAACAGGCGAGGATCGTACTGTGTAGGTTGGGATGTAGGAACAATGGCATGGACTACGGGAAGGACGGAAAGTGGAGGCTCGGGGTGGAACGGCAGAAGGATAACGGAGGGGAATATGCAATCTACGGGACGGAGGTGTGACAGGGGGAGGGAGAGGCGGAGGAGAGGGACTACGGTAAGGAGAATAAACAGATCCACGGGAGCGACGAAAACGGGTTCGTACATGGGCGGCCCGCTGGTGAAGGGGCTTAGGAAAGGGAACAGAATCGTAAATGAATTTTGGATGACGACGTCTAAAGAGAAAACGAGCTGAGGGAAGAGGAACATCAGGTCCAATATCAAAAGAATAATAATCGGGGGAAGAGTCAAGATCACTAAGGAAGGGGGAGAAAAATAACTACGGAGGGAGGTGGAGGAAAATAACCATATAGGAGGAAGGAGTTCAACCTGAAGAGTAGTCTCGTGAAGAGTCAGTCTCATGTTCTGTATCAAGGTCGGAGGGAGGCGGAGGAAAATAACCATAAGGAGGAAGAGAAGGTTCAACATCTGAAGAGTCAGTCTCATGTTCTGTATCAAGGTCGGAGGGAGGCGGAGGAAAATAACCATAAGGAGGAAGAGAAGGTTCAACATCTGAAGAGTCAGTCTCATGTTCTGTATCAAGGTCGGAGGGAGGCGGAGGAAAATAACCATAAGGAGGAAGAGCGGGTTCAACATCTGAAAGTCAGTCTCATGTTCTGTATCAGAGGGAGGAAAAGCGGGGTCTGAGGGAGGTGGAGGAAAATAACCATAAGGAGGAAGAGAAGGTTCAACATCTGAAGAGTCAGTCTCATGTTCTGTATCAAGGTCGGAGGGAGGCGGAGGAAAATAACCATAAGGAGGAAGAGAAGGTTCAACATCTGAAGAGTCAGTCTCATGTTCTGTATCAAGGTCGGAGGGAGGCGGAGGAAAATAACCATAAGGAGGAAGAGAAGGTTCAACATCTGAAGAGTCAGTCTCATGTTCTGTTTCAAGGTCGGAGGGAGGCGGAGGAAAATAACCATAAGGAGAAAGAGAAGGTTCAACATCTGAAGAGTCAGTCTCATGTTCTGTATCAGGGGTCTGGAGGAGGCGGAGGGAAAATAACCAGGGGGAGAAAAGCGGGGTCAGAAGAGAGATGGATACGGGAGAAAAGCGGGGTCAGGAAGGTGAACAGGAGGAAATGGGAACCTGAAGAGAGGTGAACAGAGGGATGAAAAGTTGATTAAAGAGTTTTTGAACAGGGGGTGGAACTGGAGGTATGGACAGGCTCTTTGCGGCAGTAATCTGGAGGTACAATAACATCTTGCTTTGGCGAACATGAGAGGGGCCTAGAGTAACGGAGGGTAACTCAGCCAAGCGAGCATCACGGGAGAGGATACGTGAGTACAGCTCAGGTGGAGGGATATGAACCTCAGCGGTGGAACAGGAATGATAACGTCTGTTAAAGGTTTTTCTCCATTTTCTGTCGTTACCATACATCTTTGTTGGTCACTGGTAAATTGTTTTATTTCAGATATGGTTTTTTGTTTGTGACAAAATTACTTGTTGAAGCAGGTGGTTTTTCTTTTGCAACAAAAATACTTGATGCTCTAGCTGTTGAATGGGTGAATCCATCATAAAAAACAGTTACGAGCTGGTCACGGGCACCAAATCATGTTATGTGGCCGCGGGAGTGGACGGGAACGGCAACAAATCAAGTTAGATGTGACCGGGCTTGGTCACGGTGACACATCACGTCTAGTGTGACAGGGTGAGAATAGGGTGGAATCTTTTATCAATGTTCATCTGTTGTTTTACTGGCGACTGCCAGAGATGGTGATTACAGAATAGGAACATAACCCAGGTGGTTCTTTTGGAGACTCGTAACTGTGTTTATGTTTTAGGCTGCATGATCGTCGAAAATATGGTAATATTATTTTCTCTATTACCTGATGTAAACAAACGACACTTCCTACTGACGTTCAGGAAATAAGTTCAAGCTGGATTAAATATGAATGAACACCTTTATTAAAGTGTCTGTAACCTCTGACAACTTCATAATAGTTCATAAATACATGTGCTTCTGTGGTATACAAACCAGTTATCCCAAGAAATAACACACAGCCATCGAACTTACAAGATGGTCCAAACCCCAAAATCACTGTCTCGCTCGTCTCGTGCCTAAAAACAACTCACTTAACCCCCTTCTCTCAAACCATCACTTCCGTCCTAACTACTGGGCAATTCTACCCCAAGTTCGATGACGTCATTCCTGAACACTTTAATTAAATCACTCATAGGATTTGTGACTAGTGTTATTACACTAACTAGACACGTTCAAATACTTAGTGTTTAATCTTGCTAAGTATTCTTACCCTAACTATAATTAAGTGGCAGCACCTTAGTGTTAATCCGACGTAACAGTCCGTACTGTCACAGAAACTGCAAGATTTCAGGCACAAAGTGCTGCAGCAATCCAGAATGATAATGCTCAAAATGGATCTCCATCCTACCAAAACAAACCTTATTACAACTTTAAATTACCACATTTCAAATTGAACTTCGACGACCTTGGATCGTACCTGGCACGTTTCGAACAGGTATGTTTAACAAATAACTTACCAAAACACGCATGGGCTTTAAAACGTAGTGAATTGTTGGACGGGGAACCATTAAGTGCAGTTCAGAATGTAGACCCAACAATAGCTGGTGACTATGACGCCATTAAAGCATTATTATTACGTCGTTTCCATTTGAACGAAGAGGGTTGCAGATTACGGTTTAAGAGTATTTTTCCAGATTCTAATAAAGACTTTACAGGTTTTATTGCGAACATACGCAATACATGGGTATAACAGATGGGTGGAACTGGCAGGTGTCAACAAAACATACGACAAGTTAGTAGATTTGTTACTGAGGGATAAAGTGTTATCCTCTGTCAGCCCACCGTTCTGTGCCTATTTGCAAGAACGAAAACCATCTACTATTGATGAATTAGAAAAAATTTCAATAAATTATTGCACTGCTCATCCGAATGCGAGCATTTCTAACTCGCTAATAAGGGAACCTCTACCTGTGGCCTCTAATATGTCATACCACAGTCATGACAAACCAAGAACACACAGCGTAGATAGAAGTCGCTTCAAAGGTAATTATAATGTTAATTTTTATAAGGGACATAATAATTTTCACAATAAAAGTGATTTTAATAGAGGAAGACCACAAAATAGGAATTATTCACCACAGTCGAGATACAATAATGGTCAACATAACGAAATCATAATCGATCACATAACTATAACACTAGTAACAATTGGAATAACAATAATCATGGCTCGAGACATCGAGATAACAGTTACTACAGGGGACAACGGGATAATTCTAATGATCATTCTCGTCATCGATCTCAGTCTCGTAGACCGTCTCATTATCATCATAATGCAGGGGCAGCAATTATTAATAATACAACCCTAGATGTTCCACAATACGATACAGCAATACAGTCTTCTTCTACATGTTATGCAATAAATTATAACGTGGCAAATAGTTGCCTAGAATGTAATCTTGTTTTTCAAAAAGCAAAGGAGACAGTATTGAACTGCGGACATATTCTACCAGAGGTAGGTCTTGCAGCCAACGATGGAACAGGCTCTCTTATATTTAACAGAAGGATATTAAATGGATCTATCGTCTCTGTGTTGAGAGATTCCGGATCCACAACGATTGGAATTCTACAGTCACTGATCCATCCAAGTTGTGCGACAGGGGAATATGTTAGATGCATGACGTTTGGTGGGACAATTGAACATTACCCCACTGAAATAATTCATATTAATACACCCTTCTTTTAAGGAAATATTAAGGTATGCATGTTAAAAAATCCTATTGCAGATCCGATGGTTGGGCGCATTCATGGCAGTAGAGATTGCACCCCAGAAGAAATTATCGAATGGGAGAAACACAATCTGTGCACTGGAAATGCAGTGACTACTAGAGCACAGACTGAAATTGTAGAGAGTGTCGACACTAACAAGGTGGAACCAGACAAACATGAAGATATTGAGGTTCATTCTCCTATTGACAGAGATACGTTTGCAAGAAAACAGAAGGAAGACAAATCTTTAAAAAAAATTTTTGCTCTGGTGAATAAGTTTGATAATCTTACCTCGAGTAATAAATACAAACATTGGTTTATTATCAAAAATGATATATTAATTAGATGTTTGATAGACAGTTCTCAGGTAAAACAACAAGTCATGGTACCTTCTGCATTTAGACGCTATATCCTTCAACACCCACATGATTCCAAGTGCGCAGGTCACATGGGATATACTCAAACACGTTCTCGAGTATTAGCTTCATTCTTTTGGCCAGGTGTTTCACGAGATATATCACAGTATGTACGCTCTTGTAACAATATGCCAGAAAGTTAAAGCACGCGGAGCTTTTCATACGGCTCCTATTCAGGCTTGTGATATCTCAGTGACAAAATGGCCATAGATATCATTGGTCCACTCTTACCTTCGGCCAGAGGACATAGATTCGTCCTCACTTGCATTGATTTATGCACACGATAGCCAGAAGCGATACCACTGAAGACCACCACTACAGCAGATGTAGCTGATGCACTACATCTTATTTTTTCTAGGGTAGGTTTCCCTAGAAAGTTATTGTCAGATCATGGATCTCAATTCATATCTGATACTATGGCAGAGGTAATGAAGACATGGTACATAGAAAGGAACCTTAGTAGTATTTATCATCCTATGAGTAATGGTGCAGTGGAACGGCTTAACCGTACACTTAAACAACTATTACATAAGGTTACGGTTGAACATCCTCAGGACTGGGACAGAGCACTCCCAGCTGTCCTGTTCGCCTAACGAGAGGTGCCACATGAACAGACTGGCTTCTCTTCATTTGAATTAGTTTTCTGCGCTCCACTAAGAGGTCCTATGGGACTCATAAAAGACTTACTAATTGACGCCGAGATGACTCAGGATACCCAGTCATCCTACGAGTACGTGATTAATCTTCGTAAGAATATCATTGAATCTTGCCAGTTGGCAACAGCTTCTTCAGAGGCTGCGAAAGCTAAGGCTCGGACCTTACAAAATAGAACTAGACGATTACGTCAACTATTTCTAAACGATGAAGCTTATGTCTTACTTCCACATAATGACAATAAATTACTTATATCATGGAATGGTCCTTACAAGGTTATTGACAAGATTTATGACGTTGACTACGTCTTGGACATTAAGGGACACAGAAAAATATACCATATAAACATGCTCAAACAATTTCACACTCGTCCAGAACACTTGCAATCTATTTTCCACGAATTAGATGACACAGTAGTACCAAATTGTCATTATACTAATCTGTCAGTGATTCAGGAAGAAGAATCTTCCTTTCCTGAGGTACAGATGTCTTTACCTGTACCAGTATTACAACCTATGGAATCTTGGCGGGATGTAACCATCTCTTCGTCGGTTACACCGCAACAGCATCATCAGATTGCTGATCTCTTACAATCATTTCCAGATGTGCTGACAGACGTACCTGGTCGCACATCAGTGATTACTCACGACATTACTCTTAAAGATGATACACCAATTCGTGTACATCCCTATTCTGTCCCAGTACACTTTCTCAGCAAAACGACTCAGGAACTTGAGCAGATGTTGTTGCTAGGTATTATCGAGACTAGTACCTCACCATTTTCGTCACTTTAAGTCATTGTCCGAAAGAAGGACAACAACATTCGCTTATGCGTTGATTATAGGAAGCTAAATGCTCAGACCATAGCTGACAGTGAACCACATCCCAATATTGACGACTTACTTTCTCGTCTGTCCAATGCAACACTTTTCACTAAGATAGATCTGTTTTGGAGATATTAAGAGAAAACCATTTAACCGCTAAACCTACGAAGATACAAATAGCATTTCAGGAGATAACCTTCCTGGGACATATTGGGGCTGGACGTATTCAAACTGTTCCCAGTACAGTATCTAAAATTTTAAATTTATCGGTTCCTCAAACGAAGAAACAGGTTAGGAATGTATTAGGTCTAGTCCAATACTACAGTAGATTCGTACCTAATTTATCATCGATCACGGCTGTCTTGTCATCATTGTTGAAGAAAGACATGCCTTTGAAGGTAAATTGGACTGACGAATGCGACAAAATTTTTCGTTTGATACTAAACATCTTTTCAAATCCACCAATTTTGAGATTACCAGATACTTCTAAAAAGTTCTTTCTCCGTACAGATACCAGTAATTACGGTATTGGAGCTTGTTTACTTCAATATCACGACAATATACTCCATCCCACGATGTACATATCAAGAAAACTGAAGTTACCTGAAACCAAATATTCTACTGTGGACAAGGAGCTGCTGGGCGTAGTCTGGGCAATAACGAAACTTGAAAAATTCTTGTTGGGAGCACCTTTCGTGATACAAACTGACCAGAAGGCGATGGCATCGTTACGTCGCTCTAACCACAAAAGCCCCAAACTTGCCAGATTTTCGATCCTATTACAGCCGTATGACTTTGTCATCGAAGCCATACCGAGACAAGAAAATATAATTGCTGATGCACTTTCCAGACATCCTACTGAAGTCGAATAATAATTGTCCACAGGTTAAAGAAAGGCCTGAACAAGATTGACCCTGGAACTATCACTTATTCCTGCGACGACAATGATATGAACCACCTCCATACGAATGACACTTCGAATAGTTGCAGTGAATCATTCAATATATACAGTTTCCGAAAGAATATTCGTGACAGCAAGAGACATATATCGATGGTTCTTTTCTAACGTTTGGACTTTGGTTAGTGTCCAATCGTGCTACAACTCATTACGATATGGCCGGAAATATGATATGAATCCTAGCTGGACATTTAACGTTATACTACAAAAAAATTGACAAATTCAACACGATAAAAGTTTATATCCAATCAGGAACGAAACTTACTTGAACAGTATTAAATTTCTTCTCCAAAGGAACTTTCAATAATTTCGCAAAGGACATAACGACGACTGGATCTTCATATCCGACATTATTAAGTTTAATAGTTATTAAGTTAATAAAGAATATAATAAAATTGAAGTGTGATAATAATATTAAAAAGAAGAAATTGTGTCAAAAGAAAGAAAAAAATGAAAAAGAACAAAATAATATCACACAAGAAAATACTTTAAATATTTTATTTATGAATATGATAGCTGTTATATGCATTTAGATGTTCACATGGAATGTATGAATATTTTATTCTTTAATTAATTCATTAAGTTAATTAGTTAGTCATTACTCGACACTTATAATTAAGTTTAAACACACATAACTAAATTAATTTATACTTTATCTTTTTCTTTACTTTACTTGTCCTTACTTCTCATGACACTATCTCTCAGTTTATTTAACTAGATGCTAATTAATTAATACCTTACATACTTACTATGATTAATTATTTTAATTTTAATTAGATTAATTTTCTTTACATAACACTTTATTAGTCACTCACAACAGTCTTTAAGTTCAGTAGATAATTATTTAGCGACATTTGACACCCCTTTGTTTAATATAATAACGTTATATGACTGATATATTATCGACATGACCACGACACTGTTCTAGACAGAACATCGTAGGCCATATGTCGGGTTTTTGTTAAATTTTTTTATATGTTTGAGTGAGATAGTCCCAAAAAATCTATCTAATAGATTTTTTTTTCCACGGCGGGCAGGAAATTGTTACGGTAGTTTTATTGATATCGTCTGCTAGAATTGGCAGTGCGCATTTTTTAGGGTCAATAGAATTAATATAAATTGATTTTTATACTTCACGGATTAATGAACGCGAAATACACGGTCAAATTATGACGTGTTAGCGTCGATAAGGTCACGCTTCGTGACTTAGTTACTGTACCCTTCTTACGTTGTCCGTCAAGCCGTGAAGTCGTGTTTTTACCTCCTTCCAAGGTTGATAGGCTTTGCTAATAGCCGTATTTATGTAATTTGATACCAGGACTCAGGGTCAGTCCAGATAATATTATATATAAGTGAATTCATAAAGGTTTATGATTAACCTGCGTTAAGGAAGGATCTTTCATAAATAGTTTGATTATTATCGTCAAGACATCATGCGCTCACTTCTGGCTGTCTGGATCCCAGCAGCGCATGTACATAGTCATGATGGTCTGTCGACATGAATTCAATATGACACGGACGGAATAGAATATCTATGCAAGTAAAATTCTAATTAACTGTATGTGAATATTGTACCTGTATGACTGTCTTCGTATATGAACTGTTAATAAACCATGGACTCTAATTTGAAGACTTATCTACGTCGATACGTTACGGCTGTTCTGATGCATTGACAATGTTGATTAGTATTACATTGAAGAACTCTTCCAATGATAAGATTTATAATATCATAATGAGCTCCGAAAGGAACGAATATCTTCTTGGACAGTCAATACATAATGAGTCCATATAACGGTGACCCTCATTTGAAGATTATAAACGAACGAAGCACGCATTCGCGATTCAACAAAATACTGAACCAGCTCTGAACATACCTTAGAAGCTTTATGGCCTTATCAAGAACTATAGAAGATCTAACGCAGTTCAAAGAACTATCAAACACGATTATAAATAGTAATAAATATAGAAGCAAAATACCACCCTTGGAACTAAAAACACCAATCATAGACTACCCACTTACTGAAAAGATCAAACAAAACATAGAAGACAAGGAAGCCAACATGATAAGTAGAAAGTTCATAGATCAACTAACTAAACAAAGTCTGGCCGTCTACACTGATGGATCCAAGGGTGATAGTGGGCAACTAGGTGCCGGAGTTGTAATACCACAATGGGGAATAAAAAAGAGCTACAGTGTAACTGAAGGGGCTTCGATTTTTACCGCAGAGATGGTAGCAATTCTTAAAAGTTTAGAAATAATCGAAGATAACCCACCAGAAGCTGTTACGATATTTACAGACTCACTATCATCACTACAAGCACTTGAACACCCAGGTAAATGTACCCGGCCAGACATAAAGGAAGAAATTCTAACAATTAATACATCACTAGAGAACAGAGGATGTAGTGTGAGGCTAGTGTGGGTTCCAGCACACATAGGTATAGCTGGTAACGAGTTGGCAGACCAGAACACCAAGAATGGAAGAGTGAGTAAAAACAAAATAAGAGCACGACTGGGAAGGTCGGAGATCAAGAGTCAAGTGAAGCTAACTATAAATGAGGAATGGAAGACAACATGGAAGAACAGTAGAAAAGGCAGACACGCGTTCAAACTGCTGAAAGAATCAACAAGAACGTGCCAGGTCAGAGAAGAATTAAAGATACCATCGAACAGAAAACTGTGGCGTCTCCGTCTCGGTGCAGCATACTTCATGATAGACGAACCTCACTGCCAAGAATGTCAGGAAGATAATGACATAGACCACTACCTGATCCACTGTAAAAAGTACGAACAACAAAGGCTAGAATAAAAAACTTACCATAGAAGTCACAATATAGGCATGACAGGTGATAAGGTTTTAAGTATAGATGCCCCAGGAGATGCCCAATCAATACTTAAAAGATATATACATAAAACAAAGGAAAACATGTAAAGTTAATAACAAAAACAAAATAAAAAACACAAAATAAAAAACAAGAAAACACTTACTAACTACTCATAGGACAAAGAAAGACAACAAAGTATTAAATAAAAAAAACTAAAAAAAACTCAAAAAGAACAAATACTAATACAAAGTAAAACCAAATGTAAAAGACAACAGTTATCAAGAAACAATACAAAAGAGAAAATAAAATAGACAAATACTAATATAAATTAAAATCAGCAACTGCTAAAGACAATAGCTATTTAAATTGAATACAAAATAAAAATAAAATAAAATGACACTAAATACCCCAATTATAACCAAATTTCAGGTTGAACAGGGTAGACCAAGATGGAAGGAGAAGAGGCAATAACGGTCAGCTGTTAAGTGCCCGCTCTCCACCTATCACCTCATCAAAACAACAACAACAACAACATTCCTCCAAACCTGACAGACATTAATCCAATGAAATGTCACCTAGGGCACTCATCTCACATATGGTAACGCAGGAAATGATCACAAATTGTACCCGCAAGACCATAGCAGTCTTACACGCCATTCTAACTTGTATAACACGCTTCAGTTACCTCCTTTTAATTATTACTTCAATGACTTTTCATATTTATTATGGAAGCACTGTATTTGTTTCAGAGTTATGCGTCCAATTTTAACAGTTCTATGTATAATTTTACAGTCCTAACTTACTGTTTGTTTTCTTTAGCTTTATTCTTCTTCTTCTTCTTCTTCTTCTTCTTCTTCTTCTTCTTCTTCTTCTTCTTCTTCTTCTTCTTCTTCTTCAAAATAATGGTAATTGAACATTAATACAGTCCACTTTTGGCTTTTGGTTTACTGGCAAGAATGGAATTTGTAAATATTTTGTTGATCAGTAAAAAATCATTTGGGTTACTGCTTTAACCAGAACTTCTCCTTGTCGAGAATCTTCATTTCACTTGCACACACACTCACACACATGAATGCATACACACACACACACACACACACACACACACACACACACACACACACACACACACACATATATATATATATATATATATATATATATATATATATATATATATATATATATATATATATATATATATAGTATATACATAATAATAATAATAATAGGCCCTTCAGCCATAACTGACAATGGGAATGCGCCCTTGAGGTGACAAGCCTCAGCTGCTTATTTTCCTGGTGTTCCTTTCGACGTTTTCTCCTCTCTTCTGCTTAATGTGTCAGCTTCTTTTCGCGTCCATGTCTCACTGATGGTAGATCACATGTATGTGAAGTGGCGCACCACTGCCAATTCATAGTTATCGATAGTGATAACTGGTGCAGCACCCACATCCTGACTCAGCACATTTGTTTTCTTTAGACTTATTGTGAGGCCAAAGTCCTTGCATGCTTTGGTGAAGCGATTCATCAAGCTCTGAAGCTCCTGTTGGTTTTGAGTGACGACTGCAGCGTCATCAGCGAATAACAAGTCTCTTATAGTGACCCTTCTGATTTTTGGTTTTGCCTTCAGCCTTTCGAGATTAAACAGACGGCCATCTGACTTAGTGTGAAGACATATTCCTTCAGTTGCATCTCTGAATGCATGTTTCAAGAGTATATATATATACTTGCAGTTTTGGTTTATGTGATAATTTATATTACACGATGAAGCTGCCAGCCTCATACACACTTTACAGAAATAAGTATGACCTACATACAAAAGGTACATATAAATTAAGAAAATATAAATTTTAAGACTTACGCATTCAATATGAATGGGATGCAAACATTTTGTACAATGACCGATAACACTTCACTGCAGCCGTAAATCTGCAGTGTTCTCATATGAGTTAATGGTAATTGTAAATTCCTAACCTTAACACATCAGGAGGATTTCCAAGGACATGTGACTCTAAGTAAAGTAAAGGAAGTTTTATACTTCTAATTTTACAAGTTACTTCTTAATAACTAAGGCACGTCCTATAATGGAATCCTTCCTGACGTCTAGTCTCTCTATGAGAATTGGAAAGCCAGTGAGGAATCTTTAAACACTCAGGTCTTATAGTTTAAATTTTGCCAATATGACATTTAATTTCGCTGGGTTTTTTTTTCGTTAAAACCAATCACATTTCGGGCTAGTTTATTTTTCAATTTGAAGCTAATCACCGTTTAGGACTTCTTATTTTAGTATATTTTCAGCTAAACATAGTTATAATTATTGACATTGCCGTATCATCTCATCTCAACCCTTAACCCGTCATGGGTCGTAGGGGTGCCATGGTGGAAGCATCAGCAGACAGGGTCCTCCACCGCTCTCTATCCTCAGCAATGCGTACAAGTGTGGAAAAACCGTTCCCTGCCCATTCTTTGATGTTATCAGCCCAGGATTTTCTTTGCCTTCCTCTTCTCCGTTTACCTTCGACTGTTCCCTGGAGGATCGTTTTTGAAAGGGAGTCATGACTAGTTACATGCCCAAACCAGGAAAGTTTTCGACGTTTCACTACTGACAAAAGTGGCTCTTGGTGGCCTGCATCCATGTTTATTTTCTCTCTAACATAGACATTTGTTTTGTGCTCTTTATAGCAAATGCTCAAAATTCTTATATAACATTTATACTCGAAAGCTTGAATCATTCGCTCCGTATCTGCAGTTAGTGTCCAGCCCTCACACCCATACAAGAGAATAGATAATACAAGTAATTTGTATAATTTGATCTTCACAGGAAAACTGATGTTACTTTTCCAGATCACATTCAGTCTTGTCATGGCAGCTGAGGCCATCTCAGGTCTTGTCTTGATTTCTTTTCTTGATCTTTCATCACTACATGAAGTGGACCCCAGATATTAAAAGGTGTTCACTTCTTCTAACGTTTGCCCATTTAACGTAATGTTGGTCGGAACGTGTTTCTTATGGCTATTCACAAATATTTTGCTTTTTTCTATATTAATTTCCATCCCATATGTTCTTGTTACTTTCTCCAGTCTAGAGGTAAGGTCTTGAAGTTCTGATTCTGTTCCAGCTATATAGCTATACGATCGATATCATCAGCAAAACGTAGATTGCAAAGAGGTCGGCCTCCAATCGATATGGTTGTTTTATAATCGTAGAGAGCCTCCTGCATAATATGTTCTAAATATATTTTAAAGAGCACTCGGAACAGGATACATCCCTAACGAACTCCTACAGTTGTTTTGAAAAATTCTCCAATGTCATTGCTTGCAAAAACAGCACTGTATGCGTCCTTGTATAGTGCTTCAATGATATCTATGATGTTTATATCAAAATTGAATTTTCTCATTATTTGCCATAAGCCTTCATGCCAGACTCGATCGAAGGCTTTTGTGAAATCGATGAAGTTATGGTATAAATCGCGTTGATGTTGGAGATGTTTTTCGATCAGTAATCTAATATTGAAGATTTGTTCTGGGGTACTTCTTTTTGGCCTAAAGCCAGCCTGTTTCTCGGACAAGATTTCTTCTGATTTCTGTTTTATTCTGTTCAAAAGTATCCTTAACATCACTTTACTTGGATGACTAATAAGGCTAATGGTTCTGTAATTCTTGCACATTGTTTATATGTCCTTTCTTTGGAAGCGGTATTACTAATGACTGCGTCCACTCTTTTCGCCATTTTTTGGTACTCCATATCTTCTGGCAAATTGTTGTCATGATATTTACCATATCTGGTCCTCCATATTTCAAGAGCTCTGCTGGGATATTATCCACACCCGGTGACTTCCCTCCTTTCATCGAACATATAGCCTCTTCCACTTCTTCCCGTAATATTGCTGCATTTCCGAGTTCCCTGTTTTCACTCTTAATGTTGTTTAATATGCTATAGTCAGTATCGAGTTTACAGATATATAATTCTTTACAATATTCTGTCCACCTTCTCATTACAGCTGTTTTTTCCTTGAGCAGAGCCCCATTGCTATCTTCTATGACAGTTACCCTGGGCTGTTGGGGTTTTTATAGTCTTCTTAATGTGTCGAAAGCTGCCTTGCTGTTACCTTTTATTAGCCCCGTATTAATGGACTCACATTGATCAGCTACCCATTTTTCTTTGGCCTGTTTCACATTGCCGTATATGGTAGTGTAAATGATTATCGTTCAACACTGGAAATAATTTATTTCATTTGACTTAACTTTATTCAACAATATCGTAATAATCAGACAAAGGATTGTCAATGTTACGATAAATCGCTATCTTTAAGCGACCATCATTCACGAATCCGCCAACGTGTGTTTGTCCACCACCAGACTTGATGGAAGCAATCGACTCGCATATCTATGAATGACCCGTCTGTATAAACAATAAGTCCGGTAGACAACCATTCTCTCAGTGTTGATCTAATCGCTTTGTCTACGCCTGGCTAAGCTGTGACTGTCCACAATCAAAAGGATAAACGTGCTTGGAATTGCAAGCAGACGTTATCTTAGAGGAATGTCCGTCCTACAAAAAAGTAATTACCGGCAAAATACTGCCGTAGAGAAATGAAGCATCGGTGGACAGTAAAGTGGACGAAGGAATAAGTCGTTCTGTGTTATACCCCCGACTTAATAATAGTTATCAAATATTATAGATTTAAACGTTCATTTGTTCTGTGCCTTTGCCTTCCTCCGTTGTGAGAGAGTTTTCCACTTCTACGATATATGTTTTGCGATTGTCCAAGGCTGCTGGCTGGTAGTGATTGCAAGATTGTACGTAATTTCGGACATCTGTCTACCGACTAGGACAAAAGTAATGCGCATTAAGATTATGCATTGTTGTTCCCAGTGGTAAGTGTCGACCTGATGGTAATATATTTCCTGCTTTCATGATGTGAGACCTGAATGGTAGTGGAACAACACTGGTTCCCATTTATCACTAGGTGATCTGGCACACCATCTTCTTTGTGGAATGTTCCTGCATTGGGTCTGTAATGTAGGTCGCTGCTCAGAGCAGGGCGCTAATGTGACCACCTCAGCCTGAGCTCTTTTCGGCTCTGCTGCGCGGAGGATCAGTGGATAATAGACGTCAAAACGCCTTTCCATTGTTGAGAGTTGTGTTTCCTGCCCATCCGTCTTCGTAGATAAATGATGGATTTCACCATTTAGGTTTCCCGGGCTATAGCATCTGGAGCAATCTTTCACATGTTGTCGAAAGTCTTGTTGTATGCACGGCCAAAAGTATTCGAGGGATACATGCCTAATTATGGCCCGAACTACTTGATGTGGTTGTAGGTGGGGTTTATGCATTTGTTGCATCCGGCGGGTTTGATATAACACTTGGACAACTAATTGTTTTCGGTTCTCGACTCGTCTGTAGACCACATTCTCCCTGTAATATTTTTGCTGTGGAGTATGCACGTAGTTGTTATGCAACTTTGTACAACAAGGCATTAGGGTTGTTGCCCTCTGGGCCTTCCTCAGCTCCAATGTGTTCGAGCTGATTAGAGATGAGAGTTCAGGGGCGGCTTTGGCGTCTCCTGGGGTCTCTTTCTGGGGTCATCCTGTTGGTTTCTCTAGGAAAACATATTTCCTTCCTAGTACGAGTATAAGAGGGTAGATTATATCATCCTAGTACTTCTGCATTAATTCGACCGTTAATAAACCGCGTTGATACTTCAACTGCCACAACAGGAATTGTCAAGGGCGCAACATTCATATGGGGTCCCTGTATTTTTACAGTTTTACTATGTACTAGTGGGCTTTCACCAAAGATGGCGAGATTAGAGCTTCGAAATCAAGTCTAGAGTCATCAAGCCAGTATACTTTCTGGTTATTAACAGTTATGTGCTATTTGGTGGGGGATGGCGGGGATTTTGTTGGCATGTGGTAAGGTTATGATTCCCTGTCGACCATGTCAGCAGGTGTGCAACATTGTCAAGGCCAGTTTTCGGCCTCTTACAGTCCGAAGTGAAATGTGTGTTCTGACGGCACGATTTATACCATTGCCATCCAGCTCACCTGTTCAAGAGTTTCGGTCTCATGTTAGGGGTAAGCGATTGATTACTCTGTATCCCCATTTTCCCGGAATCTTTGCTCATTTGAGAAAGTTGCTTATAAGATTCGTCGAATGATCTCAGGTATCCCCATTTCTCCAGATCCGTCTCTAGCTGAGTAGCAAATTGGTTAAAATGTTCATCTTTCTGTCGCTTAGCTTCCCGGAATTTGCTTTGGAAAGTTGCAGCATTCAGTTGGAAACGTTGGAGCAAGACTTTCTTTCTTCAGTTCATAGTTGTTTTGATCCTAAACTAGCATTCTGAAAAAGACATCGTAGACTGCTCCGCGTAGACTTTGGGATAATTTCAAGTTGTATTTATCCTTCTCTAAGCCATGCGTGGCAGCTAAGCACTGAAATATGTTCATATAGACAGTAATTTCTATTGATCCTTCTGAATATACATCCAGCTGGAAGACGACGCACTAGGCACCGAAGCTTGAGAGGTACTTCCACCATCGGTAGACTATAGTCGATAGACATTTTTTTTCCAAGCTTTATATTGTATTGTACATAAAATAATGAAATTATAGCTCCATCATCTAGTTCAGTGTTTCCCAAACTAACAATAACAACTTGCTCTTTATGAGAGTATAGTTTTAAAGGAAGTCCCCTTCTTGTGCGAAGTTGGGGGAAGGGCAGTTATAATAATACTAATTTACCTACACTAGTGCACATATAATATATGATGTTGATTTATTAATATAAACAATAGAAGTTATACAATATATAGAAAACAAGACTTTAGAAAAATAACTGAAGTAACGTAGGTAATAATTGCTAGAAAGTCTTTCCCGGGTGTCTCTGAAGAGATCATACTACACCAAGTAATTAAAGAGTTATATATAAACACTTAGTCTTAGCTTAGGAAGTTCCACTATAACAAAAAATGCAAGGGGGGATACAGATAACAATTCTCTATTATGACATATTATGTCTATTTCTACTGATATTTTACTACCCACTAGCACTACCATTAGATATGAAATAGATCTCATGTTATTTATTCCAATATAGGATTCTACATTATATCTGATGCAAACTACGCACACCGACAAAAGATACTACAATATATCACAGGCAAGTTACAAAGACATAAGAGCATTCTTCTTCTTCTTCCGTCCTTAGCCACCGACCGTCAAAGCAGTCAGTGGCCATTACGCCTAGTGGCGTCTTAGGGCAACAGCAGATAGGTTTTCTTTGCCATTGTTTCCCATCACGCCTATTGGCGTCTTTAGGGCAACGGCAAATCAATCCATTTGCTGTTGTTTCCGTAATCGAAGTGACTGGCAAACGGGTGATCAGCCCGTTGGTATAAGAGCATTACGACAAAGAAAATCCATTTTACTCATATACATTTCTCAGTCATTGTTGCCAGCAAGTTGCAAAGTCAGAATCAACATTTTTCTTGGACATGCCTGGGTGTATTGCATGTGCATAGTGTATCATACACCTAAAAAAAATAATACTACTCAAAACCATTCGTGAAGCATGAGAATTTGCGCTGCTAAAGTTTCAAATTGGATTTTACCTGAACCTGAACATAAAATATTTGTCTCATTATTAGGTAAAACGGGACATAACGCACATTCTCAAAGGTTTAATGATTGATGTTGTGGTCTTGTGTTGAAATAAAAACGTGACTTGATTTGAATCGACATGACTGCACAAGAGACAACAGTTATCCGACATTCTTTTGAAACACAGACTTACCACACATTTAGCTTCAGCGAGAGGTAACTGTCCCGGCATATTCTCCCTTTGATAAGTAGGCTTATCAATAAGCCATACTAATAGAGTAAGCTATGGCCGATACCCAGCTACCACATGGGCCTACAGAGTGCAGTCTCTGTGCTGAGGATGCCAGATTTTATCCACCCATCCGACCAAACTCCTCGCCCAGTTTTCGTGTACTACCATGACGTATGTGAAAGAACCAGTTTTGACCTTAATCACAGACTAGGCCAGTTCTGTTTTTTTTTTTTTCTTTCAAAACCGTAGGTTATGTATTTTGGATTATATTCTCCACCTATTTGTTGTTCTTGTTTACAACTAAAACGTAAATGTTTTAGAAATAAGAAACACAAATCGTAGAATCACCACGAATATACGAGCTCTGTTCCATCTTGAAAGTCTACATTAAAAGAATAACATTTTCCCTTGAAGCTATTGCACGTGAATAATAGTATTTTTTTTAACATAATTTACAACATGCATTATTTCTCAGTTGATAATTTCTCTTACTCTATATAAAGTCGTTTCAACTTCCTTTTATCTTCCACATGAAGAGATATATTGTTTCAGCACAAGAACCACCACAATATGAAAGACTAAAAAGAGGATACATGAACATCTAGTGTGGCACATTATTTCTATTTCCACTTTACTTTTACTACCTATTACATTGCCATGAGATACTACATTTTTCTCATTCATGTTACAAGTGCAAACATAAGATTCTACATTGCATCTATATGAAATTACAGACTCTGATATAAGATAGTGCAGTATATCTCAAGCATGTTAAGGCGGCCGGCGTGATGCTGACCACTTCAACCCTAGTGTGCCAATGGTCAAGAAAATAAGGGCCTAACACCGTATTCCCACTATCTCTAAATAGGTGTGTAACGGGATCCTTTACCTTTTTTACGTACCTTATGTTACAGAGATATAAGATCCCACGGTTTTTGCCATTTCAACGAAGAAAACAGGGCAGTTGGACACATTAAGAATGAGGTTCAGCACCCCTGGGTGCCAATATCATAAAAGTGCTAGTTACACCTCTTCTTCGATCCTTAGCCCCTGACTGAGAAAGCAGTCAGTGACCATCACGCTTAGTTTGGTCGGTGGCCATCCTTCGTGCAGTGCCCCAACTCTGGCTGATGCTTGCATCTCGGCCTCCACAGTTCTACGCTAGGTTGCTAGTAAAAATCAGTTCAAGATTTTTTTAAAATATTGCACCGTGGACTACCCACGTGCATCACGTGAATTAAGCGGTTGTTCTCATGATATCAGTATCTTGACTTTAATAAATCATTCTCCACCCAGAAAATAAATCGAATGCCGGGACCCGTTTCCCGCATTTCGTCTATTTACCAATAATTAGTTGACCTAGTCGCCCTGACCCACCTGTGCATGACAGAGTTAAAGTTTCCAGGGAGAAAGGAGGACATGAGAGGGAGGGGTGGTGTGAGATAAAAGGCAGGCAGGTAGAACTTGGAAGATTTACCAATGCCTGCCTTCAGAATTAGATTGTGGAGAAATTAAATTGCTGAAAACAAATGATAGACGCAAATGTATTTATAGATAGGCCACCACATCGTAACAAGTGCATGTGCATAGCACGTCAGCAACCTCAAAATTATACTGGTCAGTAAACACACCTGAAGCATGAAACTATGTGCCGCTACAAAATCATTTTGCCTTTTATCTGAAACATAACATATTGTGTTCATTATTAGAAGAAAAAAAAACATAACACACACTATGAAAGGTGTTGTGACATGTTCGTGTGCTGAAACAAACATAACTTGACTTACGTGCAACTGCACGAGAGAGAATAGTTATCTCAAAGAGGTATTCCACATTCTTTTGGAAAACAAACATCGTACATTTCAGATTGAGCGAGGGATAACTGGCCCACTCATTGATAAGATGGCTTATCGATGGAGAAGTCAAGCTTATCGAGTAGGCTATGTGTCACGGGTTGCCTCCCCTTAGCTCTGCAGTAGTGGTCCAACAATGGCCAAGCCTCAAGAGTGACTGATGTGGGTCTTCAAAGGTGTCTACCTTCGCACAAGATTACTCTTGGCAGAGTTGTAGACAGAAGGATAATGATCCTTCTATCTTAAGGGGGTGTTCACAAGATATTCAGAAAGCGAGAACAATGCTGCATGAAGCTGAGTAAATGTTAACTCTAGTGTCTGCCGTCAACTTTTGTGAAGGATGGGGTTATCTTATAATTGTTAGCTCGTTCAAGTCCCCAGCTGAGTTAATTCAGCGAAATTCCTCTTATTATTATTGTATAGCTCTATTTAAGTGTATTAAAGAAATGGTCTGAGACATACGGTTGTAGTACATTCAAAATGATTAAATCAACTTTAGATTTGTCTTTATACAAGTAACAAATTTAATAATCAATTATGTTTTAAAAACGAATAATTGTTTAGAAAAAAAAAGTATTCATCACAGTGCGATGTTATGGTTTTCGAAAAAAATGGACAGTTCACTTGGCAGCTTTTAAGTTTTACTTAGCTGCCAATAGTTTGATAGTTTCTGCTCCTGCTGATGTTTGGTTCTTTGCAGATAGATGACTGGATCCCACTCATCACTGGTCAAGTTTGAAAGTTGTAGCGCGTTCCAAGAAGTGTCAGGGAGTAACTACCAAGCTGGTCCCGCGTCTCTAAGAACCGTCTGATGATGGAGTCTAGCGTCGACCTCAGGCCACTTATACCCTAACTTTTTCCAGAGATAGTACCCTTAGCTGGAGCGGAGCTGTGGCGGGGAAATAAAAATAATTAGATTGCGCCAAAACCTTGCTAACAACTAATTCAAAAACACTCATTACCAAGAAAGACCGTAAGTTCTCTAATCAACTTAAAATAGTCATCAAACCTAAAGGTCTTTTATATTTGGACGTGCGCCGTAATATAACCAAGTAGGTTGAACGGGACGCCCTCGTCAAAATGAGGCAACATTTTATTAAAAAAAACAAACAACCTAAGATCTAACACTCGATGTAATGAATATTCTATACATTGTGAATGATGATTGGGCGTTGGGCCAAGTTCCGACTTTAAAAACCGGTTTACGTATGGGTTTGCGGAACGTTTCCGTAAGTCGGGAAGTGCATATATGTATATATATATATAAGTCTGGCTCATGCACATTTATGAACAACGAGATAGATGAATTCAAATATAGAAATCTACGCAAGTCTGAACCTATGTTCTTTTTTTTAACGACATATTAGATTCGTCTCTAGTTTTCTCATTAGTTATTGACGCACGGCTAGCAAATATCATTCTTTTCCAGACAATAAAGATAGTTAACCGACTCAGCGCAGCTCAAATCTTACAAGTCTTCAAACCACATTTCCGGTCTGGAACGTATCGTCTGCGACTGCAAGTGTGTACTGTAAAAGCCAGTTCCGGTCAAAGCATACTTATAATTTATCACCAACTTCCAGATGTCTCATGCCAACCTCATCAGTTATATGTCGAATTACATGACGAATTTCTCATCTCTTACCGTTGTTTCTACTTTATATTACATTTCATTTCTTTCACATAATAAATTATCTTTTTAAAAATAATATGAGTGGTTCAACGTTGTTCGGAGAGCGTCATTTGCTTTTATTTATGCAATCCGTTTTGCTAAACTTTCTACAGAAATATTAAGAAACGAGCAACCATACCCTCCAAAGTATGGCGGGACATACAAGTATACCTCGCTTTATTGCGCTTCGGTTTATTGCGCTTCGTAGATATTGCGCTTTTTTCAAAATTTTCAATTTTTTTCTTCTAGAACGTGCTTTCTTCCTATAGATTTTGGCGGAAACATCACTTCGAGCGAGTCGATCGGCGCCATTTTGCTTACCACATTTGCACTCTTCGTGTCTCTGTGTCACATTCTTGGAATTCTCGCAATATTTCAAACTGTTTCATTGTTATTACATTGAAATTAGGCCTACTAATAACCGTACAATGGCGCCTAAGTGTTCAATTGAAAGGACGAGTCGCGTGTCTCTCACTTTAAATCAAAAGCTAGAAATGATAAAGCTTAGTGAGAAAGGCATGTCGAACGCCGAGATAGGCAGAAAGCTAGGCCTCATGCCCCAAACAGTTAGCCAAGTTGTGAACGCAAAGGAGAAGTTCTTGAAGGACATTAAAAGTGCTACTCCAGTAAACACGAGATTGAAAAGGAGGCGAGACAGCCTTATTGCTGATATGGAGAAAGTTTTAGTGGTCTGGATAGAAGATCAAACCAGCCACAACATTCTTTTAAGCCAGGGCCTAATCCAGAGCAAAGCCCTAACGCTTCAATTCTACGAAGGCTGAGAAAGGTGAGGAAGCTGCAGAAGAGACGTTTGAAGCTAGCAGAGGTTGGTTCATGAGGTTTAATAAGGGATGATGCCGTATCCACAACATAAAAGTGCAAGGTGAAACAGCTAGTGCTGATGTTGAAGCTGCAGAAAGCTATCCAGAACAGCTAGCTAAGATAAGTGATGAAAGTGGCTATGTGGCCGGGTAGGGTAGTGGGGGTTGCTGTTTTGAATCGAGAGTATTAGATTTTGATTACTAGCTAGCCTGCTAGAGGTGATGATTTCTCTCTACAGACTTACAGGAATTTACCAGGTTCGGGGATAATCCTCTAAGATGTTTTATTTTTAGAGCAGATGGTTATTGTTTGTGTTGCACCTGCAGCGATTAGCTTTGGTATGATACTTTAGTAATTTGTATGATGGCCACTTGCAAAACATATGATTCGTCAACAGCATTTGTGTTCAATGAAACAACTGTTTTATTTAACTTTCAACAAGAACTGGGTTAAGTCAAATGGTAACCACATCAAATTTTCATAATAGCATGTCGACATTTATAAACCAGCATGAAGGTTCAATATATTATTTCTAGGATGCAACATTCCTTTTTCCCAACATCAGGATCTTCCTTTGTAAGCATATCTGTCAATTATATGCCTAGTTTGTTTTCATTGTTGCACATCTTGGAACATAGCCCTACTTGGGTTATGACCGTCAGCTCTATCTTTTTAAGTATGTTATGTTTTTCCTACTTACAAAGTTTTGGAATCCATAAACACTTCCACAATTAATTGAATATACACAACTGTGTCTGAAGTTGATGTCCTCAACTGAAATCTACACTGATTAGACAAAGCATGTCCTTGCTTTTACGCTCTCAGTTCAATACTGCCTAAAAACATGGCTTCGTCTCCCGTTCATTTCTGGGAAAAGGGAAGGACTGAGCTTAACCATTGGTTAGAAATCACGTGACTAACGCAACTCTGCAAGCGAAGCTTGGCCTAAAATAATGCGTGGCGTTTCCAAGCTAAAACTGGCCTAATTGAACATCTGCGTTAAGATTTTCTTTTATCTTCTGTTTCTATAAAAATTTATTTTATGTTAATATAGTCTATATCTGAAAACTCACGGTATACGCGGTTACATACAGATCCCGGGGCCCTGCAAATGTATCCCGTAGGGAGACATTTGAGTACTATCAAATCTTAAAAAATTTATCCCAAAAATTTCTTAAGTTCAAAAAAATGTTCAGAAAAATTTAAAGTTCAAAAAAATTTTCTAAGTCCAAAAATATTTCGGAAAAATTTAAACTAATTCCTAAACTAGGTTCCTATATCTATGTGCGATCAACTTCTCTATAAAAACTTAGGGATGGACATTAACTCCAAAAAAATTTTAACTATCCAGCATTTTTCATCACATTTTTAAATTGGCAACCCTGACCAACAAAAATATTCATTAAGTCATCACTCAAAAATATGGGGAGTGGCAACATTGGGAACATGAACAATAATATCCTATTTCATTATCATAATCCACATGCATGTTATTCCAACAATATAGTTGACACACTGTATTGGACATTGTGGGGGAAAACCTAATTCTATCTCTGTGTCCTCCGAGTGGTTCAAAATTTTATGTTATTTTCACTTCTGGTGTTCTAATAAGTTTTGGTCCTAACTTATTTATTGAGTAAGCACTCCATGTATATTGTAGTAGAAAGTATTCCTGTTTTTTTTCTTCAAAATATCCACATCATCTTTGCAAATGACGATCCAATTGTATAAGTCAGTTAATTTAACCGTGGTTATCCATCATGCTTTCTTTTGTTATTTATTATTGCATATGGGAAACAATTTCAGATCTGTACATAATCATTTTCAAAGCTCAATGTAACAATTTATTCTGATAAGCAATTACAATGTACCAATTAAAATGATTAAAAATCTCATTACTTGTACTTGTTCATTTATTTTTTTTAAATAACCTGGTATCCTTGACAATATGTATCTGTTATCACTTGTTTATCCTTGTATACCATTTTGTATTTCCTTTATTTTTTCTTTTATAAATCCCATATTCTCCATATATATGTGGTGCTCCAATATTTTATAGGTGTGGATCTTTCCTGGTCCTCTTGTTTATACTGGGAATTCATCATTATTTCCTTTCAATGTATGACTTCTAACAATATATTTATCAACAACACATCAACTAATCATTTGTAAACATCAACAAAACTTTCATAATTTTATCGCAATATGAGGTAAAATACATATTTTCAGGATTTCAACACCCACTCTGCCTTCGCAGGTCGAAGGTTAGTCAGAGTTATGTAGTGCCTGTAACATCCGTTGACTACAGCCAGATGGGTGACTTATGGTACCTATAATTCAAAAATCTCGTCTGTCAGTTATCTTAAGTGTGGGGCGGGGTCTATTTCATGGTATCGTTGACAAAGTTTGCAGCATTTCCAATCTAGGTATTCTTTTCTTATGTCATAATATCTCCATGATATATCTGTGACATGTCTATCCTTGGGATAACATTTTTTTTTTTTCAATATCCTCGGGGTGAGCAAATCTCAGTACGTCCAATTTCATCAATCATTTATATTTTCTCTCCTGTAATTCTGGGTATGTTATGAGTATAGTAAATTGTCAATTTATTTCAACTATCTTACAACATTCTGTAATTCGTGATAGGGAATAGTCATTTGTTATACAACAATGTTCATTTTACAAAGGCAATGAGCAAAAATCAAAGAGATATCTGTAGTGAAATTGACAGAGATACAACGGTAAAATACCTCCAAAGATAACATTTAAGGATAAAAACATAATGCGTAGGCTGCGAATAGTACATGATCGCCTAGACCGCGGGTCATCATCCTCCATAATAATTGACTTGCTAGACAGGAGGGGAACGGCGGATCAAAAAGGAAAAAAATATGACTGGAAAGATTGCGTGAGACTAGAAAGGCTAAGGAGACGCAATTTGGGGGGAAACGGAGAAAAGTCACGTTTCCCAAGTTGACATAAAAAGTAAGCAACTCGACAGAAGGGACCATAGATATGTTACGCCACAGTCGTTTATTGGACGCTTTTGCGCGATACCAAGCCCTTGATTTGAATTCAGCGGCTAAAACGCAGATGTTCGAAATATTACAAAATTTAAAAAGTACTTTTTTTCTTAATATTAATGTTAGGAATATAAAAATTAGTTGGCCGGATGGCCTATTCTGAGCAGTGAACTAATATGTTCTTAATTTTACAGACGGATAGATAATATTGAAGATAATGACAAAAGACAGTGTAGTTTACATCATCGACAGACTGTATTGAATCTAAAAGTGTCGCTATTTTGCACAAAAAAACACGACCTCGAGACGCAGGTGTTCAAATCTACTTGGTATGGAGGAGAGGGGATATTGTGGTGGCTGTGTCTAAAAATAACTTTTAACGACAAAATTTTGGAGGGGAGAGAAAGGTTGGTTCAAAAATCAAGTACATTTTGTAGAAACACAAGTAGAGACGGACAGACTAACAGATAAACATCCATACTTGACTGAAGCATGACTGAAATGACTTTAGTGTAGGAAATTTGAATTTAAAATAAACCTAGGCAGTGATTGGCCACAGACAATCATATCATTAGCGCTCAGACGCGAAAGTGGGGCCATTCTTCAATAGTTGTTCAGTGATAGACACAGATTTTAAAGTGTGGTGATTTCCATATGAAAGAAAGTGAAAGAAATTTAGGGACGCCATACTATAGCCAGCAGCTCAGCTGAGTTTTGCTAGCAATTCTGTGTTATTTATTCATAATCTGGTAAGATTGAAATTATTTCCTTATATATTTTGAATATTGTTTCATGTTCGAGTGATTTGATACTGCCATATCGAAATCTAGCCTTACAAACAAGTAGGGATTTGCTCTAGACCCCCCGCCCTAGTCAGGGTCTAGGGACCAACAATGTACATAAACTCCAGCAAGGATTATGCAAGACAGATCAAGTGTTGAGAATAATGAAACATATTACCTATCCTCTTTTAGGGCAGAAAACTAATAAATATTTTTCAGAATCTATGGTCTGGGAGGATCTATCTGATGTAAAACCACCATGGTAAATGTGCTGTTTGGTCAGAGAGATCTGACCTGTCTGTATGATGTGGTTGTTGTGTCAGTGTTGTGTCCAGACGTGGGTAGAGAATAGATTTTGACACATGGCCCATACTTTGATTGCAGAGCTGTGAGTTTCTGTTGTCAACAAAGCAGTGTCTATTCAGTTGGTGACTTTACTCGAGTGTATCTGTGCAGTACTTGTGACAGAGACCACCATTATTGCCCGCCAGCACGGAGAGGTGGGACCACCTGATTTCAGCACCAGAGCTACAACTACAAGATGAGTGAGCCTCTGGTCTGCTGGACATTCACCAACGCTGTGTAGTTACTAATACCCCCATAAAAATTCCCACCATTTTCTGGACACTGTGTAGTCAATATAGACAGGTGTGATGAGGCCACCCCAACAGCACAAACATTAACTATCCTCCCAAGTAGATGACTACTAGAACATTTTAATAAAACTAACTGGTATAGTACATATATATGTACACTATTGCATTTATGATATAATATTCCATGCATTTCTTTCATAATCTCTAAATCCTTTTAAGTTCTGGTCAACCTAAAAAATTGATCCAGAACAAAATAAATGTAATATAATTCTATCAAAAAAATTTTATACACGTGAGTTAGTTCAGTGTATTTTAACATTTATTAATATTATTAGTCTTGTTAAATATCTGTGGGTATATCTATAACCTATTATACCACACTACATATCATAACCCTAGACACTTTACGTAGCCACATTCATAAAAAAAAAAAATTAAGTGTGAGGTCGTAGTGGTAGCAAGAAAGGCCTTCTGACAATTCACAACTACATTTTATCTCAGGAGCCTTCACAGCTGGCCTCATACAATTACATTTAGTAATATCACCATCATACAATACCATCAACACCACTACATAAATTGGGGTCTTGTCCAGGGATAATTAGCCCAACAGTAATATTAGGATCTCCTGGTGGGAGAAATAAAAGTAGGGAAATAAATTGTAAAATTCCCTTTAACATTAAAAGTGTCCCTGCAGATAAAAGTTGGTGAATCTTCACAGCCAGAAATAATTAATTAGTTAACTGGTTAGTTAGAATTAGTTAGACTATAGTCATATAGTAATTAGAAGTACTTAGTGTATTTACTGGTTAGAGATTTATCTTGTATATTATTATATTGTCTAAAAAGTATGGCGGAGCTGGCAAAATTTAGATCAGCTGCTGTGCTCACCGCGAAGGAGATGGGAATGGATGGTCAAATTTTAATTCAATACGTAACGGCTGAATGTGATAAATATATTGAACGGGAAGAAAGGAGAATAGAAAAAGAGGCTGAAAGAAAATTAGAGGCTGAAAGGTTAGCTGAAGAAAAGAGGTTACAAATTGAGGCTGAGACAAAGAGGCTGCAGATTGAGGCAGAAGAAAAACGACAGCAAAGGGAGGCAGAAGAAAAACGACAGCAAAGGGAGGCAGAAGAAAAAAGGTTGACTGCCGAAAGGGAGGCAGAAGATAGAAGGTTGCAAAGGGAGCACGAATTACGACTAAGGGAGCTGGAATTACAAGGCCAGGCTCCTGAAAATGGTGCCAGCCCTTTTGCCTCAGATGCTACGCCCAGTCTGGGAGCCTCAAACTCAGCTATGGGGTTTCATTTAGACCATTTTGTTGAAAAAGACGATGACATAGAGGGGTACCTAGGACGTTTTGAGTTATTAGCTACTACATATGGGTTAGAGAGAGAGAGGTGGAGCTTAAAGCTATCACAGGGATTGAGAGGTACTTCTTATGAAGTATTTGCCAAAATGAACAGGGAAGACCAAGACAATTATGACATGTTAAAGCAGGCTTTGTTATTAAGGTACGAGAAGAATGGTGAATTTTATCGTAAGAAATTTAGAAATGCCAAACTGTTGTCTGGGGAGACATACCACCAATTCTCTGCCAGACTAGAAACCTATTTGGAGAAATGGACGGCTCTGGGGAAGACCCAAGATCTTAAAGAAATGATCATGATTGAGCAATTGAGAGAGTCCATGGCTCCAGACATGAGAAAATTTCTCATGGAACAAGGTGCAGAGAAGTTGGGGGAAATTTTAAATGTTGCTGAGAGGTATCAGGCAGCCCAGGCAGAGGTAAGTGGTGCTAAAAAGAAGCACATAGACAATTTTAAAGCTCCACAGCAATTTAATAAATTTGATAATAGAGAGCAGGGAAATAAAGGTAGGACAAACTTTGAGCGGCCAAGAAATGACTATCGCGACAGAAACTCACAGTTCAATGACCAAAAGTTCAATGAAAGAAAACCGTTGAACCAAGAGAAAAGATGGTGTAAATGGTGCAAGAAGGATAACCATAACACCGAATTTTGTAGAAGGAAACCTTCAAACATTGCTGCAATGAAGTCGGGGACGCAAAGATTAAAGGTTAATCCTAAGGGACAACAGGAACCTTATCACCCCCCAGTTTGTGAGGATGTTATTTGTAATGGGGTCACCATAAGGTGCCTTTATGATACAGGTTTGGATTATGATTCAGTTGTGAAGTCTAGCCTAGTGGACCCAAGTCAGTATACCACAGAAACAGTGGAAATACAAGGGGCGACTAAGGACATACCACTCATGACACTTCCCATCGCAAGGATAACGGTGAAAACTCGCTATGTGGAAGGAGAAATCAGAGCAGCAGTGATAGATGAACCAATCTACCCTCTGATATTGGGGTGTAGATACGTCTTCTTGGGGAACCCCGAGAAACCTGTGATAATGGCGACAGTGCAGACCAGGTCACAGAAGAAGGAGGAAGAAGGTGAACCTATAAATGCTCATCCAGAGGAGATGAGGAAGGCGCAGGCTGAGGATAGGACACTCAAGCCCTGTTTTAAAAAATTGCCCAAATGCCACACACCTCCGAGCAAGGGGGAATATTTCATGAAGAACAAACTATTATATAGGAAGACAGGAACTAGATCCACTGGTCACGGACAGTTAGTTCTTCCCAAGATATATAGGGCAAACTTAATAAGGAGCTTACATGTTGGAAAAGATGGTGACCATGAGAAAGTCGGTACCATCTGCCAAAAGATTGCTCGAAAATACTATTGGCCCGACGTAAATGTCGATGTTGAAAACTTTGTAGAAGCATGTGGCGCATTTCATGAGGGAACACCCACAAAGGGAAAATATGTACAGGACCTAGAAACGCCACGGGGCAACTTTAGGCCTGAAAGGAAAACTAATTATACTCGGGTAGACAAAGTGGAATGGGAGCCCCCTTTTCACACCCAGTCTTCACTTGAATGGATTAACATGGCCACTATGCGAAGGGTACAAAGAAGAAATTTTACCCAGGATAAGATGACAATCCCTCGGTCAGACTTATATAAACTGGAAGAACAGACAAGAGAGCGAAGATCTCTCATAAACAATCTTAAGTGGGGAGACAAACCCCAGAGAAAAATTGGTAGTGGTCGATTTGTGAGTGATGATTCTAGGAAGAAAAGTCCTCATTATAAAGCTTCTAAGGGACGGGACCAGATGGGTTCCATGAAAAATAAGTATGATAAATTAAAGATCCAGATGTAACTTTATTAAGGACCTGGACAGATGAGAAGGCGGAAGAGACTGTTACCTCATCGTATCAATACGTGAACGAACTGACCACTCGTTTGAAAGCTGGATGGAAACTGGCAAATGATAATTTGAAACAAGCCAGGAAGAAACATGCAGCATATTTTAATAGGAAGGCAAAGGACAGGGAACTGGCAGTCGGAGAGAAGGTGCTGCTTCTACTACCCGGAAGCCAGAATAAATTACAAATTGGTTGGCAAGGTCCATATACGGTTCTAGAGAAGGTGTCTAGAACAAACTATAAAATTGACAAAAAGGGGAAGGAAAAGGTTTATCATGTAAACCTGTTAAAGAAGTATCTGGACAGACCACTCCAGGAAAGCACCCCCTTATTGACCTTAGCTATTGCAACCCAGATGCAAAAAGAACCACTCACCTCACATGAATACCCATTACATCCTTGTGAAACAGCAGCACAGGTAAAAGTCAGTAAGCACCTGACTAAAAACCAGAGGGAGAGAGTTCAACAGGTTCTGGAGGAACATACAGATGTATTAACAGATAAACCAGGCCATACAAATTTGCTACAGTATGACATGAAACTGGTAGACTCAAACCCAATCTGTATGAGAGCCTATTCTATTCCGATCGCGAAGGAGAAGGCATTGAAGGAAGAAATAGAGTATTTGTTGAAGGAGGGGATTATTTCGCACAGTGAATCATCTTTTAGTTCTAGTGTCGTTTTGTTGAGAAAACCGTCTGGGGAACACAGACTGTGCATAGATTACAGGAAACTGAATGCTGTCACAGAAGGACAAGTGGATCCATTACCAGACACAAAACAGTTATTTGCCAGACTGAACAAGGCAAAATACTTTTCAAAAGTGGATCTTAGTAAAGGCTATTACCAGATCCCAGTGAAGCCTGAAGTGAGACCTTATTTGGCTTTTAGCACTTCGGATGGACATTATGAATTCAATATGCTACCATTCGGACTGAAAAATGCTCCGAGTGTGTTTTCAAGGATGATGCGCAAATTGTTGGATCCCCTGAATAACCCATGTATCACGAATTTCATGGATGATATTCTCGTCGCCACAGAGACATTTGAAGAACACATTGAAGCTCTGGAGATGTTGTTTGATAGACTTCGGGAGGCGAACGTAACTGCTAGGCCAACAAAATGTTGTATTGGATGCAAAGAGTTGGAATTCTTGGGACACACTGTATATCAGGGTAATATGACACCTGATCCTAAGAACTTGGAAAAACTGCAGAGAGCACCTAGGCCGCAAACAAAAAAGGACGTGCGATCATTTGTGTCGTTATGCGGATTTTATCAGAAATACATCAAGAATTTTAACGCTATTTGTGCTCCTCTGACTGATCTGACTCGCAAGGGACTTCCAGATAAAATTATTTGGACTGCACAATGTGAACTAGCGTTCCAAGAGTTAAAGGAAAAACTCACTAGCAAGCCTATTCTCAAACTGCCTGATTTGACACAGGACTTTGTCTTAAGAACCGATGCAAGTAATGTGGGACTCGGAGGGGCTTTGTTGCAAAGATCATCTTCACCTGATGGGGAACTTAAACCAGTCGCTTATGCAAGCCGCAAATTGAATAAGGCGGAACAAGGATACTCCACAAGCGAAAAAGAATGTTTAGCATTAATCTGGGCAATAAAGAAGTTTCAAATCTATCTGTATGGTAGGAATTTTGTGGTGGAGACGGACCATCAGCCTCTCGTGTTCTTGTCTCAGGCTAAGCATGAAAACGCAAGATTGCTGAGGTGGTCTTTGTTGCTTCAACCTTGTAAGTTTAGTATCCAATATATCCCAGGCAAATTGAATGTCGGTGCAGATTTCCTCAGTCGGCACCCCTGTGATCAAAATTAGAGTAGTGGCAGACGTGAGGAGTAATTTTACCTATGTGTATCGCTGGTTTTGAAACTTGCCATAGGCATGTTTTCAAGTGGGGAGATGTGTAGTGAAATTGACAGAGATACAACGGTAAAATACCTCCAAAGATAACATTTAAGGATAAAAACATAATGCGTAGGCTGCGAATAGTACATGATCGCCTAGACCGCGTGTCATCATCCTCCATAATAATTGACTTGCTAGACAGGAGGGGAACGGCGGATCAAAAAGGAAAAAAATATGACTGGAAAGATTGCGTGAGACTAGAAAGGCTAAGGAGACGCAATTGGGGGGGAAACGGAGAAAAGTCACGTTTCCCAAGTTGACATAAAAAGTAAGCAACTCGACAGAAGGGACCATAGATATGTTACGCCACAGTCGTTTATTGGACGCTTTTGCGCGATACCAAGCCCTTGATTTGAATTCAGCGGCTAAAACGCAGATGTTCGAAATATTACAAAATTTAAAAAGTACTTTTTTTTCTTAATATTAATGTTAGGAATATAAAAATTAGTTGGCCGGATGGCCTATTCTGAGCAGTGAACTAATATGTTCTTAATTTTACAGACGGATAGATAATATTGAAGATAATGACAAAAGACAGTGTAGTTTACATCATCGACAGACTGTATTGAATCTAAAAGTGTCGCTATTTTGCACAAAAAAACACGACCTCGAGACGCAGGTGTTCAAATCTACTTGGTATGGAGGAGAGGGGATATTGTGGTGGCTGTGTCTAAAAATAACTTTTAACGACAAAATTTTGGAGGGGAGAGAAAGGTTGGTTCAAAAATCAAGTACATTTTGTAGAAACACAAGTAGAGACGGACAGACTAACAGATAAACATCCATACTTGACTGAAGCATGACTGAAATGACTTTAGTGTAGGAAATTTGAATTTAAAATAAACCTAGGCAGTGATTGGCCACAGACAATCATATCATTAGCGCTCAGACGCGAAAGTGGGTCCATTCTTCAATAGTTGTTCAGTGATAGACACAGATTTTAAAGTGTGGTGATTTCCATATGAAAGAAAGTGAAAGAAATTTAGGGACGCCATACTATAGCCAGCAGCTCAGCTGAGTTTTGCTAGCAATTCTGTGTTATTTATTCATAATCTGGTAAGATTGAAATTATTTCCTTATATATTTTGAATATTGTTTCATGTTCGAGTGATTTGATACTGCCATATCGAAATCTAGCCTTACAAACAAGTAGGGATTTGCTCTAGACCCCCCGCCCTAGTCAGGGTCTAGGGACCAACAATGTACATAAACTCCAGCAAGGATTATGCAAGACAGATCAAGTGTTGAGAATAATGAAACATATTACCTATCCTCTTTTAGGGCAGAAAACTAATAAATATTTTTCAGAATCTATGGTCTGGGAGGATCTATCTGATGTAAAACCACCATGGTAAATGTGCTGTTTGGTCAGAGAGATCTGACCTGTCTGTATGATGTGGTTGTTGTGTCAGTGTTGTGTCCAGACGTGGGTAGAGAATAGATTTTTGACACATGGCCCATACTTTGATTGCAGAGCTGTGAGTTTCTGTTGTCAACAAAGCAGTGTCTATTCAGTTTGTGACTTTACTCGAGTGTATCTGTGCAGTACTTGTGACAGAGACCACCATTATTGCCCGCCAGCACGGAGAGGTGGGACCACCTGATTTCAGCACCAGAGCTACAACTACAAGATGAGTGAGCCTCTGGTCTGCTGGACATTCACCAACGCTGTGTAGTTACTAATACCCCCATAAAAATTCCCACCATTTTCTGGACACTGTGTAGTCAATATAGACAGGTGTGATGAGGCCACCCCAACAGCACAAACATTAACTATCCTCCCAAGTAGATGACTACTAGAACATTTTAATAAAACTAACTGGTATAGTACATATATATGTACACTATTGCATTTATGATATAATATTCCATGCATTTCTTTCATAATCTCTAAATCCTTTTAAGTTCTGGTCAACCTAAAAAATTGATCCAGAACAAAATAAATGTAATATAATTCTATCAAAAAAATTTTATACACGTGAGTTAGTTCAGTGTATTTTAACATTTATTAATATTATTAGTCTTGTTAAATATCTGTGGGTATATCTATAACCTATTATACCACACTACATATCATAACCCTAGACACTTTACGTAGCCACATTCATTAAAAAAAAATTAAGTGTGAGGTCGTAGTGGTAGCAAGAAAGGCCTTCTGACAATTCACAACTACATTTTATCTCAGGAGCCTTCACAGCTGGCCTCATACAATTACATTTAGTAATATCACCATCATACAATACCATCAACACCACTACAATATCTTCTCCAAAAATGCGGATGTATCTCTATTTCCTTTACCTCTGGGCGTAGCAATTATTCAGTCATTATTTATTTTTTTTTTTCATTATTTAATCTCCATTTTGTGTCCTTAGTACCGTGGTTCCATGGGATTATCATAATCTATTGGTCCTTGTCTACTGATAATCCTTCAATAATGACTTCAAATATGGTCCTCATATGTGTAACAATCATCTGCTCTGATTTGTTCCATGTCCATGGTATTCATAAAATATTCCATTATCTCTTTGTCTTATCTCGTAACCACGAAAGACTAAGATTATTCCTCCAATGTTAATGTGGGGGATTTTGTGCATAAACATTTACAACAAAATCTCAGTTGTGACAACATAAAGTTTCACCTTAATATAAAATGGCATTTTCATCATACATAACCAGTTGCTTCTTCATCTCATGTGTCATTAGTGGTTATCATCCAGTAATGGGGTGTTCAATGTGGGTTCAGCATATACAAATGCTGTAAAGGGGTATTTCATTTGCTAGGTCAGCATGTGCAAATGCTATTTCTTTAACATGGGCAAAGGCATCATCAACAAATAGGTGCAATTTGTTCAATCTGGGGTTAGCATATACTAATGCTCTCAAGGGATTCTTCATTTGCAGAAAATCAGCATGCGCAAATGTCATTGGGGTACTTGTGATATCAACAAAATATTGTTGGAGTATCAGAGATCAAGCTGGTGGGGTGTATGACTGGTAATGGGCAGTAGGAGTAAAAACTAATTTCTCACTCTGAAATGGTGATTTATTTTCTCTTTTTCTTTTCTTTTATGTCGGCTGCTAACCTCAAGGCAGTCAATGTTTTACAATATTGGCTTATCATCATCAAAATGTGTGAGGGTGGCATATACACATAATACATTTTGTAAAAAAAAATTCCAATTGTTTTTTTTTTTCTCATTTGTCTGTTATGTTGTGTCTCTTTTCATTTTTTTCTTTTTCATTTCTTTATTTCTCTTCTGTTTTCTTGTGATTTCTTTTCTTTTCTTGTGATTTCTTTTCTTTTCTTTTTGTATCACAAGTACTAAAGAATGATAAAAATCAATTCACTAAACACTAGATATACTATCAACATTCCTAATAGTAAATCCTAACCAATAGGGCTGCAAGTAATAGTTTAGGTAAGAATAGAATGAATGTTGTAGCAGTATCTGTTGTCAATAAGTGGCGAGGAAAGGGTACATCAAGGATCTCCTGATTACAACATGATTGTAATTCCAAGGAATGAATATGATTGGGATTTAAAAGATCATAAGTCTAGAATGTCGTCTCAATATAGTGGAATGGAAAAATAGTAAGTTAAAGATGTGTAACAGTGGAGTGAAGAAAATCTTATTATAGAGAGTCAAGGTTGGGATATGGAATCTCTTTAGGAGAATGTTTAAAATTCTTGACAGTACTAATATACATCTGGGTCTAAAATAATAATGTACATTGGGGAAATAAATAATCCTGTGGAGAAAGATAGCATAACATGCAATACTAGTTTTGGGTATGAATTATGTGCTGTTAAGAGGAGTCATGGTAGGAACAGTATGATTGGTCAAGGTGATAGAATAAAGGAGTTTAGCATAAATGAGATCACAGAAATATTAGTATGGGGTAAGAAAAAGTACTGGTGTAAAGTGTCTGCATGAAAATGCACTAAGATGCGAAAATACAGGACTCTGGATCTGCAAGGACAAGAAGTCTGGTGAATGGAGCGTGGAATATGATCAGTTACAAAAGTGTAGATCCATGTTACAACAGAATAGTGTGACACATGTGTTATAGGTAAGGTTTTGTAACATTCTAAATATCAAAAACTGTCTGACTAATAAGGGTGTCTGTAAACAAAGAACATTGTATCATCTGTGTCATCTTTATTTCAATAATCCAAATAAAAATGTCTAACTAGAATCCTCCGTGGGCTGGTCTTGATTTCTTTCTGGGCATCAGTATTCTAAGGCTGGAAAAAATAACTTTCTCAGTGAGGCTTTGACATCTTAGTCTGTAAGCAAGTCATTTGAACTGTCAAAAACTGAAAATAGAGTACATGGGGAGAGTTAGTACATTGTTAAACGTAAGTGCACATTCGCGGTGACCGTACATGGGATGGCATGTACATTGAAGACTCGAGGGGCGTGTCTCAGCAAAGCTTCAGTAATAAGTCCTTTAGTTGTGCCGCCATCTCTAACTTTGCAATGTCACGACTGGTTAGGCGAGCATCATACTGAGTAACTGTGGGTGACACTGCATTTGCTGATTGTTGGGGCTCTGAGGACATTGGCGAATGCGGTGATGGCTTAACATCTTTTGATTGCGGTGATGGTTTCACTGTGGTAGGGGTTTGTATGGCTGGAACATCTGTTGGTTTTGAGGCAGGTATATGTTTCGCCTTGATTTTTCTTCTGACCTGGTTGTGCTGAACGTTAGCACCGGTTACAAGGGGCACAGTAATTTGCACACTGTTGTTTTTGACTAGTTGAGATGAGGCTAACACTTCTCGGCTTGGTTTTGGAACATGATTGCGTTTCTTCAGAATCTTTCGTCTGATATAGTTGTGCTGTATACGCGGAATTTCGTTGCTAGGGATTGAGTCATCAGATTCTGTTTTATAGGCGCGTTTGACGCTGGAGCTGACTGGTACAAATAATGTACTATCCGCATCACTGGTTTCAATAGAACTAGCTGTATCAATGTCTGTTTCTTGTTCGTATAATTCTACCATTTCTCTGTCATTATGTTCGTTGGCGTCTGACAAAGCTGTGCCGGGGTTGACACTGTAGTTTCTCATTTCTTGTTGCGTTTCGTCTTCATAAAGATTGCTGGTATATGGTTCAACAATCTGCTTGGGTATAGTTTCCTCAGGATCTGATTGTTCTGAACGAGCAATCTTGTTCTTGTGGTATAGCAGTGTTTGTCCGTCGCTGGTATTCCAACTGGAACTGCCTGAACTGGGGGTGTGATAGGTATCAGCTGACGATTTATCACTGCGGGAGTAAGTTTGAGTGTGAATAAAAGGTGACATAGGAAGGTCTGTTTGTGTTGCTACACAAACCATCGTTGTTTTTGCACAAATTAACTTGGTTTTATTTGTTGCTGGTACTTGTTTTGTTGGCCTGGGTGGAGTATTCCAAGGAGTTGATTGTGCTAAATTTACTTGTTGGTATGTCTTGGCTGTTGTTCCTGGTGTTATGGGACCGATGTGTGCTCTCCATCCGTCTGTTGTTAGGAGGCAAACTTGTCCGTTCCTAGATGTCATGTTACGAAACTCCCAAATTTTTCTTGTTTTAACTGCATTTATGAAATTTCGTACCTCTCCGTGCATTCCCACTTATCTTCTTCTTCAGATGTCATCTTTTCTGTATTATCGACCATTTCAACACTGCACAAATCAAGTAAGTCCTCTGTAACTTGTCTTGATTTTATCCTGACTGGAATTAGACTTTTCTTAAACCTGTCATTCGTTTGCACTGCGACATTCTCTGTCCGAGGCTCTATTCTAATGACTGCAGGCTCAGTTCGTTGTTTCAAATTCAATTTTGGTCTCCCTTCTTTGACTTTCAATGGTTGTAGCTTGATTTCAACAATCTCTTTTATTTCAATCTTATAAACTTTTGCAACCAATCCATCTACTATTCTTATGCAAGGGAAATCGATTGCATAACTTCTACAACGTTTTAATTCTGAAGCGAGGTTTCTCAATGCTGTTCTCTTCTTTCTGTTCTGTATGGTTGTCGAACACTTCTCCATGTTTAAATAGTTGTTGTTGTAGTTGCTGCTATGATGTTCACGGCGGCTAATTTTCCATTAATTGGTCCATCATCCTTCTGCTCTTTAATAGAGGACTGGTCATACGGCAACAAGTTGTATGTGTTTTCCTGCTCAATACCTTTTTTTTTTTAATGAGGACTGATCACGGGCACCAAGTTGAGATGATCGAGAGTATTAGATTTTGATTACTAGCTAGCCTGCTAGAGGTGATGATTTCTCTCTACAGACTTACAGGAATTTACCAGGTTCGGGGATAATCCTCTAAGATGTTTTATTTTTAGAGCAGATGGTTATTGTTTGTGTTGCACCTGCAGCGATTAGCTTTGGTATGATACTTTAGTAATTTGTATGATGGCCACTTGCAAAACATATGATTCGTCAACAGCATTTGTGTTCAATGAAACAACTGTTTTATTTAACTTTCAACAAGAACTGGGTTAAGTCAAATGGTAACCACATCAAATTTTCATAATAGCATGTCGACATTTATAAACCAGCATGAAGGTTCAATATATTATTTCTAGGATGCAACATTCCTTTTTCCCAACATCAGGATCTTCCTTTGTAAGCATATCTGTCAATTATATGCCTAGTTTGTTTTCATTGTTGCACATCTTGGAACATAGCCCTACTTGGGTTATGACCGTCAGCTCTATCTTTTTAAGTATGTTATGTTTTTCCTACTTACAAAGTTTTGGAATCCATAAACACTTCCACAATTAATTGAATATACACAACTGTGTCTGAAGTTGATGTCCTCAACTGAAATCTACACTGATTAGACAAAGCATGTCCTTGCTTTTACGCTCTCAGTTCAATACTGCCTAAAAACATGGCTTCGTCTCCCGTTCATTTCTGGGAAAAGGGAAGGACTGAGCTTAACCATTGGTTAGAAATCACGTGACTAACGCAACTCTGCAAGCGAAGCTTGGCCTAAAATAATGCGTGGCGTTTCCAAGCTAAAACTGGCCTAATTGAACATCTGCGTTAAGATTTTCTTTTATCTTCTGTTTCTATAAAAATTTATTTTATGTTAATATAGTCTATATCTGAAAACTCACGGTATACGCGGTTACAGCTACACTAGGCAATAGATTTTCAATGTGGACGAAACGGCCCTATATTGGAAGAACGTGAAGGCTCAGATGATGAAGATCAGCATTTTTTAGCAATAAATTATTTATAATTTTACAGTACTGAACATTGTTTTTTTTAGACCTAGTGCTATTGCGCACTTAATAGACATAGTGTAAACATGATTTTAGGCTTTTATATGCACTCGGAAGCCCCAAAAAATGGGTGTGACCCGCTTTATTGCGATATTCGCTTTATTGCGGTGGTCTGGAACCGAACCCGCAATATCTCCGAGATATACCTATAATTATGTTGTGGGCTTTCGCCTGCATGCCCTGATGACAGCACTAATTCTCCTGTGGGCTTTTATCTGAATGCATTGCTTGTGAAGCTATGGAGCAACGCGTCAAAAATGGCACGGCGAAACAGTGAAACAAATTCAATGGACTGAATTTGACCAATTAGTTAACATCTGCTTTAGCACAACATTATGTAAATGTACGGATATTATTTTTTTTTTAACTTAGAAAGGTTAAAAAAAGCAAAACCGTTAAAAAAACTTATATGGTCTGTCTCTGAATCATCATTTAAGGAAGTATCAACTTGAGCAACTAAATCTGCCAAGTCACAACAAATGTAACCAACGTCATTCTTTATTCATACTCACCGGAAATGGTAAAAACATGAACAAATTATGTCCAGAATCAAACATCCACCATTATTAAGGAGGGAAACAAATTCCGCGTTTTTTCAACAGGTGCGCAATATAGTACACGGCACGAAAACATGCGCCATGAAAAAAGATTGCAACTTTGGTGGGAAAAGATTATTCAAATGTTAGGGATGCATAAGGAAATTCAAAAGATTAATACATCTTACATCCAATTAGGGTAAATACAAGAGAAATAATTAATTATAGAATGGTAATCCCTATCGATGTCGTCATCAACAGGCAGGAACACAGAAGAAATGCCCCCCTCCCCCCCAAAAAAGACAAATAAATAAATAATGAAGTAAGGTCGTAAACAATAGCTAATATGGCACCGCAGTTTTTCCTCTTATCTCGCCCCCCAGATGTGATTAATTTGTTGTACAGGACATGATTTATAGAATTCCTGCTTGTGCAAGTACATCAGGATATACATGAGAAAACGACAGCCAACGCAAGGTTCTGTGAAATAGTTGTAAACATAGGACTGACCGAGTTTATTCTGAATCTTTCTGTAGGTGTACGGGCATTAAGAAGTGCCGCTTCCTTTTAGTTACTCCTAAGAATATGTATCCATGTGAATACATTTGAATAGTGGTTCCATAGCGGATACTGCGGTAGGGGAATGAAGTGTTAGAGATCTCACTGTACTAGGTCTAGCTTTATGTTGTTTGGTGACCAGTTCTCTTCCACGCTGTCTTTTCCTTCCCTAAATCACGATCAGAGTTGGAGCTCGGTAGACTGGAGTGTGAAACTAGCAGGTTTCGAACCCGGAACTCTGTAATATTGCCGTGAGAGGAAAGCGCTCTAACCCTTCTGCAAATGTTGCATTCATATGTGAAGGCTAATATGAAAGCAGTCATATAGGCGTAAAATACTTATGTTTTAATATGTTTTTAATTTAATTCCAAATTTAATAGAAGAACCGAATGTACTGAAGAAAACGCTACTTGTACAACAGTTTACTGTGTCACCGATGAGAGGGAATTTGTAGCTACTGACCTTATTTTCCTAAACACACGATCTAATATCACGTAAATTGTCACCAGACAAGAGACGAGGAGAACTAAAAAAAAAAAGTGGATCAAGTGCGCGGCTGGAATTAAGAGAATATAATACTGTCCTCAAACTTTAATTTTTATTGGTTTTTTCCCCATTATTAAAAAAAACCGGACTTTAGTCACAGTTGTAAATGGTCATATAGCACCCAAAAAAAAAACAGTAGTAGTGAGAAGACTTAAATTTAATAGCGTATACTAATGTTGTTGCAGTTAAAATGCCCGGCTCAGGTGGTTATTGTCTTGAGGAATGTGTGTGGTGTTCCCGGCATCGGACCCTCCTAGCTTCAGATAGTGAGGCAGTGGTTGCTGCTCTCTCCAGCTAACCTCTACACCTTCGGGTAGTAGAATGAAAGCCTAGCAACTATAGCTACTGTTCAATGGCTGGAATGGAAACAAGGATCAAATGTTCCATTTGCGATGTAATGCAATCTATTAGAGGGCAAGTCCGGAACACAACAGTCAATCACCGGTTTGTTTTACCGTATGATTGCATGTTCACACTGAAGCACTTTGCGCTTTCTGGGAAACCACCACACCCAAGGGTAGATGAGGAAACGACTATGAAAAGAGAATACTTTAATTTGATGTCGGCTAGATTACCTTTTTCGGTCTTTGTCTTTGTGTTGTTTGCATTAATTTCTAGCCTGTGATGTACAGAGCTTACAAGTGAAAGTCGTAGAGATACACACGTATAGAGCTAACAAGTGACAGTCGTAGAGATACACAAGTATAGAGCTTACAAGTGCCAGTCGTAGAGATACACAAGTATAAGGTACAGTAGTTCCACAGCAGATACTGCAGTTAGGAAGTGAAATGTTGGAAACTTTATTATGTTAGGTTTAGTTTTAAGAGGTGGGGTTAACAATTCACTTTCTTGTTGCTTTTGCCTTTCCTAACTCAAGTGCAAAACTAGGTACCCATTCACAGCTGTGTAAGTGTGGTGAAAAATTCTAATACCCATATATAAATTAGAACATAAATGTAAAGCCGAACGAAATACTACGATAGGAAGAAGAATGGAGAAAGACCATTGCTTTCCCAGTATAGATAACGCCTTCGTTGTATAATGGATGGGTGTGAAAAAAAATCGAAAAAAGGTGATTCGTCTTACGGGGACAAAAGAATGAGAAAATAGCCAACGTTACGGCCACAAGGCCTTCGTTGTATAACGCCGTAATGGCTAACACAAGAATCCTACTTGTCCTAATTCGTTCGTTCATAAATAAAAATGCTTAGACTAAACGATACGGCGATAACCGTAGTTCTAAAAATAGAATGTGTAGTAAAATCTTCTAGACGACCTTGATTTTAAAAACTAACATTTGTGCAAAATCGCGCACAAGGTTAGCCTTGGAAAGACAGACGGGCTTAGAAGAAGAGAGAGAGAGAGATAGACGGACTGTGGAACACGGTCACACAAGCAGCTCGCAGTGTGTTTAAAAATTAAACCAACTCGCATGCTGTGCATGGCCAGATTTTTCAAATAAACAGTGATGAAAAAACTAACGATACGATGTTAGGTTTAGAAAACAGGTTTAATTCTTATTAGGAAACCTGATATTTTACGTAGGGCTCCTGACTTTATACTGATAGTACAGTCGTAAAGGATTGAACAGGTGGTAGTTGAAATTAAACACTTAACATCGAAAAAAGATCGTATTATTAACTACGCCACTTAGCCCCTTGAAAATCTTATATTCGTGTACAGGAAGGCTAGGGGACTAGGAATATGTAATAAATTATCTAAAAAGTCCATTAGATAATTAGATATTGGTAATAAAACATATAGAGAACAGAGATACTGTCAGGTTTGGTCATATCTGCTTGGGATGGAATACCTTGAATTTTTGTTGAAACATAGTAGTGACAGGAAGTCTAAGATAGTACGAGGGAGGCCATTGGCTGAACTTTAAAGTTAAAAGAAATTTAATTGGGTGACCTATGAATAACAAATAAATGCCTAGAAACGGAGTAAAAGTGAATGAAAATATTTGAATGACTGTGTACTCTTTTGAAAATATTCAAAACGATTGGCCAATATACTGGATATTGGCAGAAGAAATCTTAGAGGGGACGCCATATCGTTACACAGTGTGAGAGATGAGAACAGGCTGTGTTATTCAAAATTAATTGTGTATTTCCTTACGAATTGTGGTAAGCTAGACATTTTAAATCTGTATTTTATATGAAAATTGAATGTGAAATGATAAATTATGTCTGTATGTGTGTGGTTCAGTAGCAAACATGAGGCAAAGCCTAGATATTGCTCCACCATGTAAAAGCTTGTCAGAGAGGAGTATAACTGCATATTTATATATTGGATTGCCATATAGTAACATAACACCTATCCTATTGTATGGAAGGGATTACAGCTGGAATTGCAGAGGCGTTGTAACCATTTGGAATTGCAGAGGCGTTGTAACCATTAGGGAGAGGAATACTGGTGTATATTGTCACATGAAAAGCTAGCAGTTGGCCTAAAGCGCTGAACTTTATGTTTGTACTGTCATGTACTTCAGTGTGGAATAATAATTGTATATTAGTTATGAAGAAGGAGGCACAACCTTCTCATTTCAGGGACCGTTGTATAGATGGTGATATTGCATCGTCCGGTCTGAGTACTGCGTGATCCAGAAAGCTGGCAGCAGACTCCTTGCACAAGATAGCGGCCATTGTCTATCTTACTATCAAACTGAGAAGCAAGCGAGCAGAGGATACAGGTTTCCTGCAACTGCATTATGAGATAAGAGCTTGTCAGCATGAAAAGACTCAACCTTGAATAAAATAACCCTGAACTGAATTTTATTATATAAAAAGGGACCGAAATTTTAAAGAAACAGAATCTGTGAATCCTTCAATAAGATTTCCACCAGTAACAAACACATGAAGTCATGATGACAACCAACAGTCTAGCTATTAATGACAGTATTACCTCATAATATTACACAACAACACCACACTCATATTGCTATAACAGTCTATGACTGGATAAATATCCCGTGTATAAATACTTGTATATAAATATTGTGATTACATTTTTATTGTGATTCCTGATTCACAAATACAATAGAATCAGGAAAGATATTGAAAGATCATTAATACATTAAAAAAAAAAACTTAACCCTTGACTTAATAAGATAGTCTTTTAGAGTGTTATGTGTTTGTGATTGTCAAAGTGCTGTAAATTGTGGAAATTATTAAAGCAATTGTGTATATGTCAGTTGGTTGTTATATACTTACACTTCATCACTATCATAACCCTAGACACTTAACGAAGCTATTATTCATTTATTCAAGAATAAGTCTGATTGAGATCGAAATGTGGTAGCAAGTAAGGTCTTCTGTATACACACCAAATTTATTATCTTCAGAAACCTTCACAGCTGATCTCATTCAGTACACTAAGTCCCCTATAAATATATTTATTTCCCAATTCACTACAGTAAGCACGAGTGACGGCATCAGGGTTTTGGAACAGGTAACTTTGACTCGAGAAGCCAGCTCTCTAACCCCAGTGTCACTCAACGTTCGTTAAAAGAAAAAGGTAGTTCTATAGCAGAAATTGCCATAGGGATGAAGTGTTAGAGACTTCACTATAATGGGTCCAGCTTTGCGAGGGGGACCAGTTCCCTTCCTTGCTGCCCTTTCCTTCTCTAACTCAACAGCAAAGTCAGGTACCCATTTACAGCTGGGTAGGCTCGAGCGTGTCGATACCGTGAATTGGAATCTCCATCTTTGCCGCAAGATCCCAGTGCAATGAAAGCTCATCTTGCCTTTTGTTTTCCTTTTTTAAAGCACTGTCTGTCACTCCAGCTCTGTCAATACAGCTGCCAAAATATATGTATGATTCTACAGGTGCAATTGTATTATTGTCTCTTGCCCTAGTTCTTAATATATAGAGAAAAAGACTGGTAGAACACGATAAAATGATGAGCACGGTTATTTCATGACACTGGCGAATTATAGACTTTTTGCACAGCAAAACTTCTGAATTGTGTCGCGCAACTGTTTTAAGATGCCGTCTTTCAGGTGGCTAGGGTTAGTGTGTATACTCCCAACTGTTCACGCTGTAGGCAAGTTCCGAAGACTCGTAACTTCCAGTACTGTAGTTGAGTTTTTATCCCGTCTAATTTTAAAAGATCCTCTAGTACACTGTCCGGTCCTATTTTGGAATCCTGTCACGGATTTGTCACCCCTGCTTTGTAGTAGTGGTCCAACAGTGGGAAAACTCAAGAGTATCTAATATGGGTCTTCAAATGTGTCTTCCGTCGTACAAGATTACTCTTGGCAGAGTTGTAGATAGAAGGATAATGATGCTTCTATCTCAAAGCCGATTTCATAAGATATTTCAGAAGTCAAGAACAATGCTGCGTAGGGCAGAGCAATTGTATATATCTTACATCTGATCCGCTGCCTTTCATGAAGAATTAAGCAATTGTTAATTTCAGCTCGTTCAAGCTCCCACCCAGATTTACTCAGTGGAATTCTTCTTATTATGGTATAGCTCTGTTTAGAGTGTATTTAGTAAATTGAGTGAGACAAACATGCAGTACATTCAAAATCATTAAATCGAAGTTAAATTTGTATATTTACAAATAACAAATTTAATAATCTACTAAGTTTTAACAGTTTAAAAAAATGGAATATTCGTTAACAGAAACTACTCATCATCGTGTGATTGTATGGCGTTTTATATAAGAAGTCACTTGGAGCTTTTAGGTTTAACTTAGCTGCAAATGGTAGTTTCTTCTCCCGCAGCTTTTTTGGGTTCTGTGCAAAAAATTCACTGGAGTTCTCGCGTATCTGGTCAAGATTAAAGGCGCAGCACGTTCCAAGTAAGATAAGGGAGTAACTGCAAAGCTGGTCCCGCGTCTCTATGGCCCTCTGGTGATGGTGTCTAGCTCGTTGTCAGTCCACTTCTACCCTCACTTTGTTCCAGAGATTAGTTCCCTCACAGGTACCACCAACTAGTATGGTAAAAGAATAGAAACGAATACCCTCTGAATATTGAATTTCCCGACACATAAGCACGTGTCCCCATCTTCCTATTCCACCATCCCCTCTGTCACAAGGTTATCCCGAAGGGTAACCAAAGAGAGTTATCGGTGTGGTGCCGGCCTTGTCAATGGCTCAGATTTGCCTGGCAACCGGTTGGAAATAGGCAGCAGGAGTGAAGAAGGCGAATGTAAGACTCTGGGATAAATTCCCCGCAGACAGTCCCAGTGATTCTATATCTCGTGACAATATAACTCCTACCACTCTATCCCCCTCTCTATATTATTATGCTAACGAGCCCCCACTCCCCTATTACACTGAGTGAACAGAAGAGGAAGAAAGGAAGAACAGCATGTCTCTTTCGCACACTTTCTTTCCTTCTCTATATATGTAATAACGTGTGTTGGTAAATACAACTACAACATTTATTAACTTATTGAAATATAACAACATTCAAGTACACTAATACAAATGCAACTAGGAATGACATTAACTATCCCTGTGAAGAAAGAGATTAGTTAATGCAAAATACACAAATGAATCTAAAGTCTACACTATGTGATGATGATGAATTTAAGTAACTCCTAAATACTAACAAAAAAAGGATATCTTGTTTTTCTTGGTCTCTTGCTGACTGTCAATAAACTCTGGTTGTTTGTACACAATGGACAAGTCATTGTCTGCCTACAATAGCACTGGACGGTCCACTTGGTTTCGTCAGGTGTCCACGGCTTGTTCTTTTGTCCTTCACAATGCGAGTGTTGACATTGTCCCGAGCGTCCAAGGTGTCCTGTTCATGTGTGATGTTGAACGCAATGTTAGGCGGGTGAGACTTCGTCTGATATGCAGATGTCCTTCCGTTGTGCTGATAGTCTGCTCATGTGGTGATGATGATAGAAATATGTTGTATATTCGTATTTGTTGGTGCATCAATTGTACGGGGAGAATCTGTCCATTACTGCATGGAATTTAGGATCTCGATAAATTTTGTAGGCATTTGGTTTACGAAATCGTCCGTCGGCTCTTGCCACGTCCGCTCAAGATTTCTAAAACGCACTTGTTGTAAAATCGTCCGTTTGCTACTGCAACTTCTGATCATTAAATTTCTCAAAGGCACTTGTTGTAAAATCATCCGTTTGCTACTGCAACTTCAGATCATTAAATTTCACGTGGACAGCTATTAGAAATGCAGCAATCCTTCTGCGTATTTTCTGCTTTCTTTTTGGGTGGGTAGTCGATGATAGAAAGACCCTTCACCGCCTGGTAAATTCCTTTCTGACCCCCGTGGAGTATTGGTAGGTTGTTGCCGTTAATTACGTGTGAGATGCGTGTCGTCGCAGTATCTCGGTCGGCCCTACTCTAAAGCTTGTCCTGTGATTAACGCCAACCACGTAGTAGACTAAGGATGAGTATCTCAAATGGTCCCTGTCTCTACCACTGTGATGGATAAAATAATGAACCCTTTGTAAGTATCCCGTAAACGATGCTACGCCTGTAGTGTCTTGTATGTGAAATCTTATCACAATAAGAAATGACTGCGCGATGTTTACTGCACGATGTTTACTGCACGTTTAACATGTCATGTAAGAGGCAAAATAAAAGTGTCTTGTATTTACTTCGTTATAGTTACTGGAAACTGTGTAATGTTATAAATATAATAATTCTCTGCATGGTGTTTATTGAAACCTGTACTTATGAGTATAAAATATAATATTATAATAAACGTGACTGGTATTTACAGTGTTATATTTATGGAAAATATGTATATATTATCTGACTGAAGTTAAGATAGATGTATAATAATAATGTACAAAATATATTACACTAACCTTGGTGTCCATATACGAATTTCACTGACACAATGTCCTGACTTTTCCTCGTGAAATCTAGAACCCCAAGTTTTGGTTGGCGGACTGCTTCTCTTGCAATGCCAAGCTATACATTGCGTTTGATTTTATATCATCCGAATCGCCGTTGGCAATTTTCGGGTCGTTTCTGATGTCATGTGAATTTCGTTTTTTTTTCCTTAAGTCAGACATTCCGTTCTCATGCTGTGTAAAATTTCCTGTAATATTTTGCTATGGTCGCTCTCATATTTTGCTTATCCGAGACAACTTGTCTGCGTTCGTCTTTTGAGTGTCTGTGCATCATTTAATAGTCTTTACATAATGACATATTCTCACTCTTTTCATGTTGATCCTGGTTCAGACACGGCGTCGCCGTTAATCAAATGTTATTGGGTCGGTTCGATGAGAACCTGCTTATTAAATTACTCATTGTAAAACTGCCTCGCGCTCTGTCCATATATTCTACGGCTAGCCACAATAATATTGCTTGTACCTTCCTGCCTTTGTGAAAACACAACCGAGACGTTGGGGCGATTACCTCGATAATCTATTGACTCACTGTCTACTAGTTGTGAAAACATTTCAGGTGAATGTTGTAGCGTTTAAAGGGCTCACGCCGAGAGTTGTCTATTGTTATGTCAACATTCCTTGTAAAATTGGTGGATATCCCATGACTGTTGACCAACGATTGTCTGTGCCAACAATGAGTATAGACAACCGACTGCCTTCTCATTCAGTGAGAAATTTACCGACAAAATATTACCATTAGTTTTTAGGAATTTAATTGCAGACTTGCTCGTCTCTCGCGACAGATGTCCCCCGCACCAAGTCTTAGCTTGCAAAGACTCCTGCGAGTCAGGATGCAATTTACATTCCCTATTGTCGGCTGTGGTTATCTTCTTCCTATTACTCTCCACTTCATCTTCCTCTTTCCAATCCTCCTTCTCCTCGTCCAAATCATTCTTCTCGCAATCTTCCTCAGTTGCTTCTCCTGCATCAGCTATAAAGAGCGGCTCCATTTCCTGTTTCAATGTCGTGGCCGTGGCCAAGCGTTGTCGCCCCTGCTCGACTACGATCGTAGAGTGGGCTGTGATTTTCTGCACGCCTGCAGATGACTGTCTAGCCGCCTTGGGCTGCAGTACTGAGTTCGGATTTCCTTTATTCAAATGCTTTGTGGCTGCTCGTGTCCTGAAGTTGGCCGCTTCAGTTATGTGTCTATCTAAACATCGCTTTAGCAGAATAATAATATATATTTCCAGCTGGTTCTCCACTGGAATCTTATAATTGGTTCGAGATGCCTTCTCGACCACTGTGTATGGCCCGTGCCATCCAATCTGTAACCTGTTCTGTTTGCTATGCATAAACAGTAAAACTTGTTTGCCTATCTCTAGCTCACACTTAGGACCAGTCGTATTATATTCTCCGTCATGTTGACGCCTCCTCTTCTTCATACGCGGTCTGTTTCCCTTAACAGTGGCTTCCTCACTTTTCCCATGATTTGATGCCCCTCTCTGGCATTCAGGACCTGATCTGATAAATTGATCCATGTCCCTTGCGATTCCCTGCCAATAATAATGGTGGGTGATTCTTTGCGTAGTGATGTATTGTCTGACCTGACCACTAGATTCACTAGCCTGTCCCATACCTAAGATATAAAATCTATATCGGGCTGGTACTACCTGTTGCTTATACTCATATCCGCCCTTTCCTACTCTCCTAAGGAGTTGTCCTTGCTGTTTAAAGCAGTCTCCTGGTTCTGGTGGATTGTCTCCCTTCAGTCTCTTCTTAAAACACGGTTCTACCGATTTATCGTTCATTTGAGCTTGTCTCAGCTCTTGCGGATGGAAGTGAAACTCGTCTCCGTGTCTCTTCTCCTTCGCTTGTTCATGTTTCTGCCCTGCAGCTGTGACTCTTGACTGCCGAGTGTCTTCCAACCGCACATATTTGTAGCCTATAATGACTTCATATGTATGATCATTTAAAACTTCCGTTCGTCGTTCTCCCTTGACCCATCTGCCTTCAATGGGAGTCCGGGCGATAGCCGCCATCATTGGAGGATCGCCGTTAACTGTGAACTGAATTTCCACAGTTCCATCAGTCAATTGTTCTGGTCTAACCAGTCTTGAACTGAATATTGAATCGAATTCCAGCCTGGGATCGAATACCTCTTCCGCTCTTTCTCTATTGACAACGTTGCATTCCGAGGGAATCCGGGCGCTAGTTGCCGTCCCTAAAATATCACTTTTCCTTTTCCGCCCTTTTGCATTAGGGTCCTTGTAATATTCGTTGCCAGGTTTAAACCCCTTCTTTCTCTTGAGTGACCCATTCTGACTGACATCAAATGTCTGGGTGCCTCTCTTCGTTCTGTCCACATAACCAATGTTTCCCCACTTCTCTCTCTTGAGTGACCTATTCCTATTGACATCAAATCTCTTCGTTTCTTTCTTCGATCTGTTGAAATAAAAAGTGTTTCCCCACTTCTTTCTTCTGATAAACAATCTTTGAATCCGCCGACGGATCAATGTTGGCCATTGTTTGTCCTTATTACGTATCTTGTGTATCTTGCCCGTGGAATGGTCATAAATCAAGATACGGTGCAACCCATCTGTCCTTTTGTATCGAGTACAGTGTGTTGTTACTTTCGCGCGTCGGCGCCTTGCCTTGCCTAAAGCGCGTACACCAAGCTGTTTCCTCTTGTGTCGCCTGGTGTCTTTCCTTCTGTCTATCCGCTTAGTTTTTGTCTCGCCTACATATAGAATCGGAGTCCCGTGGGTGTTGAGCTGCTGTATCCCCGCCGGCTCTACCACACTTTTCTCCTCATGATCCTCTTCTACCTCCTTTTGAAGAGAGTCGGGGGGTGCCTCCGTGTCCGTCGTCCACCCTGTCCCGATAATCGTATGTGTTGTTATACCTTCTAAAGGCACACATTTCTCTCCGTAAGTTTTAAAAGTGGTAGGATCTGACTTTTCCTCGTCCTGGGTAAAGGCAGACTTAGGCGATGTGGGCAACTGTCTATTTCCGTGGATAATAGCGAATGCCCGTTCCTGTCCGGTCGCTTCTTTCCACGTAGAAGGGCCGGTGGAGTGAGGTAATAATTGTTCTCCTGATGTCAGGAGACAAGTGCCTGTTTTCTTCTTCCCTGTGATACCAGGTGAAATTTTTTTATTCGCGGTCCCCTTGCAAGATCCATCGGAGTTACCGCTTGCCATTTGAGTAGGCTCTTCTGTGCTTTTGAATAACTTTCCGTTATCTCTGCAGAGTTGCCTGGAATCCATTGAATTAACTACCGCCGGGTGTGCTTTTTCCCCCTCTTTTTCTCGGGACTCTTTGTCCTTCATTGTTCGAGTTTCTATATACGCCATGCGATGGAGAGGAGGGTGGTTTCGGCACTCGCTGGTGTAGTGATTTTTCCTGCGACAATACCGGCACCATTTATCCCCTTGCCTCTGGTTCTGAGAAAAGGATTTGTGTTGAGTTTCCTTTCTATGTGGATTGCAAAGGAAGGTGTCTTTCTTCCCCTGATACCGGCCAACTGGGCCCTTCTCATAATCAGTTTTTCCTGCGGATTTCTTTGCATATGAAGTAATGCAATGCGAAGATGGTGTGTTTTCTAGGCGATATGTTAGCTCATCTGTCACTTCATGGGCCGAAACAAATATTTCCGATTCAAGTCTTGTGGGTTGTTCATACGTTCCACACAACCTCTTCATCCGAAGTTCGTGCTCTCTTTCTGCCCTGATTCTCCTATCCTCGGCCTCTCTCTCTGCCTTGATTCTCCTATACTCGGCCTCTCTCTCTGCCTTGATTCTCCTGTCTTTAGCCGCTGCTAATCTCAATCTTGTTTGCTCTACTTCTACTGCCAGTTTATCTTTTCTCTCTTGCTCTGCAATTTTATCTTTTCTCTCTTGCTCTGCTATGTGCGCAGTTAACAGTTTATCCACATATTCCATAAGTTCTGCTTTCTCTAGTTTTAAATTCATTGCTTCCTGGAAAGCTGCCGTGCGAATTTGCAACCAATCTGCCATGATCAAGCTAGAATTAAATCTGCCTGTCCCAACTCAAAATTATGCGAGAGAAATAATAAATTTAGAGCGACAATAAAATCGTGCCCTTGGCCAAAGGGAGAAACAACAATAAAAATTTCCGTATGCTTCGCTATGACCTTTACACCCGTACAGATAAATGACAATATTAAAGAAAAACTTGGCAATACAATTCTAAGACTGGCTAAGAATACCAGACAAATATTTCTGACCATAAACAGTCTGCCTACCGAGAAAACAAAAACAAAATGTTTCCTCTCAGTGGCTTTAGCCGCTATTGTTCACTTGTGAACAAAAGGACTATACAATGTCGGTTCGCTCGTTTCGATGCGTCCGACTTCAACAATGCCTTTTTTTTTTTAGACCCACGTGGTACTGAAAATCCAGGTAAATTTATAGTGATGACAACCAATCAATATTGGTAACTAGATGTAGTAATTAAGTGCATATAAAGTAATACGGTATAATCTTCTAACATATGTCAATGTCTTATGTAATATGAATATCTAATCTAATTTAATATCTAATATTCTATTCTGTGTTCTTCCCCTCGACCTAAGTAGAATAAGGAACAGTATAGAAGACAGTGAATAGGTTTTATAAAAATTTCAAAAAAGAGTTATTTAATGTTTTAGTCTAGGGCAAGCCCCAAGGTACTATCTCGGACTGCAGCGTCCACTTGATCCCGGACGAGCCCCCACTTAATGTCACACGGTTATCCCGAAGGGTAACCAAAGAGAGTTATCGGTGTGGTGCCGGCCTTGTCAATGGCTCAGATTTGCCTGGCAACCGGTTGGAAATAGGCAGCAGGAGTGAAGAAGGCGAATGTAAGACTCTGGGATAAATTCCCCGCAGACAGTCCCAGTGATTCTATATCTCGTGACACTATAACTCCTACCATTCTATCCCCCTCTCTATATTATTATGCTAACGAGCCCCCACTCCCCTATTACACTGAGTGAACAGAAGAGGAAGAAAGGAAGAACAGCATGTCTCTTTCGCACACTTTCTTTCCTTCTCTATATATGTAATAACGTGTGTTGGTAAATACAACTACAACATTTATTAACTTATTGAAATATAACAACATTCAAGTACACTAATACAAATGCAACTAGGAATGACATTAACTATCCCTGTGAAGAAAGATATTAGTTAATGCAAAATACACAAATGAATCTAAAGTCTACACTATGTGATGATGATGAATTTAAGTAACTCCTAAATACTAACAAAAAAAGGATATCTTGTTTTTCTTGGTCTCTTGCTGACTGTCAATAAACTCTGGTTGTTTGTACACAATGGACAAGTCATTGTCTGCCTACAATAGCACTGGACGGTCCACTTGGTTTCGTCAGGTGTCCACGGCTTGTTCTTTTGTCCTTCACAATGCGAGTGTTGACATTGTCCCGAGCGTCCAAGGTGTCCTGTTCATGTGTGATGTTGAACGCAATGTTAGGCGGGTGAGACTTCGTCTGATATGCAGATGTCCTTTCGTTGTGCTGATAGTCTGCTCATGTGGTGATGATGATGGAAATATGTTGTATATTCGTATTTGTTGGTGCATCAATTGTACGGGGAGAATCTGTCCATTACTGCATGGAATTTAGGATCTCGATAAATTTTGTAGGCATTTGGTTTACGAAATCGTCCGTCGGCTCTTGCCACGTCCGCTCAAGATTTCTAAAACGCACTTGTTGTAAAATCGTCCGTTTGCTACTGCAACTTCAGATCATTAAATTTTCTCAGCTAAAGGCACTTGTTGTAAAATCTTTCCGTTTGGTGGGTACTAGCAACTTCAGATCCTTAAATTTCACCCCCGTGGACAGCTATTTGTTGCCGTTAAATGCAGCAATCCTTCTGCGTATCTTTTACTCTAAAGCTTTCTTTTTGGGTGGGTAGTCGATGATAGAAAGACCCTTCACCGCCTGGTAAATTCCTTTCTGACCCCCGTGGAGTATTGGTAGGTTGTTGCCGTTAATTACGTGTGAGATGCGTGTCGTCGCAGTATCTCGGTCGGCCCTACTCTAAAGCTTGTCCTGTGATTAACGCCAACCACGTAGTAGACTAAGGATGAGTATCTCAAATGGTCCCTGTCTCTACCACTGTGATGGATAAAATAATGAACCCTTTGTAAGTATCCCGTAAACGATGCTACGCCTGTAGTGTCTTGTATGTGAAATCTTATCACAATAAGAAATGACTGCGCGATGTTTACTGCACGTTTAACATGTCATGTAAGAGGCAAAATAAAAGTGTCTTGTATTTACTTCGTTATAGTTACTGGAAACTGTGCAATGTTATAAATATAATAATTCTCTGCATGGTGTTTATTGAAACCTGTACTTATGAGTATAAAATATAATATTATAATAAACGTGACTGGTATTTACAGTGTCATATTTATGGAAAATATGTATATATTATCTGACTGAAGTTAAGATAGATGTATAATAATAATGTACAAAATATATTACACTAACCTTGGTGTCCATATACGAATTTCACTGACACAATGTCCTGACTTTTCCTCGTGAAATCTAGAACCCCAAGTTTTGGTTGGCGGACTGCTTCTCTTGCAATGCCAAGCTATACATTGCGTTTGATTTTATATCATCCGAATCGCCGTTGGCAATTTTCGGGTCGTTTCTGATGTCATGTGAATTTCGTTTGTTTTCCTTAAGTCAGACATTCCGTTCTCATGCTGTGTAAAATTTCCTGTAATATTTTGCTATGGTCGCTCTCATATTTTGCTTATCCGAGACAACTTGTCTGCGTTCGTCTTTTGAGTGTCTGTGCAGCGTTTAATAGTCTTTACATAATGACATATTCTCACTCTTTTCATGTTGATCCTGGTTCAGACACGGCGTCGCCGTTAATCAAATGTTATTGGGTCGGTTCGATGAGAACCTGCTTATTAAATTACTCATTGTAAAACTGCCTCGCGCTCTGTCCATATATTCTACGGCTAGCCACAATAATATTGCTTGTACCTTCCTGCCTTTGTGAAAACACAACCGAGACGTTGGGGCGATTACCTCGATAATCTATTGACTCACTGTCTACTAGTTGTGAAAACATTTCAGGTGAATGTTGTAGCGTTTAAAGGGCTCACGCCGAGCGTTGTCTATTGTTATGTCAACATTTCTTGTAAAATTGGTGGATGTCCCATGACTGTTGACCAACGATTGTCTGTGCCAACATTGAGTATAGACAACCGACTGCCTTCTCATTCAGTGAGAAATTTACCGACAAAATATTACCATTAGTTTTTAGGAATTTAATTGCAGACTTGCTCGTCTCTCGCGACACCCTCTACCTCAGACTATACCCTCGATGAGAATTAATCTTAATCCATCGAGATAAAACTTTCTTTTCATTTAAATTTAATAGCTTTATAATTACTTTAAATTCAAACGAAAAGGTTAATAGTATAGATAGAATATGTTTAAGTTTACATCTACACTAGGTGAAAATTGTTCACAATAAAGATTGAATATATTGTCAGTTACATCTGCATTGGTTGAAAAATGTTCACAATGTAGATTAAAAATGTTTACATAGACATTTACGCTGGTTTGAAACTGTAAATATTATAATTAGAATGTACATCATCTTTCCCTCCCTGCTTCCGACGGAACTTGGGACTACCTATGCTTTTAGTTCTCTTTGCGAAACTAGCAATGAAGCAGTCACCAGCCCTTGCAGTGGTAGTTCATGAAATCATCATTCTATCCGCTGAGGTTGCCAGCCTCAAATGACTTGGACACCCACTAGCAATTTTCACATACTAATATTCATATGGCAATACATACATATTAGTATATTAGTTCACATGTTAGTAAATGAAAAATGTAGAATGTAAAATGTCCACTTACGCCAATCGTGGCTCACAGACTGTTTGCTCAGAGGAATAAAGGCACTGTAATTGGCCTCTTACACGTTTTTGGGGTGTTGTTATGTTAACAATGAATTCCCACTATGACTCCGTCTTTTCAGTTTCCTCAGATCCCGGTTTTCCTTATTAAAATGGTTTTCCTGGGCTCTTTAAGTCCTTCAAGATGTTACACAAAGTTCGGTCTGATATATATTAAATCTGATTCTAACTCTGGCAGTCTGATGGTCTTCTTGGCACAAGTGAATTTTTACAGTGACTTAAAACTGCAAAAAGGTCAGGTTATATTGCCTGTCCTTTCCCGCATTTGTTTATTACGATGCTAAGCAGGGCTCCAATCGTTTCAAACATGAGTGTTTAGGGGGAGGGGGGGGTAATTTCAAATCTATTTCCGCCTGAAATTCTGCGCGTGATGCAAAAGGTCGCCTCTCCCATATATGGCAATAAAACATCCGATTGCCTTCTCTGCAAATGCCTACAATTACATGTTACTTTCCTTAAGGTGTGCAGGAAACGATTACGTCATTCCTGTGTGCTGACAAATAAGTTGTCTTCCTGTAGTGGCTATCAAACATTTAGCGTATTACCATCTTGGCGAAGAACGCCATCTGGCTTTATCAGCGATTAAACAAATACGCTGGGCGATTTTAATGTTAATCTGTAGTCTGATGTCAGCCACACCCGAGATTAACCAACATGGTTGTCGGTCAATATAGCATCACCTGTCTACTCTCTCAGCAGGGATGGTCACGTAAACAGACAGGACGAATTATAACCGAAAGGAGTGAAATAATGTTTGCAAATACAAAATATCTGCTACATAGCAGAGAAAGAAAGTGGTGCCGACCATTTAAAAGAATGTAATTAGTCAGTACAACAAATGTAACCGATTACTGCCGAAGTGAAGCAGAGATTGATCCAAAATAATGTCACAAATCCTGATTCCATTCTTTACACTGGCTGTCTGAGATTTCTCCTTGACGAGATGGAAATGCAGTGCCGTAGTCTTACAATGCTGTAGGTTTTAAGCGAAATATCGCTCCCACGCACATATTTTTCCGTTGAAGGAAACTTCAATCAGAAGTAGTTTATATGAGAATTTAAATGCCAACCAAAAGGGCTTGTGTTAACTCGTCGACAGCAAAGGGACTACACGTTTGAGATCTGGAGATAACCAAAAAGTGAAACTCAAGGCTTGTGAATGGTAAAAAATAAATATAAACCAGTATTTGGCAGGCACTCGTAAGAAAAACAGGTAACTCTTAAACCAGCTTACATGTCCTGCATTAGTTGTTTTTCTAGGAATCTACGGTGAAATTGCTGGCATTGCACGCAAAAATATTAAATCAAAACGCGATTCAAACTTTTTTTTACACTTGCTTCTGTGCTACTGGCAATTAACTTGCCACTACATTTTAGGCTTCTTTAAATTGCTTTTGAAAACTGTAAGATGCAATTTAAATATAAAAATGCCTGTTTAAGACTGGTTAAAATAAAAATAAAACCTTCGTGCTTTACCTATTATTATGACGTAAATTTGGATACGTATTTAGCGTAAGTAGACGTATTTTAAATTGTTCCTGCGACTTCTACCTATCTGCACTGCTCTGTATCTTTGTCGATTCCTTACGTATTTTTAAGACCCCCTTTCTGTGACCTCTCATTGATAATGCCTATTCAAAACTGTAAGTCCTGACTACTTGTGGTGATATTTCTTCGTTTTATTTGTCGAGGGTATCGACGACAGAGCACGATCTCCATATTTCATGCAATGACACTACTGTGGACACTGGATTTTGGATAAGGAAGAAATACTTAAGACTATTAATGATCGCCTGTTAGAGACATTTGTCACTTTGTCCTTCCACGAAATGCCGAGGATGCGGCGCAGACACCGTAGATGGAAGGTATTGAGCCTACTTTCTTGCCTAGCATAGGTGCATAGGTTGTCCATGTCTCGCATCCATATATAAGTGTACTTGTGACGCAGGCGTTATATACTGCAGCTGTGGTCCATTGTGAATTTGGACAATTTTTGGTGATAAGTTTGCCAAATTCATTGTATTTCGGTACTGGCAGTTCACTAGCAGGTTATATTCAGAAGGATCGCGAGTGTTTTTTGTTTATTTTTTTTTTAATTGCTGAGAAAGAGATGTAAATAATTCTGAGAAATGATGGCATATTGTCACAAAATTAACAATGATACAACGTTAAAATATCTCCAATGATACAACGTAGGGATAAAAACTAATGCTTAAGCTGCTAGAATACATGATCGCCCACGCCGCGGGTCATCACCCGCCATGGAAATTAAATTGTTAGACTTGAAGGCAAAACGATCAAAAGGAAAATCTGACTGAACGCGTGCTTGAAACTAGCGAGGCAAAAGGACGCAAATTGGTGGGGAAAGGAGGAAAAAGTCACGTCCCCAAGTTGACATAAAGTAAAGAAATCGACAAAAGAGACCTTGGATATTATACGCCCCAGTCATTTATTGGACGCTTTTGCGATAACAGCCCGTTTATTTGAATGCAGTGATGAGCGCATTCCAGAAAATTCTAGAAAATATTTGAAAAATGACTTTTCGTAATAATAATGTTAGGAATATAAAACCTAGCTGGCCGGATGGCCCATCTTGAGCAGTGAAATAATATGCTTTCATTTATACAGACGGACAGATAATAAGAAAGATATTGACAAAAGACTGTGTTGTTCATATCAGCGAGCGTCTGCATTGAAATAAAATCTATCACTAATTTTCAAAAAAGTGTGGCCTTGAAGACGCAAGTGCTAAAATCTAGTTTGAAAGAAGAGACGGGGTGGGATGGTGAATTGTGGCTAAAAATAACTTTAAAGGCAGAATTGTGTAGGGGAAGGCAGGGTTGGTTCAAAAAAACAAGTGTGTTTTTTTGTGAAACGCAAGTAGAGACGGACGGACCAACAGACAATAAGGCATACTTGACTGAGGTCTGACTGAAATGACTTTTTGGTAGGATATTTGAATTTGAAAAAAGAAAAGGCAGTGATTGGCCCTAGATGAAGATATTATCGGCGCTCAGACGCGCATTTTGTGCCATTCAGTATTAGTTGTCCTTGTAGACACAGTGAATTATTAAGTGGTGTAATTCCCAGAAGCTATTGAAATATTTAGAGGGACGCCATCATAAGGCCAGCAGCTCAGCTGAGTTTTGCTAGCATTTATTTAACTGTGTACTATATTCATAATTCTGAGCTGTGAGTTTCAGTTGACACCAATGCGGTGTCAAATGAGTTGTTGAATTTTACCAGAGTGGACCCGTGCAGTAACATTGGGTCAGAGCAGCCTAATATAGCCCCCAAGCACGGAGAGGTGGGGCCACCATATTTCGTATATTGCCCCCAAGCACGGAGAGGTGGGGCCACCAGACTTCTGATATTGCCCCCAAGCACGGAGAGGTGGGGCCACCAGATCTCAGCACCAGAGCTACACCTTCAAGTTACGTGAGCGCCTGGTCTGCTGAGAGTTCACCAACTCAACTTATTTCCTAACACCCCCATAAAAATTCCATCAATTAACTGGACAATGTGTAATCGCCATAGACAGGGAGTGATGAGGCCACCCCAACAGCACATCCATTAAAAGTTCTCCCACAATAGATTACTACTATAACCAGTAATAATATTAACTAGTCTAGTAACATATATATATGTACACATCTTGCATTTATTATGTAATATTCATGCATTTTTTCATAATTTCTAAACCTTTCATATGTTCTGGCAAAAATAAAACCTTGGTCCAGAACAAATAAATGTAAAAAAATTACTATCAAAATTTTACACAACTGAGTTAGTTCCGTGTATTATAACCTTTTATTAATATTATTAGACTTAGTAAATATATGTGTGTGTGTCTGAAAACTACCACAACACATTACACATCATTACCCTAGACATTTAACGAAGCCACATTCATTAGTAAAAAAGATAGGTGTGAGGTCGTAGTGGTAGCAAGAAGGGCCTTTTGACAATTCACAGCCACATTTTATCTCAGGAGCCTTCACAGCTGACCTCATGCATCACACTTAGAAATATCACCACCATACAATACCATCAAACCCACTACATATATTGGGGTCTCTTTGTCCCGGGATAATTAGCCCATTAAGTATATTAGGATCTCCTGGGGGGAGAATAAGATTAGGGGAACACATTATAAAAATTAAAAAGGTCCCTTAAAATTAAAAGTGTCCCTGAAAATAAAAGTTGGTGAATCTTCACAGCCAGTGGTAGTTAATTAATTAATTAGAATTATTTTAGATTAGAGTAATTAGAAGCACTTTAGTGGTTGAAAATTTTATCTTACACATTGCTAGATTTGTTTAAAAAGTATGGCGGAGCTGGCAAAATTTAGATCAGCTGCTGTGCTGACGGCAAAGGAGATGGGAATGGATGGTCAGATTTTAATTCAATACGTAACGGCTGAATGTGATAAATATATTGAAAGGGAAGATAGAAAGGTAGCTGAAGAGAAGAGGTTACAAATTGAGGCTGATAGAGAAATTAAGAGGCTGCAGATTGAGGCAGAAGAAAAACGACAGCAAAGGGAGGCAGAAGATAAAAAGGCCGAAAGGGAGGCAGAAGATAAAAAGGCCGAAAGGGAGGCAGAAGATAGAAGGTTGCAGAGGAAGCACGAATTACGACTCAGGGAGCTGGAGCTACAAGGCCCGGCTCCTGAAAATGGTGCCAGCTCTTTTGCCTCAGATGCTACGCCCAGTCTGGGAGCCTCAAACTCAGCTATGGGGTTTCATTTAGACCATTTTGTTGAAAAAGACGATGACATAGAGGAGTACCTAGGACGTTTTGAGTTATTAGCTACTACATATGGGTTAGAGAGAGAGAGAGGTGGAGTTTAAAGCTATCACAGGGACTGAGAGGTACTTCTTACGAAGTCTTCGCAAAAATGAATAGAGAAGACCAGGAGAATTATGACATGTTAAAGCAGGCTTTGTTATTGAGGTACGAAAAAAATGGGGAATTTTATCGTAAGAAATTTAGAAATGCCAAACTGTTGTCTGGGGAGACATACCACCAATTCTCTGCCAGACTGGAAACCTATTTGGAGAAATGGACTGCTCTGGGGAAGACCCAAGATCTTAAAGAAATGATCATGATTGAGCAATTGAGAGAGTCCATGGCTCCAGACATGAGAAAATTTCTCATGGAACAAGGTGCAGAGAAATTGGGGGAGGTTTTAAATGTCGCTGAAAGGTATCAGGCAGCCCAGGCAGAGGTAAGTGGTGCTAAAAAGAAGCACATAGACAATTTTAAAGCTCCACAGCAATTTAATAAATTTGATAATAGAGAGCAGGGAAATAAAGGTAGGACAAACTTTGAACGGCCAAGAAATGACTACCGAGACAGAAACTCACAGTTCAATGACCAAAAATCCAATGAAAGAAAACCGTTTAACCAAGGAAAAAGATGGTGTAAATGGTGCAAGAAAGATAACCATAACACCGAATTTTGTAGAAGGAAACCTTCAAACATTGCTGCAATGAAGTCGGGGACTCAAAGATTAAAGGTTAATCCTAAGGGACAGCAGGAACCTTATCACCCCCCAGTTTGTGAGGATGTTATTTGTAATGGGGTCACCATAAGGTGCCTTTATGATACAGGTTTGGATTATGATTCAGTTGTGAAGTCTAGCCTAGTGGACCCAAGTCTGTATACCACAGAAACAGTGGAAATACAAGGGGCAACTAAGGACATACCACTCATGACACTTCCCATCGCAAGGATAACGGTGAAAACTCGCTATGTGGAAGGAGAAATCAGAGCAGCAGTGATAGATGAACCAATCTACCCTCTGATATTGGGGTGTAGATACGTCTTCTTGGGGAATCCCGAGAGACCTGTGATCATGGCGACAGTGCAGACCAGGTCACAGAAGAAGGAGGAAGAAGGTGAACCTATAAATGCTCATCCAGAGGAGATGAGGAAGGCGCAGGCTGAGGATAGGACACTCAAGCCCTGTTTTAAAAAATTGCCCAAATGCCACACACCTCCGAGCAAGGGGGAATATTTTATGAAGAACAAACTCTTATACAGGAAGGCCGGAACTGGAACAAATGGTCACAACCAGCTGGTTCTTCCCACTTCATATAGGGATAAAGTGATGGAACTCGGGCATGCGATTCCCTTCAGTGGTCACATGGGGATCAGCGCCACAGGACAGCGTATAGCTTGTCATTACTTCTGGCCAGGGATAACGGAGGATATAAAAAGATATGTCAAATCCTGCCCAGAATGTCAAAGGGTAGCTCCAAAGCACTGGACTGCTCCTGCAACTCTAGGGGAAATGCCCATAGTGGGAACACCTTTTGAGAGGGTTGCAGTGGATATTGTAGGACCTCTCACTCGGACCAAGAGGAGGAACAGTTACATCCTTACTCTGGTGGACACTTGTTCTATGTGGGGAGAGGCGGTAGCCCTGCCATCAATTGATTCAAAACATGTAGCAGAGGCACTGCTTACAATATTTACCCGATTAGGATTCCCGCATCAAATCTTGACGGATAATGGTTCTCAGTTCAAGGGGAAACTAACGGAAGAAGTTTTTAAGCTATTTCAAGCCAGACACTTTCATTGTAGTCCGTACCATCCGCAAGGGAACGGCCAGGTAGAGAGGTTCAACGGGACTCTCATTTGTATCCTGAGAAAGCTGGCACATGAAAAACCGGATCTGTGGGATCAATTCCTGCCCGCCGCATTGTTTGCGTACCGGGAGGTACCACATAGTTCAACCGGGATGGCTCCCGCAACTCTGCTATTTGGGAGGCCAATAAAAGGTCCATTAGAAGCCCTATTAAGGACCTGGACAGATGAGAAGGCGGAAGAGACTGTTACCTCATCTTATCAATACGTGAACGAACTGACCACTCGTTTGAAAGCTGGATGGAAACTGGCAAATGATAATTTGAAACAAGCCAGGAAGAAACATGCAGCATATTTTAATAGGAAGGCAAAGGACAGAGAACTGGCAGTGGGAGAGAAGGTGCTGCTTCTACTACCCGGGAGCCAGAATAAATTACAAATTGGATGGCAAGGTCCATATACGGTTCTAGAGAAGGTGTCTAGAACAAACTATAAAATTGACAAAAAGGGGAAGGAGAAAGTTTATCATGTAAACCTGTTAAAGAAGTATCTGGACAGACCACTCCAGGAAAGCACCCCCTTACTGACCTTATCTATCTCAACTCAAATGCAAAAGGAACCACTCACCTCACATGAATACCCATTACATCCTTGTGAAACAGCAGCACAGGTAAAAGTCAGTAAGCACCTGACTAAAAACCAGAGGGAGAGAGTTCAACAGGTTCTGGAGGAACATACAGATGTATTAACAGATAAACCAGGCCATACAAATTTGCTACAGTATGACATGAAACTGGTAGACTCAAACTCAATCTGTATGAGAGCCTATTCTATTCCGTTCGCGAAGGAGAAGGCATTGAAGGAAGAAATAGATTATTTGTTGAAGGAGGGGATTATTTCACACAGTGAATCATCTTTTAGCTCTAGTGTCGTATTGTTGAGAAAACCGTCTGGGGAACACAGACTGTGCATAGATTACAGGAAACTGAATGCTGTCACAGAAGGACAAGTGGATCCATTACCAGACACAAAACAGTTATTTGCCAGATTGAACAAGGCAAAATACTTTTCAAAAGTGGATCTTAGTAAAGGCTATTACCAGATCCCAGTGAAGCCTGAAGTGAGACCTTATTTGGCTTTTAGCACTTCAGATGGACATTATGAATTCAACATGCTACCATTCGGACTGAAAAATGCTCCGAGTGTATTTTCAAGGATGATGCGCCAATTGTTGGATCCCCTGAATAACCCATGTATCACGAATTTCATGGATGATATTCTCGTCGCCACAGAGACATTTGAAGAACACATTGAAGCTCTAGAAATGTTATTTAATAGGCTTAGGGAGGCGAACTTGACTGCTAGGCCAACAAAATGTTGCATTGGATGCAAAGAGTTGGAATTATTGGGACACACTGTATATCAGGGTAGCATGACCCCTGATCCCAAGAACTTGGAAAAACTGCAGAGAGAACCTAGACCACAAACAAAAAAGGATGTGCGATCATTCGTGTCGTTATGCGGATTTTATTAAAAAATATATCAAAGATTTTAACTCTATTTGTGCTCCTCTGACTGATCTGACTCGCAAGGGACTTCCAGATAAAATTAATTGGACTGCGCAAAGTGAATTAGCGTTCCAAGAATTAAAGGAAAAACTCACTAGCAAGCGTATTCTCAAACTACCTGATTTGACACAGGACTTTGTCTTAAGAACCGATGCAAGTAATGTAGGACTCGGAGCAGCTTTGTTGCAAAGATCATCTTCACCTGATGGGGAACTGAAACCAGTCGTATATGCAAGCCGCAAATTGAATAAGGCGGAACAAGGATACTCCACAAGCGAAAAAGAATGTTTAGCGTTAATCTGGGCCATAAAGAAGTTTCAAATCTATCTGTATGGTAGGACTTTTGTGGTCGAGACGGACCATCAGCCTCTCGTATTCTTATCTCAGGCTAAGCATGAAAACGCAAGATTGCTGAGGTGGTCTTTATTGCTTCAACCTTATCAGTTTAGTATCCAATATATCCCAGGCAAATTAAATGTCGGTGCAGATTTCCTCAGTCGGCACCCCTGTGATCAAAATTAGAGTAATGGCAGGCGTAAGGAGAGATTTTGTCTATGTGTATCACTGGTTTTAGAACTTGCCTTAGGCATGTTTTCAAGTGGGGAGATGTGTCACAAAATTAACAATGATACAACGTTAAAATATCTCCAATGATACAACGTAGGGATAAAAACTAATGCGTAAGCTGCTAGAATACATGATCGCCCACGCCGCGGGTCATCACCCGCCATGGAAATTAAATTGTTAGACTTGAAGGCAAAACGATCAAAAGGAAAATCTGACTGAACGCGTGCTTGAAACTAGCGAGGCAAAAGGACGCAAATTGGTGGGGAAAGGAGGAAAAAGTCACGTCCCCAAGTTGACATAAAGTAAAGAAATCGACAAAAGGGACCTTGGATATTATACGCCCCAGTCATTTATTGGACGCTTTTGCGATAACTTAGCCCGTTTATTTGAATGCAGTGATGAGCGCATTCCAGAAAATTCTAGAAAATATTTGAAAAATGACTTTTCTTAATAATAATGTTAGGAATATAAAACCTAGCTGGCCGGATGGCCCATCTCGAGCAGTGAAATAATATGCTTTCATTTATACAGACGGACAGATAATAAGAAAGATATTGACAAAAGACTGTGTTGTTCATATCAGCGAGCGTCTGCATTGAAATAAAATCTATCACTAATTTTCAAAAAAGTGTGGCCTTGAAGACGCAAGTGCTAAAATCTAGTTTGAAAGAAGAGACGGGGTGGGATGGTGAATTGTGGCTAAAAATAACTTTAAAGGCAGAATTGTGTAGGGGAAGGCAGGGTTGGTTCAAAAAAACAAGTGTGTTTTTTTGTGAAACGCAAGTAGAGACGGACGGACCAACAGACAATAAGGCATACTTGACTGAGGTCTGACTGAAATGACTTTTGGTAGGATATTTGAATTTGAAAAAAGAAAAGGCAGTGATTGGCCCTAGATGAAGATATTATCGGCGCTCAGACGCGCATTTTGTGCCATTCAGTATTAGTTGTCCTTGTAGACACAGTGAATTATTAAGTGGTGTAATTCCCAGAAGCTATTGAAATATTTAGAGGGACGCCATCATAAGGCCAGCAGCTCAGCTGAGTTTTGCTAGCATTTATTTAACTGTGTACTATATTCATAATTCTGAGCTGTGAGTTTCAGTTGGCACCAATGCGGTGTCAAATGAGTTGTTGAATTTTACCAGAGTGGACCCGTGCAGTAACATTGGGTCAGAGCAGCCTAATGTAGCCCCCAAGCACGGAGAGGTGGGGCCACCATATTTCTTATATTGCCCCCAAGCACGGAGAGGTGGGGCCACCAGACTTCTGATATTGCCCCCAAGCACGGAGAGGTGGGGCCACCAGATCTCAGCACCAGAGCTACACCTTCAAGTTACGTGAGCGCCTGGTCTGCTGAGAGTTCACCAACTCAACTTATTTCCTAACACCCCCATAAAAATTCCATCAATTAACTGGACAATGTGTAATCGCCATAGACAGGGAGTGATGAGGCCACCCCAACAGCATATCCATTAAAAGTTCTCCCACAATAGATTACTACTATAACCAGTAATAATATTAACTAGTCTAGTAAAATATATATATGTACACATCTTGCATTTATTATGTAATATTCATGCATTTTTTCATAATTTCTAAACCTTTCAAATGTTCTGGCCAAAATAAAACCTTGGTCCAGAACAAATAAATGTAAGAAAATTACTATCAAAATTTTACACAACTGAGTTAGTTCCGTGTATTATAACCTTTTATTAATATTATTAGACTTAGTAAATATCTGTGCGTGTGTCTGAAAACTACCACAACACATTACACATCATTACCCTAGACATTTAACGTAGCCACATTCATTAGTAAAAAAAGATAGGTGTGAGGTCGTAGTGGTAGCAAGAAGGGCCTTCTGACAATTCACAGCCACATTTTATCTCAGGAGCCTTCACAGCTGACCTCATGCATCACACTTAGAAATATCACCACCATACAATACCATCAAACCCACTACACATATCATGCTACAATTAACCAGCGCCCATAGGTGCAGTTTGTCAACTTTCTCATTTAAGATGAGCAACGGAGAAAGGGGAAGTGACGGCTGCAGTGAGTTGTTACCATCATCGTCATCATCATTATAATCATCATTATTATCATCATTATAATCATTATTATCATCATTATCACCATGACATTTGTGTCATCACAAATTACCATCCACGCCTTTCTGTTCAGTGCCTTCTGTGCAGTCGTTTCACATTTTTAAAAATCTCTTTCCTTCATTATCATATCTTTACCAATCGTCCTAGTGAGTATCGTAAACCTACTTACATGATCTGCTTCCGTATAATGCCGCCAACACTTGTAAATAAATAAACAACGGGGGGGGGGGGGGGGGGGGGGGGTGGGGGGGGGGGGGGTCAGGTATTGTTCCTGTGCGTGATGTTGTGCTTAGCTAGCGTTATACAATGTGTATTATTTATTTCAGTGCTACTACGCTATCTGAACTTTATCCCTGGACGTTCCTTTGAACAGAGTAAAATGAATGAAAGACAATTACTGATCGCGTTCTACAGCAAGACACTGCAATCGATGAATCAACAAGGCCAAGGTTGCTGGAATTCGGCATCAAACGTAAGACTTAGCAGAGATTGACGTATGAAAGGATGAATCCGTTGTGCATACAAAAAGCGTGCTATGTGAACAGTTAGCATTCATACCCTTCGACATATGCTGAGGTAGACTGAGCTTTTCTGGGTTTGCCCGGAGTGCCATCAGTTCGATTCTGATCAACAATAGCTATATTAATGACTGAAATGATGAGACAAGATGCTCAGTTGTGAAACTGATAGAAACAGCCAGGCATGTACCAGAGGAACTGAAGATGAGAAGACATTAGTGTTTGATAGGGCACACGCACTGAGAAAAACCAGATGATAGTATAAAAAGATAAGACTCTTTTGGAATCCACAGAGTAAAAGAAATAGATAGATGCAAAGCACAAATGGAGAAGAGAAATGTAGGCAGAAATAACAGGGATAAAGAAATCAGGGAATGACACAGACCAAGAAGGCTTGGAGCGTATTAACAAAATAATGAGTGGAAACCCGAACCTTGTAAACAGTAAATAAATAAATAAATAATACACAAAGGTATGTTTCAGGCACCAGTGCGAAATAAAGAAGTAGAAGACTAGGCTACAGAAAAACAACTGAAGTGAACGGCTTACCAGGAATCGAACCCAGGACCTTCCGAACGACACCACCGTCTAGCTGCGGACGCGAATGATTACTATCCTCTCTGCCAACTAGGCACCAAAGTAGTGCTTCGTAGACACAGGTCTTGCACGATCTCCCCACGTAACCTGGATATGTACCTAAGGTCGACCCAGACTATTTATAGACGCAATCATTAGATCGTGCTAGACCTCTGTCTACGAAGTGAACTTCCGAGTGGCAAAGCGGTTAGAAAGCTTACCTCTCTGGCAAAGTTATCAAGTACTGGGTTCGAGACCTGGCTGCGTCATGCCCCAGTCAACACAACTGTAAAATGGGTACCTGACACTGCTTTTGAGTTAAGTAAAGTAAAGGCAGTAAGTAAGGAAACTGGCCATCCCAACCTCATAAATCTAGACGTAGTAATTGAAGTCTGTAACACCCCACTTCACTACAGTAGTACTTGCTTTGGGTAAACATTTACTGTTGATGGTAACGCCTGCAGTTTTCCTTAAGCATTGAACACCATTTGGTGAAATCTTCCTTTCCTATGGTTTAGATCAGTGCTTCTTAATCAGGGGTACATGCACCTCCTGGGAGTACGAGACCCACCTTCTGGGGGTGCAAGGCATGCCGGATAGTTTATAAGGCGAATCGTCATTAAACACTCCGAATATAAAATACTCAGAACTCAACTAATTTGTAAAAAATAGAGTATTGATAACAATTAGATACCGAAACTTTGTCACATTTTCTAAACAACATTTTCTTACAACGTATTTTTATCGTTTCTTGCGTGCTAGAAGATAATTTTCTGAAGTATAAAATCAACATTAATACAGTACAGGTCTGATCACTTATTTCCATCATCCTCGTCCTCATCCTCATCATCATCATCATCAAAAACTCAAACAAAAACGCTCAACTCTGCACCACATTTCGTATGTGCACGATCTTTGGATAATACAGCCGTTGAAGAATATTTAATACTTAATCAAGACAAAAAAAGGCTGCTGGAGAGATTTCTGTTTAAATGGCTCATACAATATTGTTCTCACCATCCATCATCTAACATTCGTCATCACTAACCTCTATGCTCCCCACAAAGCACGAAGCCACAACTGCATCTGATCCTCAAGAAAGAAGCCTGCTCCATGCAGTCACAAGCGGGGGTTTCTGTGGCAGTTTGTTATACATGATGATGTTGCCAGCCCAACCTCGTGTTAGTGGCTTTTACGACATGCCTAATGATGCACTCGTCCCATTCTTTCTTTCTCTCTTCAGTGACCCCCGGGAACTACATCGTGCTGTATCCAGTATTGTCTTCCCTTTATCTAATATGGCTGGCCATTAAATCCACACTGTCTACAATTGATATTAATATTTTGGTATTAATTCTGCCATATTGGGCGTTGGGAATTTTTAATACATAATTACTAGGTGAACATGTTCGTGCAAGAACAAAATTAAATCTCTGAATATAACATCTGTCTGCGGTCATCCTAACTCTGATGCGAGTTTTGCTTACAGACATACAGGCACCGCTTATCGCGAAGGGAACTGTTTAGCTCTTCTCTTTAAAAGTAAGCACAGATAAACTGTTAGGAAACACGCAGACGCATATGATAATCTCTTTGTAATCATACAAACGCACTTCTTTTTGATAACGTAAAGAAAAACGCACCTCTTATTTGTAAAGTCAAACTACTTGTACTTTATAATGTGAAGAAATCCGCACTTTTTCCTGGAAAGGGTACAAGCGCACTTTGTTATGTATTTCATGTATTTAATGTTTTTTGGCATCATATGTATTTCTCCTTAAAAAACAGATTTGACAGTTTTAAAAGTACTGAAGTATTTCTCTGTAGATCAAGTGCACTCTTCCTTTAGAAAAACGTTTGACACACTATTCTCTTCCTAAAAAAAAAAAAAAAGTACAGACTCATTTCTCTTTCAGACGTGAGAAAAATTAAAACCTGTTACATTAGTATTTTCCGGTTTAAGTTCTTTATTTACATTTGTGTTTTTGTTCTATTTGTTTCTAACTACGGAAAGTTTTTCTAAACATCTAAGTCTGGAGAGGTCATTTACTGATTGGATCTACTGCGGGATGCCTTCTATTGAATGAAAGTAATTAGTTTCTGCATATTGACTACAATGGTGTCGAATTCTTACACTATCTATTATTTATATCTCCAAAAGACGCAGCTGGGATGGTTAGTAGCTTTCTTGAGTCATACCTGACTATGGGAATGCACCATTGAGGTGATAGCTCTCAGCTGCTTTATGTTACCTGGTTGTTTTCGTTTCTCTTCTGCTTGTTGTGAGAGCTTCTTTTTGCCCAATCTAAGATGGCGCCTTAATGACCATGGTCACCTTGGTGCAATCGACAGTTTGATCCTCCCAGGTGGCTGGATTTATGTCCAGTGACTTTGTGTCTCCCTTGTACACATATTTGAATCTCAGCTGTGGTCGCCCGGCTGTTCATTTATCATCTGCCAGATGACCGTAGAAAATATCTTTGGGGATGCGAGTATCTTTCATGCGGCTGACATGACCATTCCACAGTAGTCTGCACAGTCTTTGCAGTGTATACATACTTTGGAATTATCATTGGTTTCCGTTCCAACGCACAATATGCGGCCTTTCGTGCTATCAAGTTGCGTTTCTTAAAGATGTTTGTCACCTCTTCGGCTCATCTTTTCCTGGATGGCCATATATTCTTGATTGCCTACATTGTGAAATAATATGCCAAAACTGCTGGTTTATTGGTATTCAGATTATAACGTGTCTCACAAGTGTCTTTTGTGTCTTTGAAGACATAATCTTGTATTTTTCTGTTTGGGCTCTTGACTAATAAGGACTTGGCAGAATGATGGAAACACGAGTACAAAATACCAGCTCTGTAAATACACAATGAAAAGACAAAGATTATGAGAATAAATGCAAGAAATGATAACAAGGTTGAACTTGAAGAAACACCACTAAAAGATGTAGAATCATACACATATCTTGGAAGTAATATAGACAAAGTTGGAGGGACAGACAGTGATATCAAAATAAGAATACAAAAAGCAAGAGGAGCTTTCATTGCATTGGGAAACATATGGAGAACAAGAGAAATCAAGTCCAACACGAACATAAGAATCTTCAACTCAAATGTGAAGTCAGTCCTATTGTATCGCTCTGAGACACGGAGAACAACAAAAACAACAACCAAAAAGCTACAGACTTTTATAAACGGGTGCTTGCGTAGAATAGAAGGACTGAAATGGTATGACAAAATCCCAAATGTGGAATTGATGACAAGAACCAGACAAGTGCCAGTAGAACAAGAGTTGAGAAGAAGACGCTGGCGATGGATAGGACACACATTGAGGAAACCTGTTGATAGCATTACAAGGCAGTCCTTGTTCTGGAATCCACAGGGAAAGAGAGGCAGAGGTAGACCAAAAAACACATGGAGAAGAGAACTGGAAACAGAGGTGAAAATAATGAGGAAAACATGGAAGAACTTGAGCGGATGGCACGGGGCAGGAGGACCCTGCATGTGTTTGTTGAAGGCCTATACTCATTGGGGAGCTAAATGGTATTGATTGATTGAAGCTAGCCACTAACTTCCAAGACTCAGACATCCTGGCGCCGAGTTACCGGATAAAATAGCATAATATTGATGATATATTTATGCAAATATTATGATCTGAAAGCCAACCCCTCGTCGATTCTCTTGTAATTCGGTAAACATCTCACGTGACTCCCATGAATCTCTGGAGAGATATAGAAAGAACTGATCCGCTGCTCTGTCAGCGTTGTCATTAGAGGAATAAGGAAATGTTGCATTCAGGACCGACAATGTTATCACGTAACACAAAATGCTACACAAAACACCACCAAGTGCTGTGGCGGAAGTTTCTGTCTTGAAAAAAAGGGGGCGAAGTTATTAACAGATATGGTAACCGTATTCCTCTTAATGTTGTGGAGAAAAGAAAAATGAAGGTAGTAGTAATATTAGTATTAGTAGTGTATGTATGTAATAGTAGTAGCAGCATCACCTTCAGCCATGATAACTGTTGTAGCAAATATTTTAAAACCGCTTCTTACAGTTAGGATGAAGTTTATCACTATTATTGAGCGTTCGATCGCCAACGTGGCTAGAGTGCTTGTCCTCTCCCGGCAAGGGTCCTGGGTTCGAAAAACTGTAGCGCCACGCTGCAGTGTACCCCGCTGTAAATGCGTACCTGACTCTGCTCTGGAGTTAGGGAAGGAAACGACAGCGGGACGGGAGCTGGTTACCCCACCCCTCGCTGCTGGACTTAGTATACTGAAGACCCTAACACTTAATTCCCCTTACGGCCGTGTCTGCTATGGTGCAGTGCTCCGCAACCGGTGTGCCGCGCCACACTGGTGTGCTTACTTACTTACTTACTTAGTCGTTCCCCTTCTACCGTGAGGTGTAGAGGTTTGGAAGAGAGAGCGCCAGACTATTCTATCGGCTGTCTTCCTCCTGGCCTGGTTCCATTCTAGTCCTCGGTCCTTCAACGATTGTCTAATGTTGTCCTCCCAGCGGACTCTGGGTCGTCCTCGGGGTCTGGATCCTTGGCTCTTTGTTTCCCATGCTTGTCGTGGTAGCCGATCTTCTCCCATTCTGCAGACATGGCCAAACCATCTTAGTTGGGACTGTTCTACTTGGGTCTGTAGGGGGTGGCATTTTAGGCCTTGACGTATCGTCTGGTTGCGTACCATGTCTCTTCTTGTTACTTCAACCACCTTCCTCAGATATCTCATTTCTGAGGTTTGGATCTGGCTTTTATGGGTTGTAGTCATTGCCCATGACTCGCATCCATATGTCAAGACTGGGACATAGGTGGAGCGGTATACAGCCATCTTCGTTTTCTTACCAACCTCTCTCTTGCTGAGGAATCCTCGATTTATGGCCTGAAAAAGTCTCCCAGCTGCTGCTTTTCGAGTGGCCAACTCTTCTTTGATGCCTCCCTTTCGGTCTATAATAGCTCCGAGGTATTTAAAGTGGTCGACCTGCTCCAGGACCTGTTCTCCCAGCTTAATCTGATGTCTTCTTTCTTCTCGTGATATCACCATGGATTTTGTTTTAGAGCTGCTTATGACCATCCCTCTCTTCTCCAGCTCTTCCTTCCATACTTGCAGGTTGGATTGGAGATGTGCCTCTGATTTAGCAATCAGGGCAACATCATCAGCAAATGCCAGCTCTGAAATATAGACCTGTCTCATCTTCCAGTACCCCACTGAATACTTTCTTGTTCTCTCCTTACATGCCTTGATGACATCGTCCATAAGGAGTATGAAGAGGTAAGGTGATAGGATATCGCCTTGTCTTACACCAGTGGTGGTCCTGAACTCTTCTGACTTATGGTTTGCTGTCCTCACATAATTTCTGCAAGACTTGTAGAAGCTCTGTATAGCATGAATCAGAGGTGCTGGAATATTCTTCCTTGCCAAACAGTCCCAAAGTTTGCTCCAAGGGACCCTGTCAAACGCCTTTTCCAGATCTATGAAACAAAGATGGATCTCACTCTTATACTCAAGGGCCTTTTCACTCAGCTGTCTGAGTGTGAAGATTAGGTCTTGAGTACTTCGGTTTGCTCGGAATCCGCACTGGACCTCATCCAATTGTGGCTCAGCTAGGCGTCGGAGTCTCTGCTCTAGGATTCTAGAGTAGATTTTTCCAGGGACACTGAGAAGGGATATGCCTCTATGGTTTCCACACTGTCGATTGTCACCCTTTTTGAAAATTGGTGTTATTATGGCGATCTCCCAATCCTTTGGTATGGTCTTGTTGCACCATGCTGCCTGTAGGACCCTTAAGAGTAACAGGTCGCCTGATGCTCCCATGTACTTAACCATTTCTGGTGTTATACCATCATGCCCTGCTGCTTTGCCCATCTTGATTTTCTCCAGTGCTGCCTTCAGTTCTTCCATCTTTATGTCATCTTCATCACCATTGGTTTCCTCTTCTGTGCTAGTGGTTATCATTTCTGATGCTTGACCTTGCTCACCATCAAGGAGTTCTGAGAAATATTCTTTCCATCTTTCCATTACTTCCTTCGGGGCAGTAAGCAATTTGCCTTGCTTGTCCTTTATAAATTTGAGAGGGCATTGTTTTTCCTTCCTCATGTTCTTTAGGGTCTTATAGAACAATTTCTGGGTTTCTTGTGCATCTTTTTCTAGCTTTTCTCCAAATTCTTCCCAGGACTTCTGTTTTGCGGCTTGCACTTTGTTCTTTACTTCTGTTCTGAGTGTCACATATTCTCTATATTTTTCCATTTGTCCTGTTGTGTTTTTAGCTCCTAAGTATTGTTTCCATGCCATTTTCTTCTCTCTTATTTTCTCTTTGACTTCCTCTGTCCACCAAGGTGTCCTCTTTCTCTGGTTCCCAAGTCGGACTTCACCACATGCTTCTGCAGCAGCTGTCTTTATGATATCCTTGAATTTAATCCAGAGGGTTTCCAAGTCATCAGGTTGTTCTTCTGTGTTGTTCACCGCTGCAGCAATAAGCCCCTGATATCTGGTCTTAATTTCTGGCTCTCTCAGCTTGTAGGTCCTAATGCTCATTTCTCCTGCTCGTTTACTTGGTTTCTTGCGTGATGTTGAGCAGTTCCTAGGCTGAGCAACTCTTTCAGTTGTTCGTTTGATTGTTAGCAGGTAGTGATCACTTCCAATCTCTGGCCCCCTCCAGACTCTTGCATCTCGGACATATTTGAATGAGCTTCTCCGAACAATGGCATAGTCAATCACTGACTTCTCATTCTTTGTTGGTTCACATCTAGTGTATGCATGTATGCGCTTATGGGGGAACTTTGTGTTTGTAATGATCAGATTCTGCTCACTGCAGAATCTAAGGAGTCGCTTTCCATTGTCATTGAGAGTGTCTTCTCCATATCTTCCGATAACTCCACCCCATCTAGCATGGTCATTTCCAACTCTGGCATTAAAATCTCCGAGCATGATAACTTCATCTAGGCAGTCATCCACTGTCCTTTGAAGCAGCTCGAAGAATTCCTCCTTGACCTCTGCTCTCTCATCCTCATTTGGCCCATACACTATGACCAGGTTGACTATGGTTTCTCCTTCTTTTAGTTTCACAACCATAATGCGCTCTGAGACAAAGTTCCACCCCTTGATACTATCTTTTTGATTTTGGGCCACAATGCAACCCACACCCCCTTTAGCTCTTTCGGATATGGGTACACCACTGTAGAGCAGCGTGTTGCCATTGAGATCCATGACTCCTTGTCCTTTTTTCTTTGTTTCCGTTATAGCCAGGATTTATAGTTTTGCTTTCCTCATCTCTTCCACCAGCTCCTCTTCCTTCCCATTTATACTTCTTGTGTTCCATGTTCCATAAGTCGTAGTCCGTAGTCCGTTCCAGTTCGTCGCCTTTAGAATCAGTCCGGTTTTCTCTCTTGTGTTACTCGTAATCGTGGTTTAAAGCAAACAGGTGATTGGCCTGTTGTGCCTTTGCATGGTGGAGGGGCTGCCTCCTTACGGCCTCCATGCAGGCCACCCTCCTCCTTTTTCATCCGGGCTTGGGACCGGCATTGGCGGAGTTACACTGGTGTGCTACGAGTGTCTATATGGTGTGCCGTCACACCATGTAGAATACACCATACATAGTTACATGTTTTAGTGACATATTACGAAAGATTCGTCCAATTTTACAAATAATAATTTCGAGTTATTATCATCCACGATTTCATCACATAGAAATCAGGGAACATTGTCTTATGACTGCAGCGAATTTTTAAATCTTTACCTTACTCACCTACATAAATATTATGGTGTGCCCAGTGATGCAACACGGTTTTAACATCAGGGAGCGAACGTATAAAACATAGTGCCACCCAAAATCTCAAATTGCTAATTAAGTACTTTAAATTTCCTCATACACATGTACAGTCCCAACTTTAACGGTTTGGCCATGTCTGCAGAATGGAAGAAGATCGGTTACCACGGCAAATATGGGAAACTAAGAGCCATGGATTCAGACTTCCAAAGTCCGCTGGGACGATAACACTAGCCAATCTCTGAAGGATCAAGGAATAGATTAGAGCCAGGCCATGAGGAAAACAATTATAGTTTAATATGGCCCTCTCTCTGGTAAACCTCTACACCTCAGAGTGGAAGAGGAACGACTGAGTAAGTTAGTGGTAAACACATTTACTTTGACCTTCAAAATGCAAGAATTACATTGTATATTGTTTCACGATATGTTTAATGCATCCATCGGAGTCGAATTGAAATTAGGTGCTCAGCTGTGCATAAAAAGCGCAGTGGGGGCAAAAATTTACCCACATACTAATTTGGAGACCTGATACTTCACCCTCATTTGTACTTTGGGAACCTAAACCTCGAAGCTTGAGATGAGAGCGGAATTCCATTTCCTGCATTCTAAAAACATAAGAGAACTATCTATGAGGCACCGTAAAACCATTCTATTAACTTCTCACTCTTTTCTTTCCACCGTTTGAAGACCAGTCATAACTGTTCTATCTTTGAACAAACGAAATTTGTTAAGGAAAAGTACACCTTATTCAAAACTGAAGGAGAAGCGGAAACAATCCGCACAATAAGTAGTAATCAAAGAGACTGAACAATTTTTAATTTTCCCGGCAGTCAACATTTGTTACATTTAAAATAAAAATAAAAAAATATATATATATATAAATTCTTAAGATTGATTACACACGCTTTTGTGGTTGCCAGAAGGGCCGGCCTTGAGCCGATTTAACCGATTTGACCCCATCGGGTCCCTCACTCTGGTTGCTACATCCAGCTTTGGAAGAAAAAACAAGACCATTAAAAAAAAAAGTGTTATGTAAAAGTAGGTCTTGTTTTAAGGTTGCTTGTGCAAACAAAAATATGAAAAAAGGCCCCACTTTTGGCGAATATGCTCCCTTCCCCCACCCCAGTTGCACTACTGAGTGTGTGGTGGATTTTTGAAGGACAATTAAGTGTGCTGTGAAGTAGTAACAGTTGCAGAACACTGTGCTATAGGACTACCTTTACCTCACACCGGTAACCCGTTTTCGCTCTGAACGCCAAACGCAGCCATAAAGAAACTATTAGCGGCGGAGCTAAAAGTTTGCGTTACTACTCGTAGATTACAAATTAGAGCAGTGTTTCCAATCCACGTTTCCAAGCCGCCTTACCAGGGGTTCCGCGGGATACATTGAATAAATAAGTAAACATATAAAATAATGCAGAATTTTTAATTTTACGATTGTACTGTAAATACTGGATTTGTCCGTGCGGTTCTAAATGTTATTTTGTTTGACCAGTTAGTACTTATGGTTACTATCAAAATGCAAGGGTGGGTCATGAGTGGCATAATATCTTCCTGAAAAGGTGTACTTATGGTACTATCAACTACTCTTTCTGAAAATTGTTGTCCATTTCATGTCCGTTGGGGAGGGTTCATGAGTGGCAGAATGGAGTATCATTTAAACACTAATAACGAAGCTTTTAAATTGATCAATAAAATTATAAATAGCGTTAAAATCGGCAAAAACATTGCCATAAGTTGATTTTAATATTTATAATGTGATGTGTGAGCCGAAATCTGTTTTCAAAGTATGACGTTTAAGAAAAATCTATTAAACTCATTCTAGAAATATATGTATATAAATGAAAACTTGATAGTGAACTAAGTAAGAAGGAAAACAGAAATGTTCATGTCTACATTTATTTGTAAATAAATATTAGACAAACATGAAGGTATTTTTTCAGGCACTCGTAAGAAATAAAGAAGTAGAAAACTAGACAACAGAAAAACAATAGACGTGAGTGGCTTACCCAGGACTCGAACCCAGGACCTTCCGTGCGACAACCCCGCCTAGCTATGAAAGCGAATCACACTATCCTCCCTGCCATCTAGGCATTGTTATGTTTTGGAAATAGGAGTTTTGCCTTATTTTGGCTAGGCAAACCCCGTTCAACCTAGGAACAAGATCCGTCGGTTATATTAGGATGTATGACAACAACAAAAGCCCATGTGGTCTAGTACTGTATCAGTATGTAATCAGACTGATAAAAAACGGTTATTCTAGCATCTTAAATATACATTACATAAGAAAAAGTCGCAAGAGCTGATACATCAAACAAGGGAGAAAATGTCACAAGAAAGAAAGACGTAGATGAAGGAAATTAACAGAAGAGTTGATGTTGTATATGGGCAGTGAAAAAAAACGAAAAAAAAAACAATAACAACAACAAAAGAAAGAACGAAAACAAAACAACAAATATTTAAGATTAGAAGCAATTTATACAAAAGTATTAAAATGAAGGTGACTAAATTACCGAATACAGACTCGAAAACAACAAATTCTAATTTAAATTGACACCATCAACAGCAATCAACTGCAAAGAAAAATATTAATTTGAAATATAACACGAAACTGAAAATAAAATGACATTAATTACCCTAATTATAACCAACAATTAGGTTGAACAGAGTAGACCAAGATCGTGGATGAGCGGAGGCAGTGAAGTTTAGCTGACACTAGCCAACTCTCCTCGCATCACTTTTATTTACAGAAACCACTGCTATAAAAGCATGTAAATGCGTGGTGCAGGATTCTCCTGTTGGGAGACCAGCTACTGTAGTGTCTCCATGCTCTATTAAGAGCGACAATGAAACGATGACGAATGTAGATGTTATAAAGGACCGCAGTTCATGTAGCATGATGCCACGGAGATGTGGTTTTACAGAAGAATGTTAAAAATACCACGGACAGCCAAAAAGAGTAATGAGGATGTCATGAAAGAGACCAACGCGGAAAGGAAACTTATTCAGAAGTTACAAAGAAGCAATCCACTTGTTTGGGGGCGCATGTTATGACAAAAGGAAAGCTGGACTATATCGTAACAACTGGTAAGATTGAAGGACAAATAGATAGATTAAGGCACAGAAAGCAAATACTGGACAGTTTGACATGGTGGCATGGAAAGAAGTCAACAGCAGAGTTGGTAAACTGTATTGGAGACAAGAAGTTGTGGAGAGACACGATCTCCTATGCCAGTAAGCATGGTGCTTTAAAAAGAAGAAGAAAATGCTAGAAGTGAGTAAACGATGAGAACATTCATAAAGTATGCTTAAAAACACTCCGGGTATTTAGTTGACAAGTGGGAAAAAGAAATACAGACCTTTTGTACAGAGCCTAGGAGATCAAGCACATCAGACAATGGAAGAATAAATGGATTGAACATACGCAACGAAAAACCACCTGTTATGAAAACCATCATACATTCACTGATGAAATCCATCAGTTATGTAAACCACCAGGCATACAGGTAAAATTTCTTTTTTCTTCGGCTTTTCTGCCATTACGAAACTTGTTGAGTTGGAGTCATGAGCTGCAGCTTCTTTCTCAGGCATTCTATCCTGGCCCGGCATGAATTTAAAGCATCCTTACATTTGGTCTCAAGCTTGAAGGAGGAAGGGAGTCGGCATACTATGCCATCCATGAGGATTCTCCTAATGTCCTCCTCCTTCTCCTGTCTCCATAATGCTCCTAACAGTAGAGCATGGAGCCAACATTGAAGTAGGTCTTACAGAGCCTGCAGCGCTAACATTCTGTGTTCTGGTTGTGAGCTGTCCCAAAGCATCGTCACGTCCTGTACAACGCCACTCCAAGTTGCCCTCGGCTGTTGGCCATTCATTGTGAGATCCTCCTGCACACATCCAGCTAAGTAAACACCGAGTTAAGTCTGTTCTAAAATGATTCCTCAAGCTTAATGTGCAATGCTGGGTTGTGTTAATGTGCAATGCTGGGTTGTGTTAATGTGCAATGCTGGGTTGTGTTCATGTGCAATGCTGGGTTCTCAACATAGGTAACTCAGTGGTATTAGTTTCTCTACGCCAGTGTTCTCAAACGGTATGTCGCTGCACACTGGTGTGCCGAAAGCTAGTCAGAAGTGTGCTGCCAAATTTTGATTGTAAAAAATATGTCCAATATTCCTCCACGAATCAAGATTATCTACGCCTCCAAGCAGGCTCATATTTCACATTGAAAACAAGGCACTTGCATAGTAAAATTTAGGATCTATCTTAAATTTTTCATTTGTTGATATATACTATTAAAATATATATTGTAATATAATTTGAATAAATTCTATTTAATGTAGTGTAAACTGTATAATACTAACAATTTCCGGTTAATTACACGAGAGTCCATCATTAAGACAACAGGTGTGCCACGACAGAAATTAACATTGCCAAATGTGCCACAGCCTGAGAAAGCTTGAGAACCTATGCTCTACGTTTTACTTACTATGACCGAGTCCATCTTTAACCATTTGCAATTATAGGTCTCTGTAATCCTTATCACATTTTGATTTCATTTCTCCCATCACAAACTGAAAATAAAAGTTGTGTAATGTTGAACTTATTCCTCTACTGTGGATAAAACCCAATTTTATCTTTTAACGTATTCATCATTTGTTTGGAGAAACTAAAAAAAAAAAAGATTAGTTTTGTTAATCTGACTGCTTACAATTCCCACAAGTTTATGTACATTTTCTTGGATAGAATCAAATCTACTAATGGATAAGTTTGACGTCTTCTCTTTCAAAATAAAAAGCTGTATCCCAATAGAGTCTATTAAGCTTTCCTGTCCTGTCTGTCAAAACTCGCTAATTCCTTGTATATCTCTATGTCTATTTTTTATTTTCATTATCAGTTTGGATTGCCACCTCCGCTCCTTCTGTTGTTCAAAGATTTCAGCAGTCAATTCTAATAATGGGTTTATGTAGAGAGAGAGAGAGAGAGAGAGAGAGAGAGAGAGAGAGAGAGAGAGAGAGAGAGAGAGAGAGTGGGAGAGAAATAGTTCGTCTAGGTCAAGCTTAACCTGTTACCACTTTCATCAATTCTTTCATCGTTGTCATCTGTGTTGGAAGAGTTTCTATGGTTAAGATTTGTTCCTATCTCTAGTTGAAAATCCGTAGGCAGTTGGAAATCGGAAAGAGTAGGTCATACGGCCGCTGCCTTGATAAAATTTGAAAAATTAGGAAACAAAATATTTATAGAATGTTGCACAATAGAAGAAAATTGTAGACCAGTGTAAATGTTAAGACATTGTTTATGAGAAATGGAGATATCCTTGCACATGATAAATTGTGATGGTTTGGTTTTTAAGGACTTTCTTCATTGCACAAGGACAACTCCATCAGTGCTCCGATCTCCTCCCTTAGATCACACAAGGAGGATATCAGCACAGTGCACGAACTCTAACACTGGCGAGAATCACAATGAATATGATACATTCTATAAATATATTTGGTGGGTAGGTTTCTAACGTTTTTAACTTTTTGCCAGGGCAGCGGACTTATGGCCTACTCTTTACGATTTCCACTGCCGTGGGATTTTTAAGGTGCACAACTTGCACACGTGACCTCCTATTTTTTTCGCCATTATCTGAGAAGGCTTGGCATCCGATTTCACTACCAATAAGACCGGGGGAAACGCAGGGGGGGGGGGGGGAAGGACATGATTAGGACCACTGGTTCAGAAAAAAAAAATTTCCATAAATTATATTCCTTCTACTGGGAGTCGAACCCGGTACCTCTACAATTCGTGGCAGACGCCATACCTCTTAGCCACTCCGATCCCCTCAAAAGTTGTGATGAAGTAAGTGTAACCGGTGAGCCCTATTGTTCCACTCAGCGACGATGTCATGTTGGGATCTTTTACTTGAGACAGTGTAAATACGTTACTTGAATAAACTGTATTGAAATCATCGTGCTAAAAAAAGTTACTGTCCAGGGAAGTACGAGCAACGTATCGGATAAATGCTAGTAGCTAGGTAGTCCCACAACAGATACTGCTGTAGAGGGGTGAAGTGTTAGAGACACCACTATACTAAGTCCAAGCATCGATAGGTGGAATGACCAATTCCCTTCTTCTCTGCCTTTTCCGTCTCTAACTCAAGAGCAAACTCAGGTACCCATTTACAGCTGGGTAGATTATAGCGTGTCGATACCGTGAATCGAACCCGTCACCGTTGCCGCGAGAGATCAGCTGCTGTAACCACTCTGTCAGCCGGACGCTGGATGCATGCTAAAAACTGTCAAAATAGAAGACAACGTCAGAATCAACAGAAGGTTTGATTATGGGAAATAAGAATCTGGAACTCTATCGATCACAAAGCTGCCGGACTACCTGATGTGGCACACTGCCACAAAAGAAAAAAAAACTAGTAAAAATGGGTTACGTGGACGAATTCACAAATAGATAAACCACTTCATTCACAGCCTGTATGCCAAACACAGTGATATCTAAGCCATAGAGTGAAATTAGAGCAAGGATTACTCCAAGGCTGCGCAGTACCACAGAGATTGCTCCTGGTCTATATCAAAGACATAGTGGACAAAATATCAGAGGGTCTACGGTAAGCTGATAGCATAGCGTTATGGATATCAGAAGAAATATCAAACCGTGAAAAACAGGATCCAGGAATCCTTACAAAATCTACATGAATGAACACACTAACAGCTGCTAAAAAAAAATAAATGACATGAAAACAACGTACACAATTTTCACACTCTCAAACAAAGACCGAGAAATCACATAAACGTCATCAGACCTAAATATCTTTTACATTTGGACATTCGCCCTATATAACGCTCTAGGTTGAGCGGTACGCCCGTTGCCAAAACGAGGCAAAATTTTATTTTAAAATAAAAAAATCACATTGAAACTAAGTTGACATAAGCCGCTAAAAAAAAAAAAAAAGGCCTGCATTCCTCGAGACTTGATTGATTGGACAGACGACTGAAATGAACAAGTGAAATTGATCAGTGTCAGCTAACACATAGACAGCCAGTGATCCGAGGAAAAATACAACTAACAGGAACTGTCTGTCGGGCAGACTAGTGCCGCTTTATCATATAAGAGTTACGCCAACTAAAATTTGGCCGCCATTTTCGACTGTACCCGAATAGCAGGAAAATGGACCCAATCGCGAGTTTCAGACCTAATATGCATTTTCGTTTAGGTTAACTAATAATTTGAAATAAAATTAGATGCAAATACAGTAGCACATATTTGTACTATTCTTTGTATTTCAACTAACAAAACAAAAAGAATAAAACTAGTTTACTTACCGTTTTATTGAATAGAATCAGTAGCGTGAATTTTTAACACATATTCCGTTGAATTTTAAGTTCCGTTAGAATTTCACTATTTAGCAACAAATATTCCGTACGAATTGCAACACTTAGCAAAACATACTACCTTATAAAATAATATAATAAAAATTAATTACAATTTTATTATATATATATATATATATATATATATATATATATATATATACAGACATATATATATATATATATATATATATATATATATATATATATCTTTTCTATAATATATAATATATTATCTATGATCTCATATATATGAGATCATAGATAGTATATTATATATATATTATATATATATATATATATTATATATATATATATATATATATATATATATATATATATATATATATATATATAATATTAATATGTGTGTGTGGTGAGCTTCTAAATACAATATCTAAATTATAATATAACAGTATAGTGCATAAAGTCAAGATAGAATAGACTAAAAAATTTTCGGCGAGAATCGTGGGTTGTCGCCTGCGCATTCAGCTTATTATTTGCTAACGCATAAGCCGAACAAAACGGTACCCTATTTTTCAAACTCGTCCTTGACATAAACGAACCACTTTTCCTAGTTCTAAGAAATATTTGCCTAACTGCATTTGGGGAAAGGAGGGGCAAGGCTAGATAACACACGCAAATAACGTCTCAAATTGGTTCTAACTCTACAACCGACATGCACGCTTTGCCATAGGCGGGTTTCCCAAATACGATGAAAAAATTAGAAATGTGGACACTACGGTCATGGAAACACGCTTAAGCTCTTATTGCGAATGACATAAGCTCTCGTAGGTAGTTTTAAAAAAAAACAACTAACATAGAAGAAAAAAAGATAGAATTTTGAACCAAGCCACATAGCCCCATAAAAAATAGTATATTCGTGTACCTGAAGACTTGCTGACCAAGAATATGTTGTTAGTTATCTAAATAGTCCAATAAATAATCAAATATTGATAAAACAATACATAGAGATTCAGAGATACTGTCAGGTCAAGTCATATCTGCTTAGATTGGATCGCATATTTTTTGGGGGAAAAAATTAGGTCAAAGCTATGCTAAGATGGTACGAGGAAGGGGATTGGGTGGAATTTGAAGTGAGACGAAATATTATTGGCCGACCTCGTACTAAACATATATCACCCGAGTAACGTAATAGAAAATTGAATTGTATTTTTGAAAGACTTTGTTTACAAGTGAAATAAGGAGTAGTTGATATTGGGGAAAAAGCATTAGTTGGGGACGCCATTTTCTAACAAAATTTTGACTAGTAGCGATGAGATCAGGCTTGTGTTGTGAAAACCATATTTCTCAAAAGCCTGGACATAACGGCAGATCGAAAGTGTGCCAGTCATCGTTCACTGTGTATTTCATTGAATAAATGTGGTAAGATTGACTTTATTAACATGTATCTAAAATAAAAATTGAATGTGAAATAATAATATATGTCTGTAAGTGAGTGGGTCTATAGCAACCATTAGGCAAAGCCTAGAGATTGATCCACCGTGTGATAGACTGTCAGAGAGGTGTAAAACTACAAGAAAATATGTATGATTGTCATCAAGGAGCATAACACCTATCCTATTATATGGAAAAGATGACAGCTGGAATTGCAGTGGCGTTGTAACTATTAGGGGAGAGGAATACTGGTGTACATTGTCACATCAAAAGATAATGGTGGCATAGGTTGGTATAAATCTATGACCCTTTTCGTTTGTTTGTAATGTACCTGTACTTAAATGTGGAATAGTATAGTATACTAGGTATAAAGAAGGTTGCATAACTTTCACATTTCAGGGTCCTATGTACTGACGTTAATGTAGTACCAAACGCCTGAGAACTGCTCGATTCAGGACTCTATCTGTATACTTCGAGCCCATGCTAGTGGCCATTGCCTATCAAAAAGGTGGGAAAGATTGTCAAGCGAGCACAGGAAACGTTCTACCTGTATTCTCCTGCCAAGATAAGTTCTTGTTCGGCACCTGGCAGCTCAACTTAAAAGAACTTAAAAGAACTAGAAAATGATATTAAAGAAAACTGTGCCTAGTATTAATATTTCCACAAGTGACAAACCAAAACAGACATAACTTAAAGGGAGTGATTATAACCAACAACCTATGGTTTAATACCAGTATTACCTCAAAGTAGAAGAATACAACTACACACTTATATTAGAATAATATTGTATGTATGGACAGAAGATCTACTGTGTTATTGGAATGTTGTAAATGATTCTTTTGATTTCACTTTTGATTGTCAGTCCTGGTTCAAAATAAATTAGAATCAGGATAATAAATTGTAAAAAATTGTATTTACACAAATTTCAACCACAGTCTTAATTAAGATAGCCTTCTAAAGTGTCGTTTGTATGTTATTGTTGTAGTACTGTTGGTGGTTGTGGATAATAAACTATTTGTTTGTATGTTTGTTGGTTATTACACATTACACCCTACATTCATAACCCTAGACACTACACGAAGTCATAATAATAATAATACTATAGATTAATTTTGAATGAGATCAAAAGGGTGGTAGCGGAAAGGTACTCTGAAAAGTTTACAATACTATTGGTTGAATTCAGGGACCTTCATAGCTGATCTCATTTAATACAATAATAACAGATAACAACAATTCATAACATCAAAACCCACCACATATATTGGGGGCTCGTCCGGGATTGAATTTCTCATAGCACCAGCTATATTGGGTAGCTAGCTTCTGGGATTTTAAATTCTTAAAATATTATCAATTATATTAGGAATCTCAGAAAGTATAAAACTAAAAATACTCCTTTTGTGGAAATAAAACAGTGGTTGAGCTATCAGTGCCTGTGGTTGTTCTTGGTTACCATTAGAAATTGTTAGCCATAATTAGAAATTTGTATAGTTGGAAATTGCAAAGGTTGCATAGTACAAAATGGCTGATCTGGCAAAGTTTCGATCTGCTGCTGTGCAGACTGCGAAAGAAATGAATATGGAGGGTCAAGCTTTGATCCAATATGTAACTACAGAATGCGACAAGTATATTGAAAGGGAGGATAGGAAGATAGCTGAAGAGAAGAGGTTACAAATTGAGGCTGACAAAGAACTTAAGAGGCTGCAGATTGAGGCTGACAAAGAGGCTAGGGCATTGGAGGCAGAAGAAAAGAGACTGGCTGCAGAAAGAGAAGAAAAGAGACTGGCTTCAGAAAGAGAAGAAACGAGACTGTCTGCAGAAAGAGAAGAACAGAGACTGGCTGCAGAAGCAGAAGAAAAGAGATTGGCTGCAGAAAGAGAAGCGGAAGAAAGGAGATTGGCTGCAGAAAGGGAAGATAGGAGATTACAGCGGGAGCATGAGCTACGACTAAGGGAGTTAGAATTTCAAGGCCATGCTCCTGAAAATGGTGCCAGCCCCTTTGCCTCAGATGCCACTGCTAGTCAGGGGGCCTCAACCTCAGCTATGGGTTTTCATGTAGATCATTTTGTTGAGAAAGACGATGACATCGAAGGGTACTTAAGTAGATTTGAACTTTTAGCTACTACATATGGGTTAGAGAGAGAGAAAGGTGGAGCCTCAAGTTATCCCAAGGGCTTAGGGGAACGGCTTATGACGTTTTTGCCAAGATGAGCAGAGATGACCAAGACAATTACGACATGCTAAAGCAGGCTCTTTTATTAAGATACGAAAAGAACGGAGAATTTTATAGAAAAAAATTTAGGAATGCCAAACTACTGTCGGGTGAGACTTATCACCAGTTCTCTGCACGGTTAGAGACCTACTTGGAGAAATGGACTGCTCTGGGAAAAACCCAAGATCTTAAGGAGATGATCCTTATAGAGCAGCTAAGAGACTCCATGGCTCCAGACCTGAGAAATTTTTTCATGGAACAAGGTGCAGAGAGGCTGGGTGAGTTACTAAATGTCGCTGAGAGGTATCAGGCAACCCAGGCAGAGGTAGTTGGTAATAAAAAGAAACAGGTAGATAATTTTAAGGCACCTCAAAACTTTAATAAGTTTGACCATAGGGAACAGAATAAAGGTAACCACCAGTTTGATAGGCCACGCAATGACTATAAAAATAAAACCCCACAATTCAATGAAAGGAAATATGATGAAAAAAACCTTTTAATCAAGGAAAGAGATATTGTAAAAATTGTCGGATGGACAACCATAACACTGAAAATTGTAGAAGGAAAACTCCAAATTTCGCTGCGATGAAAATGGGGAGAAAGGGAGTAAAGGTCAACCCTACTGAACAACAGGAACGTTACCACCCCCAGTGTGTGAAGATGTAACATGCAATAGTGTCACCATAAGGTGTTTGTATGATACTGGATTAGATTATGATTCAGTTGTGAGTTCTCACCTGGTGCAGGCAGATCAATACACCACAGAAACAGTGGAGATTCAAGCTGCAACCAAGGACGTAGCGACCATGACACTTCCCGTCGCCAGGATAAATGTGAAAACGTAATATGTGGAAGGAATCATAAAAGCAGCAGTGATAAATGAGCCAATCTACCCTCTGATATTGGGGTGTAGATATGTCTTCTTGGGGAATCCCAAGAGACCTGTGATCATGGCAACAGTGCAGACCATATCACAGTCTAAAAAGGAAGAAGAGAATCCGATAAATACCCATCCAGATGAGATGAGGAAAGCACAGGCGGAGGATAAGACCCTCAAGCCTTGTTTTAAGAAATTGCCCAAATGTCATACACCTCCAGGCAAGGGAGATTTCTATATGAAGAACAAACTGATATATAGGAAGGCTGGAACTGGATCCAATGGTCACGGACAGCTGGCCATTCCCAATTCATATAGGACTAAAGTGTTGGAGCTAGGGCATGCGATTCCCTTCAGTGGTCATATGGGGATCAGCGCAACAGGACAGCGTATAGCTTGTTATTATTTCTGGCCAGGAATAACTGAAGACATAAAGAGATATGTAAAATCCTGTCCAGAGTGCCAACGGATAGCTCCAAAGCATTGGACTGCTCCAGCAACTATAGGGGAAATGCCCATAGTGGGAACACCTTTTGAAAGAGTTGCAGTGGACATTGTGGGACCTCTCACTCGGACCAAGAGGAGGAACAGTTACATTCTGACTCTGGTGGACACTTGTTCTATGTGGGGAGAGGCGGTAGCCCTGTCATCAATCGATTCGAAGCATGTGGCAGAGGCATTACTCACAATCTTCACAAGGTTAGGCTTTCCCAACCAAATCTTGACTGATAATGGCTTTCAATTCAAGGGGAAACTAACAGAAGAAGTATTCAGGATCTTTCAAGAAAAACACTTTCATTGTAGCCCGTACCATCCCCAAGGAAATGGCCAAGTAGAAAGATTTAACGGGACACTCATGTCGATCCTGAGAAAGTTGGCACATGAAAAACCAGATACATGGAACCAATACCTTCCCGCCGCCCTGTTTGCCTATCGGGAGGTACCCCATAGTTCAACCGGTATGGCCCCGGCAACATTGTTATTTGGAAGGCCAATAAAAGGTCCATTGGAAGCCTTGTTAAGGACATAGACCGATGAGAAGGCAGAAGAAAATATTACCTCATCATATCAATATATGAACGAGCTGACCACTTGTCTTAAAACTGGCTGGAAACTTGCCAATGAAAATTTAAGACAAGCCAGGAAAAAGCATGCTGCCTAATACAATAAGAAAGCGAAGGATCGAGAATTAGCTGTGGGAGAGAAGGTGCTCCTTCTACTGCCCGGCAGCCATAATAAATTGCAAATTGGATGCAAGGTCCATATACAGTTCTAGAGAAGGTGTCTAGAACAAATTATAAGATAGATAAGAAAGGGAAATAGAAAATCTATCATGTGAATCTCCTGAAAAAATATCTGGACAGAGAAAACCAGGAAGAGACACACCTACTGACCTTGTCTGTTGCAATGGAGATGAAAAAGGAACCACTCACCTCTCATGAATATCCGTTACACCCTTGTGAGACCGCTGCACAGGTAAAAATCAGCACACACTTAACGAAAAATCAGAGGGAGAGAGTTCAACAGGTTCTAGATAATCATACAGATGTGTTAACGGACCGACCGGGGCATACAAATTTATTAGAATATGAATGAAACTCATAGACCCATCACCAACCTGTATGAGAGCCTATTCGATTCCGTTCGCTAAAGAAAAAGCTTTGAAGGAGGAAATAGATTATCTGTTGAGAGAAGGGATTATCTCGCACAGTGAATCTCCTTACAGCTCCAGTGTGGTTCTGTTGAGAAAACCCTCTGGAGAACACAGACTGTGTATAGATTACAGGAAACTGAGTGCTGTCACAGAAGGTCAGGTGGATCCATTACCTGATACAAATCAGCTGTTTGCCAGGCTGAATAAAGCTAAATATTTCTCTAAAGTGGATCTGAGCAAAGGCTACTATCAGATTCCAGTAAAGCCGGAAGTCAGACCTTATTTAGCCTTTAGCACCTCGGAAGGACATTATGAATTTAACATGTTGCCATTCGGGCTGAAAAATGCACCGAGTGTGTTTTCGAGGATGATGAGAAAGTTACTGGATCCCCTGAATAATCCATGCATCACAAACTTCATGGATGATATTCTTATAGCCACAGAAACATTTGAGGAACATATTAACTCTCTGAATATGTTGTTTAATCGACTGAGAGAGACCAATTTGACAGCTAGACCGACGAAATGCTGTGTTGGATGTAAAGAGCTGGAATTCTTGGGACACACAGTGCATCAGGGAAACATGACCCCTGACCCAAAGAACCTTTAGAAGTTAAAAAAAGCACCAAGACCACAGACAAAAAAAGATGTGCGATCTTTTGTCTCATTATGTGGTTTCTACCAAAAGTATATTAAAAACTTTAACTCCATATGTGCTCCATTGACTGATTTAACGCGCAAAGGAAATCCTGATAGAATTATTTGGACAGCGCAGTGTGAATTAGCATACCAAGAGTTGAAGGAAAAGCTCACAAGCAGGCCTATTTTGAAATTACCTGATGTCATGGAATATTCTAATCCACATATATAAATTATCAATTAAATATAAAGCCTAATAAATACATATAATAACGAAAAGAGCAATGGTAAAATGACAGTGCTATCACAAAGAATGTACTCGAAATCCCCCTTGTTTTCTGCTTCGTCTGCAAATTGTAACGCTTTCACGTTGATAGTAAAGCTTACTGTATTATTACCCGCCTTCTTCAATGAAACGTGTGCTGTATTTCTTGGAAAAGCATTGAGACGTACTGCGTAATGACCTAAATTAACCCTAACATTAATTATACTGCGTTACCAAAACGAACGAACAGATGGACTAAAGGGATAAAAAGAGAAGGGAGAGGCAGAAAGCCGAACACTAAACCCGCTTCGCGCGATACACAATTACTACCATCACGCGTGTAAGTCTACATGCACTAATTTTTTTTCAGACGGACAGTGATAAAATACACTACCCTTTCCCAGAGTTAGGTTTATAAATCATAACAGACTCTTATTAGAAAAGACAACATTATATGGGTTTACGTTTGAACACATAACAGTACCCAGACAGCACATCTTCTAAACAGGAGATAGAAGAAATTGCATATTTTGAACGCAGCCACGTAGCTCCTTTAAATTAGTATTTTTGGGTTCCTTAGGGGTTGCTGACAAATAATATGTAAAACGTTACGCAAATAGTCCAGGAATTAATAAATTATACCCAAAATAAAATATTGGGGGTGCCTGACAGCATAAAATCATTTCTGCTCATAAAATTTTTTTTTATAACGTGTTTGAAAAAACCTTACGTTACATAAATAGCCTACCATGTAAACTCCAAATTGATTGGAGCGCAACAAATGAAAGCCTAACCACGATTGGTCGGGCTATAAATACTATCTTGGTTGTTGGGGGGAGACGGGAAAAGATAACATTTTTTCAAACACTTGTCGAAACGTGGCTCATTGGCCAGTCTCGCTGATATACACACTTGGGAGCGTTAGTTCGAGACCACTAATTCAAATAAGCTTGATAAAGCGACAGTACGTTGAAGCCAGCTCACATTTTTGCTAAAATAAAAGCCTGGAACATAGGCAGAACGGAATTTGTGCCAGTTTGTGCCAGAATTCATTGCTAATCAACGTATCTGTGTTTATTTCCATGAAATTGTGGTAAGCTTGAACCATTCAGTATCTTTTAATGAAAAATTGAATGTGAATTGTTGATTTATGCCTGTATATATATGTGTAGTTCAGTGGCAAACGTGAGGTAAAGCCTAAATGCTCCAGCCTGAACAGAGGGTGTCGGAGAGAAGTAAAACGGCATGGAATGGCCAAATAGTACACTGACACCTGGATGATGGACTAGAAAGAAATAATGCTGGAAGTGCAGAGGCGTAGTAACCATTAAGAAGGGTAATACTGGAATAAAGTATTTCAAATGAAGCTGACTGTTGGCCTAACGCTCTGAACGCAATGTTTGTGCTGTATTGTGATCAGTGTAAAAGAGAATATAAATTAGTTATGAAGTAGAAGGTACATCCTTCTTGATTTCAGGGACAGTGGTCTTGATGGTAGTGAGCAGCACCTGGTCAGAGATTTGCTGAATCCAGTGTCGGACAGCATACTCCTTGGTCCTTTTAGCTATCAGTGAGGTGTCTCCAGAGCCCAGAAGAGAATTCGAGCAGAGGAGTCCTCTCCTGCCGCCATCACTCAAGATAAGCAGAGTTGGCCAGCTGAGCTCAACATTATGTCCCCTCATCTTGAAATAACTTTATAAAAATACCATTCAGAGGGGAATTTACTTGTCTTAAAATCAGGAACTGTGAACATCTCCAATACTGATCCCTAAAGACAAACTATTGAAGTCATGATGACAAATACCAACAGAGCTTGAACAAAACAAAACCAGTATTACCTCATTTTACTACTACACAACTGACACACATAGAACATTTGTAATAATATATGTCACTACAATATTCATATTAAATACATTCTGTACATAACTTGTAATTTAAATTGATTGTGATTCCTGATTCCCTTGTAGTTGAATCAGGACACATATTCATTCATGCCAGTAATGAATACATATTGTTATTTGAAAGTTATCAGTGCCTCCTTTAAGATATTCTCATAGAGTGTTATATGTATGTGAGTGTCACAGTGTTGTCAAGAGTAGTGGATTACATTAAATTGTTTATCTGTCTGTTGTTGTGACTTACACTTCTTCATACACATACCCTAGACACATAACGTAGCATCACACTATTCCAGAATAATTCTGACTGAGATAAAGAGATATGTGGTAGCAAGTAAGGTTATCTATAATACACTACTTTTAATAGATATAGATACCTTCACAGCTGATCTCAGTCAGTACCCTAAGTCCCCTATAAATATTTATAACATCCCACTTCACCACATATATTGGGGTCTCGCTCTTGGGATTTTGAATCTTTAACTATTAAAAATATTGGGGGTAATTCACTTCAGGGAATATAAGAATTAAAAGGTATCCTTGGGTGGAATTAAATAAGGTTGAGCTCACGGTGCCTGTGTTGTCCATTAGAGATTGAATTGTTGGTTAGACATTGTATAAATTTACATAATAGACAATGGCGGACCTGGCCAAATTTCGATCTGCTGCGGTTCAGACTGCAAAAGAGTTAGGATTAGATGGGCAAGTTATGGTTGCCTATGTCACAACGGAATGTGACAAATTTATTGAACGCGAAGAAAGAAGATTAGAAAAAGAAGCCGAAAGAAGGTTAGAGGCTGAAAAGGAAATTAAGAAGTTACAATTTGAAGCTGAGGCTGAGACTAAGAGGTTGCAAGCTGAGGCTGAGACTAAGAGGTTGCAGATTGAGGCTGACAAAGAGGCTAAGAAATTGGAGGCAGAAAGAGAAGACAAACGATTGGCTGCAGAAAGGGAAGAGAAGAAATTGGCTGCAGAAAGGGAAGAGAAGAAATTAGCTGCAGAAAGGGAAGAGAGGAAATTAGCTGCAGAAAGGGAAGCAGAAGATAAAAGATTACAAAGGGAACATGAGTTACGACTAAGGGAGTTTGAGTTTCAAGGCCATGCTCCTGAAAATGGTGCCAGTCCCTTTGCCTCTGATGCTACGGTTACTCAAGGAGCCTCAATCTCAGCTATGAACTTTCATTTAGATCATTTTGTTGAGAAAGACGATGATATTGAGAGCTATATAAATAGGTACGAACTATTAGCTACCACGTATGGGTTAGAGAGAGAAAGGTGGAGCTTAAAGTTATCTCAGGGACTTCGTGGGGCAGCTTATGAAGTTTTTGCAAAAATGAGCAGAGGTGATCAGGAAAATTATGACATGCTAAAGCAGGCTCTTTTGTTAAGGTATGAAAAGAATGCAGAGTTTTACAGGAAAAAATTTAGGAATGCTAAACTACTGTCAGGTGAAACCTATCACCAGTTCTCTGCACGCATAGAGACATACTTGGAGAAATGGACTTCTCTGGGGGAAAACCCAAGATCTTAAGGAAATGGTCCTTATAGAGCAACTAAGAGAGTCCATGGCTCCAGACCTGAGAAAGTTTCTCATGGAACAAGGTGCAGAGAGGCTGGGTGAGTTGCTAAATGTTGCTGAAAGGTATCAAGCAGCTCAAGCAGAGGTAACAGGTAATAAAAAGAAACAGGTGGACAACTTTAGGGCACCACAGAATTTTAATAAATTTGATCCTAAGGATCAAAATAAAGGTAAGCACCAATTTGATAGGCCACGGTATGAAAATAAAAATAAAGTCCCACAATTCGATGAAAGGAAATATGATGAAAGAAAATCTTTCAACCAAGGAAAAAGGTGGTGTAAAAATTGTAAGATGAACAATCATGACACTGACCATTGTAGAAGGAAACCTCCTCATTTTGCTGCTATGACATCGGGGAAAAAGGAAAAGAAGGGCAAACCTGAAGAATTACAGGAACCATACCACCCCCAGTGTGTGAAGATGTCATCTGTAATGGTGTCACTATAAGATGTTTATATGATACCGGTTTAGATTACGATTCCGTTGTGAGTTCTCACCTGGTGCAGGCCGATCAATACACCACAGAAACAGTGGAGATTCAAACTGCAACCAAGGATGTAGCTACCATGACACTTCCCGTCGCCCGAATAAAAGTGAAAACGCGATATGTGGAAGGAATCATAAAAGCAGCAGTGATAAATGAGCCAATCTACCCTCTAATATTGGGGTGTAGATATGTCTTCTTGGGGAATCCCAAGAGACCTGTGATATTGGCAACAGTGCAGACCAGATCACAGACAAAGAAGGGAGAGAATAATCCCATAAATACTCACCCAGATGAGATGAGGAAGGCACAGGCTGAGGACAAAACACTCAAGCCATGTTTCAAGAAGTTGCCCAAATCTCATACACCTCCAGGCAAGGGAGAGTTTTATATGAAGAACAAATTGATATATAGGAAGGCTGGATCTGAATCCAATGGTCACGGACAGCTGGTCCTTCCCACTTCATATAGGACTAAAGTGTTGGAACTAGGGCATGCGATTCCCTTCAGTGGTCATATGGGAATCAGCGCAACAGGACAGCGAATAGCTTGTCACTATTTCTGGCCAGGAATAACTGAAGATATCAAACGATATGTAAAATCCTGTCCAGAGTGCCAACGAGTAGCACCTAAACATTGGACTGCACCAGCAACTCTGGGGGAAATGCCCATAGTGGGAACACCCTTTGAGAGAGTTGCCGTGGATCTTGTGGGACCTCTCACCCGAACCAAGAGAAGGAACAGCTACATTCTGACTCTGGTGGACACTTGTTCTATGTGGGGGGAGGCAGTAGCCCTGTCATCGATTGATTCAAAACATGTGGCAGAGGCATTGCTCACAATTTTCACAAGGTTAGGCTTTCCCAATCAAATCTTGACTGATAATGGCTCTCAGTTCAAGGGGAAACTAACTGAAGAAGTTTTCAGGATCTTCCAGGCCAAACACTTCCATTGTAGTGTGTATCATCCCCAAGGGAACGGCCAAGTGGAAAGATTTAACGGCACATTAATGTCGATCCTGAGAAAGTTGGCACACGAAAAACCAGATACATGGGACCAGTACCTGCACGCCGCCCTCTTTGCTTATCGAGAGGTACCCCATAGTTCAACCGGTATGGCCCCGGCAACATTATTGTTTGGAAGGCCAATAAAAGGTCCACTCGAAGCTATGTTAAGAACGTGGACTGATGAAAAGGCAGAGGAAAACATTACATCTTCATACCAATATGTGAATGAGCTGACCACTCGGTTGAAAACTGGCTGGAAACTTGCCAATGAAAATTTGAAACAAGCCAGGAAGAAACATGCTGCCTATTATAACAGGAAGGCGAAAGACAGAAATTTGGCTGTGGGAGAGAAGGTACTGCTTCTTTTGCCCGGGAGTCAGAATAAGTTACAAATTGGATGGCAGGGTCCATATACAGTTCTAGAGAAGGTGTCTAGAACAAATTATAAGATAGATAAGAAGGGGAAAGAAAAAATCTATCATGTGAATCTCCTGAAGAAATATTTGGAAAGAGAACATCAGGAAGAGACACACTTGTTGACCTTGTCCATCGCCATGGAGATGAAAAAGGAACCACTTTCATCATTTGAATATCCATTACACCCTGTGAGACAGCAGCACAGGTGAAAATCAGTACACATTTAACGAAAACTCAGAAAGAGAGAGTGCAACAGGTTCTAAATAATCATGCAGAGGTGTTAACAGACCGACCAGGGCATACAAACCTATTGGAATATGATATGAAACTCATAGACTCCACACCTGTCTGTATGAAACCATATTCGATTCCGTTTGCTAAGGAAAAAGCTTTGAAGGAAGAGATAGACTATCTATTGAAAGAAGGAATTATTTCGCACAGTGAGTCTTCGTATAGTTCCGGTGTTGTACTCTTAAGGAAGCCCTCTGGAGAACATAGACTCTGTATAGATTACAGGAGACTGAATGCTATTACAGAAGGACAGGTGGATCCATTGCCGGATACAAATCAGCTGTTTGCCAGACTAAATAAAGCTAAATATTTCTCAAAAGTGGATCTGAGTAAAGGATACTATCAGATTCCAGTAAAGCCTGAGGTTAGACCATACCTAGCTTTTAGTACCTCAGAAGGACACTATGAGTTTAATAGATTGCCATTTGGATTGAAGAATGCGCCTAGTGTCTTCTCTAGAATGATGAGAAAATTATTGGATCCTCTGAATAATCCCTGTATAACAAATTTTATGGATGATATCCTTATAGCAACAGAAACATTTGAGGAACACATTGACTCTCTGAACATGCTGTTTGATCGACTTAGGGAGGCAAATTTAACAGCCCGTCCAACCAAATGTTGCGTTGGATGTAAAGAATTGGAATTTTTGGGACACACAGTTTATCAGGGAAACATGACCCCTGACCCAAAGAATTTAGAGAAACTACAGAAAGCCCCGAGACCACAAACCAAGAAGGACGTGAGATCCTTTGTATCATTATGTGGTTTCTACCAGAAGTATATCAAAAACTTTAATTCCATATGTGCACCGTTAACTGAATTGCCACGTAAAGGACTTCCAGATCGCATTACATGGACACCACAATGTGAAATGACTTACCAAGAATTGAAGGAAAAGCTCACAAGTAAACCCATTTTGAAATTACCTGACTTAAGTCAAGAATTCATAGTAAGGACGGATGCAAGTAATATTGGGCTAGGTGCAACTTTACTACAGAAATCAGAGGCATTGGATGGGGAATTAAGCCCAGTGGCATATGCTAGCAGAAAGTTGAATAAAGCTGAAATCAACTACTCAACTAGCGAAAAAGAATGTCTTGCAGTAATATGGGCAATAAAGAAATTCAATATTTATCTATATGGGAAGGCATTTAAGTTGCAAACTGACCACAAACCTTTATCGTTTTTAGCACAGGCTAAGCATGAGAACTCTAGGTTACTCCGATGGTCTTTGCTTCTGGCTCCATATAATTTTAGCATTGAATATATATCTGGAAAAACCAATCTGGGAGCGGATTTTTTAAGCCGCCATCCGTGTGATGAGAATCACCGTAAACCCCAGAAATAATAATAAATTTCTCTATGTGTATATAGAATAAAGGACTGACATATAATGTCTGTTTTAAGAGGGGAGGTGTCATGGAATATTCTAATCCACATATATAAATTATCAATTAAATATAAAGCCTAATAAATAACATATATAATAAAGAAAAGAGCAATGGTAAAATGACAGTGCTATCACAAAGAATGTACTCGAAATCCCCCTTGTTTTCTGCTTCGTCTGCAAATTGTAACGCTTTCACGTTGATAGTAAAGCTTACTGTATTATTACCCGCCTTCTTCAATGAAACGTGTGCTGTATTTCTTGGAAAAAGCATTGAGACGTACTGCGTAATGACCTAAATTAACCCTAACATTAATTATACTGCGTTACCAAAACGAACGAACAGATGGACTAAAGGGATAAAAAGAGAAGGGAGAGGCAGAAAGCCGAACACTAAACCCGCTTCGCGCGATACACAATTACTACCATCACGCGTGTAAGTCTACATGCACTAATTTTTTTTTCAGACGGACAGTGATAAAATACACTACCCTTTCCCAGAGTTAGGTTTATAAATCATAACAGACTCTTATTAGAAAAGACAACATTATATGGGTTTACGTTTGAACACATAACAGTACCCAGACAGCACATCTTCTAAACAGGAGATAGAAGAAATTGCATATTTTGAACGCAGCCACGTAGCTCCTTTAAATTAGTATTTTTGGGTTCCTTAGGGTTTGCTGACAAATAATATGTAAAACGTTACGCAAATAGTCCAGGAATTAATAAATTATACCCAAAATAAAATATGGGGGGTGCCTGACAGCATAAAATCATTTCTGCTCATAAAATTTTTTTTATAACGTGTTTGAAAAAACCTTACGTTACATAAATAGCCTACCATGTAAACTCCAAATTGATTGGAGCGCAACAAATGAAAGCCTAACCACGATTGGTCGGGCTATAAATACTATCTTGGTTGTTGGGGGAGACGGGAAAAGATAACATTTTTTCAAACACTTGTCGAAACGTGGCTCATTGGCCAGTCTCGCTGATATACACACTTGGGAGCGTTAGTTCGAGACCACTAATTCAAATAAGCTTGATAAAGCGACAGTACGTTGAAGCCAGCTCACATTTTTGCTAAAATAAAAGCCTGGAACATAGGCAGAACGGAATTTGTGCCAGTTTGTGCCAGAATTCATTGCTAATCAACGTATCTGTGTTTATTTCCATGAAATTGTGGTAAGCTTGAACCATTCAGTATCTTTTAATGAAAAATTGAATGTGAATTGTTGATTTATGCCTGTATATATATGTGTAGTTCAGTGGCAAACGTGAGGTAAAGCCTATAATGCTCCAGCCTGAACAGAGGGTGTCGGAGAGAAGTAAAACGGCATGGAATGGCCAAATAGTACACTGACACCTGGATGATTGACTAGAAAGAAATAATGCTGGAAGTGCAGAGGCGTAGTAACCATTAAGAAGGGTAATACTGGAATAAAGTATTTCAAATGAAGCTGACTGTTGGCCTAACGCTCTGAACGCAATGTTTGTGCTGTATTGTGATCAGTGTAAAAGAGAATATAAATTAGTTATGAAGTAGAAGGTACATCCTTCTTGATTTCAGGGACAGTGGTCTTGATGGTAGTGAGCAGCACCTGGTCAGAGATTTGCTGAATCCAGTGTCGGACAGCATACTCCTTGGTCTTTTTAGCTATCAGTGAGGTGTCTCCTGAGCCCAGAGGAGAATTCGAGCAGAGGAGTCCTCTCCTGCCGCCATCACTCAAGATAAGCAGAGTTGGCCAGCTGAGCTCAACATTATGTCCCCTCATCTTGAAATAACTTTATAAAAATACCATTCAGAGGGGAATTTACTTGTCTTAAAATCAGGAACTGTGAACATCTCCAATACTGATCCCTAAAGACAAACTATTGAAGTCATGATGACAAATACCAACAGAGCTTGAACAAAACAAAACCAGTATTACCTCATTTTACTACTACACAACTGACACACATAGAACATTTGTAATAATATATGTCACTACAATATTCATATTAAATACATTCTGTACATAACTTGTAATTTAAATTGATTGTGATTCCTGATTCCCTTGTAGTTGAATCAGGACACATATTCATTCATGCCAGTAATGAATACATATTGTTATTTGAAAGTTATCAGTGCCTCCTTTAAGATATTCTCATAGAGTGTTATATGTATGTGAGTGTCACAGTGTTGTCAAGAGTAGTGGATTACATTAAATTGTTTATCTGTCTGTTGTTGTGACTTACACTTCTTCATACACATACCCTAGACACATAACGTAGCATCACACTATTCCAGAATAATTCTGACTGAGATAAAGAGATATGTGGTAGCAAGTAAGGTTATCTATAATACACTACTTTTAATAGATATAGATACCTTCACAGCTGATCTCAGTCAGTACCCTAAGTCCCCTATAAATATTTATAACATCCCACTTCACCACACCTGACTTGAGTCAAGAATTCATTGTGAGAACGGATGCTAGTAATATAGGTTTGGGTGCAGCTCTATTACAAAGGTCAAATTCACTTGATGGGGAATTAACCCCAGTAGCTTATGCTAGCCGTAAGTTGAACACAGCAGAACAAAAATATTCAACAAGTGAAAAAGAAGGTTTGGCGGTCATATGGGCTATAAAGAGGTTCCAGATTTATCTTTATGGTAAATCATTTAAGATCCAAACAGATCATAAACCACTCGTATGTCTGTCACAAGCAAGGCATGAAAATGCTAGATTATTACGCTGGTCGTTGCTCTTACAGCCAAAACAGTTTACCATAGAATACATTCCCGGCAAAACCAATGTTGGCGCTGATTTTTTAAGCAGACATCCGTACGACGAACATCAGAGTAGTCACCAGGCATAGTAGTAAATTTATCTATGTATATTTAAAAGTAGGAACTGACATATGATTGTCTGTTCTAAGTGGGGAGATGTGTGGTGAGCTTCTAAATACAATATCTAAATTATAATATAACAGTATAGTGCATAAAGTCAAGATAGAATAGACTAAAAATTTTTCGGCGAGAATCGTGGGTTGTCGCCTACGCCTTCAGCTTATTATTTGCTAACGCATAAGCCGAACAAAACGGTACCCTATTTTTCAAATTCGTCCTTGACATAAACGAACCACTTTTCCTAGTTCTAAGAAATATTTGCCTAACTGCATTTGGGGAAAGGAGGGGCAAGGCTAGATAACACACGAAAATCACGTCTCAAATTGGTTCTAACTCTACAACCGACTTGCACGCTTTGCCATAGGCGGGTTTCCCAAATACGATGAAAAAATTAGAAATGTGGACACTACGGTCATGGAAACACGCTTAGCTCTTATTGCGAATGACATAAGCTCTCGTAGGTAGTTTAAAAATAAACAACTAACATAGAAAAAAAAAACCAGATAGAATTTTGAACCAAGCCACATAGCACCATAAAAATCGTATATTCGTGTACCTGAAGACTTGCTGACCAAGAATATGTTGTTAGTTATCTAAATAGTTCATTAAATAATCAAATATTGATAAAACAATACATAGAGAATCAGAGATACTGTCAGGTCAAGTCATATCTGCTTAGATTGGATCGCATATTTTTGGGGGGAAAAAATTAGGTGAAAGCTAGGCTAAGATGGTACGAGGAAGGAGATTGGGTGGAATTTGAAGTGAGACGAAATATTATTGGCCGACCTCGTACTAAACATATATCACCCGAGTAACGTAATAGAAAATTGAATTGTATTTTTTAAAGACTTTGTTTACAAGTGAAATAAGGATAATCATTGGCCAGAGTAGTTGATATTGGGGAAAAAGCATTAGTTGGGGACGCCATTTTCTAACAAACTTTTGACTAGTAGCGATGAGATCAGGCTTGTGCTGTGAAAACCATATTTCTCAAAAGCCTGGACATAACGGCAGATCGAAAGTGTGCCAGTCATCGTTCACTGTGTATTTCATTGAATAAATGTGGTAAGATTGACTTTATTAACATGTATCTAAAATAAAAATTGAATGTGAAATAATAATATATGTCTGTAAGTGAGTGGGTCTATAGCAACAATTAGGCAAAGCCTAGAGATTGATCCACCGTGTGATAGACTGTCAGAGAGGTGTAAAACTACAAGAAAATATGTATTAGTACCAAACGCCTGAGAACTGCTCGATTCAGGACTCTATCTGTATACTTCGAGCCCATGCTAGTGGCCATTGCCTATCAAAAAGGTGGGAAAGATTGTCAAGCGAGCACAGGAAACGTTCTACCTGTATTCTCCTGCCAAGATAAGTTCTTGTTCGGCACCTGGCAGCTCAACTTAAAAGAACTTAAAAGAACTTAAAAGAACTAGAAAGTGATAAAGAAAAGTGTGCCTAGTATTAATATTTCCACAAGGGACAAACGAAAACAGACATAACTTAAAGGGAGTGATTATAACCAACAACCTATGGTTTAATACCAGTATTACCTCAAAGGAGAAGAATACAACTACACACTTATATTAGAATAATATTGTATGTATGGACAGAAGATCTACTGTGTTATTGGAATGTTGTAAATGATTCTTTAGATTTCACTTTTGATTGTCAGTCCTGGTTCAAAATAAATTAGAATCAGGATAATAAATTGTAAAAAATTGTATTTACACAAATTTCAACCACAGTCTTAATTAAGATAGCCTTCTAAAGTGTCGTTTGTATGTTATTGTTGTAGTACTGTTGGTGGTTGTGGATAATAAACTATTTGTTTGTATGTTTGTTAGTTATTACACATTACACCCTACATTCATAACCCTAGACACTACACGAAGTCATAATAATAATAATACTATAGATCAATTTTGAATGAGATCAAAAGGGTGGTAGCGGAAAGGTACTCTGAAAAGTTTACAATACTCTTGGTTAAATTCAGGGACCTTCATAGCTGATCTCATTTAATACAATAATAATACATAACAACAATTCATAACATCAAAACCCACCACAATATACCACCTGTTCACAAAGTTCCGGGACTCATTTTTTATCCGGAAAACCGTTATAAGGAGCTAGGTGATATTAATACAGTGCACGTGTCAACCACGTGCCCCTATATGTACCAAATCTGAAGTTTGTAATTTAGCGCATGCGTTGTGTGGTAGCGTATAAGCGGATGTGACCTAGTAGTGCTCGTTGCGTTTCAAAAATGGACAGCAAAATTTAACTACGTGTGTGCATTGATTTCTGCTTCCGTCTAGGAAAAAACTGGTTCCGAAACTCTCGAAATGTTGCAAACAGCTTTCGGAGAGTCCTGTTTAAGTAGATCTAAAACATTTGAGTGGTATTCCGGTTTCAAAAGTGGACTCCGATCCTTTGAAGATGGCCCCCGTCAAGGGAGACCCTCCACCTCCCACACCGACGAGTTCGTAGCATTTGTGCAAGAAATAATACGCGCTGACCGACGTCTGACTATCAGAGAGGTTGCTGATGATATTGGAATGTCAATTGGTACGTGCCATAAAATCGTAACTGAAGATTTGCACATGAGACGGGTGTCAGCGAAACTCGCGTCATGCCATCTGACTGAGGACCAGAAGGACGATCGGTTGTCCATTTGCACTGACCTCCTTAAGATAGCAAAAAACGACACAAATTTCATGTCCTCGATAATAACTGGTGATGAAAGCTGGGTGTACGGATATGACCCAGAAACAAAGCAAATGTCCTCCCAGTGGCAAACGCAATCATCTCCTCGGCCGAAGAAGGCACGACAGGTCAAGTCCAATGTCAAGACCATGATAATAGCGTTTTTCGACATTGATGGCCTGGTGCATCATGAATACGTCCCTATAGGACAGAGTGTCAATGCTGACTTCTACAAAACAGTCCTGCAACGCCTCCGCGACGCTGTGCGCAGACATCGCCCTGAGAAGTGGCGCACAGGCAATTGGCTTGTTCATCATGACATTGCACCTGCACACAGGTCTGTCACCACAAACGCATTTTTGACGAAACACAACATTCCATTGCTCCCGCATCCTCCATACTCACCCGATCTTGCTCCGTGTGACTTTTTCTTGTTCCCGCAACTTAAGAAAACAACGAAAGGTCGTAGATTCGATGACATTGAGCAGATTCAAGCCAACGCGACGAGACAAATATGGCTATTCCGCAAACTGACTACCAGAGGTGCTTCCTTCAGTGGCAGGAACGTTGGAATAAGTGTGTACACTCACAAGGGAACTACTTTGAAGGAGATAGAACCAACTAGTATGTAAGTCTACTTATTCAATTCCAAAAAAAAGAGTCCCGGGACTTTGTGAACAGGGGAGTATATATATATATATATATATATATATATATATATATATATATATATATATATATATATATATATATATATATATATATATATATATATATATATATATATATATATATATGAGATCATAGATAATACATTATATATTATAGAAAAGATATAACATATATTTACACACACACACATATATATCATAGACGAATCATAGACTACTCACTTACTGAAAAGATTAAACAAAACATAGAAGATAAGGAAGCCAAAATAGATGTGACAGTGGACTTGTAGAAAGGGAGGAGAATGTGTTACTGCACCAAATCAAGTCTGTGTGACTATGCAGCTTTGTGGAAAGGGAGGAAAATCTGTAGTTCGCTTGTGCTAAGGGAAATAATCACAAGACTTTCTTTAGTGTAGTTCTTCTGTGGAAGACTGGTTATACACCAGAGATGTTGCTTCCAGAAGTAAGGAACAACCCAGGTAATCAGGAATACTCGTAAGTGCCTGTGTGGTTTTAAAACTGAACTTGAAGGGGTGACTATAAACAGCAACTTTAACAGTCAATGAAAATTTACAATACAGCAGTGTATTTGAAAAGTCCAAATGGTTATAAAATATATTCTTTATTTCATTTCGTGTCCAGTGCAAATAGTGGCAGTTCGAGAGAAATTTCCGGTGAGGAGGAAAGGAAAACTTCCAGCTTTAGCCTCGATGGCAAAAGGCTTACGGCTGCTCAATACTGTAGTTGTTTTGTGGCATGTCTATAAACTGTGGAAATCCTAGCGAAATAAAAATTCGAACGAGACTTTGATTAAAACTAATTCGAACTTACGAAAATGTGGAGTAAATCACTATATAATTGTAGCAGGGGTTAGTGCTGGGTCACTAATTACCCTGGTTCGTAGGGGATCTCTAGACGGTTATATTCTTGTCCTAACCGTATGAGTCAAAGGCTTTGTGTTCAGTAGTAGGGGATGCGCCAGGTTGCTCCACACCTCGACTAGAGAACGCCTTATGTTGGTTTGACTCTAGCTCTGAGATAACGGTCTCAAGCTCTCTGACTGGTTACTATGATGCATCAGTCTTTATACTAGTCCGGTACTATGGCTTGCCGGATGAAATATTTCTCATTGAAGTTAAGACCGGAAACCTTCATATTATCCGTTTTTGGGGCCTAGCTGACTGTTGAAACAATCTTTAACCTAACTAACTACGAAACCTCTAGTCTAAAATTATTGTTTCTAAGTGACGATGACCAACCATTGTTCAAAGTTCTCTCTAATCTAAATGTTTTCCGGTCTGACTTGTATGGAGGCAAAAAAAGGTTTGATGACATCATGGGTTCATGTATGTCATGACTGATGATGTCATTGATTCTTGACTAGTGGTTTATTTATCTCTAACTAGTCGTTCATAAGTACTTTACTATAAGGCTAACAGTTGTAGCGACGTAACAGTCTACACTGTTACATACACCCAGGGGCCACCAAAGTGTATCCCGTAGGGAGACACTTTAGTCCCTAAAAAACATGACTAATCCCTAAAAATATCGGTGTTCATGTATCCCACCAGAAATCATGTCTGAAGGAATACAACAATCAATAGATGGGAATGATGGATGAAACAATACCATTAACATTACAAGAAGTAATTATGAAGGGGTAGGGACTGATGGACATAGTAAAGGGACATAGGTAGGGACTGATGGACATAGTCAAATGACACATGGAATGACAGGAAGGACATGGTAGGAACAATTAGCACTAATAATGGGCAAAAATAGAACAGTAACTGAACAATCATCAACCAACTAGCAAACCGCTTTTATGGGTTGATAGTCATCAATATCTCTCAAACATATGCGAATCATAAAACATTATAGAACACAACAAGCGAGTTAACGTCGCAAAGGAAAACTGGCAAAAAAAATGAAAAAAAAATGGCGGGTGCCCATAAAATATGGCACACGCCCAAAATGGCGGATGTACAAAATGACCGTCCCCCTACACTTCAACTGAAGTGGGTGATGAAATAAAATTAATGGAACAAATGGAAATGAAACCACAAAACTTGGTGGCAAGGTATGGGAAACATGGATAAGTCTCAATAATAAAAATGACTGCACGTGTGTAACAATAACCGGAAACAATGCAAGGATTGAAAACATGGTAATCAACGGACTAAGGTACTCAATGGAGAAATGGCAAATAGTTAAATCACATGTGTTAGTGTAACCATAACTGGAAATTCAAACAATCATATCTAAAAATGGAGTCATTATCATAATAAGTCATGAATGATGCCAACATTAGTGGCGGGTGAAGATGTACAGTAGTTAAACACTTTTATTAGATACAACAGAACGAACTGAACACTCATATCTGGGCAAAATCTTACGTCAAAAGCATAGCAAAAAAAAAAAAAAAACAAAGGGACATAAAAGATGGTCAAAAGCATAGGAAAAAAATAAAGGGACATAAAAGATGGTCAAATATTAAATCAGTCAAAAATAACGTGACTTAATGACGCTAATGCGTATGAAAGGGAAATACATTAACTACAATGTATGAGGACTACACAGTTCTTCTGAGTCGGGAGATCTCCATCAGCAGTGTTTAAAAGGAGGTCACAAGGGTAACTGTTCATGTACTGGCAGATTCGGCAATGTCTTTCTTGCGGATGAAAATGTAACAGCTCTCCATAAATAGCGATTCTTGGACTTAATGGCAGAACTGGGAAAAGTGCGTAAAGTATGTAACCGAGATGTCCGGGGCTGCGTAACGGTTAGTCTTTATTGTAACATCAGGATCAATCAATTCAGCAGTGGGAGCATAGTGTAAGAGACTTGCTTCGTAATACATGAGAAACAGGGTTTGAAATCATGCTTGAAAATGGCATCAGGCAGGGCAGGAAATGTCAACATGACAAGAGTCGGCATCTGGAGGTAAGTACAGTTCAATACGAAAAACAGGGTTTGACATCATGCTTGAAAATGGAATCAGGGCAGGAAATGTCAACATGACAGGAGTCGGCATCTGGAGGTAAGTACAGTTCAATACGAAAAACAGGGTTTGACATCATGCTTGAAAATGACATCATGGCAGGAAATGTCAAAATGACAGGAGTTGGCATCTGGAGGTTTTTTAAGTTGAAGTCTTAAACATCTTTGCAAAAATGTTCATTGCTTCCAATCTTTCAATGGTTTTGGATGACAGGAGAGGATCGTACTGTGTAGGTTGGGATGTAAGAACAATGGCATGGACAACAGGAGTGGACGGGGCATAACGGGAGGGTCGGAGTGGAGGCTGTGGAATAGTGTGAGAAAAACGGAGGGGAATACGTAATCTACGGGACGGAGGTGTGACGAGGGGAGGGGGAGGCTGAGGGGAGGGACTACGGTGAGCAGAATGAAAAGAACCACGGGAGTGACGAAAACGGGAGGGTCGGGGTGGAGGCTGTGGAATGGTAGGAGGACAACGGAGGGGAATACGTAATCTACGGGACGGAGGTGTGACAGGGGGAGGCAGAGGGGAGGGACTACGGTGAGGAGAATGAACAGAACCACGGGAGTGACGAATACGGGGACGCACATGGGCGGCCTGCTGGAGAAGGTACTTAGGAAGGGGAGCAGAATCGCCAGATGATGTCGAATGACGACGTTTAGAAGGAAAACGAGCTGGGGGAGGAGGAACATCAGGTTCAATATCAGAAGAAGCAGAATCGGGGGAAGAGTCAAGATCAGAGGGAGGGGGAGGAAAATAATCAGAGGTTGGGAGAGCAGGTTCAACATCCGAAGAGTCGGAAGCAGGGGCAGCATCAAGGTCGGAGGGAGGCGGAGGAAAATAACCAGAAGGAGGAAAAGCGGAGTCAGAAGAGGAGTGAACAGAGGGAGGATGGGAGGTATGGACAGGAGTTGTTGCTGTAAGAGGAGGTACAATAACATCATGCTGAAGTGAAGCATGAGAGGGGCATGGAGTAATGGAGGGTAACTCAGCCAAACGCGCGTCACGGGAGTGGATACGGGAGTACAGTTCAGGAGGAGGGATAGGACCTTCAGAGCCGGAACAGGAACGATAACGTCTGGTACGATCAACCATACGGGAGGGAGAAGAAGGAGAAGGCACCGAGGAGGCGAAAGGAACATCAGTGCGACGGACTACTCTAGACCGGAGTTTGTGTAAAACATCATCACTGGGAGGATTATCAGATTCTGATGAGGAAGCATCATAATCATGGGACTGAACAGGTGGAAGCGGAGCAGGAGGAGGGATAAAGGAGACGGAGGCAGATCCGATTTCGTCTGATGGAGGACAAAATGAAAGTTCAGACATGGAGGGAGAGGATGAAGTGTTATACTGGAGGGTAGCTTTTCGCACGGGGCGGCCAGACGGAAGAGCAGAAGGAGGGACAGTGTAGGGGCGTTTAGGTGGTACATACCAGGATGAGGAGGGAGAAGGAGAAAGTTGCAGGAAAAGAGGCTGAGGAGCAGAAGTACGATTACTGGAAGCACAAGGGAGGGTTGTAAAGGTAGCAGAAGAAAGTGAACGGCACTGAGGAGGGTAGTTACTAAACGATACACCCGGATTAGTAACAGCACCAATCGTGGTGGGGTATGAGTAGTGAGGGTGAGTAAATAAACGGGAAGTACTAGTGAAGGGGCGGATATCACACACTGTGGAGGGAGGAACATAAGCACGATGAGGCAGGGAATGTGATGCTAAGTGAGCAATCACCGTACCACGTTTGATAGTCACAGGCTTTCCAGAAGTATTTAAAATCTTGACGGGAAAATCACGCTTAGTGGAAATCTGTACAATGCCATCAACAACATTGATGCAGGGGTCACCAATGATGTCAATATCAGGCAATGGTTCCACCATTACAGAATGGCTAGAAGAGACATAGTCAGATCGTTTGACCCGACCAGTGGCAATAGTCAAAGAGTGAGGCTTTAAGGTAACAGGAGCAGTGAGGCGGACAAGGGATGCGATGTGAATATCATCCTGAAGAGGGATGTATTCACCATTGACGCGAATCTGTCGCAAGTCAAAATAGATTCGGGCGTAATGACGAAGGAGAAAATCACGACCAATAATAAAGTTACGGAACATGCCTCTTGTGATGATAAATGGATGGACAACAGATTGTGAACCAATCTTGAGGCTTATCATGGCAGTTCCAATGGAACGCAAAGGTTGGCCAGTTACGGAGGCTAAAGGAGTAGATGAAGGAATAAAGTGTACATGCCTACGGATCTGACGAAACAACTGTTCACGGATGAGGCTAACAGTTGCTCCAGTATCAACAAGAGCACGGTAGCTTTTCATGTTGATGGAGATAAGGCACGATGAAGGATCCGGAGTGACAGAAGGAGGAGAAACATAAGAAAGAGAGGAGGAAGACACCGTAGGTGGGGAGGAAAGAAAACAATTATTACGGAAGGACCGAAGTGAGGATGGCTTCAGGTTACCCGGTATGGTCCTAGCTACTGGGCAGACCCAAGAGTTTCCCTGATTTATTAAGGATGTAGGACGGGACTGTCTACGTGAAAAGGAACGCGGGGGACCTTGGGGGGGGGGAGGGCACATGAACGGTAGGGAGCCATGAAGGTTGGTGAGGTCGTTGCTGTCTGTTCTGGTAATGTTGTGGCTGTGGCACGGGATTACTTTGAGTCTGTGGACTGTATTGTGGCCGCTGAAAACAGCTGCGCGAGACGTGTCCCCGTTGCCCACAAGTGTAACATATAACTGAAGCTACTTGATGGACCTGTGGCGCTGGTGGATGATGAAAGCGTCGAGGTTGGCACTGATGGTGAAAAATATTATAGGGGGGCTGTGGCGATCTCGAAGGTTGCTGCCAAGAGTGGCGGCAATGGCTAACGTTCATCGGTTCTTCATCAATTCTGTGATCAAGTCGAGGCTCACGACCGAGACGGTTGGTAAAGCGTTTCTTTACATTGTCCTCTGTGATGGCCCGTTGAATCGCATCTGTGATAGTCTGAGGATCCTTGCGGATCAAATGCAATTTTAGTGTGTTGGATGACAACCCATCAATGAAAATACCAACAAGCTGCCGATCAATATCCGCAGATGTGGAAGAAGAATCAATGAGGGCATCTTAAGCCAAGTTTAACAATCTGTCTGCATAAAATTGGACAGGTTCCTGTCTATCCTGGTGTACCCTACGAAGAAGAGTCCACGCGTGCTGACAGTCAGTTATTGAAGAATAACGGCTGACCAGTGCCTTCTTTAGTGAAGCGAAAGTTTCAGTAGGAAAAAGTTGTGCATGACGGCGCAAAAAATCAGTTACTAATGACTGTGAAGAGAGGAATGCAACACGCTTTCGGTCCTCATCGGTTGCCGAAGGGATCAAAGATACAAACTTGTCAATGTCAATAAGCCATTGGCGAAATTGAGAAGCATCACCATGAAACGGCTTGACAATGTTATCAATATTTTTGAAGTTGGCACTCTGTGTTATGGAGCTAAGAGTATTAGCAATCGACTGTAACGTACTGGAAGAATTTTCAGAAGAATCAGGCAAATTTTGACTCGCTGCTTGTTGCTGTCATAGTTGTTGTTGAAGCAGTTGATTTTGCTGTTGCAACAAAAATACTTGATGCTCAAGCTGTTGAGTAGCTGAATCCATCGTATAAAAGCAGTTACGAGCTGATCACTGGCACCAAATCAAGTTAGATGTGACAGTGGACTTGTAGAAAGGGAGGAGAATGTGTTACTGCACCAAATCAAGTCTGTGTGGCTATGCAGCTTTGTGGAAAGGGAGGAAAATCTGTAGATAGCTTGTGCTAAGGGAAATAATCACAAGACTTTCTTTAGTGTAGTTCTTCTGTGGAAGACTGGTTATACACCAGAGATGTTGCTTCCAGAAGTAAGGAACAACCCAGGTAATCAGGAATACTCGTAAGTGCCTGTGTGGTTTTAAAACTGAACTTGAAGGGGTGACTTTAAACAGCAACTTTAACAGTCAATGAAAATTTACAATACAGCAGTGTATTTGAAAAGTCCAAATGGTTATAAAATATATTCTTTATTTCATTTCGTGTCCAGTGCAAATAGTGGCAGTTCGAGAGAAATTTCCGGTGAGGAGGAAAGGAAAACTGCCAGCTTTAGCCTCGATGGCAAAAGGCTTACGGCTCCTCAATACTGTAGTCGTTTTGTGGCATGTCTATACACTGTGGAAATCCTAGCGAAATAAAAATTCGAACGAGACTTTGATTAAAACTAATTCGAACTTACGAAAATGTGGAGTAAACCACTATATAATTGTAGCAGGGGTTAGTGCTGGGTCACTAAATACCCTGGTTGGTAGGGGATCTCTAGACGGTTATATTCTTGTCCTAACCGTATGAGTCAAAGGCTTTGTGTTCAGTAGTAGGGGATGCGCCAGGTTGCTCCACACCTCGACTAGAGAACGCCTTATGTTGGTTTGACTCTAGCTCTGAGATAACGGTCTCAAGCTCTCTGACTGGTTACTATGATGCATCAGTCTTTATACTAGTCCGGTACTATGGCTTGCCAGATGAAATATTTCTCATTGAAGTTAAGACCGGAAACCTTCATATTATCCGTTTTTGGGGCCTAGCTGACTGTTGAAATAATCTTTAACCTAACTAACTACGAAACCTCCAGTCTAAAAATATTGTTTCTAAGTGACGATGACCAACCATTGTTCAAAGTTCTCTCTAATCTAAATGTTTTCCAGTCTGACTTGTATGGAGGCCACACAAGGTTTGATGACATCATGGGTTCATGTATGTCATGACTGATGATGTCATTGATTCTTGACTAGTGGTTTATTTATCTCTAACAAGTCATTCATAAGTACTTTACTATAAGGCTAACAGTTGTAGCGGCGTAACAGTCTACACTGTTACATACACCCAGGGGCCACCAAAGTGTATCACGTAGGGAGACACTTTAGTCCCTAAAAAACATGACTAATCCCTAAAAATATCGGTGTTCATGTATCCCACCAGAAATCATGTCTGAAGGAATATAACAATCAATAGATGGGAATGATGGATGAAACAATACCATTAACATTTCAAGAAGTAATTATGAAGGGGTAGGGACTGATGGACATAGTAAAGGGACATAGGTAAGGACTGATGGACATAGTCAACTGACATAGGTAGGGACTGATAGACATAGTCAAGGGACACATGGAATGACAGGGAGGACATGGTAGGAACAATTAGCACTAATAATGGGCAAAAATAGAACAGTAACTGAACAATCATCAACCAACTAGCAAACCGCTTTTATGGGTTGATAGTCATCAATATCTCTCAAACATATGCGAATCATAAAACATGATAGAACACGACAAGCGAGTTAACGTCGCAAAGGAAAGCTGGCAAAAAAAAAAAAGAAAAAAAAATGGCGGGTGCCCATAAAATATGGCGGGTGCCCAAAATGGCAGATGTACAAAACGACCGTCCCCCTACACTTCAACTGAAGGGGGTGATGAAATAAAATTAATGGAACAAATGGAAATGAAACCACAAAACTTGGTGGCAAGGTATGGGAAACATGGGTAAGTCTCAATAATAAAAATGACTGCACGTGTGTAACAATAACCGGAAACAATGCAAGGATTGGAAACTGTTACATATAGAAAAATATAAAATTTCATTATTATATATAATTTTTATTATATAATTTTTTATAATTTTATAAATTACAATTACATAATTATAAAATTAATATTATATAATTATAAAATTATATATATATGTGGTAAAGTGGGATGTTATAAATATTTATAGGGGACTTAGTGTACTGACTGAGATCAGCTGTGAAGGTATATATATATCTAATAAGAGTAGTGTATTATATATAACCTTACTTGCTGCCACATATGTATACCTCAGTCAGAATTATTCTGGAATAGTGTGATGACTACGTTATATGTCTAGGGTATGTGTATGATGAAGTGTAAGTCATAACAACAACAGACAGATAAACAATTTAATTTATTCCACCACACTTGACAACACTGTGACACTCACATACATAAAACACTCTACAAGGATATCTTAAAGGAGTCACTGATAACTTTTCAAATAACAATATGTATTCATTGCTGTCATGAATGTATATGTGTCCTGATTCAAATACAAAGGGAACCAGGAATCACAATCAATTTTAATTACAAGTTATATGTACAGAATTTCTCAATATGAATCTTGTAGTGACATGTAATTTTAATAGTATCCTATGTGTGTCAGTTGTGTAGTAGTAATATGAGGTAATACTGGTTTTGTTTTGTTCAAGCTCTGTGGGTATTTGTCATCATGACTTCAATAGTTTGTCTTTATTGGAACTAGTATTGGAGATGTTCTCAGTTCCTGATATTAAAACATTTAATTTCCCCTCTTAATTGTATTTTACACTGTCATTTTAAGATGGGGGTACATAATGTTGAGCTCAGCTGGCCACATCAGCTTATCTTGCGTGATGGCGGCAGGAAAAGACTCCTCTGCTCGATTTCTCCCCTGGGCTCTGGAGACACCTCACTGATAGCTAAATGGACCAAGGAGTATGCTGTCCGACTCTGGATTCAGCAAAGCTCTGACCAGGTGCTGCTCAATAACGTTAAGACCACAGTCCCTGAAAACAAGAAGGATGTACCTTCTACTTCATAACTAATTGATACTCTAGTTCTACACTGAGCACAATACATCACAAACATTGAGTTCAGAGCGTTAGGCCAACTGTCAGCTTCATCTGAAATACTTTATACCAGTATTTCCCTCCCTAATGGTTACTACGCCTCTGCAATTCCAGCATTATTTCTGTCTAATCAATAATCTAGGTGTCAGTGTACTGTTTGGCCATTCCATGCCGTTTTACTTTCCTCCGACACCTTCTGTTCAGGCTGGAGCATTATAGGCTTTACATCATGTTTGCTACTGAACTACACATATATACAGGCATAAATTAACAATTTACATTCAATTTTCATTAAAAGATATTGAATATTTCAAGCTTACCACAATTCATAGAATAATAAACAGTTTCGTTGACTGGCAATGGATATAGCACAACTCCGATCTGCCGATGTTCCAGGCTTTATTTTATATAAAATATACACTGGTGCTCAACGTACTGCTTCTTAGTAGGTTTATTACAAGATGTGGCAATGAACAGACGCTCTGAATCAAGTATATTCGCAGCTCTACCCAATGAAACCACGTCTCCACATCTTTTCAAAAAAATACCCCTTCTATTCGTTTCCCATAACAACGCAATATAGTATTTATAGCCCGACCAATCGTGTTTAGTCTTATATTTGTTGCGCTCCAATCAATTTGGAGTTAACATGGTAGGCTGTTTCCGTAACGTAAGGTTTTTTCAAACACGTTATAAAAAAATTTTATGAGCAGAAATGATTTCATGCTGTCAGGCATCCCCACTATTTTATTTTGGTTATAATTTATTAATTCCTAGACTATTTGCGTAACGTTTTACATATTCTTTGTCAGCAAGCCCTAAGGAACCCAAATATACAAATTTAAAAGAGCTAAGTGGCTGCGTTCAAAATATGCAATTTCTTCTACCTCCTGTTTCGAAGAAGTGCTGTCTGGGTACTGTAATGTTTTCAAACGTAAACCCATCTAATGTTATCTTTTCTAATAAGCGTTTTTCAGGATTTTAAAACCTAACTCTGGGAAGGTTAGTGTTTTTATCACTGTCCGTCTGAAAAAAAGTTAGTGCATGTGGCCTTACACGCGTGATAGTAGTAATTGTGTATCGCGCGACGCGAGTTTAGTGTTGCATGTGTCCTTGTTTTCATTCGCCCCTCTCTCTTTCTATTTGAGTCCATCTGTTCGTTCGTTTTGGTAACGTAGTATAATTAATGTTAGGATTAATTTAGGTCATTACGCAGTGTGCCTCTCAATGTTTTTCTTAGAAATGCAATACCCGTTTTAATGTGTTGTGGAAACGCTTGTATTTATGCAGTGGCTTATATTTAACGTGGAAACGTTACAATTTGCAGACGAAGCATAAAACAAAGGGGGATTTCGAGTACATTCTTTGTGACAGCACTGTTATTTTACCATTTTTCTTTTCTTTATTAAATGTATTTGTTAGGCTTTATATTTAACTGATAATTTATATATGTGGATTAGAATATTTCACGACAATATATATATATATATATATATATATATATATATATATATATATATATATATATATATATATATATATATATATATATATATATATATATATATATATATATATATATATATATATATACTGTTCAAAAATAGAAACGCATAGCTACTGAAGGCACACACATAGCCATAAATTTGACATTCAATAACTTTTTTAATATAATGAGTTAATTGTTCAAATTTCACACAAGAATACCTTAGGGTTCAGCCAATCAACTGACAGTTGTTTTGCATCTGGGTCACGAGAGTTTTTTGGCGTACGGCCTTTCCCGTTAGTATGGTGTGTGGCGTCCTCTTGCATCGATCAGCGACTGGCATCTCCTGGGCATGGATGCGATCAGACGTCTGATGTGGGCCTGTGGAATGTCTGCCCACTCTTCCTGGAGTGCCTGGAACAGATCACGACGATTGGCTGGAGCAACGTCTCGGCGACAAATACGTCTATGCAGCTCATCCCACAGGTGCTCAATCGGACTCATGTCTGGAGACAGGGATGGCCAGGGAAGGGTGAGAATGTTGTTGGCAGTCAGGAACTGCGTGGTCAACCGTGCACAATGGGATCTGGCGTTGTCCTGTTGAAACACAGACCTTTGGGCAGCCAAAAGTGGAAGGACATGGGGTCGAAGAATTTCATTGACGTATCGTTGCGCATTCAAGCCTCCTTCAATGTGCACCAATTGACTCCTTCCGTTGTAACTGATCATTCCCCACACCATTGCACCTCCACCACCGTGCGGCGGAGCTTCATCAACGCAATTTTGGGCAAAACGTTCATTTCGCCTACGGTAGACCCTACGCCGTCGATCATGATGCTGCAACAAAAAGAAAGATTCGTCACTAAACCAGACACGTCTCCATTGATTGTCAGCTGCCCAGGGACGATGCTGGTTGGCCCAAAGAAGTCGACTTTGGGGATAGCGGCGCGTAAGGACAGGTCCTCGGTGAGGTCGTTGTGCCCAAAGTCCAGCGTCATGCAGTCTATTCCAGACAGTTTGATCAGACACATGACGTCCTGCAAGCAATGAATGGGCAGTTGAGGAAGCTGTTGTAAACCTGTCTCTGAGGTGACGAAGCCGAATAAAGCGATCCTCCGCTGCTGTTGTCACTCTGGGTCGTCCACTGCGTTGCCGGTCTTCAACTGAGCCAGTGGCTTGGAACCGGTGCCAAAGTCGACTGATGGTACTCTGATGCACGTTTAGATGCCTGGCAACCTGACTTTGACTTTCGCCTGCATGCAGTCGGCCAATAGCAATGTTCCTTAAATGTATCGATAGAGACGCCCTAAATGTCTGCTTGAAAATGAACTGAATTTTTTGTGTGTAGCGTTATCCTTTTATAGGGTTTCAGTTGCGTAGTCAGTGAATAGTGTTCACCCCAAATTTTGTTGCTTTCACGTGCGCGCAACATGAGCTGTGGTCAAAAATTGCGCCATAAACACTATTGACCAGGGCATTTGACACTGTAAACAAATTTTACTTTCAGTTGCGTAACAAATGTTAATATATAGTGGCTGGGAATGTGAAGGTCTAATGCTGTTCTTACAATACATATGACTTTTAATAGGCGAAAGTCAATTAAATATCTGTTAAAGTCAGTTATATAACTGTAACCACCAGGTCTTTACACCCGTCCATTTCAATATTATTCTTGTTCAGAGTTTCTTCTTTATTTATTTTTTTTTAATTTTTTGTTTGTTTGTTTATTTATTTAACGTAAAAGCATAATTGTGATTGTCCCTATTTACAATGATTTGACAAATGTGATGCCACTTTCTCTTATCGGCAGTTGTTCATATTATTTTGAATTGAAAACAATATATATCCTAATTATAACCCATCAGAAGTTGAACGGGATATTTATTTTCATTAATTAAAAAAAAAAAGTGTTACTCGATGCTTATTCTTGCTACTAGCCCTGGTATTGTCCAGCCGAAAATGGCGTCTACTTCGTTCAGCCTCGTTTTCAATTCTGACATAGTTTGCGTAACTCTCTATAGATCTAGGGGCACTAGGGCAGACCACCACCACACGCTGAAACTGGTGAATACAGGAAATGTTAGACACACATAGGGACGTGTTATATTCCAGCCTGGACATCTGCTAAAAAATCCAACTTCGACCGAACAGCCATAATTCAAAAGCAGAGTGAGGAAGTCATTGCTGAAGCATTGAAATCACCTCCAGCAAATAACATGAAAAGTATGACAAAAATAAAATCCATGAATGACAGAAGTACTGCAACGGAGCGCTACAACAAGCAGAAAAGGCTTATAAACTCCCAAACGAGTATTATACTAAAAGGAGCAGATTAATGAGCAATTGCAATGCACAACAGAAAAAATAGATCGCCTCATTTGCAACAGACAAAAGACAAAAGAAAATAAATTGATTACGTTTCGGCCACAAGGACTTCGTCAGGGAATGGAATGAAAGTGAGAGCTAATTGAGAGATATGAGAAAATAAATAAAAAGAATGAATAAAAAAGAATATCAACCTGCCGAAGCAGCTCAGTAGAAATAACAAGATGCTTTGTAGGACTAAAGTGGTGCTAGAAACGGAAGTTACATTTCCAGAAAGGAGATTATAAAAAATCATGAAAATGCCAGCAATCATCATTAGTGGCTTTCATCTCCTAATTGAATGTCGGCTGTAATGGATCTCAAACTTCTTCTGTCTCTTGCTTTGATAATGCACTCTGATTGACCCTTTCCTGTCCATCTCTTGACGTTAATTTCCCACTTGTAGCGCTGTCTTTCTCCTGCACGTGTGTCTTCAACTCTTCATAATGGTTCTCAGCAAAATGTTATGTAGTTTTATATGGTCAAATATTTTAAGAGTCTAATTCTGATTTCCTTCACTAATTCTCTTTTCATTCCTAGATTTTCTTGACATTTTTTTCTATTTGTTGCGAACGATAGAATTGAATGCTGATCAAAAGACTGAAAATCTTTTGAGTTTTGAGCATATAATAGTTTTAACGTTTTGAGAACCTTGTGTTGTCAGAACATAATTATAATAATATACGCTTTGCCAGGAATAACAATTGGTGAACATAAAACAAACACCCCGCAACATGCTGACAGTACTGTTTTAACAGATACGTTAATTTACAGAAGAATATTAAACATCTCATTTACAAATTATTCAGTTATCTGACTTAAGATGAACTGCGTTCAAAAGCAACACCTGAAAATACTTTCCGGAAAAAACCCAATATATATATATATATATATATATATATATATATATATATATATATATATATATATATATATATATATATATATATATATATATATATATATATTTTGTTACGGTATTTTATTGAAGCCGTCTGCTATGTTTGGCAGTGTGCTATTTCTAGGGTCACAGCGTTTAATATAATTTGAGATTAATTAGCACGCTGCCGTCGACATATGTCGACGAAGACAACCTATGTTCTCCCAGCTGTTGTCGACATATGTCGACAAGCGGATATTGTCGGATAAATAATTGATAATGTGTGTGCAATTGATCTTAACTCCGGATGTCAAAATTGACTCTTCTGTGAAAGAAGTTTAGCTACCTTTTCTGACTTTCAGTTGTAACGGGTGTGTTAGCGACATTTTTCTGTGCAATTTTCAAATCGAAATCAATCGGCATGGATCAAGCTGCCATTTTAGCTGAAATTTTCATGGATTCTGATTCCGATGAGGACGACATTGCTGGGCCTAGTACTGCAAATGTGGTTCGTGCTCAGAATAGGGATGATGAAGGTGATGGGGAAAATAGTGATGTGTCGAGTGTCGATGATGATTTTGAAGAATTGAATATTGTTAGGGCACCTGATGGTTACAAACACGACTGGCTCCGCAACTTTGATCAAGTTGTGGGACCTTTGGGCGTTGACGATGACATTTCTGAGGTAGATGTGTTCCGTTTGTTTATCACAGATGATGTTGTGGACACATTAGTTACAGAAACTAATCGTTATGCCAGCCAGGTTAGCGAAAAGAAAGGGGAAGATGCGGGTGCCTCATCCCGTGTGAAGTTGTGGACCGATATCACAGCTGACGAGATGAGGGCGTTTCTTGCTTTGCTTATGTTGATGGGTGTAACGAAAAGATCGTCATTTGACTTGTATTGGTCAAATGACCGTTTCCTTGAGATGCCAGGGTTCAGAAATGTGATGAGTAGGGACAGGTTTCTTGCTGTCTTATCTTTTCTACACCTCGTGGACAATACAACTGCAGCACCACGAGGGCACCCTGACTACAGCAAAGCCTTCAAAATCAAATCGTTTGTTGACACACTTCTCCCTCAATGGCAAAGCCATTACATACCATCCAAAGAGCTAAGTGTTGATGAAAGTATGATAGCTTTCAAAAGTAGGACCAGCCTTATGCAGTACATGCCCAACAAACCGTCTAAGTGGGGTATGAAAGCCTGGGGCCTAGCTGACTCCAAGACAGGCTACCTCAATATCCTCTATATGTCATGGTTTGACAAGAGGCCAGTGAATCTTATGACAACTGCACACGATGCACAGACCTTCAGGAAGGAGGTCAGATCCAAACATCATGCTGGCAATGTGCGGATCGTGGACAAGAAATGCGCTATCCAAGCATATTCCTGTCACATGGGAGGTATTGATCGTGTGGATAAACAGTTGACATACTACATGGTTCTACACAGGAGCAGCAAATGGTGGAAGAAAATATTCTTCTATCTGTTGGAAGTTTGCTTTGTCAATTCGCTTGTTCTGTGGAGGGCCAAGCATCCGTCCCGTATCAAGGCGGAAACATTCCGTCTGCGGATTCCTCATGGCCTGCTTGAAGGGTACCAGTCTAGGGTCACACAACGCAGAGGAAGGGTATCTGACACTGCCACTGCACCAGCCAGATTGGTTATGGGGGAACACTACATGATTCCTAACCCTAAACGTCAGGCTAATGGCAGGCCTTCCCAGCCAGACTGCGATGTGTGTTGCAGCAGAGAAAGAGTCAGGGGCAAGAAGCGCCACCAGACCCAATTCGTGTGCCGTAGGTGTGTGGTACCTCTCTGTCCATATCCCTGCTTTGAGCGTTATCACACCCTGCTCAATTATAAGGCAGATTGCTTTGAAGGGCTGCACAGGGAGTCTATTTTTTGTTGATTTTTATTTTTTTATTTTTTCACCAGTCTTCTTCTCCTATCAAATGAACAAAATGACGTCATCAGTGACGTCATCCATTTATCTCTAAACAGTCCAAAAATTAGAGAAATTGGTCAAAAAACAAAATAAATATAGAATTTACAAGTCATCCACTATAAAAATGGGGGTTGTGTAAAAAAGAATGCAGCTGCAGAGCAAATTTTCTGGAAAAGAATGCAGCGTGCTAAAGGTTAAGAATTCGCGGTCTATTGAACGCTATGTACACGATCGATTTATGACGTGTTGGCGTTGGTAGGTCACGCATCGTGACTTAGATACGAGACCCTTTTTACGTTGACCGTCAAGCTGTGAAGACGCGTCCTTTAGATGTCCAGTGTTAGGCATTGTATTGCCACATATTTATATAAGTATTTCGAAGTAGGGACTCAGGATCAGTCCAAATGTAGGTGAATAAAGTAATATAATGGGTTGGCATATAACCAACTTCTAGGAAGATTATTTCAGTCCATATGATTATATTTATCAGACGCATACGCTATTTGTCGGTTGTTGGAAACCCCAACTACGCGTACACACAGCTATGCTGTTCTGGCGATGTTGATTCATTTTACTGGACACGGACTGGGAATATGATATGGATTCACAATGTACTAAATTATAGATGTATGCTATCAATGAATAATATATATAATGTCTTCATCTGTTGTTTCGTCAATAAAACGTTTGGACTCAGGCAAGGACTTACCCACATTACTTCGGTTACGCTCAGTTTTCTTCATCTTGAGTATTGATTGTTGTTTGACCTGATGAACTCTTATTCATATGAAGTTTATATTAATGATAATGAGGTTCGTACGGAACCAGTGTTTCTTTGGACACTCAGCAGTCAATGAAAACCTATGTATGGACATTAACTGAGATACTGATGAATATTCAAGCATGCATATTCAAATAATACTAATAGAATGAAAGACCTAACGGACACGAACACGAACTCACGGCAACATATATATATATGATAGGGTGGGCGAAGATGGTGAGATATTTGACCTGCGTTACTGACTTGCGGCCAATTCACACTCGCACCAGACCCGGACACTAATAAAACTCATGAGTGTTAAGGCAGGGGTTGTATTTAATAAAGGTTTTCAACCCAGTCAATTAACAGCAAGCACATTCTGAAGAGTTAACAATTAAACAAGCAAACAAACAAATAAACGAATACCCAGCCAGTGCTCATGGGTTAACCAGAAACGCAAATAAAGCACTGAATAGTCCCATCCCATCCCAACTAACATAATTACCGATGTATGTTACGTCGGTCGGTCACACTCAAAATAGTAACTCGCGCAAGAAAACAAAAGTGCGCAACGCACGGTGTGTACTTGCGCGGCGTGGGTGTTATATAAAACAAATACTTTGGTTTTATTTTTTTTTTTTTAATTCTTTCACGAAATTAGTAGCGCTCGACAAAGAAAAAGTGCGTAAAAATTGGTGTGCATGAGCCCTCACCCAATGTACAAATCATGAAAACTTGAAAGTTTTTGTTAAAACCACTTATTATCAGGGAACACTCTTTGAAAACAATCCACGCACTTTCACACGAAATGTTGTCATCAAAGAACTTTTAAATTGAATCTAAAATAACATAATTCTCGCCGTGTGTAAGTTGGTCACAGCTGAGGAATGCAACCGTGTTGAAAAATTGAATTGTTTCCATTATATATACTCTCCCGAAAATAGTTACAATCAACAAAGAAAAGCGTTCAAATGACGGTGTTCATGAACAGTTTGATTACACTGTATAATGAAAAGAAACCAAAAAACACTCTAACAATGTACTTCTATCTGCTCATCCGGGAACGGAAACAGCACACTATAATTAAAAACCCGTCAAGTTTGACGGGTTATTGCTAGTTAAAATAATAATAATCAAACAATAAGCAACTTCATACGTTCACCTGCCAAACAGTCCGTTCTTCCACGCCCCCTGAAACATACCACTATTACACACGCACTCTTATGCATGTCGTCCATTGAGATTAGAATGGCGTTGTGCATGAGGCTGGCCATCTCACCATGTAACACAGATTGTCACTGAAATCACTGCTGCTAGAGCAAATGCATGCTTTGTGGAGGCTTCCTGCGGATGCCAGCCACAGTGGTGGCTCTATGTTCCATAAGGAGCAAGAAGAGAAATAATTATATCCCCAAGTGAACCCAGGTGCTCTCCTAAACCATGTTACACCCGTCCATGCCATGACAATGGTTAAATAATAATATGGTGATAAGTACGCGAGAAATGTGTGAGAAATAGATTTCACGGGTGATAGCTTAAGGAGAAGATATGTCTCTGGAATGAGTACGTTTCTCTATTCCAGCCTATCTATAGGACTATAAGTTAGTACAAGACAACCTTGCCCTCCTCGTACATATAAATATAAGTTTAACTACACACACAAAGCTATGTGACAACAACACACACAAACGTGAAAAACTACGGTTAATTGGGTATGGGTCTAACCAACACACAAAGCTAAGTTTCTTTTGTTGTTTATTATCATTTCAACTTGGCAACATCAAATATCTAAAGAAAGATCAAATAAAATCAGATTTACATACATATGCAATAGCAGAATAAATGTGCCTTCCCCTTTTGGAGAAAAGAACCCAAAAAGTTAATAACCCAAAGGTCGAAGATTTGCACTATGGTACAGAGTAGACAGCAAAGTAAACAAGTTCCTACTATAAGCTACCCAGTAAAGTTAACAATTTTAAGCAAATCCAGTTTTGGTAAAGTCTCTGTAACAAAGAAAAATATTCACTCTCTCTTTCATACAGTGGCCACTCAATCACTCTTACTTACTCTTGGTGATATCCCTTGGAATTACAATGTTTCCTGACTATATAAAATGTCAGGTTTATTTCCCAAATTGGCCCCAGTCTATCCTCTAATAAATAAAGACTAGTGAGGCGAACGCCGAATCTGGTGTGGGTTTTTCCTGAATGAACAAAATGTCACCGCTAATAGTTGATGTAGAAACGTGATCTTGGGGTTCACAGTTAACAGAGGAAAATACTCCCAGCATTGGGAAACATCTGGTTGCTCAAAATGTTACAATTGATAAATGATGATAATTCTATCGGCTAGCTAGCTGTATGGTAGAGTGTCGATTCTGAAACAGCGTAAATTCTGGAATATTGTTGGGTTTGGTAAGTCCAGTTAAATTTCCAAGTTAAAATGTTTTTCATGTATCGTTGGCAAATACTTGCTCACCAATGAAATTGGTGACACACAAGCCAAGAAAGGAGACAACATTAACCAATCAGTAAAAGAAAAGAGAAAAAGACCGATGGACGCCCTTGATCAGGTCTGCTGGGAATATATAAGAAACATTTATGGAAAAATGCTACTATTCTATATAGCTACATATATGCACACAGACGGGGACAAGACGATCTCTTATCCACTCCGTCAGTTTTGATTTAATTTAAAAGGCACACGGTGTCTTTAACCCTATCGCCCGTCGCTTAGCGAGAATAGGTTGGATGAGTTATGCGACTCTCCCCCCTCTTGCTCGCGCTTAACGATCAGCGGACAATGTCAATTATCACAAACTATCGCCGGTCGTTAAGTAGCTATTAATTTGGTCGGCGTCTGATAGTTTAGTCGTATGATATTAAATAATAGGCACTCATAATAAATACGCACAATGAAATAAAACGTGAATTCTTTTCTGTCACTTTCAGTTGCACCTAGCATTTAATCCAGACAGCTAACCGTCTCTTATTGTGTGAGAAAGCGTGTGGTGAAAATTAACATTATAACTGAACATCTGGTATGAAATAGCTACGCGTTATTTTATTTCACTAGTTTTAACGCTAGAAAATCTAAGTGAATTATAATGGTAAAAGTTAACACTTTTAATTGGAAAAAAGCTTTTTTTTTAAACACGTAAACACTAATTTCTATTACCAAAACATCAGAATGAAAATCCCCACGAATACTATTAACACATTTAGCGAAAGGGTTCTAGAACTGCGTGCTTAGATTATCCAAACATTCTAGTGACATCTGATAGCAGGTTTAAGAAATCACAGTTTATTTATCATTATGTTTCTCTGATCTATAGATGATGTTACTTTTCGCACTATTATGTGAGTAACGGAGAATCAGAACAGAGTTCCCAGATAAAGGCTTGTGTTCGGTCTTCCGTCGAGTGTTGCTAACCGACATCAGAAGAATTCTTACGTCTAACGGGTCTTCTCTGAACGAATGCCCGCTTCCAAAGATCAAAGAGCCCAGGGGTTTCTGACTTTTTCTGAGTACGAACTTCAAAAGAATCTGTGGTATTCACGTGCGGTCTGTCAGGTATCGTATGATTGACAGATAAGCTCGCGTGATGAGACTGGTGTCAATACCTTGTCGAGGTATGGCGGCTTGCGTACCCTGATTACCCGCAGAGCTATGCCAGCGGGAGTTTTACTCCTGGAAGGTTCTACCAAGCTGGACAGGTTTGCGCGGGCAGGGGTCAGACTAAAGCAGACACCCTGGTCCTCCAGGTTGGGGGTTTTAGCATAGGGCTGACACCCTTGTCTATGTAAAAAGAAATGAAGTTACGGAAACGACAACAAATGAACAAACTTTGCTGCGGGATGGACATCTGGAGTCTGAGGCTCGTATGACTGTCAGTGGTGAAAGCCGAAAGGAAGTCACTGACACGAAAACGGACGTCCTGACCGCAAAACGCGAAACAAGAATAGGATTTTGGAATGTCAGGACAATGAACGAGACGAGTAAACTAAAACAGGTCACAGCAGAAATGAGAAACTATAGATTACACATTCTAGGGATAAGCGAGAGCAGATGGACAGGGGTAGGAAAAGTAAAACAGCAACAGGAGAAACAGTACTTTACTCTGGAAGAGAGGATGGACAGCACAATGAAGGTTTAGCCATGTTCTACAGAAAGGAATAGAAAGGACATTACTGGAGTGGAAACCCATCAACAACAGACTGATAAGAATAAGATTAAGAGGGAGATTCACTAACACTACAATAATACAATGCTACGCACCAACGAATGACAGCGATGAAGAGGTCAAGGATGAGTTCTGTCAACAACTACAGAAAGAAATGGAAGACACACCTAGATATGATCTTATCATAGTAATGGGAGACCTCAATGCGAAAGTTGGAACACACAATACATATAATGAAAGAGTAATGGTGAAATGCGGTAGCGGAACAGCAAACGAAAATGGCAAAAAATTAATAAGTTTCCGTAGCATTAACAACCTGGTCATTGAAGGAACACTTTTCCCACACAAAGAAATTCACAAATTAATATGGGAATCACCAAATGGTCGGAACAGAAACCAGATAGACCACATCATGATTAATGGTAGATGGAGACATGCATTACAAGATGTGAAGGTAATAAGAGGTGCGGATGTGGGAAGTGATCACCATTTAGCAGTAGCAAAACTGAAAGTGAAACTCAGAACGGTTGGACCAACTGTAACTACACAAAAAAGGTTTGACATCAGCAAATTGAAGGACCCCCTTACCAGAAAAGCTTTTGTGGCTGATATAAAGAAGCGATATCAATTTGCCAAAAGTCAGGAAAAGACATTGACTGATGATATAGACCAGAAATTCAACACCATTTCAACAATATATAAGGAAAGCAGCAAATCATGCTTGGGATTCCAGGAAAGGAAGAAGCAAGACTGGATAACACCAAAAACATTAAACACCATAACGATGAGAAAGGAAATAAAAAGAAAGAAAACAGAAGCGAAGTCCCCCAGGTTAAAGCAACTATATAGCGAACAGTACAGTCCGCTGGACAAGGAAGTTAAACGCCAAACCCGAGCCAACAAAAGGAATTTCCTAGACGATCTTGCAAGACAGGCAGAACAGGCAGCACTGAGAAATGAACAAAGCACAGTACACAAAATAACTAAAATCATCAGCGGAAAACGAGGTGCAAACAATATTACATTAGTAAGAGATAAGCAAGGATATCTCATCACGACAGCAGAGGGACAGGAAACAAGATGGGCAGAGCACTTCAGAGAAACTCTGAACAGGGAACCACCAGAGACGCAATTGAATGTTCCTGAGGCTGAAAACGATCTAGATGTAAATACAGACATTCCACGAAAAGAAGAAATCATCACAGCAATCAAAGGTTTAAAGAATGGAAAAGCTCCTGGCCATGATAACTTAAATGCAGAGCTATTTAAGACAGACCCTGAGCTAGCAGCAGAACTATTAGAACCACTATTTGCACAAGTGTGGAAAACGGGGACAACACCATCAGAGTGGAACAAAAGAATAATTGTCAAATTGCCCAAGAAGGGAGATCTTGCAGACTGCAATAATTGGAGAGGAATCACTCTTCTCTCAGTTCCCAGCAAAATACTAGGCAGGATAATTATACAGAGAATTTCAAAAGCAGTAGACCATAAACTGAGGAAGGAACAAGCAGGATTTAGAAAGAACAGAAGATGTGTAGATCATATATTCACTCTCAGGAACATTATAGAGCAGTGCTCAGAATGGCAAAGACAGCTGTACATTAACTTCGTTGATTTTGAAAACGCGTTTGACAGCATACATAGGGACAGTTTATGGAAAATACTGAGGTCTTAAGGAATTCCAAGCTGCATAGTGTCAATCATAAAAAGCCTCTATGCCAACTTTACGTGTAGTGTTTGGCAGAGCAACCTAACCTTTGAGGTGAAAACAGGAGTACGACAGGGATGCCCCTTATCAACCACTCTATTTTTAACAGTCATAGACTGGGTGATGCGCCAGACAACAGAGGGCAGTCCAAGATGAATAAGATGGACTACATTTTCTACATTGGAAGATCTGGAATATGCAGATGACATTGCACTGTTAGCACATTCACATCAACACATCCAGGAAAAAACGGAAAGACTTAATAAGTTTAGCCAGCAGGTGGGCTTGAACATCAATTTAAAGAAGTCAGAGGTCATGATGCTCAATGTGAGCAACCCTGAGCCCATATCAGTAAGGAATCAGCAACTGGTACAGACAGATACCTTCACATACCTAGGATTCATAGTAACACCAGACGGCGGGGCAGGCAAAGACATCAACATCAGAATGAATAAGGCAAGAACAGCCTTTTTTAACCTAAACAACATCTGGAAGTCCTCTCAGTACAGCACAAGCACAAAATTAAGATTTTATCAGAGCTGTGTGCTTTCTGTGCTTCTCTATGGTGCGGAATGCTGGAGAGTTACAGAGAAGGAAATGTCGAAATTGTCATCTTTTCACACAACATGCCTAAGAAAAATTCACCGAATCTTTTGGCCGAATACCATCAGCAACCAAGATCTGCTTACTCGGAGCAAGCAAGAGGACATGCACATCATCATAGCTGACAGACGCTGGAGCTAGGTTGGCCATGTCCTCAGAAGAAACCCCGATACCACCACAAGAACAGTTATGACCCCTGAAGGAAAACGAAAGAGAAGCCGACCAAAATCAAATTGGCGGAGGACTGTGGAGGCTGAGATGCAAAGAATGAACTAGAGTATGGGCACTGTACGAAGAATAACCGACCGAGCAAAGTGGAATCAATTTGTTGTTGCCCTACAAGACGCCACCAGGCGTGATGGCCACTGACTGCTTTGACGGTCGGCGGCTAAGGATCAAAGAAGAAGAAGAAGAAGATGAGATGAGGTAAACAAACCGGATTCACTACCTGTTATGACGGGTAGGTCTGTAGCGAAATCTGTGAGACAATCGCTTATTTCAGTAAGATTTTAGTCCTATGATAATAAATACACCAGCCCTCAGGTGTCTGACTATTTTCATCTTCAACGCCAGTAGAGCGCTGCCTTTTGTGCAGTGGAAATGCTTAAAAATTGTCCCGCCGTAAAATCTAACTCGCTTTTAGTTTCGGTTTTGAAACGTACAATAAACCTTTTAACATCTCGCCGATCTGCTGCACGAAACGGTGGGAAAAGCTTGTAATTAACGTAATATGTTAACTTTAACACTAAAATTTGTAATAATTCGGACATTTCTCAGTAGTAAGAACGAGACGATTGAAATAATTAACGCCAACACTACCAAAGTTTGGAAAAACCCCTCTTCGCTCTGCTCGCGGTCTCTTTAATATATACACGCTGTGGGCAAAGCCAGCAGAGACAAACACACAGACAGTTTTCCATTTCCTCCTAGCGGTAAAATTCTGACGTCACTCAAACTAGTTGATTTATTTGAATAGTGAGAGAAATGATAGAGACAGAAAGGGGGGGGGGGGTGGGAAGATGGAGACTTGTGTAAAAGTTATATTTGACGATTGACAATGACAAAACTGAAAATCTAAACCATAATGAAACTGACCATAAAAATCATATAGTACAATAGCTTAGTGTCCCCTGAGCAAAAATATGTTTTAAAAAATATGGTAGTCCAAGTATTAGCCAAGTTATTGAGAAAATTCTATATGTCTAAGAACGCTTGGACGGACAGACTGTTGTTCTTGCTCGTTACACATAACGTTATTGGGGACGCTAGTTTAAAAAAGAGGCATTGGAGTAATTCAAATCCTATTGGTTAGTATAAGAGTATAGAAGTAAAGGGGGGTGGATAGGAAAAATGTTAACTAAAACTAAACATCTTTTTCTATTGGCATAACTAACGCAGACTGACCAATGGACTACGAGGCACATAGTTTGTTTGGAAATTTTGTTTAGTTTTTTTTAAACTAAATTCAAAAAGATGTAGTAGTGCCTGCTTTCATTGGTCGGCTCTAATAGATATTGGCAAGGGGCATAGTGGTCTCGTGGCCATTTGATTAGAAAATTTTATACAAACAACTACGTTGAGAGCAGATGTGATAAATTGTAAAATTAACTACTAAATTCACTATCTGGACGGGGCAGAGCAAAACTGAGGCCATATTCTTTGCCAGTCAACGTTATTTGTGACATATTTCTTTGAACTAGTGGTAAGAATGCGTTATGTATTTACGTGCTTGATAAAAACTGCACAAGTTAGATACTGCTATGGGGAAAAGTGAAGGACATGCCGGGAGCAAACATTATTGAGTCCTCACATTGAACTGTATTTGACTGTTGCATATTATTATGATTTTGTATTAACTATTTTGTATTGGAAGATGTTAGGAAGCCTCAGTGTTCCATGAATACTCTTTAACATGCCTAGAACGTTTATAATTTAGAAAAGAAAAGAAAAATCATATAAAAGGAGATGTGGTTACTCCACGTTATTTGATTGAAGCAAACTATGTAAAAGTACAGTGGCGTATCTGCCATAGGGACCTGAGGTGTGGTCACAGAAAGGTTTGAGTCATATAACTTAGGGGCTGATGTACATGAATGCACACGAGGCTGACCCCATACCATCATGTATACATAGTGATAAGACGTTGTGATTTGATATGAAAAGGCCAGGGTGTCTTTTATTGCAGAGTTTTTATTTCCTGTTACCATCCGGTGACAGGAAACCTGATGAGTGAGTGAAAAGTGAAAAGTCTTCATTCAAAAGTTTATGCTGTCAGCTGATAGCCTGAAGGAGCTTGTGTGTGGGTGCTGATCTATTATATCTGCAACGACGTACTGACTTATTATCGTCATACCAAGAATCCCAGGTGACACGTTAACAGCTGGGACATCTGACACTTCCTCCTAATAAACTGGTTCTTATCAAAATAAAACAGAATTATATGGGGAATGATGAAAACAACAGCTCCTCATAACCAATGACTAACACTAGCAGTTATTAAAGTTTTAGTCTGTGAATACACCTACAGGAACTCTATATAATAACATTACATTCATAGGACCAAGAGTCCATATTTTTTAGTTAAAGCATTATATGTAAATATATTTCCTCATTTTCAAAGACCTGTCCAAAAGAGATGGCGGGACAGGCAGATAAAATTGTGCAAAGAAAAAAAACATTCCAATTTTAAAAGAAAACTTTAACCACAGTCTTATTTATTTTCTTATAGTGAGTTAAAGTGTATTGTGTTGATGTAAAATTATCTTCATTTCACCCCTAGACAGTAGAGACATCATACACCAGCCACTAGAATCAAAATACGGACTGATGTTATACAAGGGACGTATCATCCTCTAACAATTCAGGGGCACTGATGTTATGAGAGGGTTCTTACCATCACCTAACATTTCAGGGACATCTGAGATGTCCGTCACAATCGTCCCCACTTTTGAGACATGGAAACTCGTTTTCATGTTTCATTTATGACAATGAAGCTGCCCTGATCGTTAGATTTTGGATGATTGGTATTTTCGATTTCGTCCTCTTCCTCCGTAGTCCAGTTTCTACTCAAGAAGTCAGCTCCTACATTCTGTTTTCCTGGAATGTATTCCACTTTGAAGTAATAAACACTTAATAAGGCCCAACGCATGATCCTTGCGTTGAATTCCTTATTGGCACCAAGAAAAGCTAATGGAGCGTGGTCTTATTGCACCGTGAAAGATGTGCCATAGAGAAACTCGTGATGGCGTCTGATGCCATCAATCAAAGCGAGACATTCTCTTTCAATTACGCTGTAGTTACGTTCAGCCTTGTTTAGTTTCCGACTGCCATACGCAACTGGGAATAGCATATTCGGATCGGTGTCCTCGGCTTGAAGTAACGTTGACCCGATGCCTTGACCTGACGCGTCGACTCGCAATACGAAAGGTTTCTTAAGGTCAGGTAACCTCAGAATGGGGTATGCAGACAATTGACCTTTTAAGGTGCTGTACGCGTGTTCGCACTTTTGATCCCAAATGACCTTATCAGGACACCCTTTCTTTGTGAGGTCGGTCAGAGGTGCTGTCAGTCCGTTGAAGTTCTGGATGTATTTCTGATAATATGCACATAGTGATAGGAAGGAACGTACGACTTTCTTCGTTCTGGGCCTTTTGGCTGCAACTATTTTCTCCACGTTCTTCTTAACAGGCCACATGGAGCAGTGAGAAATAGTATGCCCCAGGAAGTCTAGCTTTTCAAACCCGATGAGACGTGCTAGGTCTGGCTGTGAGACCAGTTTCCTGTAGTCTCCTGAGGAGCATAGCAACCGTAGCAATATGTTCGTCGTAGGTCTCCGATGCAATTAAGATGTCGTCCATGAAATTATGGATCTGGGGACTTTGCAAAGGTTCTAGGAGCTTCCTCATCATCCTAGTGAACACTCCTGGTGCGTTATGCAATCCGAACGGCATCACATTAAATGTGTAATGTCCTTCACTAGTGCTGAAAGCTAACAAAGGTTTAACTTGACTGGTATTTGATAATAACCTTTACTGAGGTCTATCTTGGAGAAAATTCTTGCTTTGCTAAGCTTGGTGAACAACTCAGAAACAGTTTGGAGAGGTTCGGGCTGGAATTCCGTTACAGCGTTTAGCAGCCGGTAATCTATACACAGCCGAACTTCCTTATTGGGCTTCTGCAACAGCACTACGCTCGAACTGTAAGGAGATTTCGACTCACTGATAATTCCTGCCTGACGCAGCGTGTCTATTTCTCCGCGAAGTGCATCAGCTTTAGCGTACGGAATGTGGTAAACTCTGGTTCGAACAGGGGTCTCGTTTGTTAATTTCATATCAAATTCGATGAGATTTGTTCGATCAGGTACATCCGTTAAGACTGCACTGTACTGCTTCAGTAGCGCCCTGTTTTCTGTTTGTTGTTCTTGTGAGAGATTGTCGCCAAACTTGACATCTTTAAAAGATTCTGTGGGTTGCAATGGGTACTCCATGCAACCATCATCATGTTCCTCGTCTTCCGTTGCTATGGCAACAGCCAGGAGATGCTCGGAGGACGGCACCGGTCTTTCCAAATATTTCTTAAGCAGATTTATGTGAAAGACCTTCTCCTGTCCTTTAATGGAGATCTTGTAATTGGTGCGTGAGATCTTTTTAAGGACGGTAAACGGTCCTTGCCATCCGATGCGAAGTTTATTGCTTCCGGTTGGAAGTAGCAACAAGACTTTCTCCCCTGGTTGGAGTTCTCTCTCTTTTGCAGCTTTGTTGTATCTTTTAGCATGTCTAGCGTGGGCTTTCTTAAGGTTGGTCGTAGCTAGATCCCATCCTAGCTTTAGCCTTTCCTTGAGCTCAGATACATATTTGCTTGCAGAGACGACTGTCTCATCAGCCTTTTGGTCTGTCAGGGACCGAAGTAAGGCTTCTCGTGGTCCCTTTATAGGTCTGCCAAATAAAAGTGTCGCTGGCGGGAGTGCCGTAGACGCTTGGGGGACCTCTCTGTAGGCGAATAAGGCAGCAGATATATATAGATCCCAGTCTTCCGGTTTCTCCTGACCCAGCTTACGTAACATCATGGTGAGGCTGCCGTTAAAACGTTCCACGAGCCCATTTCCGGCCGGATGGTAGGGACTTGTGTCGATATGTTTGGCCCTCAAGATCTTAAAGATCTCCGCCATTAACAGGCTACGGAATTGGGATCCATTATCCGTCAAAACTTGTTGAGGAAATCCCAACCGTGTAAAAATTTGCACGAGGGCTTCTGCGACATGCTTGGAATCCCTGCATGTTAGTGGATTAGCTTCGGCCCACATTGTGCAAGTGTCGACTAAGGTCAGGATGAACCTGTTCCTTCTTTTGGTACTTTCCAGGGGTCCAATGATGTCGACAGCAACCCGTTCAAATGGAGTCCCTACTATTGGCATTTACCCCATAGGTACTGGGGGTGTCAAGTGCTTAGGTGCTACACGTTTGCACTGGGCGCAGGATTTCACGTACCTGATAATTTCAGAGTTCATTCCTGGCCACCAATAGTGGTTTTTTTATTCGATGAATAGTGGCGTTTTGTCCCATATGTCCGCTAAAGGGAAGAGAGTGCCCCATTTCTAAGATCTGGCTTCTGTACTGCGTCGGTACCCATCTCATCATCTCAACCCGTAACCCGTCATGGGTAGTATGGGTGCCATGGTGGAAGCATCAGCAGACAGGGTCCTCCACTGCTCTCTATCCTCAGCAATGTGTACAAGTGTGGAAAAACCGTGTCCTGCCCATTCTTTGATGTTATCAGCCCAGGATTTTCTTTGCCTTCCTCTTCTCCGTTTACCTTCGACTGTTCCCTGGAGGATCGTTTTCGAAAGGGAGTCATGACGAGTTACATGCCCAAACTAGGCAAGCTTTCGACGTTTCACTACTGACAAAAGTGGTTCTTAGTGGCCTGCATAGGTGTTTATCTTCTCTCTAACATAGACATTTGTTTTGTGCTCTTTATAGCAAATGCGCAAAATTCTTCTATAACATTTATGCTCGAAAGCCTGAATCCTTCGCTCCATATCTGCAGTGAGTGTCCAGCCCTCACACCCATACAAGAGAATAGATAATACGAGTGATTTGTATAATTTGATCTTCACAGGAAAACTGATGTTACTTTTCCAGATCACATTCAGCCTTGTCATGGCAGCTGAGGCTATCTCAAGTCTTGTCTTGATTTCTTTACTTGATCTTCCATCACTACATATAGTGGACCCGAGATATTTAAAGGTGTTAACTTCTTCTAACGTTTGCCCATTTAACATAATGTTGGTCGGAACATGTTTCTTATGGCTATTCACCAATATTTTGCTTTTTTCTATATTAATTTCCATCCCATATGTTCTTGTTACTTTCTCCAGTCTAGAGGTAAGGTCTTGAAGTTCTGATTCTGTTCCAGCTATCAGATCGATATCATCAGCAAAACGTAGATTGCAAAGAGGTCGGCCTCCAATCGATATGGTTGTTTTATAATCGTAGAGAGCCTCCTGCATATAATGTTCTAGATATATATTAAAGAGCACTGGAGACAGGACACATCCCTGGCGAACTCCTACAGTTGTTTTGAAAATTCTCCAATGTCATTGCTTGCAAAAACAGCACTGCTTGCGTCCTTGTATAGTGCTTCAATGATATCTATGATGTTGGTATCAAAATTAAATTTTCTCATTATTTGCCATAAGCCTTCATGCCAGACTCGATCGAAGGCTTTTGTGAAATCGATGAAGTTATGGTATAAATCGTGTTGATGCTGAAGATGTTTTTCGATCAGTAATCTAATATTGAAGATTTGTTCTGATGTACTTCTTTTTGGTCTAAAGCCAGCCTGTTCCTCGGACAAGATTTCTTCTGATTTCTGTTTTATTCTGTTCAAAAGTATCTTTAACATCACCTTACTTGGATGACTAATAAGGCTAATGGTTCTGTAGTTCTTGCAAATTTTTAGATTTCCTTTCTTTGGAAGCGGTATTACTAATGATTGCGTCCACTCTTTTGGCCATTTTTTTGTACTCCATATCTTCTGGCAAATTGTTGTCATGATTTTTACTATATCTGGTCCTCCATATTTCATATGTCGGTACTAGGAGCTGGTTATTCCCTGTATCAGGGTCACCCGTTCTACGATACAATACGCCATCCTTCGAAAAGATGTCTACGTGCTGTCTGGGATCCTTAGCCATGGGCAGTTTTCTAAAGCAGGGCTCCAGAGTAGGGTCCTTTTGTTGCGCCTCCTTCAGTTCGTTCGGCAACAAATTTGGCGCAGGCTCCCTCTCCTTCTTAGTTTGCCCTCTTGTGGTTACCGCTGCCACAATCGGCTCCTTTGGTCTCCCAACAAACACGTATCTACATCCCAGGATAACTGGGTAGATAGGATCATCCATTATGGCCGCTTTAATAACACCTCTGACAAAATCAGAGTGTATTTCTACCAGTGCGATAGGAAGCGTCCTGGGTGCATCACTCTTTAAAACTCCACATAGTTTGACGGTTTCCTCTGTCTCCTGACCGAGTTTGACTAGGTGCCTGGCGACAATTCAATCAAATCTTTATCCAGTGTCAAAAAGACAAGTAGTAGAGGTACCGTTCAAAATTACAGTTCCTCGCGTTGAGGGTCGGTCCCCCTCAGGTTGAGAATAACTGACATTGACTCTACCTTGCGAGGCTGTATGCAAACATCTGATGCGGTTTGGACCGGTATGCTTGCCCTGATCAGACGTTCCTGTTGTAAGGGTCTTCTCTTTGACTTGACCTTGGTGGCCGCGCTGCCACGTAGGCTTGGTGTGTTGATCAGAATTGTTGTTTGGGGGATATCGGGTTTTGTAGAATTTCGATTTTTCCTGGGGAGGTCTCTGAGTATTAGTTTCTCGTTGGTTATAATGCTGAGAGGAGTTGGAAGAATAGGATGACTGCTCTAGATTTTGTTTTCGAGATGGCTCATCTGTGGGTTTGCGTTTTGTGCTGGGAAGTTCGGCCATTGCATTGGTATAGCGTTCTGCCTTATTGAGGATGTCCTCAAGCCTGACTGCGCCCTGTTCAGCCAAAAATCTACGGGTTTCGTTTGACAAAGTTGACTTGATCTGTCCCACTAGAACAAGTTCAAGAAGTCTCTCATATGTAAGAGGTAATTCAGATAATTCGATGCACTTTGTCAAATAGCACGTGAGACGTGAAGAGAACTGGGGAAATGTTTCCGTGCTCTCTTTTCGGCTGTTTCTGAACATTTGCAGAAATTTTCGGGCTGTCATCTCAAACCGCTCTAGCAAGGCCTTCTTTAGCATGTCGTAATCATGTTGGTTGGTTCCCAGCTTAGTATACACGTCATAAGCATTACCTTTCAACGCAGTTGAGAGTTTAAGACTCCAGCGGGAACTCTCTAACCCATACAGATTGGCGAGCCTCTTGAATTTTTCTAGGAAGGTGTCAATTTTTTCATTGCGGCTAGAGAAAGATTCTAAAGCAAAAGACATCGCAGTTAATTTGGCAGATTGAGTGCTGGAGAGATCCGTTGACTGAGACTGGGGCAAAGACGGCTCTCCATTATTTGAAGTAGAAGCGCCCCGACTCTCTAAATCCTTAAGCGCCAACTCGTGTTGTCTCTCCCTTTCTCTCTCTCTTTCCCTGCGGGCTTCCATCTCTGCCTCCATTTTCTTGTGTTCCAATTGACGATCGTCCGCTTCTTTCGTCCTAGCTTCTGCCCTCTCTTGTGCTTCCTTCTTCTCTGCTTTATCTTGTGCTTTTTTCCTCTCTGCTCTCTTTTGCTCTTCCTTCCTCTCAGCTTCTGCTCTTTCTTGCTCCGCGTCATATCTTTCAAGTTCCCTGTTTACAAACAGGTTCACGGCTTCTCCTTCTAACCTGACTCCTTCACTTCCTGTCTCAAAATGGATCTCATCCTAATTCTCTCTGCCATGACAAAGAACTGGATGCTTCTAAGACTAGAGTATAGTAAGAAGAAACACGGAGGGGAAAAAACTCAAAGCCGCTACGAGAAAAACACAAAGTATAAATTTACTTGTGATACCTCCTACCTTGTAATGTGCTAACTTATCGCTGCTATTATCTGTCACTTAAGACTCTTAATGCAGGCGACTATGCCACGTTAATGGTAAGTCAAACACTGGAAAAAAATCTTTTTTTACTAACAGTAGAGAAAAATTTATAAAAAAAAATTTAAAAGGAAAAAAAAATTTTTTTCTTAAAATTTGATTCTCCGACAACAAAACTCCGCCCCTGAAGTCAGTTATGAGATGAGACGTTGTTAACTTGACTTTAAAAAATCAAAGCAAGACGTCTTTAGCTTAGCTGAACTCGCTAACTTCAAAAAACCTTTGTGACTATTAAACAATCACGCGATCCAAGCAATTCTTATAAAAAAAATATTTCAATTATCTCTGCCAGAAAATAATGAAAATAACAAATATTTTTGTTTTCCTTAACTTTCTACTGCTGTGGAAAGAAACAAATCCAGCAATTTATGTTGTGTGGTCGGCCCAAATACTAAAGGCGTTGTCTAGGGGGTGTAATTATTTTTATTATACCCTACTTCACAAAGACAAATCACTCTCACACTCTATCTAGAATAACACAGACTTAAGATCAGACTCAGAATGGGCTACCCGTCAAGTGGTACTAATTCTAGATCAGACTCAAAAATCCCGGCCCGGCGAGCGCCTCATTTTATTGTCGTAAATTTATTTGAGAGAGTTCTTAGAAAATAGTGGTCCCGTTTAGAGGGAAGAATGATGGTGAATGCGCAGTGAAAGAAAGGGTTAGAAAGTAAATAGTTGATTCACAGAGTGCTGGGGAGAGTAAGAAAAGACTCTATACGACAATCGTTTTCTCTCACTCTACTCCTTAAACTCTCCTGGGCAAACAATTATTTGCCAGTTTCCAGACCCACATGCGCTCACACCAATTTGGTGCTTCAAACACACGGACGTACGTGAATACAAACTACGAATATAACAAGTATGGGGTAAGTTTGGGCTTGGGCCTTCCAACACAATACTAGAAGTTTTACGTGTTTATTTATCATTAAACTCAGATCACAACATTTATCAAAGTACAGGAATAATCAATAGTTACAGCAAAATACGAATAACAAGATGGGGAAGGGAGGGGGGTTGTTGAAGAATGGTGTCAACTATGCCCTTCCCGCTTGAATAGACAAAGAAAACAACCCCAGTCCAAAGACAGGTGTTTTATCAGAATAGATAATGTAACCCAACCCGTAAATTAAATTTACTTCAAAAAAAGGTGTTACAATACTAGGTATGGTAATGAAAAAAAAATCCGATCGTTCTCAAACCTGTCTCCCTTTACTAAGCAGATATAAGGGAGGGAAAATAACGGAGTTTAAGAAATCCCGCTTAAAGGACAATGCAAGACATACAGTAAAAGGTATTTATCAGGTAAAGCAAATTAACAAGTTTTGCAAAATAAATCCCATTCATTCATGCACGCTCGTGATGGCCAGCACTCAGTCTCTCACACACACTTACCGATCGTGGAATCTGGCACTTCATAGAAAATACACAACAGCAGCTTAAACACTTTGCATAATAAACAAATGTCTTTCCTTCGTTTCTAGCCCCAGATTAGCGGGTTTTGTGTTGCACAGATTTGCCCGAGAATTGCTAGAAGATGAAGCCTCAGTGTTGTGTTGGTTTTATATCAAAAGGTTTCTATAGGATGGCACAGTCACAGATATGGGGGTGTGAATAGTGTGGTCTCAGGTATTATTCACCGCTGGTGGTAGACAATATTCTCTAGCGTGATGACGAAAAAACTGTCAGTGTTCTTAAATGTTATTTCTTATTTCCACAGTAGAACAGGAAAATTATATGTATCGTTTCTGGCAATGTTCTGCTCCAGTTTTATCTTTAACAGACAATGTTTATTTTAAAACGTTCTTGGGGGTGCTTTGTTTCTGGAAAACATTCAGTTAGCTGGATCCCAACAGAGGATCGCCACAAGAGTTAATTTAAAATGTTTATGTAATGACTGAAGGTAGAACCGAGTCTGGACTCTCTATATAATTTATTCTTTGCTGGGAACGCAAAGGTTGTATGATCATTCTATAGGAAAAGATAGAAAAACATGACAACATAATTTCCAATATTAATTATATACTGGCGCGTGATAAATTTACAGTCAAAACTATTTTAAGCACTCGCGTCTTTAATTATATAAATTCAAGAAAAACTCACCGCGAGTCTAATAGTTAAAACACACACATCTATATATATATATACAGAACTAAACTGTATTAAATAGTTTAAAATCCCTAAACGGCTTCCAAGATTAATTTAAGCATCTAGTTGTATTGGGAATTAACTTATAGCTATATCATTTAGTTTACAACTGGAACTTTGAAATGAGTTTATTTAATAAGTTTAAATTAACACAAAAATCCAGTGAACTAAAATGAAAGCACTTGACAACTGATCACTTTAACAAATATATTATACCGTCTGCACAGAACAAAATAGCACTCCAATATAGCCGACAATTCAGATGAAATCTAGCAGGATTCAACTATACGCTAGTGTATTTTAAAATCTCTGGCAAACGAATGATAAAATGCATTTCTTCAGAGTCTCTATATATAGTAAGTGGAATGTAAGATTTGTGGGACATGTTAGAATCTAACACCTTTCTTGAACTCAGGGGGAAATCGAGATCCTAGCCGCCCGTTCCTCGTCCGATTACTCACTTCCTGACCGGCTCGTTTCTCCCGTTCGACTTATTCTTTGAGCGCTTCAGCGCTCTCCTCTGGTTAACACGGAGATGCGAAATGCCGCTGAGACGCTGCTTCGTCTGCTTCTGTGGACCATCACTGCTTTGATCGTAGCCACTTCTCTCGTTGACTTAAGCAACGCCCCACTGGGCAGGCGTACTGACCAAGGTAATGAAAATAACTGCATATAATTGCTCTAGAGATATCCGTGGGCGTGATTTAACCTCTCCTTAAATCAATGCGATTCTCTGAATGCACGGAAGATAGCAGTCTACATATTAAGTAGCAAACGTGTTGACAATCTGCGTGGAAAGGTTGCATGCTAATGATCCCACGTTTCTGTTGTGCATTGCTAATGAGCCCAGGTGGTGAGAATTCCCCGTTGACGAAAAGTTCCAACAATACTGATGTTATACAAGGGACGTATCATCCTCTAACAATTCAGGGGTACTGATGTTATGAGGCTGAATCACCCGTGTGTTACCGGGGCCCGAAAGGGGAGCAAAGAATAGTAACACTGCACCCTACCACGCATGTCGTAAAAAGCGACTAAGGAGGGTATGGGCATGGGGCTGTTTACCCCATCCCGTAAAAAACTTCGCACAGTGGGCTGATCACCTGCTTGCCAACCAATCTGATTACGGAAACAATGATAGATTGTTTGGTCTGTTTTTGTTCCACAAAGACGCCACTAGGCGTGGTGGAAACAGCGATAGATTGATCAATTTGTTGTTGCCCTAAGACGCCACTAGGCGTACTGGCCACAAACTGCTTTGCCGGTTGATGGCTAAGGATGGAAGAAGAAGAAGAAGAAGATGTTATGAGAGGGTTCTTACCATCATCTAACAATTCAGGGACAGCTGAGTTGTCCATCACAATAGGACGTGGCCTAACTGGAAATAGGCATATTAAAATTTCAAATACAGCGAGAGCGCGAGTTCTGTCAGAGAGAGACTTCTTTGCCTTTTTCCCTAATAAACAGGTTTAACCCCCTTTCCCACATAACACGTGGTGATTAAACATGTTATTGCCTACTCACAGGCGCCATCTTTATGTATAGTCATCAACACGTGGCTCCCGGCTGCCATCTTGCCATAAAATTAATACTTTCTCAATTTCAGTCCCTGATATCATTTCTGGCCATGTCCTTGTATGAAATAGGTTCCTACTATATTCGCTTTTCTTGCCTGGTCTCGTGAATGAAATAGGTTCCTGCTATATCCTTACAACCGTGATCTGGACTTAACACGACTAATAAAACCTATCCACACATTCTTTTCACTAATCTATCATTTCAAAACTAAACCTAATGTCCTGGAAGTAATCTCCTTATGAAACACATTTATCTATTTTCTCAAACATTAGAACCGAGTCACGCTGAATATAATTCTAAAGCTACAGAACACTAATGCTAATCTCTACAAAATACGCTAACAATAATAGCTCACATGTTCTCATTTCTTTGTTCATCTCCTACCCACACAGGGCGTGTTTAACTTCGTTTCTTTCGTCTGGACCGCTCTTGCAAAAAGGGTCTTTGGCTGCTGTTGTTGTTGTTTTGAAAAGACGATGGGTGGAGAGCGGGCACTTAACAGCTGCCCGTTATTGCCTCCTCTCGTTCCATCTTGGTATACCCTGTTCAACCTGAAAATTGGTTATAATTGAGGTATTTAGTGTCATTTTATTTACTAATTTTGTATTAAATTTAAATAACTATTGTCTTTTGCAGTTGCTGGTTTTAATTTAGTCATTTTATTTTCAGTTTTGTATTGTTTATAGATAACTATTGTCCTTTGCACATGGTTTTCATGTGTATTAGTATTTGTTCTTTTTGAGTTGGTGTTTTTTTTTTTTTTTTGTCCTATGAGTAGTTAGTAAGTTTGTTACTTTTAAAAAAAATGATTTGTTAGTTTTTGTTGCTTAATTTCTATTTGGTTGAATGTCTTTTCTGAAGTACTAACCTTATATGTTTTCCTTTGTTTTATGCATATATCGTTTGAGTATTGATTGGGCTTCCCCTGGGGCATCTATACTTAAAACCTTATCCCCTGTTATGTCTATATTGTTATTTCTATAGTAAGTTTTTAATTCAAGCCTTTGTTGTTCGTACTTTTTACAGTGGATCAGGTAGTGGTCTATGTCATTTTCTTCCTGACATTCTTGGCAGTATGGTTCCTCTATCATAAAGTACGCTGCACCGAGACGGAGACGCCACAGCTTTTTGTTCGATGGTATCTTTAATTCTTCTCTAACCTGGCACATCCTTATTGGTTCTTTTGGAAGTTTGAATGCGTGTCTGCCTTTACTACTTTCCTTCCATGTCGTTTTCCATTCCTCGTTTATGGCTAGCTTCACTTGGCTCTTAATCTCCGATATTCCAAGTCCTGCACTTATATTGTTTTTACTTATTCTTCCATATTTGGCAGACTGGTCTGCCATCTCGTTACCAGCTATACCTATGTGTGCTGGAACCACACTAGCCTCACCCTGCATTCTCTGTTTCCTAGTGATGTATTAATTGCTAGAATTTCTTCCCATATGTCTGGCCGTCTGCACTTACATGGGTGTTCTAGTGCTTGTAGTGATGTGAGTCTGTAAAAAATCGTTACTGCTTCTAGCGGATTATATTCGATTATTTCTAAGCTTTTTAGAATTGCTACCATCTCGAGGTAAAAATCGAAGCCCCTCCAGTTACACCGTAACTCTTCTTAATTCCCCACTGTGGTATCATTACTCCTGCACCTAGTTGTCCACTATCGCCCTCGGGTCCATCAGTGTAAACAGCCAGACTTTGTTTGGTTAGTTGATTTATGTACTGTCTACTTATCGTTTTGGCTTCCCTATCTTCTATGTTCTGTTTAATCTTTTCAGAATGTGTGTAGTCTATGATTGGTGCTTTTAGTTCCCAGGGTGGTATTGGGCTTATATATTTATTACTATTATTGATTGTGTTTGATAGTTCTTTTAAATGTATTAGATCTTCTATAGTTCTCCACCCTGTTGGATATCTGTCTTTTTTTCAAGATGACATCCAATATACTTGGTTGGTTTTTGACAAATGCGTTATGTGCTGGATGGATCACTTCTTGTGCTACTTAGCTCCAATAATTTAATCTTAGTTTTTCCGTCTTAGATCAAAGCTAGTGCTTCTACTGATGTTGATTTAAATGCATCTGAAAAGGTTCTCATGGCTGCATTTTGAATTCTGTCCAGTTTTGCTTTGCTAGAAGTTGAAGCACTTCATAAAAGGCGTTTAATGTGAGGTTTTTTTATGGCTGGCAACCACATCTTGTAAAATTAAACAGCCTCAGAAAAAAAAGCTGCGACTAAAGCACATGAATGCCTTGGGCAGACTATCCACAAGGGTTCCAGATGCAGTAGAGGTTCCATACTCCATTGGGAATGAATAGGGAAATAAATGAACGGATGAGTACATCTGCAAGTCAGCAGAGTGGAATTATCTGCTGTTCATTCAGGTGATATTATACATGCATCAATATGTTATTTTGGCATGTGTCAAACAATAAATAACCGTTGCCAGAAACGTTATGTCACAGCTGGCTGTAATTATCTCAAAGTTGACTTCATTTTATTAAAGGTCTTTAATTGTTTTAGCCATTTTGAATGATGGTTCATCCCTGGTGATCGTACAACGCATGTAGATTTTTATTCATTTCTGTTCGATTCTGTACTGTTTTGTTTCCTGTTTGTACACTGTCCATGTATCCCTTTCTCGAATTTGCCACGTAGCTCTCGATGGAGTTAAAAAAAAAAAAACATTAAAGGCATGAGCGCAGCCTCGGTTGCAATTAGGATAGATATGAAGCATATCCTATTTTCATAAAAAGCAGTGAATTATGAAAGACTTAACGATATTAATTTGACTAGCTTTTCTTTCCATTTCTGAATTAACAAGGTATTTTCCACATATTTCTTCCGCTGTCTTGTAGAAACTGCATCACGACAACGCCATTTGCCTTAAAAATTTTTAAAATTCGGTTCACAGGAAAGCGAAAATGAAGAGAATTGCGTTCCTTACTTTTTGTTCACATATGTTTATGAGCGTGCTTACATGGCTTCTTCTTCCTTCTTCTTTGATCCTTAGCCGCCGACGGTCAAAGCAGTCAGTGGCCATCACGCCTGGTGGCGTCTTGTAGGGCAGCAACAAAGTGCTTCCACTTTGTTCGGTCGGCGGCCATCCTTCGTACAGTGTCCCTGCTCTGGTTCATTCTTTGCATCTCGGCCTCCACAGTTCTCCGCCAAGTTATTTTGAGTCGGCCTCTCTTTCGCTTTCCTATGGGGGTCCATAGCATAGATGTTCTTGTGATGGCATCGTGGTCTCTTATGAGGACGTAGCCAACCCAACTCCAGCGTCTGCCAGCAATAATTGTGTGCATGTCCTCTTGGTTACTCCGAATAAGTAGTTCTTGGTTAGTGATAGTAGTCGGCCAAAAGATTCGGAGAATTTTCCTTAGGCAGATTGTGTGGAAGGAGGGCAGTTTCGACATTTCTTTATCTGTTACTCTCCAGCATTCCGCACCATAGAGAAGCACAGAAAGTACACAGCTCTCATATAATCTTAATCTGGTGTTTGTGCTTACATGGCTTAACAACCTGTAAAAGATATTATGATATTGAATTTCGGTAATGATGGTTATGATGATATTTAATCACGTAGAAGAAATATTTTGATTAAAGGCGATTACCCAGAAATGTTAAAAATAGTTAAGGATGGGTGTGAAAAAAATCGAAAAAAGGTGATTCGTCTTACGGGGACAAAAGAATGAGAAAATAGCCAACGTTACGGCCACAAGGCCTTCGTCAGGGAAAGGAAAGAAAGTGAAGGTTAGATAGGACACATGAGAACCTAAAAAGATATATAAAAAAATATAAAAATTAAAAAATAGGTACTTTCCTGGCACGCGCCCATAAGCGTTAGGACTTTGCCGCCTTCAGGGAAGTACCTATTTTTTAATTTTTATATTTTTTTATATATCTTTTTAGGTTCTCATGTGTCCTATCTAACCTTCACTTTCTTTCCTTTCCCTGACGAAGGCCTTCTGGCCGTAACGTTGACTATTTTCTCATTCTTTTGTCCCCGTAAGACGAATCACCTTTTTTCGATTTTTTTTTCACACCCATCCATTGTATTCCCCGTCTTACCGCAGTTCCCCTCAACTTCCTCGACCTAAAAATAGTTAAAAAATATATACAGGGAATTTTTGTTGTTGTTGTTATTAACCATTTTTATTTAAGATCACGTGAGCTTTGTATATTTGCGGCGTTTTAAAACTTAGACGCTCAGGATATCAAGATTCCACTTATTATAACAAGGTGAAATTTTGGATGGAGCTCCCTCCCTTGGTACTTTTTATTCTGTCAAGTTGTGATGGGCATTGTCTCCGCTGACTTTATAAAAAGGTTGTCCCATTGCAGATACTGCCGTAGGGGTGTGAAGTGTTAGAGACTTCACCATACTAGGTCCAGCATCGAGAGGTGGGGGAGACCATTTCCCTTCCTCGCTGTCTTTTCCTTCCCTAAATCAAAGTCAGGTACCAATTTACAGCTGGGTAGACTAGAGCGTGTCGATACCGTGATTCGAACCCGGCACCCTTGCCGCGAGAGACCAGCGCTCTAACCACTCTGCCAATCGGATGCTGTTGATTATATATTATAAGTAAAAGGAATGTATAATAAGGTAGACGTAACCCCACACAAGTAAGAGTTTTAAAGTGACGGAAATCTGGATCTGCACGTTTAGATTTGGTTTCGTATTTGAGGTGGCGGGCGTCGAATGGTGAATGGCGATATCTTGATTAAATCAATGTGTGACAGTGCGAAAACGATGTGTGAAGAAGAATGATAGTACGGGTGGGGTTCGTGTGTAATGTTGTAGTCACTCTCTCTGGCCTACTTTCACATGCGTCCCACAGTCACAGAAAAACTCTTGATGACAGGGGTCCCACTTTTATTAATGAAACCCTATCAGGTAGCATATGAATCATACAGAAAACAATGTTGTCCACAAGTTTACATTGTAGGTAATTCCTATACAACACCATATAACCAAGCTATTTAGGTAGTCTCTACGTAACACCATATAACCCAGCACAGACTGCTGGAATCTCTCAATGTCGTTAGCTATCTTAGCACAGACGCAACTATGCAACAGCCCAAACCTCACTTGGTTATCGTACGAGGGCGCGTTTTGCACAAGAAGACGATCTGGCTACTTCTCAGCTCTGCTTGAAACCTTCAACTCTTTTAGTTTAAATCTTACCCATACTCCCCGGTACCTTATGATAATAATAATAATAATAAATTCTTTAAGCACCAAACACGGCGCATAAGGCAGAAACCAGTGCTCTCCAGGTTGTTCGTTGTGACGCCACTCCTCTTAGCTCTTGCACATTATTTAGGCCCAACGTTCTTCCTTCTCTTATTATTGTTCTTCTGAGTGTTTCTTTTGGTCTTCCTTTTTTCCTCTTACCCTCAGGAACCCAAGTGAGCGCCTGTAGTGGTATTCTGTTGTTTTGCATTCGTAGGACATGACCGATATATGACCATCGTCTTTTCCTTATATAGTCGGAGACATATTTCTGCCTAGAGTCTTCTCTTATTTGTCGATTAGTCTTGAATTCTTTCCAACTGATGTTCATGAGTTTTCTAAGACATTTGTTCTCGAATGTATTCAGCTTGTTCTCCAATGATTTTGTTATTTTCCAACTCTCACAGCCGTATGTTAACACTGAGATAACATTTGAATTAAACAGACGAAGCTTGGTATGTATATTCAATGATCGTAATTTCCAAATGTTAGATAATCTATTGAAGGCGCTAGCTGCCAAAGCAATTCTAGTATGGATTTTTCTTGTTGTGTCACCATCCTGAGTCATTTTACTGCCTAAATAATTGAAACTTTCAACTTTCTGTAGTTTTTTCCCGTTCAAGATGATATCAAAGGTCTCGTTAGAAAAGTTCATAGCTTTAGTTTTAGAGGCATTTATTTGGAGACCTATTTTAACCGAGAGATGACACAAATTATTTATTGCTTCCTTATGATAGCCACGTCAAAATGTCAGGCAAAGCTTCGCCCATCCCTTTAGGGAGCAAATCAGGAGTCATATGCTCAATTTGGATGACATGAGATCACAATTTAGTAAAGATTATCTTCCTAAACGTACACAATTCAAGGTCCGCCCACTTGTGGTTACATTCCTACGATATCTCTTGCCTGGAGTCACACCTCTCACGGTTTTGTGCTCAACAAGGTGTGTTCCTCTGGTGTCAGACAGCCCCGAGATGTCTAAAACGTATTCTAGTTTATAATGCTCAAAATGAGTTGACAACCATTCTTCTGTGTGTCCTTATTGCGGCACTAATTCTCCTTTGATCATTTATCTGGATGCATTGCTTGTGAAACTATGGCGTTGGAAAAAGTAAAAATAATTCAATGGACTGAAATTTGACAATTCCCCGCTCGAAAAAAAAACGTGCTATGAAACATATTGCAACTTTGATGGGAAAAAGGTGGGACATATTTTGTTACAGACGCAAATATAAAAAAAAAATTATAAAAATTAATGTCGACTTGAAGCAAGGCTAACACGTTTTTCCCTTGAAGAAGTGAATTATAATTGAGTAGACACTTTAGGACAGCCTGTACTGAGTCTGAATGAAAATACTTCTTATAACTCTCAAGTGACCACAGTTGAAAATATATTCAAAGTGGAAGAGTGGAGTAAGTCAGATGAGTTTGGATTAACTACTAGCATGTCATCATCAGCCTTGGCAGAGAGTGTAGAACTTGGTGCAATGGGAAAGCAGAACTGGAAATTAATCAACTATTTCATGATCATGCCGGGGATAATGATGCCATTGTGTATACAAATGGGTTTGTGATCTGTGGTGAGAAATCAGATTGTGGCTTCTCTGGTAGAGTATAGGGCAGAATCGTAGCCGAACATAGCGAGGCTTACAAGATAACAATTTCCAGCATGAGAATGGAGTAGAGGCAGCTACTGCAGCCTTAAGGTGGCTATATGAAACGCCATTAATAAAGGCAATTATTGTGTCAGAATCTCAGTCCATGCTTCGAAAAGTTCAAAATGGTTGGCTACAGCTTTAATGGATAACGTTCATAGAAGCTTCGAATCTGCAGGAGTTAGTTTTGATCTACTCTCCTGGTCATGCAGGGGTACGCGGTAATGAGAGGGGTGACAGACTAGCATCAAGGGCACCTACAGTGGGGACACTGGATATGGATAAGGAAGAGATACTGAGAACAATTAATGTTCGCCTGTTAGAGAATGACACATCAAGGTTAAGACTGTTGGAATTTGGCATCACACGTAAGACTAGCAGAGATAGACTTCTGAGAGGATGCATTCGTCGTGTGTACAACCAGCGAGCTACAGGAACAGTTAGCATTCACACTCTTCGACATATACTGAGGGAGACTGAGCACCTATGGGTTTGCACGGAATGCAATGACATCGATTCTGTTGAACAATAACAATAACTCTGAGTAGAATGAACTTGACTTGAGGTCTACGTAATACGATATGTGCCTTGAATTTACATTTGGAACATTTGCAAATATGTATGGAGAAACTGGAATCGGTATTATACTGTTTTTACAACAGTAATAATGGTTCTAAGCAGCGACATGAACACGTTGTAACTTAATTGTAAATGTACTCCAATAGCAGATTCGGACGTTGACAAGTGAGAAGTGAATTAGACTTGACAAGTGAAGTGAATTAGACTTGACAAGTGAAGTGAATTAGACTTGACAAGTGAGAAGTGAATTAGACTTGACAAGTGAGAAGTGAATTAGACTTGACAAGTGAGAAGTGAATTAGACTTGACAAGTGAGAAGTGAATTAGACTTGACAAGTGAGAAGTGAATTAGACTTGACAAGTGAGAAGTGAATTAGACTTGACAAGTGAGAAGTGAATTAGACTTGACAAGTGAAAAGTGAATTAGACTTGACAAGTGAAGTGAATTAGACTTGACAAGCCTAAGTCATTTTTTTTTTAAGGTTGGGATGACCAGTTCCTTTCCTCGTCATCTTTGCTTCCCCATCTAAAGAGTAGAGTCAGATATCCAATTACACCTGCGTAGACTGGAGCGTGCGGCTACCAGGTGTTACGTGCAGTCTTTGATATCTTACAATATAATACATTTGTATGCTTGTTATGTTCGCAAATATTTTGGTAAACAAAACAGATACTTTTTAGTGCTTAAGGAAAAGTCATTATTGAGTTACTTCCCTTGAAAGGAGTGTCGTCATTTTCGATCGAACTCCGCGGATGAATCCAGTTTTACTGCGATTTATTCTTTGTTTGGGTAGAAATAGGTTGTTCTTGCTTCAGTGTATCTATGGCCTGAATTTATGTGTATTGTTTGTCTGGGTAGGACGAGTCTGTCTTATATCTGTATATCTTTACATATCTAAGTCGAACTATATGGTCTTTTGTCGTTAGAAAGGTCAAAGGGCTGTTCGGCGGATGTGTCGCTAGAGAGGTGTGATTTGGCTTCGCCCTGATGGGGGCTGTGTATTTCTATATCGGCTTGTCGCCGGGAAAAGTGATCTCAGTATTTGTGGGGAAAGTGATAGTCGTCTAGACCTATCGTGTATGCTTTACCCCAGTGTTTATTCTTATTGCCAAGGAATGGCAGAATCATATTTCTGATACCAAGGTAACAAAAGATTCTCCTTATGAACTCTGGCTAAGCCACCGTTTCTCGATAGACACGATTTGTACGTCTGAGGAAATATTTATCTAGATGAAAAGACATTCATTCCTAGCAGCACTATATCTTGTATGATGAAGTCAATTGTGTCATAATAGAATCTACAGAGCAATGAGAACATTTAATGAATGACTAACTTTAATACAGATTCATTATCTGTATCCAAACGTGAGTGACAGCTCACGAGAGAAGCCATCTTGTATCCAAATATTTTGTGACTTTCAAGAAGAGAAAGGGATACCCCGTATTATCGCTTGATGAGTCCAGAGATCACTGCTACACATGAGAACCCAGTACTAGCGGTTCAATATGATTATATGAAAAATATGTGCTGAATATTATTTCAAGGAATCTTCGCTAGACGAGGTTAGGTCTAGAAGCCATCTTGAATGTTGTTTATAATCTGACGTGCTTTGTCAGTAAACTCAGATGATATATATATATATGGGCAATACTGAGTGCTTGTCTACTGACAGTCCATTATGCTATTATTCTACATGAGTGCCCATGTATCATTGCAAGACCATTTATCCACTGTACTATGATGTATTATGCCAACCTGTGATTTGTCACTATTCGTGCTGTCGAGTGTGTACGTCCAATTAAACTGTAGCAAAGGTACACAGTCGTTGGTGTCGATGACTTCCAGCCATACATGAGTGTGAGAAAAAGACCATTTGTCAACACCACGAACTCTTCTTATCATTCGCATATTATACTCACAATCTATGGCTACACACCACTGCGTAGGTCGAGTTGACATTCCATACTCAAACCACAAGCAACACAACAACACAGCATGTAGCTCTGGTGATGTTCTAGTGAGCTTATATTTATCAACTGATGATGAGCAAAGAAAATAGAGTTATCAACAAGAGAGCCGTTATCAACTGGTGGACCAGCTTTCTGGGTTTGACCTCGCAGAAGTTAAGAAGTCAACAGACTACCGATACCAGACCGTTTCCTGTGGCTGATACGACACACTTGCAGTATTAGTTTGCTCTTTGTCAACACTTCGTCACGTGACCTGTCAAGTGAATGCAGTATGTAGGTCAGCGTTGTTGACATTGTTACATTAGACATTACAGAGTTTCACAGAACAGTTGGATCAATTCTTGTCAATATTAACAGGAAGACAGTATTATTGAACTAAGAAGCCCTACTTTCATCGATGGATCTTCTTATGTTCAGCTATTGTGTTGAACTTTAATATTTAAGGCCAGAATTTGTAATTCAATAAAGTGGCAGTTTATTTATTTTCATAAGAATAACTTTGCCATTACTGTAAAACTGAGCCTATTTTGCAACACATACTATCATACACATAATTTATATATTTATGTTTACATGTTATTTGTTTGTATAGTATGTTAGTTTATATGTCAGCGGGTTGTGTTTAGGTTGGGCGGTGTCCTCACAACAGAATATCCCACGTCATAGAGGGTCCGTTGTGGGCGTTTTCTTTAGGTGCAATTTCCTTAATTGGAAATTTGCTTGCAACAACGAGTTGCTATTTGTGTTAGCTGTGAAGACTGTAATTATTGTTATTTTTGTAATATTTCTTTGTTCTTTAGTTTTGTTTTGATTTGTTTGTAATTTGTTGGTCTAACCTTTTCTATCTTTCAGTTCTATTCACAATTTATATTCATACTGTGACGTCATTTGTGTTGTTATTCCTTGCAGATTCAGTGATTACTTTCATTGATTTCCCTATTTGATTTATTTGATTTCTGCAAACGTTTTCGTATTGTCAGTCTTATTTGTACTTTATGTATTCTGTTGGTTGACATATGTTTTATATAGGTATATTTCATAAGACACTATTGCTTGTGCACTGCACTTGGATTATGGTATAAACCAGTACTTGATTATTATTACTGTTATACAAGACCTTATTAAGGATTGTGACTCACAGATATTGGGATAGTGTGCTGATTAATCAAGTCATTAAGAACTTGTGGTATTATTATTGTTTCAAGTGATTAGTATTATTGTTAGACATCATGTCTACATTAGAATACTTCATTATACAAGGGAAAGCCCTTGATAAGACTGGTCAACAATTAGAAGAATGGGCAGTTGCACAATATGACAAGACATTAGCTGCTGCTGCAGAGGAAAGAAAAGCTGCTGCAGAGGAGAGAAAACTTCAAATAGAAGAAAAAAAAGCTGCTGCTGAAGAGAGAAAAGCTCTGACTGAAGAGAAAAGATTAGAAAAAGAAGCTGATGCTGCTGCTGAACAAAAGAAATTGCAGATGCAGGTGGAGGAAAGGAGATTTGAAGCTGAACAAAAAAAATTAGAAAGAGAAGCTGCTGCTGAACAAAAAAGATTAGACAGGGAAGCTGAACAAAAAAGATTAGACAGTGAAGCTGAACAAAAAAGATTAGACAGAGAAGCTGAAGAAAACAAAGCAATAAGAGAACATGAATTTGAGTTAGAGAAATTAAGATTGACAAGTATGAGTAATGTTAATCAGGCATCTAGTGGTAATGGTAAACCTTCTACTTACAAGGTTAAGGTTCCACCGTTCAATCAGTCCAGTGACGATATTACATTCTGGCTGGATAGATTTGAACGTTCTTGTCGTACTCATAATGTGGATAAATCACAATATGCTAACCAATTAGCAGAAAACTTGAAAGGTGAATCTCTGACTAGGTTATGCCTTGTAGGAGAAGCAGATAAGGATAATTATGATGTCATTAGGGCGGCTTTGATAAAAAAATACCAGCTAAGTGAGGAAGGCTATCGCCTTTTGTTTAAGACGATGGTGCCTGAGACAGGTGTAGAATTCTCAGAATTCATTGCAAAGGCACGTCTCACAGTTGATCGTTGGATTGAGCTTTCCAAAACAGAAAAAACGTATGAAGGACTTATGGATTTGTTGCTCAGAGATAAGATTATGTCATGTGTTAACAAACCATTCCTTGAATTTATACATGAGCGTAAACCCAAATCTCTAAAGGAAATGGAAGAATATTGTTCCCAATATGTCACTGCACACCCCGACGTGACTTTTGGCAACACTAAGATTAAGGAGAGTATGCCAGTTGCTTCAGCAACACCATACAATCCCAATTATTCACACAGATTTCAGGGACCTCAAAACAGATTTGATAAAAAAGGTAACCATAATAGTTATCAAAACCAAGGTAACCAATCATTTCAGGGTTCTTCTTCAAAGAACTGGAGACGAGCTGATAGCTCTCGACACAGGGGTGGTCACAATTATAGTAATTTCCATAGAGGAAGTAATTATAGAAACTATCCGAGGTATCCGTCTTGGAGTCAACAAGATCGCAATTACAGAGATACTCATTATAATGAATATGATAATAGTAACCAAGAGAACTATGACTCAAACCCAAATAGGGGTTACAATAGAGGTAATAATAACTACAGAGGTAATAATAACCTAGGTAGATCTCAAAACAGAAGACATAAACCACATTTTCAGGCAAACTCTGCACAACAAGAGTCCCATGAAGCCTATAAACAAAGTAAAGACAATAATGACGCTAATAATATGGCATGTGCCGCTTTTGATTTTGGGAGAGCATCTCAGTGCCCCCAATGCAAAACATTATTTGAGCCAACCACAGTGTCTACTTTAAGCTGCGGCCATCCTCTTCCTGCTCTTCCTGCATCAGTCGCGCATGATGGAAGAGGTTCTCTTGTCTTACATAAGGGTTTAGTAAATAACAATCCAGTCTCCGTGCTATTTGATTCTGGGTGCACCACAATTGGTGTTAGGCAGTCACTCGTAGATCCTTCCCGTGCCACTGGACAAGTAGTCAAATGTGTAACATTTGGCGGCACATTAGAGAAATACTCTACTGCTATCATTAGGATTGCTACTCCTTTCTTTACAGGAGATGTACACGCATGTCTTCTTCCGAATCCGATCGCTGACCTCATCATCGGTCGCATTCATGGAGTCAAAGAATGCACTCCGCAACAAATTTCCGCGTGGGAAAGGCAAAACATGCAGATTGCTAACGCTGTAGTCACTAGAGCTCAGGCTCTTAATATGCCTCAAACTTCATCTACTGAAGATAATGAAGTGCATAACCAAGATGATCCCTTGGTAATTTCTCGTGACTCGTTTATAAAACAGCAAGAAGATGACCCCACTCTGAAGAAATTCTTCATTCTTGCAACTAAAGGTGATCCGAATAAAGACACAAGTCGTAAATCGTGGATTACAAAGAAGAATGGCGTACTTGTACGTATGGTTCAAGACTCCATTACGTCAAGTCATTCTCAAATCCTGGTTCCCAAGAATTTGAGAGTTAAAATTTTGCAGCACGCTCACGACTCTCAGTGTGCTGGACACATGGGTTTTTCCCGTACTAAGTCAAGAGTCCTTGCGGCTTTCTTTTGGCCATTGGTAAACAAGGACATACGGATTTATTGTCGATCTTGTAAAGTATGTCAGGAAGTTAAATCCAAAGGTCCACGGCATGCTGCACCCATTCAGGCGGCAGACATTCCTATTCGGCCGTTTCAAAAAATGGCCATAGACATTATTGGTCCATTTAAGATCAAGTCTGCCAGAGGACATCAGTTTATCTTGACGTGTGTTGATATGTGCACACGTTGGCCAGAGGCTATTCCTCTGAAGAGCATTACTACTGCTGATATTGCAGATGCTCTTTGGCTTATATTTTCTCGTCTGGGGTTCCCCGGAGAGATATTGTCAGACCATGGCACCCAACTAATATCAGATACCATGTCTCAAGTAATGTCTACTCTGCAGATAGATAAATCTTTAAGTAGTATCTATCATCCGATGTCTAATGGGATGGTCGAACGCCTTAATAGAACACTTAAAAACATACTAGGGAAGATAACTGAGGATCATCCTCAAGACTGGGACAGAGTTTTACCTGCGGCCCTCTTCGCTTACAGAGAGGTCCCCAATGAACATACATGATTTTCCCCCTTTGAACTCGTCTTTGGCGCGCGTCCGCGTGGCCCTATGTCGTTGCTTCATGATCTCATAACAGCTGTCAATATTGACGATGACACAAAGTCATCATACGAATATGTCATCGCGTTGAGACAAAAGATTATCGAAGCATGCAAATTAGCAACTTCTTCTTCTGAATTTGCGAAACAGAAGGCAAGGCAATTTGCCAATAAGAAGAGATGCTTACGACAACTTTGTCCTGGGGACAAAGCATTTGTATTACTACCTTGTAGGGAAAACAGACTACTTATTTCTTGGAAAGGTCCGTACGATATAATATCGAAAATTTCCGATGTCGACTATATTGTCGATATTGATGGGAAGCATAAAACCTTCCACATCAATATGCTTACTGAATTCCATGAACGTCCGGATTATTTGCAACCCATTTTCCAAGCAACGGACAATTCTCCAGTACAACATGGTCATTACTCATCACTGTCCGTGATACAGGATGAGGAAACAAGTTTTTCAGATGTAAATCTTCCTCTTCCAATGATCCAACTTCATTCTAGTGAATCATGGAAGAACGTTACTGTCTCTCCTGATTTGTCTCTAGGAGAACAGCAACAAGTTTCAACTATGTTGCAAACATTTCAGGATGTACTCACTGACATCCCTGGACAAACTCATGTCATTGAACATGACATTGTTCTAACTGACCATACTCCTATTAGGGTTAGACCTTATCCTATACCTATACATTTTCAAGCACAGGTCGAAAAAGAGTTGGATGAGATGAAGATTTGAAAATAATCGAACCATCCACCTCTGCATATTCTTCGCCGATGGTTATTGTTCGGAAAAAAGACAATAACATACGTCTTTGCGTTGACTATCGCAAATTGAATCAAGTAACGAAGTTCGATGCCGAACCTATGCCTTTACTGGAAGAGCTACTTACTCGACTCTCCAAATCTCATTTTTTCACTAAACTTGATTTGTCTAAAGGATATTGGCAAGTTCCTTTATCTGAACGCGCCAAACCTCTCACGGCTTTTTCAACACCTAGAGGTTTGTTCCAATGGAATTTTATGCCTTTCGGTCTTATGAACGCACCAGCTACATTCGTACGCATGATGCGCCGAATCCTATCTTATCGGTCAGATGTCATTGCATATCTGGACGACATCTGTCTTTTCAGCGATACTTGGGAAGATCACTATTCAGGGTTAGATGAATTGCTGTCTACTTTGCGCGAGCACAACCTGACAGCGAAACCCTCTAAAGCCTATATTGGTTTTAGCGAAATTTCTTTCCTAGGCCACCGAGTTGGTCATGGTTTCCTAAAGACAGAGGACCATAATACTAGTAAGATACTTAACATCTCTATCCCTAAGACTAAAAAACAGGTGAGAAGTCTGTTAGGTCTTATTCAATTTTATGGCAGATTCATTCAGAATCTATCCTCTATCATGGCACCTCTTTCTACACTTTTAAAGAAAGGTTCGCCTAATATGGTCCACTGGTCTCAGGAATGCCAATGCTCTTTGGATAAGATTAAAACATTGTTTTCGACACCACCTATTTTAGTGTTACCTACTAAAGATAAGACATTTGTTCTTCGTAGTGATGCTTCATCCACTGGGATTGGAGCGGCACTAATGCAAGAGTACTCTGGAACTCTGCATCCTGTAATGTATATTTCCAGAAAACTTAATGCGGCAGAAAGGAATTATTCGGTTTTAGACCGTGAGCTATTAGCTATGGTTTGGTCGATCCTCAAACTACAGAGATTCCTTCTAGGCGCACATTTCATAGTAGAAACCGACCAAAAAGCTCTTACTGCTATACAGAGTAAGAGTTTGAAGAGCTCGAGGTCTACTCGATATGCAATTGCTCTTCAACCTTTTCATTTCTCTGTGCGAGCTATTCGTGGATCAGATAATGTGATGGCAGACATTCTGTCAAGATGCCCACATGATTCCACATAACTATTAGATCTTAGACTTCTTGATATGTCTAGTTTATAATAGTTCCTTTCTATATCAAGATAGATACACATTTGTAATTTAATAATATAATGATTGTATCACTACTTAGCGGTTCATTGATGTTTATTCACCGCTGTGCTTTGACGATTTTTCTTCATAAATCATAAATTTAAAATATCTAATACGAAATTATGGTATGACATTTTTTAGGCATTGTGTAATTGCCAGAATTGTATTATACTTTGATGACACCTTTCTTGAAAAATTTACTTGTAGAGAAATAATTTCTCTCAGTTTATGAGATACATTCTCACCAGTCGCTCCATAAGTCGACTTAGCCTCATATTAGGCGTTATATTTATTCCTGATATCTTCATCTGCGCATTATTCATGTGTTGTGAGCCTATTGTACGTTGCTCCTAGATGTATTTCAAAAAAAAAAAAAATGTTCCATTTTTTTTCCCGGGAGGTGTGGTAAGACTGTTACGTGCAGTCTTTGATATCTTACAATATAATACATTTGTATGCTTGTTATGTTCGCAAATATTTTGGTAAACAAAATAGATACTTTTTAGTGCTTAAGGAAAAGTCATTATTGAGTTACTTCCCTTGAAAGGAGTGTCGTCATTTTCGATCGAACTCCGCGGATGAATCCAGTTTTACTGCGATTTATTCTTTGTTTGGGTAGAAATAGGTTGTTCTTGCTTCAGTGTATCTATGGCCTGAATTTATGTGTATTGTTTGTCTGGGTAGGACGAGTCTGTCTTATATCTGTATATCTTTACATATCTAAGTCGAACTATATGGTCTTTTGTCGTTAAAAAGGTCAAAGGGCTGTTCGGCGGATGTGTCGCTAGAGAGGTGTGATTTGGCTTCGCCCTGATGGGGGCTGTGTTTTTCTATATCGGCTTGTCGCCGGGAAAAGTGATCTCAGTATTTGTGGGGAAAGTGATAGTCGTCTAGACCTATCGTGTATGCTTTACCCCAGTGTTTATTCTTATTGCCAAGGAATGGCAGAATCATATTTCTGATACCAAGGTAACAAAAGATTCTCCTTATGAACTCTGGCTAAGCCACCGTTTCTCGATAGACACGATTTGTACGTCTGAGGAAATATTTATCTAGATGAAAAGACATTCATTCCTAGCAGCACTATATCTTGTATGATGAAGTCAATTGTATCATAATAGAATCTACAGAGCAATGAGAACATTTAATGAATGACTAACTTTAATACAGATTCATTATCTGTATCCAAACGTGAGTGACAGCTCACGAGAGAAGCCATCTTGTATCCAAATATTTTGTGACTTTCAAGAAGAGAAAGGGATACCCCGTATTATCGCTTGATGAGTCCAGAGATCACTGCTACACATGAGAACCCAGTACTAGCGGTTCAATATGATTATATGAAAAATATGTGCTGAATATTTTTCAAGGAATCTTCGCTAGACGAGGTTAGGTCTAGAAGCCATCTTGAATGTTGTTTATAATCTGACGTGCTTTGTCAGTAAACTCAGATGATATATATATATATGGGCAATACTGAGTGCTTGTCTACTGACAGTCCATTATGCTATTATTCTACATGAGTGCCCATGTATCATTGCAAGACCATTTATCCACTGTACTATGATGTATTATGCCAACCTGTGATTTGTCACTATTCGTGCTGTCGAGTGTGTACGTCCAATTAAACTGTAGCAAAGGTACACAGTCGTTGGTGTCGATGACTTCCAGCCATACATGAGTGTGAGAAAAAGACCATTTGTCAACACCACGAACTCTTCTTATCATTCGCATATTATACTCACAATCTATGGCTACACACCACTGCGTAGGTCGAGTTGACATTCCATACTCAAACCACAAGCAACACAACAACACAGCATGTAGCTCTGGTGATGTTCTAGTGAGCTTATATTTATCAACTGATGATGAGCAAAGAAAATAGAGTTATCAACAAGAGAGACTTTATCACCAGGTAATTACTAAAAGTATCACAGACAACCTACAATGTTTTATGTTATGTCGTTCCACTTGTCTGATTGGTTACTGCTGCTAAACTCTGTGCGCGTTTTGTTATTTTCTTTAGAGTTGAATGTTTTATCGCTAGATTGATACAGATAGACTACATCCTTAATAAACCTCGACACAATACATTGTTCATACATTTTGTTCATCATCATCATCATCACAATCACTATCTTCATCACCATCACTGCCATCACCATCATCACCATCATCATCACTACCATCCCCACCATCATCACCATCATCATCATCACCATCATCACCATAATCATCATCATCACCATCATCACTATCATCATCACCATCATCATCATCACCATCATCACTATCATCATCACCATCACCACCATCATCACCATCATCATCACCATCATCATCATCACCATCATCACCACCATCATCATCATCACCATCATCCCCATCACCATCATCAATACAATCATCCTCATCATCACCATCATCACCATCACCATCATCATCACCCTCACCCCCCAAAGGAACACATGCCTACAACCAATTTGATGCCTTTTAGTGTATAGAATAAACGTCATCATCATCTTCATGTGACGTATTCTCTCCAGAACGTTGACTCCATTACAGCTGCTCTGAACGCATCACGATTCTGAACAAGTCGACCTGCATCATCCAAAGACAGGTTCAGACTCCCTGTGATGTCCTGGATCCACCGTCGTCTAGGTCGTCCCCTTCTCCTTTTTCCAGGGACCATGCCTTCCATTAATAATTTTTCCAGACTATTATGTCTTTTTATATGCACGAAAAATTTCAGCTTCCTTATTGCGATGGTATTTAAGAGCCAATAAACTTAGATGCCCATTAATCAGTAATTCGACAGTTATTTCACACATTTATATTTGGTGTGAAAGATATGACAAACTACTGGTTTGTGATAACTGGAGATACGCTTTAATTCTTTGCAATGGAATGTATGGACAATTTATGGTCTATTTTTGTTAGTGCATGTGACAACCGTAATAAAAATAATTCCTATATTTTCCTCTACCTTGACTTGGTTTAAGGGAACCGCGGTGGCGCAGTGTTTAGCGCACTGGCTTCCTAGCTCGGTGGTCCATGGTTTTTCGAACCGCAAACGGCTCCCGGGTCGACCCTGCCTCATGAATTGGGTACCAGAGCAACTCTGGGAAGGTTAAGGCGGCCGGCGTGATGCTGACCACATCACCCCTAGTGTGCCGATGGTCAAGATATTCCCAATATGCCTCTATGGGCGTGTAACGGGATCCTTTTTTCCTTGGTTTAAGGGTAAAAGCAGATAGCCGCAAAGTTAAAGTTATCACACCTAAAGGTCTTTTATATTTTGATATGCGCCCTACTATTACCGACTAGGTTGAACGGGACGACCCTCGCCAAAACGAGGCTAAACTTTATTTAAAATTAAAAAACAAAAAAAGAAAAAGATAGCCGCTCACAAATGTGAATGTACGTTAGCTCTGTCTAAGTTTTTGTAATATGCTAAAAATTGCTAGAGGAATTTACTCACAAAGGTTCTCTGTAAAGCTGTAGATCTCTGTAAAGCTGTAGATCTACTTACGAATTACTATCATTTTCTTTTACGTTCCTTATGGAGCATGGAACCACAGCTGTAACTAGTCCACTTGCAGGAAACCTGCATGGTGCATTCCCATGCTCTTTGCAGCGGTGGTTTCAGTAGCCATTGTTTCAGAGGCGTCCCTAAAGTACTAGGCACCCGGGGCGGATGTAACTTATGACACTCCCTGCCCCAATAAAGAAACACAACAGTAAGTAACATTTTAACAGGAAGTACTATATTAAAAGTGTCCGATGGCACCCCCTTCCTGGCTGTCACCCGGGGCGGCCCCCCCCCCCCCCCCTACACTCCCCTTAGTACACCACTGCATTGTTTTATATTATGAAGTTGCCAGCCACATGCAAAAACTCATATTAGTTGCCTTCTACGACATGCCTGTAATGACCAGGGGTTCTATTTTATTTGGCCACAACAGAGGTTGATATATTACAGTCACGTCAATGTTTTTAATTCAGTTTACTGAAATTTTTGGTCCGAAAATTACTTCACTCTAATGAACTTGAATTCCATTTCCAGATTACGTCTTAGCCATAATCAACAGCATTCACTATCCTCTAGATTCTGGAGCAAATTCAAGCTGCACCTTCCTCTCCTGCGCCGTGCGTTTCAAGGTCTTTCTTCACCTTCTTAATCTCTTTCATATCTGTCTTCAATTTCCTTTTTCAGTACGTCATAGTTCTGACACAAACAATATCTAATATTTCATTTTCATGACACATACGCCCTTGAAATTATCCCAGGGTGATTTTATGAAATGTCATAAATATTCTTCCTTCTTCCAGTTACGCGATAAGTGCCAACAATTCTAAATTTCCAGACCGGCAATCCGAGGACGGATAAAGCCACAGCCGTGTACTACATTAAATAGATTAAGGCCTGTCTGAAACAATGAAGGGAAGCATCACAACGGATAAGACGTAAAGATTCACAAAATCTGATATGTCACTATAGAATATAGAAACAGGAAACAAACAATTCACGAGGATTGTGGGAGCAGCATTGCGCATCAACGTCGTTACGTCATCATCATTTTCTTTCGCACTTCTTATAACGCACAGAACTAGAGCCCATTTATCATATAAGAGTTACGCGAACTATGTCAGAAACGAAAACGAGGCTGATCGACGAAGACGCCATTTTCGGCTGGACAATACCAGGGCTAGTAGCGAGAATAAGCATCGAGTAAGATTTTTTTTTTTTTTATTAATGAAGATAAATATCCCGTTCAACCTCTGATGGGTTATAATTAGGATATATATTGTTTTCAATTCTAAAAAATATGAACAACTGCCGATATGAGAAAGTGGCATCACATTTGTCAAATCATTGTAAATAGGGACAATCACAATTATGCTTATACGTTAAATAAATAAAAAATATAAAAAAAATAAAGAAGAAACTCTGAACAAGAATAATATTGAAATGGACGGGTGTAAAGGCCTGGTGGTTACAGTTATATAACTGACTTTAACAGATATTTAATTGACTTTCGCCTATTAAAAGTCATATGTATTGTAAGAACAGCATCAGACCTTCTCATTCCCAGCCACTATATATTAACATTTGTTCGTGTTAAATATTGTTTGATTATATTATGCAGTTCCCTAGGACTGTCTATTCTTAACACCTCTTCTATATTTATAAGATTATATTTATACATATTTATATATATAAATTATATATATATATATATATATATATATATATATATATATATATATATATATATATATATATATATATATATATATATATATATATAAAATAATAATTAATTTTTATTTTTTTTATTATATTATTTTATAAGGTAGTATGTATTGCTAAGTGTTGCAATTCTAACGGAATATTTGTTGCTAAATAGTGGAATTCTAACAGAATATAAAATTCAACGGAGTATGTGTTAAAAATTCACGCTACTGATTCTATTCAATAAACCGGTAAGTAAACTAGTTTTCTTCTTTTTGTTTTGTTAGTTGAAATATAAAGAATAGTACAAATATGTGCTACTGTATTTGCATCTAATTTTATTTCAAATTAGTAGTTAACCTAATCGAAAATGCATATTGAGTCTGAAACTCGCGATTGAGTCCATTTTCCTGCAATACGGGTACAGCCGAAAATGGCGGCCAAATTTTAGTTCGCGTAACTCTTATATGATAAAGGGGCTCTACACGGAACGACCCTTGCAGCCGGTGCCGCAGGAATTCAGCACAATGCAGTTACATGCTCCTGCAGATGTGGTTTATGTAGCAACTTGTTATACATTATGAGATCGCCAGCCACATGCGATATCTCATATTTGTCGCCTTGTACGACATTCATTGCCTGAGTGGAGTAATCCTATTCTTTGTCTCTTCAAACGGAGGAAACCTATTGATATTAATATAACACAGTGTTTGTTATTAAAGAGAAAGAGGAGGACAGAAGAAAACATTAGGAAGCGAAGACAGACATTGTAGGAGATGAAGAAGACACAGACATGGAGCAGGACAGGAAGACTTGGGCATAAGTTTGTTTTTGTTTAAAGTCTGTGCGCCTTGGCCATGTCCACCGCATGGAAGATGGTCGCATCCCGAATGATATTTTCTACGGACAATTAGCAGATGGCAAGAGAACAGTTGGGCGACCGCAGCTGAGGTTCAAAGATGTGTGCACGAGAGATATGAGGGCACTGGTCATGGATTCAGCAACAATGGAGGATGAAGCTGCCGCTCGCTCCAAGTGGCGATGCTATTTTCGGCGCCACCTCAGATTGGGCGAAAAGAAGCTCACACAACAAGCAGAAGAGAGGAAAAAACATCGAAAGGAACAGCCATGAAAATAAGCAGCTGAGGGCTGTCACCTCAGGGGCGCATTCCCATAGTCAGTTATGACTGAAGGGCTGTCACCTCAGGGGCGCATTCCCATAGTCAGTTATGACTAAAGGGGCTATTATTATTATGCTCCTAAGGGAGTACAAGGGTGATGAACGAATGAATGAATAAAATATTGATTCGTTAAGCAGAGAAGAAGAAAACATGAAATGTGATAACTAGGAGGACACACATACAGATGCAAAAACACAAAGCACTGAGATAACATCGGATCAAGAGCCAGTATTTGTCGTCGTTTCATCCCTTACTATCTGTGTATCCCCCAAGCCTGAAACCCCACATAATTAATAACCGTCTTAAACGATTAATTTCTGCTCCCCATCGAGGCGCGGAACTTCGTCTGGGAAGGCGTTTAAAAAAATGTAAAAAAAAAAAAAAATTGAAACGAGCAGAACTCACTAATGCAGAATTTATTTATTTATTAGAGCAATGTGAATCAGTCTTCTCCACTTCTGCGGGATTTAACCGGACTGCGCGAGTTTCGCTCACTGCCACCAGATGGCAGGGTAAGCAACAGCTTTCCATTGCTTGTTAACACGTGTACATTTCCGTTGTGTAATTCTGAAATTCACAACTGTGTCGACGGAATTCCGTCCGGTTGGTCTGTCTAATGATGTTGTTTTTTATTTGTAAAGTTAATTGTGATAATGTCTGAGTTCTGTGATGGATAAATGTTCTAACGTTAAAAACATAAACGCATGGTGAAAGAACCTCAGAGTAGGAAGACGCCCAAGCTTATGCGCAGTAAGTATGATGACATTAAATTTAGACTTTATTGCACATGCATTGGTAAAAGCAAATAAGAGCGTCATCAGTGTGTTGTTTGCTTCAAAGTGTTGGCAGGTCATAGCTTGCTTCCGAATAAACTAAAACGTATTTAGAAACTGGCCAAGGTAGTTTAGTCAGACAACCTCTCATGTGTTTTTTTTTTCCTTCTACAGAAAGTTAAAAAGGTACAGATAGTTCCATAGCAAATACTGCCGCAGGTGAATAAATTATTCGAGAATTCACTATGCTAGGTTCTTGCTTCGTGAGGTGGGAAGATCAGCTCCCTTCTTCGCTGTCTTAGCCTTCCTTAACTCAAGATCAGAGTCAGGTACCTGTTTGCAGCTAGGTAAACTGGAACGGGACGCCACCGTATTTCGAGCCCGGTCCTTTTGCAGCGAGAGGGCAGCGTTTAACTACTTTGCCAATCAGACGCTATATAGAAAATTACAAGACGTAAATGAGCCAACAGCAACCTTTTCAAAGTGTTCTTGTCTCATACAACGTAAGCGTATCGCTGTCGCACAAAGCTAATATGAGGTTGAACATGAGGCTGACAACCTCATCATGTGAAACAAATTTTCACAGAAACCTCTGCAGCAAGAACATGTGAATGATTGGTGCAGGTTTCCTGCAAGAGGGTCATCTACACAGATGGCTCTATGCTCCGTGCGGAGCGCACAGGAAAGTAATGATATTGATGATGATAAAAGTAGGCTACCACGCAGCAAAGTACTAAAACACCCCACAGTGTTGCAGATCAGCAAACCAAACCCGACACCCTCACAAGGTCTTTTATATCTTGTTTAATATAACCGAGAGGGCATTGGTTAGTGCACTGGCATCCCAGCTCGGTTGTCCTGGTTCGATCTCCATTGGAGGATGGATTTTGTAGACCACAAACGGTTCCGGGGTCGACCCAGCCTCATGAATTGGGTACTGGAGCCACTTCTGGGAAGGTTAAAGGCGGCCGGCGTGATGCTGACCACATCACCCTTAGTGTGCCAATGGTCAAGAAAATGTGGGACTAACTCCATATTCCCATTATTCATCAATGGGCGTGGAACGGGATCCTTTGTATAACCGATGAATTTATGTCTAGATTGAACCACAGCGAGGCACAACTCTTAAAACAAAAAGAAAAAATAACCATATTTTACCATTTACCAGCAGCAGCTTTGGAAATTTGTATTTTCTTTTCTTTTGGAGCATGGGGTTGTGCTCTTATTCATGTCTTAGTTTAGGATGTTTATGCAGAAATACACCTGTCTTGTCTCGCTATCTTGATCAGAACAGATCCATGTATCATTCATATACATGCACACATCTGAACACTTTCATTCATGGACACGTAGGCTTATGGAACCTATGACCAAAGGCTAGCCATTTGTAACAGATTGTCTCCAGGTTCATTCGTGTCATACTCCATCAAGAGGTCTAGAATCGTAGATCAAAAGTACCTTCCTGGAACAACTCTGGAGCATCATATATTGCCATCTATATTCGAGTACTATGCCACATCTGTGTGCTTGGTGGCTTAGTACAAGACCTGCAACTGATATTGCTTCGAAAAATTGCTACAAATCGTAGACAAAACTCTGCCGATGGCTTCCTTGCACGAAGTAGTTTCTGTACCAATTAGTGTTACACGAAGAAGCATTAAATATATTTTTCCCCACTTTCCTTACAAACCCCCTGGGAAATGCACGGAGCAGCTATAGGTAGGGTTTAGAATATGGCTTTAGTGGAGTTTGCTCCAGCATATACTGCACGTACCTTAATTCAACACCTCTATTAGGCATCAAAGTTCCCTTCGTGTAAGAATAATAATGATCAGCAAATACAAAAACTGAAAGACAATCACTTTAGTTTTCAGCTTGGCGAAACATTCATAAGTGGGTGCTTGCGTAGAATAGAAGGATTAAAATGGTATGACAAGGTTACCAACATGGAACTGATAAGAACTAGACAAGTGCCAGTGGAGCAAGAGATGATAAGAAGACGATGGCGATGGATAGGACACAGACTGAGGAAACCTGTTATAGCATTACAAGGCAGACCTTGTTCTGGAACCCCCAGGAGAAGAGAGTTGCAGGCCTTTAAATTTTATGTTACGCACGGTGCATTGACTTTTGGTTTGGTTTGGTTTGGTTAGATTTGGTTTGGTTTGGTTTTAAGGACCATCTTCATTGCACACGGACAACTAAATCAGCGCTTCGATCTCATCCCTTTAGATCACACAAAGGAGGATATCAGCATAGTGCCTGAACTCCGTAACACCTGTGAGGATTCCAATATGTGTGTATACAGGCATCACACATTCTAGAGATATTTTTGTGATGGGTAGATTTCTTAATTGTTTTGTTTTTATTTTTGGCCAGGGCAGCGGCCGCATGGCATACTCTTCATGATTTGCAACTGCAGAGAGATTTTTAACATGCGTAACTTGCAAACCGGACCTCCAATTTTTTTCGCCCTCATCCGAGAAGGCTTGGCATCCGATCTCCCTACCCAGGAGAGGGGGGGGGAGGGAGAATGACATCATAAAGAACCACAGGTTGTGAAAAAAATGTCCATCTATTATATTACCTGTACTGGGAACGAAACCGGTACATTTAGACATAGAGGCGGACACCATAAATGTTAGCTACTCCGACCCCCATTATTAACCATAAGTCATGATAAGTTATGATAAGTCATGATAAGTTATGATAAGTCATGATAAGTCATGATAAGTCACACAACAAAGATCCAATGAAGCTAACATAGAATGGTAAGAATGAAATAACATGACAATTAGTGACGTCATCAGGACATACAGAAAAAGAGGCGCAGCATAATTATTTCCCCTGTCATGTTTTAGGTGGATTGATTGATTTTTGTTTATTTAAGATTCATTGTTGTGAAAGGAGTCTTACAGCTGGTTCTAAAACTAGTTACAGTAGAACTCCATTTATCCGAACCCCATGGGACCGAGCATCGTTCGGATAATCAAATGTTCGGATAATTGGATTACATAATGTATCGAGTACATGTACACATATTTCTAAAAATAATTAACCATCACAAGGAAAATACTCTATAAAACATATTTACTTGTACTGTAATAATAATACCCACACTGTATTAGATCACTGTATCACCAAAATCTTTCATTACACTGCAGTGCATGTACTACTTGTATTAATTTTTTTTTTTTAAGAAAGAGAAATGTTATCAAAATAACATTACAAACGATTCAAAACCAGGCGCAACTAACGTATACACGTACTTGCACAGATGTAGCCCACTATTTAAAATAATGAGGAATCCTCTTTTGCACCAAACTGGATAGTCTCCTTTTGGCTGCTAAGTCCCGCATTCTCTTCAACAGCAGAAGCTGTGTAAAACAGCTGTCATCTTCTTGCTCGTACCAAGCCATCGCGGTTTCTAGTGCTATAAAGGCCTCTTCAGGACTTGGTCGACGTTTTGGGTTTTCTTCATAATCTACAAGTACATCATGTACTTCTGAGGAGTCTTCATCATCGGTCACTACATGTATTTGGTTTTCTTCTTGCACAAAAGACAACATTTCTTCGTCATTCAAAAACTGAAAACCAGAATCATTATCATCTTCTAGCCACATGTGTGCATCATCTTTGTCACAGTCCGAAAATCCGGGCATTGCTTGAAACAGTTCCACAACTTCATTTATTCCATCATCATTTGTGTCCATCCACTGGCATTCGCGGCTACCAAAATTGTTACTCTCTCTTTGCACTTTTTAAACCCTGTGGCAGCTGCTTCGCTATGAGATGCAAGTGATTTTTGAGGCAATGATTTCCAGTATAAGCCAGTCTCATCGGCATTATACACATCATCGAGTGAATAACCTTCTTCTTCCAAAATAGCCAAGAATGTTTCTTTAAAATTTTCAGCAGCAGTTGCATCGCTAGGTAAAAATTCCCCTTGAATTTCCAATTCTCGTATGCCATGACGAGATTTCAAGTTTCTTAACCATCCCTGGCTAGCCTTAAAGTCAGGAGGACCGTCAAGTTGATTGTTGAACTGAAGTGCCTTTTCACACAATAGAGAGCCAGAGATAGGTTATCCTTTGCTTCTTCTTTGCACAAACCATATATACAAAGCCTCTTCCAATTTCAAATCTTTCGCATTCCTCATGGTTTTACGTTTCTTCGACCCATTTTAACTATCCAATTTCGATGCAAAACTCATAATTTTATCCTTGTTACTTTTGATGTCAGAGACGGTAGCTTTCCCAACATTGAAAATCCTCGCAAGTGAAGACACAGTTTCACCTTTTCCTAGTCTCTTGACAATTTCTGTTTTCGTTTCAATTGACAAAACATTGCGGTTCCTTTTATGTGCTTTAGGCCTACAGTAAGATGCCATATCGCACAGAGAAATACTTGTACACCAAAATTATTCTGCTGTAGTAGCAGACACAATTATTTTAAGTTGAACTGTCTGTTTAGCCAGTGTTCTGCCTAGAACGCACACATACACTGGATTGGTAAACCAGATATTAACTGACTTTATGATCTAACTGACTTCCTGTACGTAAGCGACTGACCATTAGCCCATTCCATCCTCTACAAATTGTTCGCACACATTTTAAGCTTGTCGCATCAAAAGATTCAGAAATAAAGTCTAACGTGACTGGTGGCGCCTGATTTTTTTTTTCTGGAAAAAGTGTTCGGATAATTGGATGTTCGGATAATTGGGGTTCGGATAAATGGAGTTCTACTGTACCTGTTAGACAAATATTGAGATGCTATCACGAGCGGGCTGTCAAAGCATGTATACATTGCTTAGACCAGTGCTCTGTAACCTTTTTTTTACTTCACGGCACTCTTAAATGCTCTTCAAAATTCCACGGCACACTCAGTACCGCAGCTGAAGTAGGGTGGAGGAAGGGAGGGGTGTAGCTTATTCTCCAAAAGTGGTGCCTTTTTTATTTTTGTTTATATTTTCATCTACCCAGGCCTAAGCCGTTGCGGACCCGATTTAGACCATTTTATTAGGGTCCCTAGAATTCTTATTATTTCATATTAGGTATTATTAGAATATGTTATTACATTGAATTAAAAATAATTTCACGGATTGCCTTCCCTGCTTAGCAGTAGTGGTCCCCAACAGTGGCCAAAACTCAAGAGTATCTAAACTGGGTCGTCAAAGGTGTTTACCTTCGCACACGATTACTCTTGGCAGAGATGTAGATAGAAGTGTAATGACGCTTCTATCCGAAGGTAGCTTTCACAAGATAATTCAGAAGTCAAGAACAATGTTGCATAGGGCTGAACAATTGTTAACGTATATCTGTCCGTCGCCTTTTGTGAAGGATTTAAGCAATGGTTTTTAGCCCGTTCAAGCCCCCAGCTGAGTTAATTCAGCGAATTCTTCTTATAATGGTATAGCTCTGTTTAGAGGTAAATATATGTCTAGGTACATATATATATATATATATATATATATATATATATATATATATATATATATATATATATATATATATATATATATATATATACTATTCTGGCTCATACGTTTGCTTTCATACATATAAAAACTGAAACGACTACGATTGTTTAGTTTTAAAACAACATGTAACAATTGTAATAATGAATTAGTCTTTAACAGTTAAAATACATATGGAAAGATTGGTGAGATTTTGCTGTAAATACCAGTTTTAATCACTGAGACGTAGGTGAGGATTTTTAAAAATGTCCGTTTTGCTGGTGCCTTTTTATAAGCACTTAACTTTTATAAGGGAGTCCTGCAGCTGTGGTTTTCGTCACTTCTTGGTGATGAGTGACTTCTCTCACACGAGTGGCGTAGTAACTTCAGTACTTCGAACCGTCTGGTAACTTGTAAGCACGTACCAAAGATTTTGGGTTATACACAATCTCCTTGCACAGGTTTCGGATGGACACGAGCAATTGTGGTACATATGCTTTCGAATCAATTTCGTCTGCGAAATTTTGAATCCCTTCTTATGACGTGTGTTCTGTGATACACTTGGCCTGGGAAACTAATAATTCCTCTTCGACGGCTGTTCTACGATACACTTGGTCTGGGAAAGTTTCTCTGCTGACGGGTGATCCAATTCCTAGGTTTCTAGTCTTATTTAAAGTTCTGGTCCCTCAAGTTTTTCAGTCTCTGTATTTATAAAGACGGGCTTACTTTTAAGGTTTTAAGTTTCCCAAATACATCGATCTGTCACTTATAAGTATAAAATTCTAGGTCCGATCCTTCTCTTTCTGGCTTTTTGGGAGTTGCTCGTTTGAAGTTGCGAAGAGTTCGCTGATTTTATTTTTAGTTTCCAGTTCAAATCACAGATTGTACTTCCCGTCAAACGTGCCAATGAGATTCATTGTATATTCCGGCTCTCACTTCAATCCAATCATAAGCTCTTTTCGCACTACGTGGGTTGGTGTGTTTAAATTCATAATTTCCCCCGCGAGTTTAAAATATTAAATTTAATAATCCGACGCGTGACCTCTTTATAATAAGACGTAATCTTCGGTACCACTGATTACCTGGCGTAAATGTATTACGGCTGACCGGTGATAATGACCGGGTATTGTTACGATAATACCACAGTTCACCTGGCGGAACGTAAATAAGTCTGAGGAGTAGTAAAGCAAAAATGTAAGAGATAAAGATAGTCCCATAGCAGATACTTCCGTAGGGGAGTGGAATGTTAGAGACTTCACCCTACTAGACTCAGCATAGAGCAAAATAATGAATGAAAGGGAAAAAAATTGCCAAATAATAATCGATCGGAGAGAAAAATGAAGAAAAGGGATACTGCCGGAGTGGCTGAAGGTGTGAGAGAGCCACCAAAAGAACACGTACGGCCGTTTTGTGACAAATAAAACTGCTTTTATAGATATTAGTTATATTTTGACCAAAATAAAAGCGTTTTAAACCAAACCATACTTACTAAGAAATATTTCTTGCCGTCTGGAACAGACTAATTCTGCTTCGATATAGCTGAAGCAACTTTTTTTTTTTTTTTTTGCCTGATCAAATTCTGTGGATAGTATTGCAAAACTGTTGAGGCTATCTTGGAGCATGTGTGGCCTAGGATCACATTTCATGAGTTTTAATTTGGAAAAGATTCTTACCCCTGACGCCACTGGAAACTGGAGTTGTCAAACAATTGCTTAAAGCAAAAATTATTTTTTAAAATTTTTAAGGGAATATTGCTAACTGTACAGGCTTGGAAAGATCGTTTTTTCTCAGTGAGCTTGACGTTTTGTTAGCGCAATATCCACATCTGCAGCATGTTTTTTTTTTTAATTCTTCGTTTGAAATGTGTTTAAAATTACTAAAATACACATTGTTCGTGAACTGTACATGTTAGGATCGCGACCTTTTCTTTGAATTAAAGTTAGCATTTGGTAAAATATAATTTACATCGAATGTTCTATCGTTATGTTGATGAATGCATCAAATAGATAGTCTGGTGGAGATAAAAATGTGCTTTGTTTGAATGTACACGTAGTCTGAATTTTTCTGTCTGAAAAACCATAAACTGTATTCTCCTTACTCACACCATTTAACATGGTAATGACTGTGATGGTAATGACTGTGATGGTAATGACTAAGTTATAACCTTACCTATAAGAGTAGCAATTAAAACATCTCAACTGCCGCACGTATCTTTACTCAGATATTTTGAATTCAGAGCTATGTGATATTAATCAAAATCAGAGGCATATCTTCAATCCAACCTGCAAGTCTGGAAGGAAGAGCTGGAGAAGAGAGGTACGGTCGTCATCAGTTCCAAAAAAAAAAAAAAAAAAAAAAAAAAACACCATAGTGATATCACAAGAGAAAAAAAGACATCAGATCATGCTAGGAGAACAGACCTTAGAGCAGGTCAACCATTTAAACAAACTTGGAGCTGTCTCAGACTTGAAGGGAGGCATCAAAACAGTGATGGCTATCCAAAGAACAGCAGCTGGGAGATATTTTTCAGGCCATAAATCGACGATTCTTCAGAAAAAGAGAAATTGACAAGAAGACAAAGATGGCTGTTTACGGTTCCACCTACGTTCCAGTGTTGACTTACGGATGGACAATGACTAGTTAGTTGCTTATCCTTTACAGGACGTGGCAATCAACCCCAGCTTTTATTGGCTGTTTGTGATTTTTCTAGGCAATTTTTTTCATTCAGTAGTTTGCCATTGCTTTCTGAACAGTACGGCGCTTATACCATTGTTAAAAATCCACACAAAGCGATCTGCTACCAAACCGCCTACAGCAGGTTTCGAACCTGGTATATCTGGATTATGAAACTGCGTTCATATCCATTAGGCCACAGACGCCGACGGACAATGACTACAATCTATAAAAGCCAGCTCCAAACCTCAAACATGAGATAACTGTGGAAGGTAGTCGAAGTAACTGTCGTGAGACATTCTAAATCCACATATATAAATTAAAAAGGAAATGTAAAGCCTAACGAATTAATTCAATACAAGGAAAGAAGAATGGTAAAAGACCAGTGCGGTCACAATAGCGTACGCCTGTGTTATAGAACGTCATACTAGTTAAACAAGAAATCCCCTTTTTCTACTTCGTCTGCAAAATTGTAACGCTTTCACGTTTGCTAGTAAAGCCTACTGCATCAAATACACGCGTTTCGAAAGATAAAACTGGTACTGTGTTTCTTAGAAAACCTTGAGATAGACACACTGCGTAATGACCTAGATTAATATTACAATTAATGTCATTTATGCACTACGTAAACGAAAAGACAGACGGGCTTAGAGAGAGAGAGAGAGAGAGAGAGAGAGAGAGAGATATGTACGGAGGAACGCATGCAATACTACCACCGTCTCGCGATATGAAATTAATGCCCCCCCCCCCGCGAAAGGCATACAGGCTTGCTTTTTTTAAATAAACAGTAATAAAAAACACTACCAATACGAGGTAAGGTTTTAAAAAAACATGGTTAATGCTTATTAGGAAACATGACACAATACTGTTTTACGTCTGAAATCCTGACATTAGCCTGACAGTACAGAAGTCACCCCATCGTATCGAAGTGAACGGGTGGTAGAAGAAAATACATATTTTGAACGCAGCCACTTAGCTCCATTAAACGTATATATTTGGGTGCCTTAGGTCATGCTGACAAAGAATATGTTAGGTGTTAAGCAAATAGTCTAATAATTAACAAATTATAGCCAAAATACTATAGTGGTGTTGTCTGACAACACAGGATCATATTTGCTCATAATGGCGTGTTTGGACACTGCTTTAGAGGAAATGAGGCCACCACGTTAAATCCGATTTGATTGGCTAGAATAATATGTAAGGCGAAACATGATTAGTCGATGGCAAATACTATTTTTGGTTGTTAATGGCAACGATAGGAAGGGTACTTTTTTTTCAAAAGCTTTTGTAAACATGATCTCATTGGCTAGACCATTTAATATAGTCAATTAGGAGCGTCAGTTCAGTGCCACTTTTTAAAAATCCAATTTGTAAAAGCAAGTGCGTTGAGATCCAGCTCATATTTTTCTAATAAAAGCCTGGGACAGAGGCAGATCGGAATTGTGCCATAACTCATCGCCAGTCAACGTATTTGTTTAATATTTCCGTGAATTGTGGTAAGCTAGACATATTTGATATCTTTTAGATGAAAATTGAATGTGAATTGATAAATTTATGTCTGTATGTGTGTGGTTCAGTAACAAACATGAGGCAAAGCCTAGATATTGCTCTATCATGAGAAAAACTTGTCGGAGAGGAGTATAACTGCATGGGATTGCCAAATAGTACTATGACACCTATCTTATTGAATAGAAGGAATTAATGCTGGAATTGCAGAGGCGTTGTAACCATTAGGGAGAGGAATACTGGTGTATATTGTTCATGAGAAGCTAACAGTTGGCCTACCGCGCTGAACTCGGTGTTTGTTATGTATTGTGCTTCAGTGTGGAAATAGATTATAAATTAGTTCTGAAGTAGGAGGTACAACCTTCTTGTTTCAGGGACCGTGGTACTAAAGTATTAAAGCAGCACCTGGTCTGAGTTTTGCTGAATCCAGAGGCTGATAGCATACTCCTTGGTCAAGATATCGACCAGTGTTGTTTCTCAAGAAAACTGTGAAGCAAGCGAGCATAGGAGACTGTTTCCTGCCGCCCACACAGAAGTTAAGATTACGTTGACCAGAGCAGCTCAATCTTGTGTATACCCCCCTCTAAAAGTGACTTTACCTTAAATCAAGAGGGACATTTATTTGTTTCAAATAAAAAGAAACTGTGAACCTTTCCAATATTATTTCCACCAGAAACAAACACTTGAAGTCATGATGACAAACAACAACCTAGCTTGAATAGCCAGTATTACCTCATAGTACTACATCACTACTTACACACATATTGTAATAATAATATATGTCAATACAAAGATCCTATCTATAAATTGTGTACATACAACTTGTGATTTCATTTGATTGTGATTTCTGGTTCACTTTGTAGTTGAATTAGGATATCTATTATTGAAAGGAATTAATACATATTTTTAAAAGTTACACTTGACTTATTAAGATAGTCTTATAGAGTGTTCTATGTATGTGAGTGTCACAGTGTTGTAAAGTATTGTGGATTAAATTAAATTGTTTATCTGTATGTTGGTTGTTGTGAACCTACACTTCATCACTATCATAACCCTAGACATTCAACGTAGTCATCACAATATTCCAGAATAAGTCTGACTGAGGTATAAATGTAGTAGCAAAGTAAGGTCATCTGTAATACACCACACTTATTAGATACAGATACCTTCACAGCTGATCTCAGTCAGTACACTAAGTCCCCTATAAATACTTATAACATCCCACTTTACCACATATATTGGAGGCCAAGACGGGATTTTGAATCTTCTCCTATTATATATATTGGGGGGTAATTCACTTCAGGGAATAATAAAAAATTAAAAGGTATCCTTGGGTGGAATTAAATAAGGTTGAGCTCTCAGTGCTTGTGGTTGTCCTTAGATAATTAGTATAGATTGACTTGTTTAAGTTAGACATTGTATAAATTTGCCTGTTAAAAAATGGCCGACCTGGCAAAATTTCGATCTGCTGCTATGCAGGCTGCGAAAGAGTTAGGAATGGACGGGCAAGTTATGATTGCTTATGTCTCTACTGAATGTGACAAATTTATTGAACGTGAAGAAAAAAGATTAGAAAAAGAAGCTGAAAGAATGTTAGAGGCTGAAAAAGAAATTAAGAGGTTGCAGATTGAGGCTGACAAAGAGGCTAGGGCATTAGAGGCTGAGGCTAAGAAGTTACAATTGGAGGCTGAGGCTAAGAAGTTTCAATTGGAGGCAGAAGAAAAAAGACTGACCACCGAAAGGGAAGACAAGCGATTAGCTGCACAGAGGGAAGCAGAAAAGGAGGAGAAGAGATTACAAAGGGAACATGAGTTACGACTAAGGGAGTTTGAGTTTCAAAGCCATGCTCCTGAAAATGGTGCCAGTCCTTTTACCTCTGATGCCTCTGCTAGTCAGGGAGCCTCAACCTCAGCTATAAACTTTCATTTAGATCATTTTGTTGAGAAAGAAGATGATATCGAGAGCTATCTAAATAGATATGAACTATTAGCTACCACGTATGGATTAGAGAGAGAAAGGTGGAGCTTAAAGTTATCTCAAGGGCTTCGTGGTACGGCTTATGATGTTTTCGCCAAAATGAGCAGAGATGATCAAGAAAATTATGACATGCTAAAGCAGGCTCTTTTGTTAAGATATGAAAAGAAGGGTGAATTTTATAGAAAAAAATTTAGGAATGCTAAACTACTGTCAGGTGAAACCTATCACCAGTTCTCTGCACGGTTAGAGAATACTTGGAGAAATGGACTTCTCTGGGGAAAACCCAAGATCTTAAGGAAATGATCCTTATAGAACAATTAAGAGAGTCCATGGCTCCAGACCTGAGAAAGTTTCTCATGGAACAAGGTGCAGAGAGGCTGGGTGAGTTACTAAATGTCGCTGAAAGGTATCAGGCAGCTCAAGCAGAGGTAACATGTAATAGAAAGAAACAGGTAGATAATTTTAAGGCACCACAGAACTTTAATAAATTTGATCCTAGAGATCAGAACAAAGGTAAGCACCAGTTTGATAGGCCACGGTATGACAATAAAAATAAAACCCCACAATTCGATGAAAGGAAATTTGATGAAAGAAAATCTTTCAACCAAAAAAGGAGGTGGTGTAAGAATTGTCGGATGGACAATCATGATACTGACCGTTGCAGAAGGAACCCTATAGTAATGGCCACCCTTCAGGTCAGGTCGACCTCAAGAAAGGAGGAGGATATTATGATAAATACCACTCCAGAAGAGATGAGGAAGGCGCAGGCTGGTGATAAGACATTCAAGCCTTGTTTTAGAAAATTGTCAAAGTGTCACACACCTCCAGGAAAAGGAGACTTCTATATGAAGAACAAACTAATATACCGGAAGACTGGAACTAGATCCAAAGGTCAGGGACAGCTGGTACTTCCAAAAAGGTATAGGGCAGACTTAATAAGGAGCTTACATGTGAAACAAGATGGGGACCATGAGAAAATAGGTACCATCATTCAAAAGGTAGCTCAGAATTATTATTGGCCCAAGGCAAGGTGGGACATTGAAAATATTGTAGAGAGATGTTCCATATTACATGAGGGAACACCCACAAGTGGGAATAGTGATCAGGACCTCTACACGCCACGGGGCAAACGTAGGCCTGACGCTGAAAAGAAAAATAAATTTAATAAAGTGGACCAAGTGGAATGGGAAGCCCCTTTTCACGGACAATCTTCGATTGGATGTTTTACAATGGCCACGATGCAGAGAGTGCAAAAAGATGTCTTACCCCAGGATAAGCCGAAAATCCCTCAATCGGACTTATGTAAACTGGAGGAAGAAGATGTAGAGAGGAGATCTCTCACAAGGAATTTTAAGTGGGGAGAGAGCCCCAAGAGAAAAATTGTTAGCGGTCGTTTTGTGCAGGATGATTCTGGGAAGAAAATTCATCACTACAGTGCTTCTGGAGGAAGAGACCCTACCAGTGCATGGAAAAATAGGCAAGAAAGCTAAAGACAGAGATTTGGCTGTGGGAGAGAAGGAACTGCTTCTTCTACCCGGTAGTCAGAATAAGTTACAAATTGGATGGCAAGGTCCATATACAGTTCTAGAGAAGGTGTCTAGAACCAATTATAAGATAGATAAGAAGGGGAAAGAAAAAAATCTATCATGTGAATCTCCTGAAGAAATATTTGGAAAGTGAAAATCAGGAAGAGTCACACTTGTTGACCTTGTCCATTGCAATGGAGATGAAAAAGGAACCACTTTCATCATTTGAATATCCATTACATCCCTGTGAGACAGCGGCACAGGTGAAAATCAGTACACATTTAACGAAAAATCAGAAGGAGAGAGTGCAACAGGTTCTAGATGATCATACAGAGGTGTTAACGGACCGACCGGGGCATACACACTTATTGGAATATGATATGAAACTGATAGACCCCACACCTGTCTGTATGAAAGCCTATTCGATTCCTTTTGCTAAGGAGAAAGCCTTAAAGGAAGAGATAGACTATTTGTTGAAGGAAGGAATAATTTCACACAGTGAATCTTCGTATAGTTCCAGTGTGGTGCTCTTAAGGAAACCCTCTGGAGAACATAGACTCTGTATAGATTACAGGAGACTGAATGCTATTACAGAAGGACAGGTGGATCCATTGCCGGATACAAATCAGTTGTTTGCCAGGCTAAATAAAGCTGAATATTTCTCAAAAGTGGATCTGAGTAAAGGATACTATCAGATTCCAGTAAAGCCTGAGGTTAGACCGTACCTAGCTTTTAGTACCTCAGAGGGACACTATGAGTTTAACAGATTGCCATTTGGATTGAAGAATGCGCCTAGTGTCTTCTCTAGAATGATGAGAAAATTGTTGGATCCTCTAAATAATCCATGCATCACAAATTTCATGGATGATATCCTTATAGCAACAGAAACATTTGAGGAACACATTGACTCTCTGAACATGCTGTTTAATCGACTTAGAGAAGCGAATTTAACAGCCCGTCCAACCAAATGTTGCGTTGGATGTAAAGAATTAGAATTCCTGGGACACACAGTTCATCAGGGAAACATGACCCCTGACCCCAAGAATTTAGAGAAACTAAAGAAAGCCCCGAGACCACAAACCAAGAAAGACGTGAGATCCTTTGTCTCATTATGTGGTTTCTACCAAAAGTATATCAAAAACTTTAATTCCATATGTGCACCGTTAACTGATTTGACACGCAAAGGAAATCCAGATCGAATTACCTGGGTAGTCCAGTGTGAATTGGCATACCAGGAATTGAAGGAAACGCTCACAAGCAAACCTATTTTGAAATTACCTGACTTAAGCCAAGAATTCATTGTGAGAACGGATGCAAGTAATATCGGGTTGGGTGCGACCCTGTTACAGAAATCAGATGCACTGAATGGGGAATTAACCCCAGTGGCATATGCTAGCAGAAAGTTGAATAAAGCTGAAACCAATTATTCAACTAGATAAAAAGAATGTCTTGCTGTAATATGGGCAATCAAGAAATTCAATATTTATCTGTATGGGAAGGCATTTAAGTTGCAAACGGATCACAAACCCTTGTCGTTTCTAGCGCAGGCTAGGCATGAAAATTCGAGGTTACTCAGATGGTCCTTACTTTTGCAGCCATTCCAGTTCAGCATAGAGTATATTTCTGGAAAAAACTAACCTGGGAGCGGATTTTCTAAGCCGTCTTCCGTGTGATTAAAATCACCGTAAGCACCAGGAATAATATTAAATTTCTCTATGTGTATATAGAATTATAGACTGACATATAACGTCTGTTTTAAGTGGGGAGAATTTGTCGTGAGACATTCTAAATCCACATATATAAATTAAAAAGGAAATGTAAAGCCTAACGAATTAATTCAATACAAGGAAAGAAGAATGGTAAAAGACCAGTGCGGTCACAATAGCGTACGCCTGTGTTGTAGAACGTCATACTAGTTAAACAAGAAATCCCCTTTTTCTACTTCGTCTGCAAAATTGTAACGCTTTCACGTTTGCTAGTAAAGCCTACTGCATCAAATACACGCGTTTCGAAAGATAAAACTGGTACTGTGTTTCTTAGAAAACCTTGAGATAGACACACTGCGTAATGACCTAGATTAATATTACAATTAATGTCATTTATGCACTACGTAAACGAAAAGACAGACGGGCTTAGAGAGAGAGAGAGAGAGAGAGAGAGAGAGAGATGTACGGAGGAACGCATGCAATACTACCACCGTCTCGCGATATGAAATTAATGCCACCCCCCCCCGCGAAAGGCATGCAGGCTTGCTTTTTTTCAAATAAACAGTAATAAAAAACACTACCAATACGAGGTAAGGTTTTAAAAAACATGGTTAATGCTTATTAGGAAACATGACACAATACTGTTTTACGTCTGAAATCCTGACATTAGCCTGACAGTACAGAAGACACCCCATCGTATCGAAGTGAACGGGTGGTAGAAGAAAATACATATTTTGAACGCAGCCACTTAGCTCCATTAAACGTATATATTTGGGTGCCTTAGGTCTTGCTGACAAAGAATATGTTAGGTGTTAAGCAAATAGTCTAATAATTAACAAATTATAGCCAAAATACTATAGTGGTGTTGTCTGACAACACAGGATCATATTTGCTCATAATGGCGTGTTTGGACACTGCTTTAGAGGAAATGAGGCCACCACGTTAAATCCGATTTGATTGGCTAGAATAATATGTAAGGCGAAACATGATTAGTCGATGGCAAATACTATTTTAGGTTGTTAATGGCAACGATAGGAAGGGTACTTTTTTTTCAAAAGCTTTTGTAAACATGGTCTCATTGGCTAGACCATTTAATATAGTCAATTAGGAGCGTCAGTTCAGTGCCACTTTTTGAAAATCCAATTTGTAAAAGCAAGTGCGTTGAGAACCAGCTCATATTTTTCTAATAAAAGCCTGGGACAGAGGCAGATCGGAATTGTGCCATAACTCATCGCCAGTCAACGTATTTGTTTAATATTTCCGTGAATTGTGGTAAGCTAGACATATTTGATATCTTTTAGATGAAAATTGAATGTGAATTGATAAATTTATGTCTGTATGTGTGTGGTTCAGTAACAAACATGAGGCAATGCCTAGATATTGCTCTATCATGAGAAAAACTTGTCGGAGAGGAGTATAACTGCATGGGATTGCCAAATAGTACTATGACACCTATCTTATTGAATAGAAGGAATTAATGCTGGAATTGCAGAGGCGTTGTAACCATTAGGGAGAGGAATACTGGTGTATATTGTTCATGAGAAGCTAACAGTTGGCCTACCGCGCTGAACTCGGTGTTTGTTATGTATTGTGCTTCAGTGTGGAAATAGATTATAAATTAGTTCTGAAGTAGGAGGTACAACCTTCTTGTTTCAGGGACCGTGGTACTAAAGTATTAAAGCAGCACCTGGTCTGAGTTTTGCTGAATCCAGAGGCTGATAGCATACTCCTTGGTCAAGATATCGACCAGTGTTGTTTCTCAAGAAAACTGTGAAGCAAGCGAGCATAGGAGACTGTTTCCTGCCGCCCACACAGAAGTTAAGATTACGTTGACCAGAGCAGCTCAATCTTGTGTATACCCCCTCTAAAAGTGACTTTACCTTAAATCAAGAGGGACATTTATTTGTTTCAAATAAAAAGAAACTGTGAACCTTTCCAATATTATTTCCACCAGAAACAAACACTTGAAGTCATGATGACAAACAACAACCTAGCTTGAATAGCCAGTATTACCTCATAGTACTACATCACTACTTACACACATATTGTAATAATAATATATGTCAATACAAAGATCCTATCTATAAATTGTGTACACACAACTGGTGATTTCATTTGATTGTGATTTCTGGTTCACTTTGTAGTTGAATCAGGATATCTATTATTGAAAGGAATTAATACATATTTTTAAAAGTTACACTTGACTTATTAAGATAGTCTTATAGAGTGTTCTATGTATGTGAGTGTCACAGTGTTGTAAAGTATTGTGGATTAAATTAAATTGTTTATCTGTATGTTGGTTGTTGTGAACCTACACTTCATCACTATCATAACCCTAGACATTCAACGTAGTCATCACAATATTCCAGAATAAGTCTGACTGAGGTATAAATGTGGTAGCAAAGTAAGGTCATCTGTAATACACCACACTTATTAGATACAGATACCTTCACAGCTGATCTCAGTCAGTACACTAAGTCCCCTATAAATACTTATAACATCCCACTTTACCACAGTAACAAGAATGGACATGGTCAGCAACAGACGATATGTCACGGCCTCGAAACCCAGTCCCTGCAGACTCGTGTGAAACAGTCCTAGTTTCGACGGTTCGTCCATGTCTGCAGAATGAGACAAAATCGGCTACCACGGCAAATATGAGAAACAAAGACCCATGGATCCAGACCTCCTGAACAACCCAGAGTTCTCTAGGAGGACAAAATCTGATAATCTTTGAAGGATCGAGGACTGGACTTTAACCAGAACAAAAAGATGACAGCTGATAGGATAACATGGCGTTCTATGTGGCTAACCTCTACACCCCACGGTAGAAGAGGCGTGACTAAGTAAGTAACTTATTGTTAATCACAATCGGCGTCATTAAACTCCGGGAAAACCTATAGGTGCTCAGTCTCACTCAGCAAATGTCGAAGGGTATGAATGCTAATTGTTCCTGTTGCGCACAGGTTGTATACACGGCAGATGCGTCCTCTCATACGTCCATCCCTGCTGGTCTTACGTTTGACGCCGGATTCCAGCAATCTTAGCCTTGATGGTTCATCGGTTGCAGTGTCATTCTCTAATAGACGAACATGAATCTCCCTCAGTATTTCTTCCTTATCCATGGCCAATGCACCATTTATGGGTGCTTTCTGAAGCTAGTCTGTCAGCTCTTTCATTGCCACGTACCCCGGCATGACCAGGACAGTAGATCCATATCAGTTCTTGAAGATTCGATGCTTTTATGGAGGTTTTCCATTCATGTCGAAGCCAACCATTTTGGACCTTTCGAAGCATGGATTGTGAGTCTGATACAGTAACTGCCTTTGTTAGTAAAGTCTCAGACAGCCTTATATAACTTGTAGAGCTTTGCAATTCCCCTTTGTCAGACACTTTTTCAGAGCAAAATTACCACATATTGTCACAAAGGGTAGTCCATATATGACGTCACGCAATTTTTGACACCCCCCCCAACCGCCTTTTCACCTTTTGTCACCCTCCCCCCCCCCCCCTTATGTATCGTCACAAATTTCTCCCCCACCCCCCCTTTTTTAAAATATACATCCTTATATTTTTTGTTAAATGCTGAAACGACACAACGTGATCGAATGTAAATTAGTTAACTAGTTATTATCATCATCATCATCATGACCATCATCATCACCATCATAATCATCATCATCATCATCATCATCATGACCATCATCATCACCATCATGACCATCATCATCACCATCATAATCATCATCATCATCATCACCATCATCATCACCTTGACCATCATCATCACCATCATAATCATCATCATCATTACCTTTCAGCTCCCTAAGGAGCATATGCTTTATAGCAAGTCTTCCTGTCCTGTGTCATTAGCGCAAGGTCTTTTCCTGTCATCTTGATCCTTTTCCTGTTCTCTTGATCCTTTTCCTGTTCTGTTGATCCTTTTCCTGTTCTGTTGATCCTTTTCCTGTTCTGTTGATCCTTTTCCTGTTCTCTTGTTCCTTTTCCTGTTCTCTTGATCCTTTTCCTGTTCTGTTGATCCTTTTCCTGTTCTGTTGATCCATTTCCTGTTCTGTTGATCCTTTTCCTGTTCTCTTGATCCTTTTCCTGTTCTGTTGATCCTTTTCCTGTCATCTTGATCCTTTTCCTGTTCTCTTGATCCTTTTCCTGTTCTGTTGTTCCTTTTCCTGTTCTCTTCTCTGTGAGTTCTTTAGTCTTCCTCTATCTCTCTTACCCTGGGAATTCAAGAAAAATCACTTCCAGGTAATGCTATCAACAGTTTTGCTCAGTGTGTTTCCTATTCATAACCAGCATATTCTTCTCATGTCTTGTTACTCTACAGTGGATACCAGGCCATATCGGCATCCAAGGCAATGAGAGTACTGCCAAACTAGCAAAAGGGATCCCGTTACAATCCCATTGAGGCATATTGAGAATATGGTGTTAGGCCCATATTTTCTTGACCATCGGCACACTAGGGGTGATGTGGTCAGCATCAAGCCGGCCGCCTTAACCTTCCCAGAGTTGCTCTGGTACCCAGTTGGGGCTGGGTTGACCCAGGAGCCGTTTGCGGCCTAAAAAAATCCCACCTCATCTGGGGATCGAACCATATACCACTGGGCTAGGAAGCCAGTGCACTAACCACTGTGCTACCGCGACTCCCCAGGAACTGGCAATGATATCAAAATAAGACAACAGACGGCTAGAGAAGCTTTCATTGCATTGGGAAATGTTTGGAGAGAAATTTGATGACAATTCCAACAACAATATAGTGCAGTTTTTAATTGGTTAGTAGCATTCGCCCGAAGTTTCTCGGGTAATTCCGTCACTGTGCTTGCGAAACCTTTCGGATTCACGTCTGAACACTGGTTTGATTGGATTGGGGTCATGGCCAGATACGTAAATACAATGCGAACATGCGTGCGGTGGTCCTGCAGCTCTCGAGTTGTAAAAATCGGTTGTGTCCGTCCAGTGTTTTTTGTGATTAATTTGTGTTAGTTGCCGGGAATGCAGATTATTACAGTGACAGTGAGTTTCAAGTTGTAAGTTTTCCTGTGTTCTCATATCTTTGTTTTCTTCCTGTGTATTGTCAGAACCACTAACTGTGCCTTCTCATCAAGTATTTCAATTTTGTCTTGTATCTGATTACGGTGTCGGACAGGAGAACCAGTTCACGGCAAAAATGCTAATCGTATGTTAACTAGTGCAGATTAAAAAATCTTTCAAGCATAATGGTGTTATCAGGCGTGAGACGATCCGCCCGATTATGACGGCTTTATGAGGGAGACAAAAGATTCTGAGCATGGCTAAATGCAGACTTGGGGCTCACACAACATAGTGTCACACTGAATAATGGAAGAACACAATTTATTTCAAATCCTTTCTTTATTTCACAAAATGACATAACTGAAATACGGTGTGAGAGGACAGTGATGAAACACTGTTTAACGAGAATGCAAGGCCTACAACCGACTGATGTCATCAGACTGTTGCCGTGATGGTGATAAATTGTTACTGTCTTTTTTGTTTTTGACATCTAATTTTACACATACTTTTTTTGTCCGCATTTTGTTTTTTTAATGTGTGTATTACATTACTTAAAAACTAAATATAAAATTTAAAAAAAAACGATTTTCTATTTAAAGGTTATAACAATTATCCGAGAGTTCAGCTGAGATTATAATATTAGTATAAGCCGTCCACGAGGGAGTTGTTAGCTATTGTGGATAAAAACCGCTGCGGATAAAAGTTAACCATTGCGGAAAAAAGTTAACTTTTGCAGAATAAAAATAGAAACATCATTTTTGAAAGAAGCGAGTCTTATTTTTGCGACGTCATATTTTTCCACCCCCTACCCCTATCGTCACACATATTCACAAAATTTTGACTCCCTACCCTCTCTCATGACGTCATATGTGGACGACCCCTAGCTACAGAAGAGGAACAGTTCAGTAATCTTTTCTCGGTTTGCACGCTCAGTACCAGAATTGGTTCAATGTCACCCACTCAGCGTTTGTAGCTCTGTTAAGAGGAGAATGTCCTAAGATCTACAGTAAAACCTAGGATCTACAGTAAAACTCTCTGGGTTTTAATCCCATGTGTCTGATAACCGCTTTTTTCCTTGTGATAATAGTAATAAAGGCTGTTATTCTGGGACGCTGTATACTGTGTTTTATCAGTGTACGTTGTAAAGATGTACTGGGACTGAATAGTCAACTCAAACAACCGAGCACAGTGTCAGGTATACATGTCACCTTGTCCTGGGACACAATGAGGCCCTGACAAGAACACAGTGTTGACAATGAGTGTTGTAATGAATGTCAATACGCGAATGTGTGACTGTTCTGTGGAGTTGACTGAAGGTTCAAACACTCATTCATGCGTATCTAGAAGTTACTTATGCAGACCACTGTAGACGTTTCAATAGTTTAATTTGACGCATACACTTGACAGAATGGGTACAGTTACATGAACACAGGTCGACATCAATAGCATATTGTTGACCCACGGTGTACAATCATAAATTGGCATTCATGTTGAGGACAATCACAATGGAACATCAGTATACCAACGTTCAGAGTTCCATATCTCATCTAAATATTCATCAGGCCTTACTGACTGATCATGTCATTTAATATATAATGTTTAACAAATCTTCATCAGGCCTTACTGACTAGTCATGTCAGTTAATCAATAATGTTTACGGTGACTCCTGGACAGAACCTCCTTTAGCATAAGTGTAGCTTGCACCCTAGCGGCGATTTCTTTAAATAGCATTCAGCAAATATCTTCTGAGCGAATGTTAAATCACCCAAGAATAGATTTTCCTTTCATAAGTGTGATCTCTTGATCATCATCGGATAATAAGGGCATCCCTGTTCTCTGGTAAATGATCAACAATAAATAGCATTCCAAAATGGCTTCTCGTCTTGTAAACATCGCTCACCCTAACGATGTACGACAAAGCTTCAATAAAGATTCAATTCTTGAATATCAAAGTTTCCACAAGCATCAGCATAATCTGTCTTCATAATTGCTGTATAGAAACATAACCAGTGCTGCTAGATAATATGTCGTTCTGACATACTGACATAGGAAGATTCATGTAAACGTCTGCCCATCTTAAGCCTAGGAATGAACGAAGTCAGCAAAAGTACGTTTACCTTGACATAGGAATACACTAGCAAGCACAAACGCTCTTCTCCTGGCGTTATGGAATGAACACTAGGGAACTCATGGATTTAACAATCCCAGAAGAAACTACCTTCGTTCCCATAATCAAAAAGAGATCACAAACTTTGGGCCGGTCTACGACATGACTCCCGCCATAGGCTTCATCACCGAAGAACTCTCTAACGTATCTTCATCCGCCGAAAAGCATCTGACCCCTAAAGTACAGTACAAGAAAAATAGTTCGACATAAACATACAAAGATATCAAGCTATAGGACATACTCGTCCTACATAGACAAGAACTACACATAGATTCGGGCCATAGACATTCTGAAGCAATAACAATCTATTCCTAACCAAACATAGAATAGATCAAAGTAAATCTAGATTCCTCCGCTGAGTTCGATTTTCAGGAACGATACCAGGAGCGGTAACTCACAGAATGAATACCCATCGCCTAATCTGAGTTCTGTCCCTTTAGACCGACAAACATGCATTCAAAGATAAATATATTTTTATCAGACAAATAAATACATTTTACCTATGTATGCGTAATCCGTGCCACCAAAAAATATGTGCGCAACAGATTACCACACCCCCCGGGAAAAAAAATGAAATCATTTTTTTTCATCTGAGAGCAACATACAATAGGCTCCCAACGCATAAATACTGCGCAGATGAGAAATATCTGGAATTATTTAAGCCAGATTAATGCAAAGTCGAAATATAGTTCGCCAGATGAGAATACATCTCAATCTCTCAGAGAAAGCATTTCTCTTAAGCATAAATGTTTCCAGGGAGGTGTCACCAACGCGTACTACTATACTTGCAATGACACAATGCCTATAACAATTTCAGTTTAAGCATTCTAAGTACATGATTGACAAAAAGAAAAAATCATCAACGAGTACCGGTGAATATATATATATCAATGAACGTAGTATCATTACGAATTACAATGTGTATCTATCTTGATATAGAAAAGAAAAATCTGTTGTCGAGTTGGAAGTGTTAAGAAGTCCAAGACTCAACAGTTAAATGGAATCCTGTGGGCATCTAGACAGAATGTCTGCCATCACATTATCTGATTCACGAATAGGTCTTACCGAAAAATGAAAAGGTTGAAGAGCAATCGCATATCGAGTAGACCTCGAACTCTTCAAATTTTTACTCTGTATAGCCGTAAGAGCTTTCTGATCGGTTTCTACTATGAAATGTGCGCCTAGAAGGAATCTTTGTAATTTGAGAATTGACCATACCATAGCCAATAGTTCACGGTCTAAGACCGAATAATTCCTTTCTGCAGCATTAAGCTTTCTGGAAATATACATTACAGGATGCAGAGTTCCAGAGTACTCTTGCATTAGTGCCGCTCCAATCCCAGTGGATGAAGCGTCACTACGAAGAACAAATGTCTTATCTTTAGTAGGTAACACTAAAATAGGTGCAGTAGAAAACATAGTTTTGATCTTATCCAAAGAGGATTGACATTCGTGAGTCCAATGGACTATATTAGGAGACCCTTTCTTTAGCAAGGAAGACAGAGGTGCCATGATCGAGGACAGATTCGGAATGAATCGTCCATAAAATTGAATAAGACCTAAGAGTCTTCGCACATGCTTTTTAGACTTAGGAATAGAAATGTTAAGTATTTTACTTGTATTATGGTCCTCTGTCTTTAGGAAACCATGACCGACACGGTGACCTAAGAAAGCAATTTCGCTAAAACCAATACAGGCTTTAGAGGGTTTCGCTGTCAGGTTATACTCGCGTAGAGTAGATAGCAATTCAACTAACCCCGAATAGTGATCTTCCCAAGTATCGCTGAAAAGACAGATGTCGTCTAGGTACGCGATGACATCTGACCGATAAGATAGAATTCGACGCATCATGCGTACGAATGTAGCTGGTGCGTTCATAAGGCCGAAAGGCATGAAATTCCATTGAAAAAGGCCTCTAGGTGTAGAAAAAGCCGTAAAAGGTTTGGCGCGTTCAGATAGAGGAACTTGCCAATATCCTTTGGACAAATCTAGTTTAGTGAAAAAATGAGATTTAGAAAGCCTAGTAAGTAGCTCTTCTAGTAAAAGCATAGGTTCAGCATCAAACTTCGTGACTTGATTCAATTTGCGATAGTCAACGCAAAGACGTATGTTATTGTCTTTTTTCCGAACAATAACCATCGGCGAAGAATACGCAGAAGTGGATGGTTCAATAATTTTTAAATCTATCATCTCATCCAACTCCTTCTCAACCTGTGCTTGAAAATGTATAGGAATAGGATACGGTTTGACTCTAATAGGATTATGGTCAGTTAGAATAATGTCATGTTCAATGACACGAGTTTGTCCAGGAATGTCAGTAAGAACATCCTGAAATGTTTGTAACATAGCCGAAACTTGTCGCTGTTCTCCTAGAGATAAATCCGGAGAAACAGTAACGTTTTTCCATGATTCGCTAGAATGAAGTGGAATCATCGGAAGCGGAAGATTAACATCCTAAAAACTTGTTTCCTCATCCTGTATTACAGACAGTGATGAGTAATGACCATGTTGGACCGGTGAATCGTCCGTTGCCTGGAAAATAGGCTGTAAATAATCTGGACGTTCGTGAAATTCCGTAAGCATATTGATGTGGAAGGTTTTATGCTTTCCATCAATATCGACAATGTAGTCAACATCGGAAATTTTCGAGATTATATCGTACGGACCTTTCCAAGAAATAAGAAGTCTGTTTTCCCTACAAGGTAGCAAAACAAATGCTTTGTCACCAGGACAAAGTTGTCGTAAGGTTCTTTTCTTATTGGCAAATTGTCTTGCTTTATGTTTAGCAAATTCAGAAGAAGAAGTTGCCAATTTGCATGCTTCGATAATCTTTTCCCTCAGCGAGATGACATATTCATTAGAAGATTTCGTGTCATCGGTAATATTATCGGCGGTTATGAGATCATGAAACAAAGACATAGGGCTGCGCGGTCGCGCGCCAAAGACAAGTTCAAAGGGAGAAAATCCTGTATGTTCATTGGGGACCTCTCTGTAAGCGAAGAGGGCCGCGGGTAAAACCCTATCCCAATCTTGAGGATGATCCTCAGTTATTTTCCCTAATAAGTTTTTGAGTGTTCTATTTAGCCGTTCGACCATCCCATTGGACATAGGATGATAGATACTACTCAAAAATCTCTCTATCTGCAGAGTCGACATCACTTGAGACATGGTATCCGATATTAGTTGGGTGCCATGGTCTGATAATATTTCTCCGGGGAATCCCAGACGAGAAAATATAAGCCAAAGAGCATCTGCAATGTCAGCAGTAGTAATGCTCTTCAGAGGGATAGCCTCTGGCCAACGTGTGCACATGTCCACACACGTTAAGATAAACTGATGTCCTCTAGCAGATTTGATCTTAAATGGACCAATGATGTCTATCGCCATTTTCTGAAATGGTCGAATAGGAATGTCTGCAGCCTGAAAAGGTGCAGCATGGCGTGGACCTTTGGATTTGACTTATTGACATACTATACAAGATTGACAATAAATCCGTATGTCTTTGTTCACAAAAGGCCAAAAGAAAGCCGCAAGAACTCTTGACTTTGTACGGGAAAAACCCATATGTCCAGCACACTGAGAGTCGTGTGCGTGTTGTAAGATTTTAACTCTCAAATTCTTGGGCACAAGAATCTGAGAATGACTTGACTTGTCGGAGTCTTGCACCATACGTACAAGTACGCCATTCTTCATTGTAATCCAAGATTTACGCTTTGTATCTTTATTCGGATCACCTTTCGTTGCAAGAGTGAAGAATTTCTTTAGAGTCGGATCCTCTTCTTGCTGTTTTATAAACGAGTCACGAGAAATTACCAAGGGATCATCTTGGTTATGCACTTCATTATCTTCAGTAGGTGAAGATTGAGGCACATTAAGAGCCTGAGCTCTAGTGACTACAGCATTAGCGGTTTGCATATTCTGTTTTTCCCAAACGGAAATTTGTTGTGGAGTGCATTCTTTGACTCCGTGGATACGACCGATGATAAGATCAGCGATCGGATTCGGCAGAAGACATGCGTGTACATCTCCTGTAAAGAAAGGAGTAGCAATGCTAATGATAGCAGTAGAGTATTTCTCTAAGGTGCCGCCAAATGTTACACATTTGACTACTTTTCCAATGGCACGAGAAGGATCTACGAGTGACTGCCTCACTCCAATGGTGGTGCACCCCGAATCGAAAAGAACTGCGACTGGAGTACCATCAACTAAACCTCTATTCAAGACAAGAGAACCTCTTCCATCATGCGCGATTGACGCAGGAAGAGCGGGAAGGGGATGGCCACAACTTAAAGTGGACACCGTAGTTTGTTCAAATAATGTTTTGCATTGGGGGCACTGAGATGCTCTCCCAAAATCAAAAGCGGCACATGCCATATTATTAGCATCATCATTATCTTTAGTCTGTTTATAGGCTTCATGTGACTCTTGCTGTGCAGAGTTTGCATGATAATGTGATTTATGTTTTTTGTATTGGGATCTACCTCGATTATTATTGCCTCTATAATCATTATTATTCCCTCTATTGTAACCCCTATTTGGGTTTGAGTCATAATTCTCATGATTACCATTATCATATTCATTATAATGAGTATCTCTATAGTTATGGTCTTGTTGTCTCCAAGATGGATGACTTGGATAGTTCCTATAATGACTTCCTCTGCGGAAATTTCTATAATTATGACCACCTCTGTATCGAGGGCTGTCAGCTTGTCTCCAGTTCTTCGCAGAAGAACGCTGAAATGATTGGTTTCCTTGGTTTTGATAACTATTATGGTTACCTTTTTTTCCAAACTTGTTTTGTTGTCCCTGAAATTTGTGTGAATAATTAGGGTTGTATGGTGTTGCTGATGCAACTGGCATACCTTCTTTAATCTTAGTGTTGCTAACAGTTATGTCAGGGTGTGCAGTGACGTATTGGTCACAATATTCCTGCATTTCTTTTAGTGTCTTGGGTTTACGCTCATGTAGGAATTCCAAGAAAGGTTTATTAACACAAGACATAATCTTGTCCCTGAGCAACAAGTCCATAAGGGCTTCATATGTCTTTTCTGTTTTGGACAACTCAATCCAACGATTAAATGTAAGACGTGTCCTTGCAATGAATTCTGAGAATTCCATCCCTGATTCAGGTACCATTTTCTTAAACAAAATACGGTAACCTTCCTCAGTTAACTGATATTTTTTTTAATAAAGCTGCTCTAATAACATCATAATTATCCTTGTCAGACTCTTCAACCAAACTTAAACTAGTCAGAGAATCACCTTTCAAATTTTCTGACAATTGATTAGCATACTGTGATTTATCCACATTATGAGCTCGACAGGAGCGTTCAAAACGATCTAGCCAGAATGTAATATCGTCACTGGAAGGATTGAACGCTGGTACCTTGACCTTGTAAGTAAATGGTTTTACCATTGTTACCATTTGACTGATTAACATTACCCATATTAGTCAATTTCAATTTTTCCAACTCAAATGCTAACAGTTCTTTTTGATGTTCATGTTCTCTTATTGCTTTTCTCTCCTCAGCCTCAGCTTCTAATCTTCTTTGCTCAGCTTCAGCTTCTAATCTTCTTTGCTCAGCCTCTCTTTCTAATCTCTTTTGTTCAGCCTCTCTTTCTAATCTCTTTTGTTCAGCCTCTCTTTCTAATCTCTTTTGTTCAGCCTCAGACGCTCTGTCTAATCTTTTGTGTTCAGCTTCTTTGTCTAATCTCTTTTGTTCAGCTTCTCTTTCTAATCTTTTTTCTTCCATCTGGAATCTTCTTTCCTCCACCTGCATTTGCAAGTTCTTTTGGTCAGTCTCAGCTTTCAGTTTCTCAATATCAAATTTTTGTGCTTTTTCATATTGAGTGGTAGCATACTCCTCTAACTTATCACCAGTCTTGCCTAGGGATTTCCCTATCTCAATAAAGTGTTCCAATGTAGACATGATGTCTAACAATGATAGCAATCAGTTGACACAAAAATGTAATCTATTTCCAAATAAACAGGAACTTGATTAATTAGTTCACAATCCCAATCTCTGTGGGAGACAAGCCTTACAAAGGTCTTGTATACTTCCTTGTACCACAATAATAATAATAAAGTACTGGTCTATACTATAACATATGTGTACTCAACTATATCATATCATCTGTCAACCAAAGACATTAACAAAGGACAAGCATAAAAGACAATATGAAAACAATTGCAGAAATCAACTAAGTCAAATATAGAAATCAATGAAAATAATCACAGAATCTGTGACGACAACTGCAATAAAATCAACAAGACAAATAACGCCACAGTGTATAAACACAAATTGTGTATAGAACTGAAAGATAGGAAAGGATAGACCTACAAATACAAACAAATCAAAACAAAACTAAAGAACAGCAAACAATATTACAAAAACAACGATGAAAAACGCGTCTCAAAAACTAACAGAAATAGCAACAGATGTTGCCAGCAAATTTCCAATAAAGAAAATTGCTCCCTATAGAACACTAATATAAGCCCTATGTTACTTGGGAAATCTTATATTAGACACACGAATAATATGCAAACATGTAAACATTAAACATAAATACATATATGTCATATAAATGCATATAATATACAGCAATGTGTTGTAGAAGTGTCTGCAGAGAAGGCTCAGTATTACATAAATATGGTTCAGTTTTTAATCAACTTAAACTGCCACTTTATTAAATAATAGCTGTCTGTTTTAAATTATTACACAGTTCTGCAATATGAACACACAAGAACATCCACCGTTGACGTGTAGACTTCTAAGTTCAACAGTACTTCTGCTAACACAGTTAAATGTCCTCTTGTAAACAACTTGCCGTGCTACGCTGTCTGTTCTATGTAATTATGCCTGTACGGAGACAAATGTCAACAAGCGGTGACCTAGATACAGTAATCGCTTCATAGGTCACGTGAGGAACTGTCAAACAAGTGTAGACTAACACTGCTGGTGTGTCGTATCAGGCGTCAGGGAAACGAACTGGTATCAGTAGCTGTTAACTTCTGGCAATGTCCACTGTGCAGGTTAAGCCCGGAAATCTGGCCTACCACATTGATAAACGTCTTTTTTCCTTGTGATAATAGTAATAAAGGCTGTTATTCTGGGATGCTGTATACTGTGTTTTATCAGTGTACGTTGTAAAGATGTACTGGGACTGAATAGTCAACTCAAACAACCGAGCACAGTGTCAGGTATACATGTCACCTTGTCCTGGGACACAATGAGGCCCTGACAAGAATACAGTGTTGACAATGAGTGTTGTAATGAATGTCAATACGCAAATGTGTGACTGTTCTGTGGAGTTGATTGAAGGTTCAAACACTTATTCATGCGTATCTAGAAGTTACTTATGCAGACCACTGTAGACGTTTCAATAGTTTAATTTGACGCATACACTTGACAGAATGGGTACAGTTACATGAACACAGGTCGACATCAATAGCATATTGTTGACCCACGGTGTACAATCATAAATTGGCATTCATGTTGAGGACAATCACAATGGAACATCAGTATACCAACGTTCAGAGTTCCATATCTCATCTAAATATTCATCAGGCCTTACTGACTGATCATGTCAGTTAATTTATAATGTTTAACAAATCTTCATCAGGCCTTACTCACTAGTCATGTCAGTTAATCAATAATGTTTACGGTAACTCCTGGACAGAACCTCCTTTAGCATAAGTGTAGCTTGCACCCTAGCGGAGATTTCTTTAAATAGCATTCAGCAAATATCCTCTGAGCGAATGTTAAATCACCCAAGAACAGATTGTCCTTTCATAAGTGTGATCTCTTGATCATCATCGGATAATAAGGGCATCCCTGTTCTCTGGTAAATGATCAACAATAAATAGCATTCCAAAATGGCTTCTCGTCTTGTAAACATCGCTCACCCTAACGATGTACGACAAAGCTTCAATAAAGATTCAATTCTTGAATATCAAAGTTTCCACAAGCATCAGCATAATCTGTCCTCATAATTGCTGTACAGAAACATAACCAGTGCTGCTAGATAATATGTCGTTCTGACATACTGACATAGGTAGATTCATGTAAACGTCTGCCCATCTTAAGCCTAGGAATGAACGAAGTCAGCAAAAGTACGTTTACCTTGACATAGGAATACACTAGCAAGCACAAACGCTCTTCTCCTGGCGTTATGGAATGAACACTAGGGAACTCATGGATTTAACAATCCCAGAAGAAACTACCTTCGTTCCCATAATCAAAAAGAGATCACAAACTTTGAGCCGGTCTACGACATGACTCCCGCCATAGGCTTCATCACCGAAGAACTCTCTAACGTATCTTCATCCGCCGAAAAGCATCTGACCCCTAAAGTACAGTACAAGAAAAATAGTTCGACATAAACATACAAAGATATCAAGCTATAGACATACTCGTCCTACATAGACAAGAACTACACATAGATTCGGGCCATAGACATTCTGAAGCAATAACAATCTATTCCTAACCAACATAGAATAGATCAAAGTAAATCTAGATTCCTCCGCTGAGTTCGATTTTCAGGAACGATACCAGGAGCGGTAACTCACAGAATGAATACCCATCGCCTAATCTGAGTTCTGTCCCTTTAGACCGACAAACGTGCATTCAAAGATAAATATATTTTTATCAGACAAATAAATACATTTTACCTATGTATGCGTAATCCGTGCCACCAAAAAATATGTGCGCAACAGTGTCACAAGGTTTTTCTGTACCGGCAGTGATCAAGTCCAAGTATTGTTCACAAAATCAGCGATTACAAGGGAATGAGAGTTGCTATATCCGAAATCTGACCACTTTTTCAGAAGTTACACATAATATCAAATATGCACACATATTTAATTGAATAAGAAGAAGCATTTTTTTAATCTTTAAAAACATTTTATACTAACGTTTAACAGTGTCAACAAATCTTCTTTTTTTAACTCTTTCTTTCTTCTACTATAATTTTTATTTATTTATAAGTGATTACACACGTCAAAACAATGACGTGCGAAGAATTAAAGCCAACACCTTAAACTTTCAGCATATACAGCACATTTAGAAGACTGAGAGGTGGGAGAAAGTAAATACAGTTTAATTGGACTAATTACTTAACGGTTAATCGCAACTTTTTTGTTGTAAATTTATGGTTATTTTTAACATTTTTGTTAAGCATCATGTAATCTGAATATATACTTTAATGTTGTCTGGGTTCCTTCCTTCCGCTACATAAAGTTGATCATGAGCACATACTGCTTCTGGTGGGTAAACCCCTATATGATCAAATGATTGTCCCTGTGCTTTGTTGATCGTCGTGGCAATAGCTCAAGTCACAGATAAATGACATCTGAAGATAAAAGGAAGGCTTGAATTGCTTGGCTCTAAATTGATGCGTAGAATGCCTGTAATGGCTTCAGCATCAGAGAATTTGTTTTTAAGGGCCCGTCAATTAATTCTGTGCCGTTCAATAAACCTTTTTTGCATCCAGTTTTCTCAGCAGCATAATGAATGTACTAATTTTGAGCTTCAATGGGTGCGGCGAAATTTTGGACGGATACTGTGGATTCAGAAACTCAACTGGGAATCGAATGGTATCATTGGAGGTCTTCAGTAACCATCGAGTTAGGCGTCAAAATAAAAGAGAAAAGAAATTTGAGAACCCTAGCCTATAACAGAACGGAGCAATGCCTTACACTTGCCTGAACTATTCACAGGCATTATATTTGTTTTTAATTAAATGAAGTTGTCTTTCAATTAATTTATTTTCTTCAGTACGTTCTGTAATCGTATTTTATCTAGACGTGGATTCACGGGGTTATCAGGTTACTTGAATAGGTAAAGTGTCTTCCCGTTTAACTGTTAATATTGTCTGGTGCCTGCATACAATGGATTTAAAGACCTCTGGTTCGTATATTAGGATTTATTTTATATCTATCTATCTGTCTGTCTGTCTGCCTGCCTGCGTGCCTATTCTGTCTAGTCTGCCGGTCCGTCTGTCTATCTGTCGGTCGGTCGGTCGGCCGGTCGCTGTCTGTCGCGGACATGCTAATGTGCGGACGTATTTTTGTTTGGCTCTATATTTTGAATATTTTATTCTAAGATGTTCACATTTAATATGGATTCTTTATATATCCATGTGTTGACGTTGTGGTTGAACTTACAATGAAATTGTTTTATACTTACTTACTTAGTCGTTCCCCTTCTACCGTGAGGTGTAGAGGTTTGGAAGAGAGAGCGCCAGACTATCCTATCGGCTGACTTCCTCCTGGCCTGGTTCCATTCTAGTCCTCGGTCCTTCAAAGATTGTCTAATGTTGTCCTCCCAGCGGACTCTGGGTCGTCCTGGGGGTCTGGATCCCTGCCTCTTTGTTTCCCATGCTTGTCGTAGTAGCCGATCTTCTCCCATTCTGCAGACATGGCCAAACCATCTTAGTTGGCACTGTTCTACTTGGGTCTGCAGCTGGTGGGATTTTAGGCTTTGACGTATCGTCTGGTTGCGGACCATGTCTCTTCTTGTTACTTCAACCACCTTCCTCAGATACCGCATTTCTGAGGTTTGGATCTGGCTTTTGTGGGTTGTAGTCATTGCCCATGACTCGCATCCATATGTCAAGACTGGGACATAGGTGGAGCGGTATAGAGACATCTTTGTTTTCTTACCAACCTCTCTCTTGCTGAGGAATCCTCGATTTATGGCCTGAAAAAGTCTCCCAGCTACTGCTTTTCGAGCGGCCAACTCTTCTTTGATGCCTCCCTTTCGGTCTATAATAGCTCCGAGATATTTAAAGTGGTCGACCTGCTCCAGGACCTGTTCTCCCAGCTTAATCTGATGTCTTCTTTCTTCTCGTGATATCACCATGGATTTTGTTTTAGAGCTGCTTATGATCATCCCTCTCTTCTCCAGCTCTTCCTTCCAGACTTGCAGGTTGGATTGGAGATGTGCCTCTGATTTAGCAATCAGGGCAACATCATCAGCAAATGCCAGCTCTGAAATACATACCTGTCTCATCTTCCAGTACCCCACTGAATACTTTCTTGTTCTCTCCTTACATGCGTTGATAACATCGTCCATGAGGAGTATGAAAAGATAAGGTGACAGGATATCACCTTGTCTTACACCAGTGGTGGTCCTGAACTCTTCTGACTTATGGTTTGCTGTCCTCACATAATTTCTGCAAGACTTGTAGAAGCTCTGTATGGCATGAATCAGAGGTGCTGGAATGTTCTTCCTTGCCAAACAGTCCCAAAGTTTACTCCAGGGGACCCTGTCAAACGCCTTTTCCAGATCTATGAAACAAAGATGGATCTCATTCTTATACTCAAGGGTCTTTTCACTCAGCTGTCTGAGTGTGAAGATTAGGTCTTGAGTACTTCGGTTTGCTCGGAATCCGCACTGGATCTCATCCAGTTGTGGCTCAGCTAGGCGTCGGAGTCTCTGCTCAAGGATTCTAGAGTAAATTTTACCAGGGACACTGAGAACGGATATGCCTCTGTGGTTTCCACATTGTCGATTGTCAGCTTTTTTGAAAATTGGTGTTATAATGGCAATCTCCCAATCCTTTGGTATGGTCTTGTTGCACCACGCTGCCTGTAGGACCCTTAAGAGTTATAGGTCACCTGATGCTCCCATGTACTTAACCATTTCTGGTGTTATACCATCATGCCCTGCTGCTTTGCCCATCTTGATTTTCTCCAGTGCTGCCTCTAGTTCTTCCATCTTTGTCATCTTCATCACCATTGGTTTCCTCTTCTGTGCTAGTGGTTATCCTTTCTGATGCTTGACCTTGCTCACCATCAAGGAGTTCTGAGAAATGTTCTTTCCATCTTTCCATTACTTCCTTCGGGGCAGTAAGCAACTTGCCTTGCTTGTCCTTTATAAATTTGAGAGGGCATTGTTTTTCTTCCTCATGTTCTTTAGGTTCTTATAGAACAATTTCTGGTTTTCTTGCGCATCTTTTTCTAGCTTTTCTCCAAATTCTTCCCAGGACTAAATTGTTTCATAATTGTGTTAAATTCACGTGCAAATATTGGTTTTTGTTTTAATTTAAAAAAAAAAGATATGGAATGATTGTAAGAGCGTTCATCCTGTGCTGCCACCATTTTTCGATAAAACTACTTTAAACATAGCATTATCTTCAGTTTTGGTAACACATTCAACGCGTTACCATGGCCATCTTCTAGGGAAGAATAGACAATGATAAATCACAGGGCAGTCCGCCGTCTAGCACGTAATGTGACCCTTACAAACGGGAATAAAAGCGTTGTATCAGCGACAGTAAAACCACCAAGAGATGGCCAATTACGCCCTCTACCGTGGCTAAAAGCTATTCTCTCAACAAGGAAAATGCAGTACAAAGAAAATTAAATATCTGGTACAACCCTCCACTGCTGACCATCAAACAAGCCAACAAGGGCCAATGTTGTACTGTTGAATTCCATTACTGCCGATATTATGAAATTTCCAAACACATTTGCCTAGAATACTACCGAAAATGGTTCTACTGAAACCCGAAGCGATCAACTAGGCGCTATTGATGAGGACAAAATAAGCACCAACGTCCTTACAATACATATGGACCACACTAAAAATAAAGTATTATCTCAAGGATCGACAGATCGACATGGTTAGATATCGAATTTTCTCACCTCCAAAGATCAGCTCTAGATAAAACCATGATTACAACTGATCCTTCCTCTCCACCAACAATGATAGGTGACAGGCCTTTCACCAACACACAATCTCAGCTAACCATTGGAGCCAGTCCTCCGCTTCTCCCATTCCAATCAGTTCTTCTCCTCTACTGAGCATTACTCCAATAATTGTGCAACTAGAGAGGAACCCAAAGAAAATTTACCCATTTCAAATGATGATATTCCAAAACCTAACTTCGAACTAGCATCATCTTCTTTTATTGCAAATATAACTACAGATAATCCAGATGGTTACTCATGCCAGCCCACCAATCCTTGTGTCAGCTACACCTCAGATGGTTCAGTTCTCCCCAGTTCAGATTCTCCAAATCACTCTCTAAATCACTCACCCAGTACATGCGAGAAAACCCCATCGTGCACCAAAGGCACTGTTTGTAGAAAGATAATGCCTATCCATCATCATTTATACTGTCCTCTTAAACAGCTCCTAGTTATGGAGTACACCAAGGAGCAAGACATTCCAGAAGTGCGAAGTCTTGAAGAGAGAATAGAGAATCGCTGTTTCCAGGCGATGATAACCATCATTGACAGCTCAGTTAGAAACATCATTGCTGAACTCAAAAAAAGACCTAGACAGCTCACTGAAAAGAGAACTTGACGCACTCCAGCATGAGATAAAGTCTGTCCGACAAAAAAATACAAGGCTGATAAATCGAATAGACCAAGTACAAGAAGCTTCAGAAAGTAAAAACAAAGACAACGGTGTCCAAAACCCTCAAGTATCAGGTTATCCAGTTACACCACAAATATTACGTTTCTGTACCCACCAAACCTCAAACACATGTTTCAGAAGACAAAATATGCCCAGGACACCCCAAACTTGAAACAAACCAGTAGAAAATTAAGAGCAAAAATAGAAACACCACCACACAAAACTTTCCCGATTGAGGTACAAATTAGTCGTCGTACTGAAAACCTACCAAGACGACCCACACAAGTAGATCCCGAAGTAACATCATACTGAAAACCTACCAAGACAACCCACACAAGTAGATCCCGAAGTAACATCATACTGAAAACCTACCAAGACAACCCACACAAGTAGATCCCGAAGTAACATCATACTGAAAACCTACCAAGACAAACCACACAAGTAGATCCCGAAGTTACATCATACGGAAAACCTACCAAGACAACCCACACAAGTAGATCCCGAAGTAACATCATACTGAAAACCTACCAAGACAACCCACACAAGTAGATCCCGAAGTAACATCATACTGAAAACCTACCAAGACAACCCACACAAGTAGATCCCGAAGCAACAACGTACAGACAACCTACCACGACAACCTACCACGACAACCCACACAAAGTAGATCCCGAAGTAACAATCACAACAGGACATGACAGTACACAACAACCAACCGACACCTCACCTGGAGCAAAATTCCGCTGAAGCCCTCCAGCAAGAAAAACATCAATGACACCGACGACGCCGTCATGCACGTCCTCAGCCACAGCACAGTCGACACATACATCACAACACACATCACATTACCATTGCGGACTCACTACTAAAAGGTATTCAGTGACAGAATGTCAACAACGTCAGAGGACAAAGTCGCAGTAATACCAATACCAAGAGCTGGAATAGTGAGAACAATCAATGAAATCAGCCATCTCAACATAAATACTAAATAAGGAAAGCAACAGTACACGTAGGGATAAATGATAGCACACATGGATACATTATTACCCATTAGAAATCTCCAGAATGATTGAAAACATAAAACAAAAATTCCCAAACACCTCCATATTTATCTCGACAATAATTCCACCCAGCTACGGTAAAGCACGCAAACTGTAGATATCAACAGCACGGTGCTGTATAATTTCTATCACATTTCTTTCATTGTTAATGTTCGTTATTGTTTATCAACCTCACTGCACTCCGGGCAAACCCATAGGTGCTCAGTCTCCCTCAGCAAACGTCGAAGAGTATGAATGCTAATTGTAACTGTAGCACGCTGGTTGTACATACGACGGATGCATCCTCTCTCACGTCCATTTTTGCTAGTCCCACGTTTCATGCCAAACTCTAACAGCCTCAGCCTTGTTGATTCTTTTCTTTCATAAACAACACACCTTTTTCACATCAAAGTCAGATGCGCCAAAAGAGATGCCTTACATAGATCAAGTCCACACTTCTAAGCTAGGGACTAGGTTACCTAGCCAAAAATTTAAAGTTCCCCAGAGGACATACCAGAAATACACATATTCATCCATCAATGACACAAATTATACACTAAACTCAGTGAATCCACGCAGAACCCCTTACAACCACCCATCACCATCCTAAACCAAAACCAAACCAAACGAAACTTTGGTTCAAAAGTTGGAACCCTCAGAACAAGCCATATTGCACTAAACATTATCAAATTATTCCTGGTACATGGACAACAGTTAGTATTCCACAACAACTCGACATCAGATTTCTCGAAGATAGATACAGGAGTACCGCATGGTTCTATTCTTGTTCCCCTACTCTTCGCACTGTTCACCAATGACCTCCCGCTACATCTAAAATATTCAACATGTGACCTCTTCGCTGATGATTGTACCATCTACGACAGTGACAATGACTGCGTGGCACTTAAAATGATTCTTCCAAGCGACATAGGCAATCTAACAAAATGTAATATGAATCGTATGCCAGTAAATACGGGGAACCGAGGTAGCGCAGTGGTTAGTGCACTGGCTTCCTAGCTGGGTGGTCCATGGTTCGATCCCCAGTTGAGGCGGGATTTTTTAGACCGCAAACGGCGCCGGGGCCGACCCAGCCTCATAAATAGGGTATCAGAGCAACTCTGGGAAGGTTAAGGCGGCCGGCGTGATGCTGACCACATCACCCCTAGTGTGCCGGTGGTCAAAAAAATATGGGCCTAGCATCATATTCCCAATATGCCTAAATAGGCGTGTAACGTGATCTTTTACCTTCTTTATTAGTAAACAATTCATTCATTCATAACCCTCCACTCCCAAAGGAGCATAGGCCTTCAACAAACACATGCCAAGTCCTCCTGTCCCGTGCCATCATCTCAAGTTCTTTCCATGTTCTCCTCATCATTTTCACCTCTGTTTCCAACTCTCTTCTCCATGTACTTCTTGGTCTTCCTCTGCCTCTCTTGCCCTGGGGGTTCCAGAACAAGGACTGCCTGTGTAATGCTATCAACAGGTTTCCTCAGTGTGTGTCCTATCCATCGCCATCGTCTTCTTCTCATCTCTTGTTCCACTGGCACTTGTCTAGTTCTTGTCATCAGTTCCACGTTGGTAACCTTGTCATACCATTTTAATCCCTCTATTCTACGCAAGCACCCATTTATGAAAGTCTGTAGCTTTTTGGTTGTTGTCTTTGTTGTTCTCCATGTCTCAGAGCCATACAATAGGACTGACTTCACATTTGAGTTGAAGATTCTTATTTTCGTGTGGTATCCGATTTCTCTTGATCTCCATATATTTCCCAATGCAATGAAAGCTCCTCTTGCCTTTTGTATTCTTATTTTGATATCGCTGTCTGTCCCTCCAACTTTGTCTATATTACTGCCAAGATATGTGTATGATTCTACATCTTGAATTGGTGTTTCTTCAAGTTCAACCCTGTTATCATTACCTGCATTTATTCTCATTATTTTTGTCTTTTCCCTGTGTATTTTCAGACCCAATTGCTGTGACCTCTCATCGAGTGTTTTCAATTTGTCCTGCATCGTTTTTGTAGTAAACAATGCAAAAACGAAATCTATGTTGATTACCACGAGAAAGCATCTCCTAAACTGCACAAAACGATCTATTCAGCTACACGCGGAATCAATACAAATTGAATGTGTAATAGAACACAAAGTTCTAGGGTTGACGATTGACCAGCACTTAACGTGGAACTCCCATGTGGAACTCCCATGTATGGAACTTGACCAAACACTTAGCTCAAAAGACGTACAAGCTGGCCAAAATAAGACTTCTTAGACGCAGACACTAGACTATTATTCTACACTTCACATATACAGACACATCTAGATTACTGCTATACATTAAGGGATGGTTGCCGTGCTTCCACCGCAAAGAGATTGCACTCTTTGCATAAGAAAGCAATACGTCTGATCGCTAATAATCGCACGACACCACACGCAGGGATACGAAAAGAACCCAAAATACTGTCCCTAAAAAACGTCTCCCTCTACAACAAATCCAAGCTGACTCATGCACTTCTATCAAACAATGCCCCACCGCACCTACGGTCATTTTTCAAACCAGTAGAAGAGAGGGACCACAATTACATCAGTTACGTCTGCCCAAACCTAGGATCGACCTGTTCAACAAGAGTCTAGCCTACTCTGGAGCCTACGCGTGGAGCAACCTCCCACATCACTTAAAAAGCTTCATCATCTCAACCCGTAACCCGTCATGGGCAGTAGGGGTGCCATGGTGGAAGCATCAGCAGACAGGGTCCTCCACTGCTCTCTATCCTCAGCAATGCGTACAAGTGTGGAAAAACCGTGCCCTGTCCATTCTTTGATGTTATCAGCCCAGGATTATCTCTGCCTTCCTCTTCTCCGTTTACCATCGACTGTTCCCTGGAGGATCGTTTTCGAAAGAGAGTCATAACGAGTTACATGTCCAAACCAGGCAAGTTTTCGACGTTCCACTACTGACAAAAGTGGTTTATTGTGGCCTGTGTACGTGTTTATTTACTCTCTAACATAGACATTTGTTTTGTTCTCTCTATGACAAATGCGCAAAATTCTTCTATAACATTTATACTCGAAAGCCTGAATCCTTCGCTCCGCATCTGCAGTGAGTGTCCAGCCCTCACACCAATATAAGAGAATAGATAATACAAGTGATTTGTATAAAGCTTACCTACTCAATACTCATTCAACAAAGCCCTTTTCAAACACTTCATCAACACTGATTATCTAGCCCCATAGAAGCAGCCTTTGCTTGTCCACATCTCATCCATATGTCAGCCTTTCTTTTCCTCTCCCGCTCGTTACTTTATATATGAATAATTTGTTGTATACACATGTAGTTTTATTATATGATGTAATGTATGTGAGAATGTATCTATATACGACTGTACCTTTGAAATATGTAATGTTTTCGTTTGTTGATGATATTTATGGGTTTGAGTAGATATACATTTTTTCTTAAACGGCTCGAAGATTTTTCCTGCTATGTAATTTAAAAAAAATACTAATATTAATAATAATAATAATAATAGCCCGTTCAGTCATCTGACGATGGGAATGCCCCTCTGAGGTGACATCCATCAGCTGCTTATTTTCCTGATGTCCATTTCGACGTTTTATCCTCTCTTCTGCTTGCCACGAGAGGTTCTTTTCACCAAATCTGAAGTGGCGTCATAGAGATCATCGTCACTTGGAGCGATCGGCAGCTTCATCCACCCAGGGTACTGGATCTGTGTCCAGTGCACACGTGCCTCTCTTGTACAAATCTTTGCATCCCAGCTGCAGTCGCTCAACTGTACTTTTGCCATCTGCCAGTTGTCCGTAGAAGATATCTTTCGAGACGTGACTACCTTCATTACAGTAGACATAGCCAAGCCAGCGTAGTCTGCACTGTCTAAGCAGTATTACATGTTTTGAAGGCCAGCACGTGACAACACCTCGACATTTGTCACTTTGAACTTCCAAGAAAAACCGAGGATGTGGCGTAAACACCGTAGATGCAAAGTATTGAGCCTTCTTTCTTGCTTAGTATAGGTTCTCCATGTCTCGTTGCCATATAGAAGTGTGCTGGTTATGCATGCGTTATATACTATAGCTGTGGTCTTCGTTGTGAGTTTAGAGTTTCCCCAAACATGCATTGTGAGGCGGACAAAGGTAGCTGCAGTTTTGCCTTTGCGGCTGTCAAGTTCTGTGTCCAGAAAGAGTTTGTCGTTGATGGTATATATGTAAAGTGGTGCACCTCTACCAACTCATAGTTATCGATAATGATAACTAGTGCAGCATCCACATCCTGACTCAGCACATTTGTTTTCTTCCGACTTGTTATTAGGCCAAAGTCCTTGCATACTTGGGCGAAGCGATTCGTCAAGCTCTGAAGTTTCTGTTGACTTTGAGTGACGACTGCAGCATCAGCAGCGAATAACAAGTCTCATATAGTGACCCTTCTGAGTTTTCTATTACTTCTTGTCTTGTTGATTATTGCTTGGTGAGAAACTTTCTGTCCACAGTTCAGGTTTGACCTTAATCCCCGTGCACCCAATGGGAAAAGCAGACAGTGGTGGGACAACACCTAACTGACTGGGCGCTGCCCAGCTTAAAGCGGGCGGTAGCTGTCCAGTGAGATCCTAGAAGTTCTCCCATGGAGTGAAAAGGATGATGATAATTATGGTAATTGTGGTAAAGTGGGATATTATAAATATTTATAGGGGACTTAGTGTACTGACTGAGATCAGCTGTGAAGGTATCTGTATCTAATAAGGGTAGTGTATTACAGATGACCTTACTTGCTACCACATATTTATACCTCAGTCAGAATTATTCTGGAATATTGTTATGACTACGTTGAATGTCTAGGGTATGTATATGATGAAGTGTAAGTCACAACAACAACAGACAGATAAACAATTTAATTTATTCCACCACACGTGACAACACTGTGACACTCACACACATTTAACACTCTATAAGACTATTCTTAAATGAGGCACTGGTAAATTTTCAAATATAAATATGTATTAATTACTGTCACTAATATATATGTGTCCTGATTCAAATACAAAGTGAACCAGGAATCACAATCAATTTTAATTACAAGTTATATGTACAGAATTTATCAATATGAATCTTGTAGTGACATATTTTATTAATATTATCCTATGTGTGTCAGTTGTGTAGTAGTAATATGAGGTAATACTGGTTTTGTTTTTTCAAGCTATGTTGTTATTTGTCATCATGACTTCAAGTGTTTGTTTCTGTTGGAACTAGTATTGGAGATGTTCTCAGTTCCGTTCATTAAAACAATTAATTTCCCCTCTTATTTTTATACAATGTCAGTTTAAGATGGGGTTACATAATGTTGAGCTCCGCTGGCCACATAGGCTTATCTTTCGTGATGGCGGCAGGAAAAGACTCCTCTGCTCGATTGCTCCCCTGTGTTCTGGAGACACCTCACTGTTTGCTATATGGACCAAGGAGTATGCTGTCCCCTCTGGATTCAGCAAAGCTCTGACCAGGTGCTGCTCAATAACTTTAGGACCACAGTCCCTGAAACAAGAAGGTTGTACCTCCTATTTCAGAACCAATTTATACTCTATTTCTACACTGAGCACAATACATAACAAACACTGAGTTCAGAGCGGTAGGCCAACTGCTATCTTCATCTGAAACAATTTTCACCAGTATATTCCTCCCTAATGGTTATTACGCCTCTGCAATTCCAGCATTATTTCTTTCTAGTCAATAATATAGGTGTCAGTGTACTGTTTGGCAATTCCATGTAGTTTTACTTTCCTCCGACACCTTCTGTTCAGGCTGGAGCACTATATAGGCTTTACCTCATGTTCGCTACTGAACCACACATATATACAGACATAAATTATCAATTTACATTCAATTTTCATTAAAAAGATATCAAATATTTCAAGCTTACCACAATTCATGGAAATAATACAGAATTACGTTGACTGGCAATGAATATAGCACAATTTCGATCTGCCGATGTCCCAGGCTTTTATTTAGAAAAATATGCACTGGCGCTCAACGCACTGATTCTGTAGTAAGTTTATTTGCAAATGTGGTGCTGACCTGACGCCTCTGATTGACTATATTGGCAGGTCTAACCAATCATGCCATGTTTACACAGCTTTTCAAAAAAGTACTCCTACTCACGTTTCCCCTAACAACAACGAAGTAGTATTTATAGTCCGACTAATCGTGTTTAGCCTTACATTTATTTTCCGCCAATCAAATAGGAGGTAACATGTCAGCATATTTCCCGTACAATGGTGTGTTGAAAATCTGCCACTGAGCGATTCTGATTTGGGTGTTGTCTGACATCCCTCACTATTTCTTTTGGCTATAATTTGTTATTTCCTAGACTATTTGCGTAACGTTTAACATATTATTTGTCAGCAAGTCCTAAGGAACCCAAATATACAAATTTAAAGGAGCTAAGTGGCTGCGTTCAAAATATGTATTTTCTTCTAGGATAGTCGTGCTGTTGCCACCTCCTCACTTCCAAACTTTAGGGTGTCTGCTGTACTGTCATACTAATGTCAGGATTTCAGACATAAAACAGTAGAATGTCATGTTTCCTAATAAGCGTTTTGTAAGTTTTTTTAAAACCTAACTCTCGTTTTATCACTGTCGATTTGAAAAAAAAAGCTAGTGCTTGTGGCCTTACACGCGTGATGGCAGCAATTGTGTATCGCGCGACTGTGGTAGTATTGCCTGCGTTCCGGCTTTCAGCCTCTCCCTTTCTTTCTATCTTTAGTCCATCTGTCTTTCGTTTTTTTTTTGGTAACGTAGTGTATAAAATGACATGAATGGAATTTTAAATCTAGGTCAGCTGCGTATCTCAAGGTTTTTCTTAGAAAGGCAGTACACGTTTTATCGTAGAAAGCGGGTATTGAAGCAGTAGGCTTTTACTATCAACGTGAAACGTTACAATTTGCAGACGAAGTAGAAAACAAGGGGGATTTCGAGTACAGTCATTGTGACAGCACTGTTCTTTACCATTCTTCTTTCCTTTTATTGAATTTATGTGTTAGGCTTTACATTTACCTGATAATTTATATATGTGGATTAGAATATTTCACGACAGTAATGACTAGCAATAACCCGTCAAACTTAACAGGTTTTTAATTATAGTGTACTGTTTCCGTTCCCGGATGAGCAGATAGAAGTACATTCTTAGAGTGTTTTTGGTTTCTTTCCATTACAGAGTGTAATCAAACTGTTCATGAACACCGTCATTTGAACGCTTTTCTTTGTTGATTGTAACTATTTTCGGGAGAGTATATATAATGGACGCCCAATGGGCTGATCAACCGTTGGCTTGTCACACCGATTACGGAAACAACGGCAGATGGATCTATTTGTTGTTGCCCTAAAGACGCCGCTAGGCGTGATGGGAAACTACAACAGAGAAAATCAATCTGCTGTTGCCCTTAAGACGCCACAAGGCGTGATGGCCACTGACTGCTTGGTCGGTCTTTGGCTAAGGACGGAAGAAGAAGAAAGAATATATAATGGACACAATACAATTTTTCAACACGGTTGCATTCCTCAGCTGCGAGAATTATGTTATTTTAGATTCAATTTTAAAAGTTCTTTGATGACAACATTTCGTGTGAAAGTGCGTGGATTGTTTTCAAAGAGTGTTCCCTGATAATAAGTGGTTTTAACAAAAACTTTCAAGTTTTCATGATTTGTACATCGGGTGTCATTATATAACACCCACGCCGCGCAAGTTGCACACCGGGCGTTGCGCACTTTTTTTTCTGGCGCGAGTTACTATTTTGAGTGTGACCGACCGACGTAACATACATCGGTAATTATGTTAGTTGGGATGGGATTGTGACGATGGTAATAATGGAAATCAAGTGAACTAAACTATTGATATACAATGTTATTGTTGATCAGAATCGACAGCATTGCACCTCGGGCAGAACCAAAGGTGTAAGTCTCCCACAGAAAATATCGAAGGGTATAAATGTTAATTGTTCCTGTTGCACGCTGGTTGTATACACGCCGGATGCATCCTCTCATACGCCCATCTCCGCTGGTTTTACTTTTGATGCCAATCTTAACCTTGATGATTCTTCGATTGCAGTGTCCTTCTCTAATAGGCGATAATTAATTGCCCTCAGTACCTCTCCCTTATCCATATCAAATGCACCTATTATAGGTGCTCTTGAAGCTAGTCTGTCAGCTCTTTCATTGCCGCGTTTCCCTGCATGACCAGGGCAGTAGATCCATATCGGTTTCTGAAGATTCGAGGCTTGTATGGAGATTATTTTTCTTTCATTTATATCGGAGCCATCCACTTCGGACCTTTCGAAGCAAAGGTTGTGAGTCTGATACAATAACTGCCCTTGTTAATGAAGTCTCAGAAAACCATCTTAAGGCTGCAGTAGCTGCCTCTACTTCCATTATCGTGCACGAGGATGTTATCATGTAAGCCCCGCTATGTTGAGCTTCGATTCTGCCCTTTGCAATTGGTATAAATACAAAGCCGTAATTACATGAAAATTACACATTGTCCGAGAAATATTCATTTATTATGATGTCCAATAACCTGGAGCAGATACGAGTGTTATAAGCATACTGCAAGAAATTTTATTGGTCACAGTCCTTTTTTTTTCCTAACCAGCGGCACTTGGGCTTCAGCCCTTCGGCCCAATGACATGAAACAAATTGCATGACATTGCGAGGCTTGGGAGCCTGTGGACTTTCCTTCCAACCCGGTCAGGAGCTTCGCTCCTTCCTATCCACAGAGGGTTTGTGCTCAGGAGCCACTCGGGTTAGTCCGATCCCCTGTTCGAAGGCACTCTTTCAAATGTCTTTGCCAGGACTCGAATTAATCCAGTCCAAGTCCCGCCAGGGCCCGAACCTGGATCACCCGATCGCCAGCGCAGTGTGGTAACCATTACGCCAGCACAGTCGTATTCCTTTAAACCAGTGGTTCCCAAAGTGGGCGGTACCGCCCCCCTGGGGGCTTTGGAAGGTTCCAAGGGGGCTATACGGGAAAAGGGGGCCAGAGGGGGGCGTTCAGTAGTAAACAGTGGGCGTTTAGTAGTAAGGGGGGTTCAGGATTTTACAAGCTAAATTCAGTACGTGCGGGGGAGAAAGGAATTGTGGAATCGAGAGACAACATCAGTGAAGCGAGGACGATGTGGATGGTTGTATTAATAGGGTCATTAAGCAAAGCGTAGCTTCGTCTATGCATGTCATTCTGAGCTCAATTAACCATAGCTGACCATAAACAGTAATCGGGAACTGCTAGGAAAGCGGGTTAACCAAACACATATTGTCCATTCGTTCACTCCTGAAGAAAGAGAAATGATCCGTGCTGAGGGCATGGACAAAATTAGATACCTGCTGGTGATTCAGAAAATACCAACTGCTTTGTTGCGGAATTTATTATCTCAGTATTTGCGGGGGCTAGTGGTAACTAGATATTCGCAGATTTGTAATAAATAAGAGAAAAGGTTCAAGGGAGAAAGTTTTTAAACGGTACTTGGCAGCAGAAATCAGTCTTTGAACCTCTGAACCGGCTTTCCTACCTTACATTCAGACTTTCATAAATCAACTGGCGCGATGTACGCTTCCCGTCTATTTCAACTTTGCGCTAACTGTGAGCAAAACCAACAAACTTTCTTAGCTTTTCTTGTGATCAGTGGTTTCAAATAAGTATGTACCGGGTATCAAACAATTTCATCCTGTCGATAAGGTAAGTTTTCATACTTATGTTTTTTGTTTGTTTACACAGAGCTAGCATCAGTTTTACTAACATTAATTATTAATTAAGCAGATACATTTTGATACAGATTTGCCGTGTATTGAATATTGCTGTTCAATCCATTATATTACATCCTTTTAATTTGTTACCAGGATCTCCACACTTTTTAGTTTGGCCAGTGGCTCCCAATTTTTAAATCTGAAGACCTATCAATATAGTGCGTAATTTTATATTTTGTTCATATTAAATAACTATTATTATACTTTATGAAATGATTATTGGGTTACTTCAGTGTTGGTGTGGCTGTTGCTAATTGATTTTTTTTCTTCTGATTGTTGTATTTTTCTAATTTATTTATGACTGTGGTTAAGAAACTTTATAAAATAGAAGAGTAAACTGGTAAGAACATCTGTGTCAACATTTTTGTAAAGCCACTTTTAAATCAGTTTTTGTTGTTTACTCGACAAACATTTTTCTATCTGCAAAATTGTAAAATTAATTCTTTGTTCCAGAATTCAGAACAAATATGGCAAAAGCACAACAAACCAAAAAGAAGTGCAGACAGTAGAGCGTGGACTATCTGAAATATGGATTTATTCTAGCACTAAATAACCAACAACTGCCAATGTGTCTATTATGTGAGAGGGCCTTTTCAAATGAGGCGATGAAACCTTCGAGACTACTTGAACATTTGAAAAAAAAAATTCACCCTGATAAAACAGACACAAGTTTGACATATTTTCAGTCACTTCGTGAAAACTTTCTGAAACGTAAAACTGTCTGTGACATGTTTGTCAACACTTCACAACGAAGCTGTGAGGGTTTGTGAGCTTCATACAACATTTCATTGCTGATAGCTAAATCTGGAAAGTCTCACACAATCGCAGAAAATTTGATTTTGCTAGCTATAAGGGAGTTTGTGAGTACATTTATGCATAAGTCACATAACCAATAATTAAAGCTATTCCGCTCTGTTCAAAGAAGAATAGATGAAATGGCTGAGAATGTTGAAAATACATTGTGCTACATACTTACGACAACAGAATTTGCATTGCAGTTGGATGAGTCAACTTTGTCGGGCAACGAATCTTTGCTTCTTGCCTATGTTCGCTTCGTAAAAGATGAAAGCTTGGTTCAAGAGTTGTTATTTGCAAGGCAGCTAGTAATTGATACAAAAGGGGAGTCAATATTTCGTGTAGTTGAGCAGTTTCTCAAAGAGAAGGACATTCCGCTTACTAACATCTTGTGCAACAGATGGGGCACCATTAATGATAGGTTGTTACCGCGGGTTTATCGCTTTCTTAAAAGAAGCTGTACCTGGTATATTTACAATACACTGTGTAATTCACAGACAACATCTTGTCGCAAAAAAATCTAAGTGATCGGCTTCACAAATCATTAAATACTGGTATCACAGCGATTAACAAAATTAAGTTCCATGCTCTCAATTCCCGACTATTTCGAGAGCTTTGTACTGAGAATGATGAACAGTTTGAACGTTTGCTGATGCACACAGAAGTCAGGTGGCTTTCAAAAGGAAATTGTCTGAGACACTTTTATGCCCTTTTTGAAACTATGGTAGAATTCTTCAAAGACTCGCATGCTTCGCTCAGTACAGAACTAACGAATATCAGGCATGATATTGCATATTTGTCAGATTTATTCACAAAGTTTAACGAAATAAATCTACAACTGCAAGGAAATGATATTAATCTTATAAAAGTCAAATTTGTCGTCTCCACGTTTCTGGCCAAATAAATGCTATTAAAACGTAATATTGGCCGTCGCGAGTTAATCCAATTTTCCAGCCTCTTAGAGTTGGAAGAGAAAGACAAATACCAGAGGATAATCTTCAAGTATATTGTGCACACCTAGATATGCTGCATAAAGACATGTCTCAGAGGTTTCAGGATCTTCTTTTGATCACGATTCCAGACTGGATAATAAATCCATTCCTGGACACGTGCAGTGAGGAACTAGGAAGGGTGGAAGAGGAACTGATATCGCTACAAAATGACATTGAGCTTAAGCCAATGTTCAAGAAATCATATCAAGACTTTTGGTTGCAGAAAGAAATCTCTGAACGCTATCCTGCAGTGTGGGGAAAGGTTAAGATATTCTGTATTGCCTTTCCAACATCGTATTTAGTAGAACGTGGTTTCAGCGCGGTTGTCCAACTTCTTTCGAAGCGGAGAAACAGACTGCAACTACTGAACGTGGGAATCTGAGACTCCTTCTAAGTAACTTTCAGCCTGATGTTGAGAAGCTGATATCACTACATCAGGCACATACATCTCACTGAAGTTAAAAGTGAAGTAAGTTTGCTACTAATTTATTTTCGCATACTGCTGTTTGTTTTACTGCATTAAGTAATTAAGTGTTTCTTTTTAAATTAAGTTAATAAATAGATGTATCTGTAGCTTTATATTAGAATGTGATAAATTGAGCAATTAGTTGTTATTGCATTAACAGTTGCTCTTATTTTTCACTCTTGACATTTTTTTATGTACTGTGGGGAAATGCAGGGGGGCGCTGGGACATGCCCTGGAGCCAAGGGGGCGGTGACCCAAAAAAGTTTGGGAAACACTGCTTTAAACTGATTGCACATGTGCTGTTGCAAGACACGTGACCGGAACTGTAGTGTCAGCTTGACATTGTATGTTGGTCATATAGTACCCACGAAAGGACATGTGTTGAAAAAAGTGTATCATGAACTTTTAATTTCGAATCTTAATTTCAGTTAATGTCATCAATAACATTTTGCTTGGGCTAAGGTGGCAATGACTTCAACCCACACAATCCAGATGCAAACCTCAGAAATGAAGTATATGAAAAAAGTCGTCACAGTAACAAGAAGGGTCATGGTTGGCAGCCAGACGGAACGTCGTGGCCTCAAAACCCAACCCCTGCAGATCCGATTGGAACAGTACCGTTACGATGGTTTAGCCATGTCTGCAGAATGGGAGAAGATCAGATACCACGACAAATATGGAAATTAAGAGCCAGGGATCCAGACTTCCAGGACAACCATGAGTTCGCTGGAAGGACAACATCAAACAATCCCTAGAGGACTGAGGACGGGACTGAAACCAGGCCAAAGGGAAGACAGCCGATAGGATAGCATGGCGCTTTCTCTGGCTAATCTCTGCACTTGAAGGTAGAAGAGGAACAACTAAGTAGGTAAGTAAGGGTTAAGGCTGCAAGTGCAGTATCATATAGATCAAAACTTCATTTAAACTAAGGTGACCATATTTTCAAAACCCTAATCCGGGACAAAATAGTAGATTTGACCTATTTCAATGCAAAAAATCGGGACAAAAGGGTAAAGAAAAGGTCAAAAGTCGGGACATGTCCCGGAAAAATCAAGTTGATGTCAATTAAAAATAATATACATTTTATATATATATATATATATATATATATATATATATATATATATATATATATATATATATATATATATATATATATATATATATATATATATATATATATATATATATATATATATATATATATATATATATATATATATATATATATATTTGAATAACATACATTTTACTGTATAAGTTTCACTACTTAAACTAATAAGAGAGAAAAAATCAATAATCCTTACTTAAGGTGAAGCTGAGTTACTGTACTTTTCAGATGAGTGGATTTTTATCAATAGGTCCTTCTTTGCAAGCAGCATCTTAAAAAACTCGACACATTTTTCCTCACAGTTCACTTTGGTTGTCAACAGAGCTTTCAAAGTTTCAACACCTAGCTGTGTTTTATCACTTGCCCATAAGCTGTTCATCAAAGAAAACACTCTTTCTGTGGCAGCATTTGTTCCAGGTAGACAGAAAAAAAACCCTGCCAACTTCAAAATATTTGAAAATGTCACATTAATGTTTTTGAAGTGGGAAACCATTTCAATCCAACGTTGTGGTGGCAATGTTTTTTTGGCACTCCATTCACTAATTTTCTGAGAAGTAACAAACTGCTTCATATAGACATATTCGTCATAAATTTCAGTTTCTGTAAATTGGGCTGAAGGTAATGTGTTGAATCACTAGTGATGATGATATCTCAATATCTGCCCAAATTGGTATTCTGTTCAGCGTTACCCAGTTTGCACTGCTTCGTGGAATGGAGAGGCCTGACTGTGAACAAAAACAAGCCATGCCTCAGATAGAGGATTTTCAAAGAATGTCTGTATAAAAACTGGGCATCTGTCTTGAGATTGAAAATATGATTTTAGAGGCAGGAACATATGAAGAACCCTTTCAACAGCAGGCAGCAGAGCAAGCCACCTAGTCGGAGCATAAACTAAGATCATCTGGAAGTCTGTTTCCACAAACTGGCAAAACTCAAAACTCCTTGAGTCTTTCAACTCGTACTGTGTATGATTTGAAGAGTAGATACATTTTAGCAATAATCAGCTCGACATCAACAGGCAGTACATCTGCAGCTGTTCGAACAGTGTTGTGGAAAATATGACCTGCACACCCAACTCCTATAAGACCATGTCCAAGGTTTTCTTGCAGTTGTTTGAAAACATTGTTCTGTCCTTTCCTTTCAGCACCTCCAAAATTGGAATTTGTGTTGTCTGCGCATAATCCAACTACTTTCCTGTCTAAACCATTTTCAGTTACGCAGTCATTAAGAAAACTACTTACAATATCAGATGTTTCACCTGGCAATGACTTTAACTCTAATATTTTAATTTTCACCCCATTACTGTGATCAAAGTATCTGACAAGCAAAAGAAAATCTTGAATTCTTTGTGGTTGGATGCATCTGTCAGTACAGAAATAAATGTAGACTTTTCTAGGTCACACCTTAACTCATTTAGAATATGGGGTGCCAAGACATTTCGAATAATGGCTTCTGTTTTCGTACGTGCACATGCAAATTTTGGCTCTAAAGTAACCTGAAGTAATTTTGATGTGCAATCCATAGACCTGAAAGTATGATTGTGTAGCACTGTATGGTATGCAAAGGCGCCTTCTATAGCAGCTAATTGCTCTTCTTGGTCACCAATTTTATCAACTCTGAAGAAAGTGGTTAACGACGAGATTGATGCAGCTGTAACGACGGCTCTCTTATGTTTCTCACTACTTATGTGGTTCTTAATATCACCACGTCCACTATGGCTTATCGAAAACCCGGAGGCACATATATTGCATCGTACATTGAAGTTTGATGTACTCTTTTTAATAAACGGATAATCTTTTTTGTAAATCTTCATTGAAACTGCACTTACGCTTTGGTACCATTTTCTTACAACAATAACAAAATATGCACAAATAGTTATTACACATCATCATCATCATCATCTCAACCCATAACCCGTCATGGGTCGTAGGGGTGCCATGGTGGAAGCATCAGCAGACAGGGTCCTCCACTGCTCTCTATTCTCAGCAATGCGTACAAGTGTGGAGAAACCGTGTCCTGCCCATTCTTTGATGTTATCAGCCCAGGATTTTCTTTGCCTTCCTCTTCTCCGTTTACCTTCGACTGTTCCCTGGAGGATCGTTTTCGAAAGGGAGTCATGACGAGTTACATGCCCAAACCAGGCAAGCTTTCGACGTTTCACTATTGACAAAAGTGGTTCTTGATGGCCTGCATAGGTGTTTATCTTCTCTCTAACATAGACATTTGTTTTGTGCTCTTTATAGCAAATGCGCAAAATTCTTCTATAACATTTATGCTCGAAAGCCTGAATCCTTCGCTCCGTATCTGCAGTGAGTGTCCAGCCCTCACACCCATACAAGAGAATAGATAATACAAGTGATTTGTATAATTTGATCTTCACAGGAAAACTGATGTTACTTTTCCAGATCACATTCAACCTTGTCATGGCAGCTGAGGCCATCTCAAGTCTTGTCTTGATTTCTTTATTTGATCTTCCATCACTACATATAGTGGACCCGAGATATTTAAAGGTGTTAACTTCTTCTAACGTTTGCCCATTTAACGTAATGTTGGTCGGAACATGTTTCTTATGGCTATTCACCAATATCTTGCTTTTTTCTATATTAATTTCCATCCCATATGTTCTTGTTACTTTCTCCAGTCTAGAGGTAAGGTCTTGAAGTTCTGATTCTGTTCCAGCTATCAGATCAATATCATCAGCAAAACGTAGATTACACAGAGGTCGGCCTCCAATCGATGTGGTTGATTTATAATCGTAGAGAGCCTCCTGCATAATATGTTCTAGATAAATGTTAAAGAGCACTGGTGACAGGATACATCCCTGGCGAACTCCTACAGTTGTTTTGAAAAATTCTCCAATGTCATTGCTTGCAAAAACAGCACTGCTTGCGTCCTTGTATAGTGCTTCAATGATATCTATGATTATTACACATAAGGGAGGGAAACCCGAGGCCTGTAAACAGTAAATTAATATGAAACAAATATAAAGGTATGTTATCAGGCACTCGAAGGAAATAAAGAAGTAGAACACCAGACAACAGAAAAACAACAGACATGAGTGGCTTACCCAGGATTTGAACACTGAAGCACGGAAGGCAAAACCGGGACAAATTGGCGTCCCGGATTGCATCGAAAAAAAGTCGGGACAAATTATAAAAAATGGTCGAAAACCGGGACTGTCCCGGAAAAACCGGGACGTCTGGTCACCTTATTTAAACACAATACCGTTTATCGACTTATTTTATTTACGTTAGTACGAGTGATAGTTATTTGTGTTGAGCATGTGACTGTAGTGATCATAGCCATTGCAAGCGAATTGGTTGTTCAATATGTACGGTTTTAACAATTCAGATATATTTCGATTTTAACATTCATTAAACTTTTTATTTTATTTTAAGCAAAAGAGGATATTATTCTGCAAATAAGACTAGGTTTTGTCGTCCCATCAAAGATTGTCATTTATACGAATTTACGCTTCTTATAAGGATAAACTGATGAGACATACAAGGGTAAAAAATAAATGTTATTAAATATTACATATAACTCTTTCTACCATGCAGCTTTCGATTAGCTTAGAGGCTAGACCGCATACGTCAAAATTGCCGGTTGGTTAGACCGCTTGCGGCAAAATTGCCGACTGGTTAGACCGCTTGCGGAAAAATTGGCAACTGGTTAGACCGTTTACGGCAAAATTGCCTGGTGGTTAGACCGCTTGCGGCAAAATTGCCGACTGGTTAGACCGTTTGCGGTAAAACTGCTGGTTTCCGGAATCGAAAGCTGGTTGCGTCACACTGTAGTCTACCCAATTGTAGATGTGTAGTTGACCCTGTTCTTATCCTAGGGAAGGCAAAGGTAGTGAGGAAGGGAATTAGCACGCCTCATATGTAAGAGCCCAGTATAGTGGAGTCCCTAACATTACATACCCCTATGATAGTATCTGCTTACCCACGTACAGTATCATTCGACCCGCTTTGCAGCTTATTCTGCTAAGTGTCACACTGGTATGATATATATATATATGTCAAGAATTATATTTTCGGTGTTATATGATTAATGCATTTATAACACCTATGCTCCACAGGGAGCTTTATTATTGTAATGTTTGAATAAGACAGTATAGATAGGTGAGATTGCGCGGACTGGTTTATTAGATGGAAGAGAGTAAACAGTCCTGTGTATATCTGGCAATGTTAGGTCCTAGCCATGTGTAAAATTTCTTTCCCACTGTAAAGTTGTTTTGTCCAACACACACACTGTAATGTCAGTCTATAAAGAAGTGTCAGTTGTATACTGTAAACCTTCTGTAAAGTGTGGTGTGTTCTCTTTCTTCTGTAAAGCTCCACTATCAATCACTGTAGCATGTTGTTTGTGGTGCCACTACTGTATGTGTCCATTGTAGTGTACAGAGTTGTTGAGATCAGGCATGCTCCAGTCTACCCAGCTGTAAATGGGTAACTCACCCTAGTCCTAAGTTAGGGAAGGCAAAGGCAGCTGTAAACAGTAGTTTCCCTCTAAGGCTCCAGGGGAAGCAGGCCCTAAACTTGGTCACTTCAACCGACGCAGGATGGTGTATATATGGGTAGAAGGGTAGAGTGTGATTAACGCGAATGGTGTACTGTTCGTGTTCTGACCAATCTAAACACTCATTCACTTGTGTCTACAAGGCACCAATGCAGACTGCTGGAATCTTTGTTTACACAGTTTATTTGGACGCTCACACTGGGACATAACGAGTAAATCATGGGTATGTTGACATATCAATTTGCAGGCATACATAGTAGATCCTATGTCATGGCACATTCATAAATAATAGGTAGTACATCAATGGCCGCATCCCCTATCTGACTAAGCGCGTCAGTGAAGGCGGATCGGTAAGTAACTAAAGTTGCTTTATATTCACAGTTTATCATATTGTGAAACCACGATAAGGGGTTTCTATCAAAATTGAGATCTCCTTGCCACTGTCCGAATAATAAGATACATGTTCCGTTCTTTAGACAGTGATCCAAAAAATGCGATGACAGGAATGTAACATGGCCGCCTACCTGAGTTGTCGCTCACTCGCTCACAGGAGGATATATATATATAAGCCAAAGTTAATTTGCAATACATATGCATAATTTCATAAAGTTCCTCCACACAGATCTACCGTAATCCAGTTACCTCACGTAGACATAATTACAGTATGGAGCCTGTCATCTCCGTCGATACAAATTTGACCCTAGCGTTGCGAAGCACAAAATTCCCGCTAGGCCTAACCGACCTGAGATCATCAAAACAGGGACTGGAATTACCTGGAGTCCGAATCATACATGGTACCGTACATTAGGAAAGTCTCTAACACAACTCTAGTAGAGACACAATCTCCTATAGAAGAAAAACTACTTCGTAAATCATTTTTACTGAAGAATATACCAGCCCTGGAAAAATGCGTACCCGCCATTGTCACGGTACATCGGAACTCATCACGACTAGACAAGACAACTCCTACTTCCGCTAGAGCGGTGTAACAAGAATATAGTCCTGCCTACCCATCCAAAATATACAATATAGGACTGATTCTACTTGTACAAAATAATATGTAATACATATGAATTCAGGCCATAAACATAATAAGCAAATTAATCTATTTTCTGGCCCTAAGAAATAGGTACGGACAAGGGTGTCATATCCGTGCGCCGAATTAATATCAAGAACGATTACTCCTATAATCAACAGGGTAAAACAATTATGGATTATCTAGCCTTCCCCATAGACAGCATTTTCATACACAAATGAATGAATGTCTATATTTTTTCCAAATTAAATAGCCATATCGATTTTTGTAATATGTGCGTCAAAATATGCACGCAACAGATTACCACACCCCTCGGGAAAAAAAAGGTACATTTTTTTTTTAAAATACATCTAGGAGCAACATACAATAGGCTCACAACGCACCAATAACAATGCGCAGATGATAAGCATAAGTTTTCTGACCTTAGAGAAAGTACTTCTCTAAGTATAAATATTTCCAGAGAGGTGTCACCAACGCATACTACAATATTAGCAATGACACAATTTCTACATTAGTTTATACATAAATTTCATCTAAGATATCTTAACATCATGATCATCAAAGACGAAAAACATTGAAAAATCAGCGGTGAATAAATATCAATGAACCGCTAAGTAGTGTTACAATCAATATATGATATTACATATGTGTACACATTTCAACATAGGAACAACTGTATCAAAGTTGTATAACAGTTATGAATCATGTGGGCATCTAGACAAAATATCTGCCATCACATTTTCTGACCCACGGATAGCTCGCACCGAAAAATGAAATGGCTGCAGAGCAATCGCGTAACGCGTTGATCTCGCGCTCTTCAGATTTTTACTCTGAATAGCCGTAAGAGCTTTCTGGTCAGTTTCCACAATGAAATGCGCGCCAAGAAGAAATCTTTGCAGTTTAAGGATTGACCAAACCATAGCCAATAATTCACGGTCTAGGACCGAGTAATTCTTCTCTGCGGCATTTAATTTCCGAGAAATATACATCACAGGATGCAGAGTTCCGGAGTACTCTTGCATTAGTGCTGCTCCAATCCCGGTGGATGAAGCGTCACTACGAAGAATAAATGTCTTATCCTTAGAAGGCAATACTAGGATAGGTGAAGTAGAAAACATAGTTTTAACCTTATCCAAAGAGGATTGACATTCTTGAGTCCAGTGGACTACATTAGGAGACCCTTTCTTTAGCAAGGAAGAAAGAGGTGACATAATGGAGGACAGATTCGGAATGAATCGTCCATAAAATTGTATTAGACCTAAGAGACTTCGCACTTGCTTTTTAGTCTTAGGAATAGAAATGTTAAGTATCTTACTTGTATTATGGTCTTCTGTTTTTAGGAACCCATGACCAACACGGTGTCCTAAGAAAGATATTTCGCTAAAACCAATACATGCTTTCGATGGTTTCGCTGTCAGATTATGCTCGCGTAAGATAGACAATGGTTTATTTATCCCATTATAGTGATCGTTCCAAGTATCACTGAAAAGACAGATGTCATCAAGATACGCAATGACATCTGAGCGATGAGATAGGATTCGACGCATCATGCGTACGAATGTTGCAGGGGCGTTCATAAGACCGAAAGGCATGAAATTCCATTGGAATAGACCCCTAGGCGTCGAAAAAGCAGTAAACGGTTTGGCGTGTTCGGATAATGGAACTTGCCAATATCCCTTAGACAAATCGAGTTTAGTAAAGAAATGAGAATTCGATAGTCTCGTAAGTAGCTCTTCTAGTAAAGGCATAGGTTCAGCATCAAATTTCGTCACTTGGTTCAATTTGCGATAATCCACGCAAAGACGTATGTTATTGTCTTTTTTTCGTACAATAACCATCGGCGAAGAATATGCTGATGTGGATGGTTCAATAATTTTTAACTCTATCATCTCATCCAACTCTTTCTCTACCTGTGCTTGAAAATGTATCGGGATAGGATACGGTCTGACTCTTATAGGACTATGGTCAGTAAGAATAATGTCATGTTGAATGACATCAGTTTGACCAGGAATGTCAGTAAGGACATCCTGAAATTGTTCTAACATAGTAGAAACTTGTTTCTGCTCTCCTGGAGATAATTCTGGAGAAATTGCAACATCTTTCCATGATTCATTAGAGTGAAGAGGAATCATTGGAAAAGGTAAATTTACATCCGAGAAACTCGTTTCCTCATCCTGTATTACTGACAGAGATGAGTACTGTCCATGTTGGACTGGAAAATCGTCCGTTGCCTGGTAAACAGGTTGTAAATAATCAGGACGTTCATGAAATTCCGTGAGCATGTTGATGTGGAAGGTTTTACGCTTCCCATCAATATCGACGATATAGTCAACATCGGAAACTTTTGATATTATATCGTACGGACCTTTCCAAGAAATAAGAAGTCTATTTTCCCTACAAGGTAGCAAGACGAATGCTTTGTCACCTGGACAAAGTTGTCGCAAACATCTCTTTTTATTGGCAAATTCCCTTGCCTTCTGTTTCGCAAATTCAGAAGAAGCAGTTGCCAATTTGCATGCTTCAATAATCTTGTGTCTAAGTGCGATGACATATTCATAAGAGGATTTTGTGTCATCGACAATATTATCAACAGTTATAAGATCATGAAGTAAGGACATAGGACCTCGCGGTTTCGCGCCAAAGACAAGTTCAAAGGGAGAAAATCCTGTATGTTCGTTGGCGACCTCTCTATATGCAAAGAGAGCCGCGGGTAAAACCCTATCCCAATCCTGAGGATGATCTTCTGTTATCTTACCTAGTAGGTTTTTCAGAGTTCTATTCAGACGTTCCACCATCCCATTGGACATAGGATGATAAATACTACTCAGCGATCTCTCTATCTTAAGAGTCGACATTACTTGAGACATGGTATCCGATATGAGTTGTGTACCATGGTCGGATAATATTTCTGCTGGAAATCCCAGACGAGAAAATATTAACCAAAGAGCATCTGCGACGTCAGCAGTAGTTATGCTCTTTAGAGGAACAGCCTCCGGCCAACGTGTGCACATATCAACACACGTCAAAATAAATTGGTGTCCTCTAGCAGACTTTATCTTAAATGGACCAATGATGTCTATCGCCATTTTTTGAAATGGTCGAAGTGGAATGTCTGCAGCCTGAATAGGTGCATCATGGCGTGGACCTCTGGATTTAATCTCTTGACATACTTTACAAGATCGACAATAGATTCGTATGTCCTTATTCACAGCAGGCCAAAAGAAAGATTGAAGAACTCTAGCTTTAGTACGGGAAAAACCCATATGTCCAGCACACTGCGAATCATGAGCGTGCTGTAAGATTTTAACTCTCATATTTTTAGGCACAAGGATTTGAGAATGAATGGATTTAGCGGAGTCTTGTACCATACGTACAAGTACGCCATTCTTCATCGTAATCCATGATTTACGATTTGTATCCTTATTCGGATCACCTTTTGTTGCCAGAGTAAAGAATTTATTTAGAGTAGGATCATCTTCCTGCTGTTTTATAAAGGAATCATGGGAAATCTCCAAGGGATCATCTTGGATCTGCGCATCATTATCTTCAGAATGTGAAGATTGCGGCATATTAAGAGCTTGAGCCCTAGTGATTACTGCATTAGCAGATTGCATATTAACATTTTCCCAATTAGAAATTTGCTGTGGAGTGCATTCTTTCACTCCATGAATGCGACCGATGATAAGATCAGCGATCGGATTCGGCAAGAGACATGCTTGCACCTCTCCTGTAAAGAAAGGCGTTGCAATATTGATAATGGCAGTGGAGTACTTCTCCAATGTGCCACCAAATGTTACACATTTGACTATATTGCCTGTAGCTCGAGAAGGATTTACGAGTGATTGCCTCACTCCGATGGTAGTGCACCCCGAATCGAAAAGAATTGATACCGGAGTACCATCTATTAGGCCCCTATTAAAGACAAGAGCACCCCTTCCATTATGCGCGATTGACGCATGGAGCGCGGGAAGCGGGTGACCGCAGCTTAAAGTAGAAACTGTGGTTGGATCGAATAATGTTTTGCATTGCGAACACTCAGATGCTCTAGCAAAATCGAAAGCGGAATTTGCTACACTATTGGAGTCTTTTTTTATCATTATTCTGATTACCGGCGTCGTGGAACTCCTGTTGTGCAGAGTTAGCCTGGTAATAAGATTTACCATGTCTTTTGTGTTGTGATCTACCTCGGTTATAATTGTCTCTATAATTATTATTGCCTCTGTTATAACCCCTATTTGGGTTTGAATCATAATATTCATGATCATAATCATCACGCTCATTATATTGAGTATCCCTGTAATATTGGTTTTTTTGTCTCCATGAAGCACTTGGGTAGTTCCTATAGCTACTCCCTTTACGAGAATTTCTAAAATTATGGGTACCCCTCGCGTGTCGAGGACTATCAGCCCGATTCCAGTTCTTCGAAGAAGAACCCTGATTTGAGTGGTTATCTTGGTTTTGATACTTATTCCAATTAACCTTTTTATCAAATTTATTTTTAGCTCCTTGGAATTTGTGTGAGTAATTCTGATTATATTCTGTTGCCGAAGCAACTGGCATACTCTCTTTAATGTTAGAGTTACTAAGAATCATGTCAGGGTGTGCCGTGGCATACTGGTCACAATATTCTTCCATTTGCTTTAATGTACTAGGTTTACGCTCATGTAAGAACTCTAGGAATGATTTATTTACCGAAGACATGACCTTGTCTCTTAGCAATAAATCCGTAAGACCATCAAATGTTTTCTCTGTTTTGGATAATTCAATCCATCGTGAAAGTGTAATTCGTGCTTTTGAGATGAATTCTGAGAATTCTACACCTACCTCAGGTCTCATTGTTTTAAACAAAAGACGATAACCTTCCTCAGACAGCTGATATCTCTTCATCAAAGCTGCCCTAACAGCATCATAATTATCCTTGTCGGCCTCTTCGACGAAATATAACTTACTCAGAGACTCCCCTTTTAGATTTTCAGACAACTGATTCACATACTGTGATTTGTCAACATTATGAGCTCGACAAGCCCGTTCAAATCTATCAAGCCAGAATGCTATATCATCACTGGCAGAGTTGAACGCTGGTACCTTGACCTTGTACACAAAGGGTTTACCATTACCACTAGATGCCTGATTAACATTACTCATACTTGTCAATTTTAATTTCTCTAACTCAAATTCATGTTCTCTTATTGCTTTTCTCTCTTCAGCTTCTCTATCTAATCTTCTCTGTTCTGCAGCAGCTTCTAATTTCTTCTGTTCTGCAGCAACTTCTAATTTCTTCTGTTCTGCAGCAACTTCTAATTTCTTCTGTTCTGCAGCAACTTCTAATTTTTTTTTGTTCAGCTGCAGCAGCAGCTTCTAATTTCTTCTGTTTTGCATCAAATCTCCTTTCCTCCACTTGCATCTGCAATTTCTTTAGTTCAGCAGCAGTATCAGCTTCTTTTTCTAATCTTTTTTCTTCAGCTAGAGCTTTCCTCTCTTCAGCAGCAGCAGCAGCTTTTCTCTCTTCAGCAGCAGCTTCTAATTTTTTTTTCTTCTATTTGAAGTTTTCTCTCCTCAGCCGCAGCTTTTTTTTCCTCAGCAGCAGCTTTTTTTTCTTCTGCAGCTAATGCTTTGTCATATTGAGCAACAGCCCATTGTTCTAAGTCTTTCCCAGTCTTATCAAGGGATTTTCCTTGTGCTATAAAGTAATCTAATGTAGACATTTTGTCTTCTTAAATCAGAAACCTGAAAAGTAAATAAATTACCTTATTTCACTTTAATGGGAGACAAGTCTATACCATAGACTTAGTCTTAGTGAAAACTTGTATGGTTTATAATACCCAATGATAACTTGAGTACCTGTGGACAACAATAACTGTATCTCAAATACTGTGGGAGACAAGCCTTACAAAGGTCTTGTATACCTTAATGTAATCAATGATCACTTGAGTACCTGTGGAAAATAATATTTCCCTTTTCCAATCACTTTGGGAGACAAGCCTTATAAAGGTCTTGTACACTTTGTTTTATAACAATAACAATCATAAAGTACTGATCTGTACTATACTATAAGTGTATTCCACTATACCTCATATGTCATATGTCAACTAAAGACATTACAAAGGACAAACAAGAAAAGACAATCTGAAAACATTTGCAAAGATCAAATTAAATTAAATAGGAGAAATGAAAAAAATGATCACAGAATCCGTGATGATAACTGCAATAAGATAACAAGACAAATAACGCCACAGTGTATAAACATAAGGGTGTAAAGAACTGAAATGCAAGGAAAGATGAGACCTACAATTATACAAACAAATCAAACAAAAATAAAGAACATAAAAAATGTTACAAATACAAATATGAAACAGTAGTCACAACTAACCAAATATTTGCAAACTATGTTGCATGCAAATTTCAATTAAGAAATTGCTCCCTATAGAACGCCAGAACAAGACCAATATCACTTGGTATTTCCTGTTCTAGTCACCTCCCATCCAGGCCCGCAAAGACATAACAATCACACATATAAACAAATAATATATAAACATAAATATATAAATCATCAATGTGTGTATCATATCATGCAATGTGTTGTAGTTGCAATGTATAGTACTGTATGCTAAGTTTTAATAAATTAGACTACCACTTTATTGAGTAATAGATTTGCATTCTAACTATTACACTGTCCAATTTTTTTGAGCACATTAGAAGATCCACCGATGAAATTTGCACTTTATGTTCAACAATGCTCTTGTATTACAGCAGGATAAACAATCACTGGTTTAGAACACTGACTGTATTGTGCCAAATGTCAACAAGTGCTGACCCAGATATTGCTACACTTGTCAGAACAGGTCAAGCTGACATTGATTGTATAGCTGTCCTATTGGTATTGATGTGGTCAAACAAATGTTCTTGTAACTGTAAAATGTGATTCTCAACACAAGACTGCGTAGGCTGGACCCAGGGATCTGGCTCACCACTGTAAAATTTCTTTCCCACTGTAAAGTTGTTTTGTCCAACACACACACTGTAATGTCAGTCTATAAAGAAGTGTCAGTTGTATACTGTAAACCTTCTGTAAAGTGTGGTGTGTTCTCTTTCTTCTGTAAAGCTCCACTATCAATCATTGTAGCATGTTGTTTGTGGTGCCACTACTGTATGTGTCCATTGTAGTGTACAGAGTTGTTGAGATCAGGCATGCTTCAGTCTACCCAGCTGTAAATGGGTAACTCACCCTAGTCCTAAGTTAGGGAAGGCAAAGGCAGCTGTAAACAGTAGTTTCCCTCTAAGGCTCCAGGGGAAGCAGGCCCTAAACTTGGTCACTTCAACCGACGCAGGATGGTGTATATATGGGTAGAAGGGTAGAGTGTGATTAACGCGAATGGTGTACTGTTCGTGTTCTGATCAATCTAAACACTCATTCACTTGTGTCTACAAGGCACCAATGCAGACTGCTGGAATCTTTGTTTACACAGTTTATTTGGACGCTCACACTGGGACATAACGAGTAAATCATGGGTATGTTGACATATCAATTTGCAGGCATACATAGTAGATCCTATGTCATGGCACATTCATAAATAACACTAGTCAACAAATTTTCAAAAGTTATTTGTACCAGAAATTAAATATACCATTTCTGATTGATTTTGACATGCTGATTTCAAATATCATAATGAAATTAACCAATTGGCTCTGGTTTATTTTTTAAATGATGAATTTACATTACAGTAATACAAATAATGTATGCTTGTTTAATTCTCTCGGGTGAACAGCTAGTCTTTCTACTTAAGCATTATAAAAATTGTGGTTACATACTCAATTAATTGATATTTCAACATAAAATGATAGAAAATATAAAAACATTATTTAAAGTTCACATATCATGTTTTAAAAAGGCACATTTGAACCCATTCCGTCATTATTCAGTCGCTGTTCGAGCTCTCTTTGCTTGCTTCTTGTAGTCAATCGATGAGGTGTCTCTTGTCACAGTCCAACAGTAATCAGCAAGCATTGAAGGGCTCCAATTGCCTTGATACCTTGTCTCCATAGCAGCAATGTCCTGGTGGTGAAATCGTTCACCATGCTCATCACTGACCGCTCCACAGTTTGACGTAAAGAAATCCAGATGAGAATCCAGAAAATGAATTTTCAAAGACATGTTGCAGCCAAGACTCTTATACTTTAGAAGGAGATTTTCTACAATTTCATTGTAATTATCAGATCTGTTGTTTCCAAGAAAATTGTCCACCACTGACTTAAATGCTAGCCATGCTGCTTTTTCCTTGCCATGCAACATGCAAAGAAACTCATCATCATGAAGACGTTTTTGAATTTGCGGACCAACAAATACTCCCTCTCTTATTTTAGCTTCACTCAGTCTTGGAAATTTTCTGATGAGGTATTTGAAAGCCTCATCTGTTTTCTCCATTGCCTTGACAAAAATTTTTATGAGACCCAGCTTAATGTGCAAGGGTGGCAACAAAATCTTGCTGGTGTCGACAAGTGCTGGGTTCTCAACGTTCTTACTGCCAGGCTGCAATGACTGCCTGATTGGCCAATGTCTTCTGATGTAATGGTCACTTTGTGCACGGCTATCCCACTCACAGAGAAAGCAACAGTACTTGGTGTATCCACCCTGTAGTCCAAGCAAAAGAGCGACCACTTTTAAGTCACCGCAAAGTGACCAATGATGATGATCGTAGTTTATACACTTCAAAAGCTGCTTAATGTTTTCATAAGTTTCTTTCATATGAACTGCGTGACCAACTGGAATTGACGGTAACACGTTACCATTATTCAACAAAACAGCTTTAAGACTCGTCTTGGATGAATCAATGAAAAGCCTCCACTCTTCTGGTATTTAATTGATTTTGAGGGCTGCCATTAAACCAGAAATGTTGTGGCACGCAGAAAGGTCACACTCTTTGAAAAAGAATGTAATAAGCGGCTTTTGGCGGTTCCTATACACAGAAATTGTAACATCTTCTGCCAGGAGATTCCACTGTTGCAATCTGGAACCCAAAAGCTCCGCCTTGTTCTTCGGTATATTTAGATCTCTTACAAGATCCTTCAGTTCACCTTGGGTTATTAAGTGTGGTTTAGTGGATGTAGTTTGCTCAAAATCTGGGTCGCTTGAGGTTGATGGTTCAGGACCACCAATGTCCTCTTCTTCATCAGTGGAAGCAGCTGAAAATGATTCTGGCACTTTGGGAACTGGTAGGTCATCGCCATGTGGTACCGGACGTATTGCAGAGGGGATGTTTGGATATTCAGAGTCCATTTATTCTTCTTTGATATGCCTTCCCCAATTGGAGGGACCATGCAAAAGTAACAGTTGTTGAGATGATCAGTGGGCTCTCTCCAAATCATTGGGACTGCAAAAGGCATAGCTTGCCTTTTGCCAGTCAACCACAGTTTAAGATGTGCTGCACATGTATTGCAGCATATGTGTGGCGCCCAGCTCTTATCTTGATCTCCTATTCTGCAGCCAAAATACAAACTGTACGCCTTCTTAATCACTTTAGTTATATTTCGTTTTTGTGATACAAATGTCACCTCACCACATATATAACAGAAATTATTAGCACTGTTCACACATGTCCTAGGCATTTCTAACTACGATACTTTTGATAAGGACAAATGCACTAACTAATGGCAAAATTTTATCAGAGATAAGATAGTTATACACAAAGGTGATGTAATCATAGGTAGGATTGCATCATCAACTTCTAGTTACATTTTTATTGGTCATTAGAATAAATTATGCAGTCGCCCACAACAGTAGCGTCATATATATAAATTGACTGTAATTAAATAAACTAGTAGCATATATCTTGAAAACTAGAGCCAATCAACATTTTTTAATGTCATTTTCGTTTTCAGCACACCAAAATTAGTTAAGATCAGCTATTTTCATTTCTGGTACATTTTGGTTGTTGACTAGTGTAATAGGTAGTACATCAATGGCCGCATCCCCTATCTGACTAAGCGCGTCAGTGAAGGCGGATCGGTAAGTAACTAAAGTTGCTTTATATTCACAGTTTATCATATTGTGAAACCACGATAAGGGGTTTCTATCAAAATTGAGATCTCCTTGCCACTGTCCGAATAATAAGATACATGTTCCGTTCTTTAGACAGTGATCCAAAAAATGCGATGACAGGAATGTAACATGGCCGCCTACCTGAGTTGTCGCTCACTCGCTCACAGGAGGATATATATATAAGCCAAAGTTAATTTGCAATACATATGCATAATTTCATAAAGTTCCTCCACACAGATCTACCGTAATCCAGTTACCTCACGTAGACATAATTACAGTATGGAGCCTGTCATCTCCGTCGATACAAATTTGACCCTAGCGTTGCGAAGCACAAAATTCCCGCTAGGCCTAACCGACCTGAGATCATCAAAACAGGGACTGGAATTACCTGGAGTCCGAATCATACATGGTACCGTACATTAGGAAAGTCTCTAACACAACTCTAGTAGAGACACAATCTCCTATAGAAGAAAAACTACTTCGTAAATCATTTTTACTGAAGAATATACCAGCCCTGGAAAAATGCGTACCCGCCATTGTCACGGTACATCGGAACTCATCACGACTAGACAAGACAACTCCTACTTCCGCTAGAGCGGTGTAACAAGAATATAGTCCTGCCTACCCATCCAAAATATACAATATAGGACTGATTCTACTTGTACAAAAAATATGTAATACATATGAATTCAGGCCATAAACATAATAAGCAAATTAATCTATTTTCTGGCCCTAAGAAATAGGTACGGACAAGGGTGTCATATCCGTGCGCCGAATTAATATCAAGAACGATTACTCCTATAATCAACAGGGTAAAACAATTATGGATTATCTAGCCTTCCCCATAGACAGCATTTTCATACACAAATGAATGAATGTCTATATTTTTTCCAAATTAAATAGCCATATCGATTTTTGTAATATGTGCGTCAAAATATGCACGCAACACCATGTCATACCACGATTAGTGTATTATGTCAAGAACATTCGTTGATGAACATTCATTCGCATCCTAATAATAAATCGTTGGAAACTTATGAAGTGACTGTCTTACTGGTCCCTTCCGTGAAAACCAACAGTTTTATGTGTTGCCCCTAGTGAACGAGACAGCGGGCAGAGCCACATTTGTAGCCGTGGTAATATATATATATATATATATATATATATATATATATATATATATATATATATATATATATATAGATATATATATATATATATATATATATATATATATTGATATTGATATTGATATTATCACAGCGTTATTTCGCAGTGCATCTAATGTCTTGTGTTCGTTGAAAAGCCAGTCGGGAGCCGCCGAGGTTAGCCGAACTGGTGGGTCATGTGACTACCGGAAGTCGGGGGAAAAAGGCGCAAAATTAGTGAGTGAGAAGTGAGTCTGTTGTCCGGGAAGGACGTTTTTCCCTTATGCCAGCGAGATTGCTGTGTGGTCCATATTGTAAGACTGTAAACTGAGTGCGTGCCATGTTTTCGGACCTTGGTGATAATTACGTTGTTAAGTCTAGAGCAGTGAAGGGTCTAGATCGTATTGTCTACAGGCCGTAGTTTGATAAGATTTCGATGATCTTGAGTGTGTCTATGTCATATTTTTGCTGCTCAGGTGAGCGATATTTATAGCAGCCATTTGGGGTATAGTTTGTACCTTCGTGTATGGAGGTGATAGTGAAAGGTGCTAAGGCAGGTTTACAGTGGTTTTCTCATTATTGTATTTTATGCGTTTGATGGCCGTGTAAGGCCTTCTTGTGTGTGTATATTATTAAAGGGAAGTACCTGTTGAAGGTGTTTATTATTTTGTCAGCCATTGTTGTGTGGTCATACACTTAGGAGGGCGAGCCTATAGTTGTTGTTATAAACCCACACAGCAGCGGTGTAACCCGTGGAGTGTTCTCCATGATAGGTTGTTCCTGACACACACACACACACATATATATATATATGTGTGTGTGTGTGTGTGTGTGACGTAAAATGAAAAAAGAGCCTACAGTAATCTGACAGACGTTGTAATTTCGTAGCGGTCTATGATTTGCTAGCTAAATCCATGCAATTAGTGCCTGTGTTTACTCACACAAGCTTATTTTTCCTAGCCCCCGCCTCTTTTCTTAAACACGTACAAACGAAGTGTTTACAAACTTTCGTGACCTGCCCGTCATAACGGGTAGCGAATCAGGTTTGTTTACCTCGTCTTCTCACGCGAGCTTATCTGTCAATCATACGATACCTGACAGACCGCACGTAAAAAACACAGACCCTTTGAAGTACGTACTCAGGGGAAGTCAGAAATCCCTGGGCTCTTTGATCTTCAGAAGCGGGCATCCGTACAGAGAAAACCCGTTAGGGAACTATAAGTCTTTTGATGTCGGTCGAAAGCGCTTGACGGAAGACCGGCCGTAAGCCTTTATCTTGTAACTGTTACTTTTCACGTTACACATAGTAACGTGAAAAGTAACATCATCGATAGATCAGAGAAATATAATGATACATAAACTGTGTTTTCTTAAACCTGCTAATAGTTGTCACTCAGAATTTTTGGATAGTCTAAGCACGCATTCTAGAACCATTTTGCTAAATGTGTGATTAGCAATTCGTGGGGATTTTTCATTCTGATTTCTGGTAATAGAAATTATTGCTTAAGTGTTTAAAAGTGTTAGCTTTTACCAATTAAAAGTGTTAGCTTTTACCAATATAATTCCATTAGATTTTCTAGCTGTTAATATTAGTGAAATAAAATAACGCGTAGCTATTTCATACCAGATGTTCAGTTATAATGTTAATTTTCACCACACGCTTTCTCACACAAGAAGAGACGGGATTAGCTGACTGGTTTATATGCTAGGCGCGACTGATAGTAACAGAAAAGAATTCACGCTGTATTTCATTGTGCGTTTTTATTATGAGTGCCTATTATTTTAATACCATGCGATGACTAACAGACGCCGGCAATTTAGTAGCTATTAAAGACATGCGATACTTTGTGTAAGTGCGCATATGGATCATTAAATAATAATTAACATTGTACGCTGACTGCCGCCGCGAGCAAAGGGGCGGGAAAGTTGCATAACTCCCTCCGACCTAAAAACTCAGCGCTAGTGAAGCTGATCGTGTAGGCATAAAGAAAAACACCGTGTGCCTTTTAAATTTAATCAGGGCTGACGGACTGGATAAGAGATCGTCTTGTCCCCGTCTGTGTGCATATATGTAGCTATATAGAATAGTAGCACTTTTCCATAAATGTTTTCTTATATTCCTAGCAGACCTGATCAAGAGCATTCAGCGGTCTTTTTTTCTTTTTTACTGATTGGTTAATGTTGTCTTTTTTCTTGGATTGTGCGTCACCAATTTCATTCGTGAGAGAGTATTAGCCAAAGGTACATGAGAAACATTTTAAATTATAAGTTTAACTGGACTTACCAAACTTATGTATTTTTTCCAGTTTTTACCAGCCCACTGGGGTGTACAAAATAACACAATTGCTCCCGATTTCTGACAGTCGTATTCAAGCGGATTATCCAGATTTTACGCTGTGCAGAATCAGAGCGCTAGCATAGAGTTGTCCGATAGGATTATCATCATCATCACTAGTAACTTTTTTTTAGCAGCCAGACGTTTCCCAATACTGGAAGTATTTTTCTCTTTTAACTGTGAACCGCATGAGCACGGTCCTACATCAACTATTGGCGGTGACATTTTGTTCATCCAGAAAAACAAAAACACCAGATTTGGCGTTCACCTCACTAGTCTTTATTTGTTAGAGGATGAACTGGGGCCAATTTGGGGAAGTGAACCTAACATTTTATATATTCAGGAAAATTTGTATTTCCAAGGTATATTACCAAGAGTAGGTAAGAGTGATTGAGTGGCCACTGTATGAAAGAGTGCATGAGTATTTTTCTTTGTTACAGGGATTTTGCCAACATTGGATTTGCTTAAACTTGTTTACTTTACTGGGTAGCATATAGCAGGAACTTGTTACTTTACTGTCTACTCTGTAACATAGTGCTAACCTTCGACCTTCGGATGATTAACTTTTGGGTTCTTTTCTCCATAGGGGAGGGCGCATTTATTCTGCTATTTCATATGTACGTAAATTTGATTTTATTTGATCTTTCTTTAGATATTGGTGTAGTCAGGTTTAATGATAATAAACAACAAAGAAACTTAACTTTGTGTGTTGTTCAGACCCATACCCAAGTAATCGTAGTTTTTCACGTTTGTGCGTCTTGTTGTCACATAGCTGTGTGTGTGTGTGTAGTTAAACTTATATTTATATGTATGAGGAGGGCAAGGTTGTCTTGTACTAAATTATAGTCGTATAGATAAGCTGGAATAGAGAAACTTACTCATTCCAGAGACATATCTTTTTCCTTAAGCTACCACCCGTGAAATCTATTTGTCACACCTTTCTCACGTACCTATCACCATCCATTCTACTCAGACGGGCCAAAAATAACTCACAACTTTTCTGTACGACAATATATATATATATATATACAAACATACATAGGGAGCCGCGCTAGCGTAGTGGTTACAACACCGCTCTGGCGACCGGGTGATACAGGATCAAACCCGGGCGACGGCATTTGAGGATTTTTCGTCGACCGGGATTTGGACTGGATTAACTCGAGACCTGGCGAGGACATTTGAAGGAGTGTCGTCGATCAGGGACTGGCGGCTCCTGAGCCGACCCAGCTGCAATGGGTACCTCCGAAATCGGCGAGTATTTGCCTGAATGGCGAGGGACACCTGTCTCTGTACAAGAAATAAAGGGATACTCACGTAAAATCAATGTCAGGTTAGTAATAACCTGAGATTTCGCCTCGAGTATTAGCGGGCGAACGAAAAAAAAAAAAAAAAAAAAAAAAAAAAAGTCAAGTCAAGCGCATAGTCAATTTATTATAAATTTGTGACGGTATTGCCTCCCCTTCTTTGCAGTGGTGGTCCAACACTGGCCAAAACTCAAGAGTATCTAATATGGGCTTCACATGTGTCTGCCTTCGCACAAGATTACTCTTGGTAGAGATGTGGATAGAAGGGTAAAGACACTTCTATCACAAAGGGAGTCTTCACTAGATATTCAGATAAGCTAAAACAATGCTGTTTTAGCTGAGCACGTTAATTATAGAAGCTGCTGACCACTATTGTGAAGAATTAAGCAATGATTAATTTTAGCTCGTTAAGCCCCAACCTCAGATTTATTCAATGGAATTCTTATTATTCTGGTATAGCTCTGTTTAGGGTGTGTGTAGTAATTTTACTGAGACAGACATGGAGTAACTTTAAAATGATTAAATCGAAGTTAAATTTGTAAAATTACAAATAGCAAAATTTTATAATCACTTTTAACAATTTGAAAATAATTTGAATATTTATGGATCAAGAAAAAGTTATCATCACGGTCGTGATAGGAGGTAGATTGTTACAAGAAGTTCAAGTGACAGCATATATTGAACTTAGCTGCCAATGACGGTTCTGCTCTTTCTGATGGGTTGGTTCTTTTTACACTGCTTACACTCGTTGCTGGCCAAGGTTGTCGGGCGTAGCTTGTTTTCCAGAAATGTCAGGGAGAGTCTAGAAAGGTGGGCCCTCGCCTTAAAGCTTAGGCCACTATTCCCTTCTTGTTCTAGAGATAGTAATTTTTGCTGGTACCACCAATAATTATGATAAAGAATAGAAACAAAACGCTCTTCTGAGTATTGCGTTTCCCCACACATACTTATGTGTCCCCTTTTTTCTATTCTACCACCCCATTTATCTCAGAATTTACCATCGATGAGAATTAAATTTAATCCCTCGGGATCAAACTTTCTTTACATTTAAATGAAAAGATTAATAGTACAGATAGAATATGTTTACATTTACAGTTCCACTTATTGAAAACTGTTCACAATATAAATTAAATATGTTTTTATTTATGTTTACACTGATTTGAAAATGTTGAAACTTCCACTAATTTTAAAGTGAATATTTTCACATAGACATTTACATTGGTTTCAAACTGTAAGTATTATACTTAGAATGTACATCATTTCTTTCATCTTTTCCTCCCTGCTCCATAGGAACCTGGGATTACCTTTTGCTTTTAGTTCTCTTTAAGAAACTAGCAATAAAGCAATAGCGAGCCAGTGCAGTGGTGGTTCATGAATAATCATTCTATACGCTGAGGTTGCCAGCCTCAAATGATTGGAACACCCATTAGCGATTTTCACATATTAAAATTCATATGGTAATATACATATATCCGTTCGTTCACATGTTAGTAATAAAATATAGAATGTAAAATCACTTACTTACTTGGTCGTTCCCCTTCTACCGTGAGGTGTAGAGGTTTGGAAGAGAGAGCGCCAGACTATCGTATCGGCTGTCTTCTTCCTGGCCTGGTTCCATTCTAGTCCTCGGTCCTTCAAAGATTGTCTAATGTTTTCCTCCAAGCGGACTCTGGGTCGTCCTGGGGGTCTGGATCCTTGGCTCTTTGTTTCCCATGCTTGTCGTGGTAGCCGATCTTCTCCCATTCTGCAGACATGGCCAAACCATCTTAGTTGGGACTGTTCTACTTGGGTCTGCAGGGGGTGGGATTTTAGGCATTGACGTATCGTTTGGTTGCGGACCATGTCTTTTCTTGTTACTTCAACCACTTACACCAATCCTGGCTCACAGACGTTTTGCTCAGATGAATAAAAGGCACTGGCAGTTGCCTTATTACACGTGTACTTGGGTAGTTAATTTGAACTTTAATTCCCTTTCTGGCCCCGTGTGTTTCCTTCAGTTTCCTCAGACAGCGGCTTTCCTTATTAAATTGATAGAGATTTCGTGGGCTGAATTGTAAGTCCTTATGAATACTCCAATAAAAGGTGTCCGGTCTGATAAATAGAAATTCTGAATTGTAACTGGCACGTCTGGTGTCTTTGGCAAGCGTGAATCTCACAGTGAAAAAACCACTGAAATGTGTCAGGTTATATTCACTGTCTTACCCCACTCTGTTTGTTATGGGGCTCAAATGATCAGCCAATCTGATTTGAATATTTTACATGACTCATCTAGTGCAAAATTCCAAACATTACTTTTCTGAAAATTTGCTGTAAACATCATTTTGCTCGGTCGATGGTCATTCTTCGTGACGTGCCACAACTCTGGTTTATGCTTTGCATCTCAGCATCCAATATTCTCCGCCAGGTTGTCTATTTTCTGTCTCTCTTTCGCCGTCCTTCTGGGATCCATATGAGTTCTGGTGATGGTGTCATGGTCCCTTCTGAGGACAAGGCCAACCCAGTTCCAGCTTCTGTCCGCAATGATGGTGTGCATGCTTTTTTTGACTGCACCGTGTAAGCAGTCCTGGTTGGAGATGGTATTCGTCCAAAAATGTCGAAGAATTTTCCTTAGGCGGGTTGTTTGGAAAGAGGGTAATTTGGACATTTCCTTTTCCGTTACTCCCCAGCACTCCGCGCGATACAAAAGTACCGAAAGTACTCAACTCTCGTATAATCTTAATTTCGTGATTGTGCTGTACTGAGAAGATTTCCAAATATTATTTAGATTTGCAAAGGCGTTCTGGCTTTATTCATTCTGTTAAGATGTTGTTGCTTGTTCCACCGTCTGGTGTTACTATGTTTCCTAGATATGTAAATGTATTTGTTGGTTCCAGCTTTTGGTTCCTTATTTTTATGAGCTCAGAATTTATTACACTGAGTGTCATAATTTCTGTCTTCTTCCGACTGACATCCAGTACTTGTTGACTTTTCAATGACCTAGTAGAATATTAAATGACTGCTGAACATTTGCTTTAAATACGCCCAACATAAGAGCAACAGAGAGAGCACATGTGGCAGACACCAGTGCCATTCCTGAAAAAAGATATATATATATATATTTTTTTTTAATATATATTGAACATGTGAAAAATACGCATTAAAAATTATTTCGGAAAATTGCGTTAATATTTTTATTTCCCTCTTGAACAACCGCTTTTTGTTAATTAAATTTTTTATTGATTACGCACTTCATTAATTTCGGAACCTTTTGCGCAGCCTAATACAGTAATTAGCGTTTCAGACATTTCTGAAGCTCTGCATATCTAGCTCGATAATTAATAAAATATTTCAAAAATAGCTAGACTTTGCACATGTAGGGAGTAATCAATATGATTACTCAAACTTGCATGTTCTTCATTTTGCCCAACGCCTCGGTCATTACACGACGGATTCCATGTATATACTTCAGTTCAGAAGTTAAAATGGCCTGTATGGTCACCGTATTAAATGTAGACTTTTCTTCACATCATGTGTAATTTATTGGAAAAGTAATCTTTCAACAGGTACATCGGTACCAGGTAAGCAATTAAGAGCCGAGCTGTTTCTATGATGAAATGCGGCATATTATTTTCTTTAAAAATAACAAAAACGTGTAACCATTTTTTAAAAGGGAGTTTCATCTTACCGATACACGTTTTTGCATCATATTTGGCCGTAGATAAGGAAATTAGATAAGATACATCAGTATCATGCTTTAGGTTCGCTCTTTTGAAGTAGATCTCAATTGTCGTGTTATCTGTCAGAAAATAATTTCTTAATCATATTTGCAATTACATATTTTTCGCATCGTGTTCTTATTTTAACAGTATAGTTTTTTTTTCAGCTAAAGCAGATTTTGCTGCGCACCTGTCATAACCTTCAATATCTCTTTCATTGCATCATTGAAAACACAAGCTTTATAGCAGGCAAAGCTACGCCCTTTCTATGTCTCGGTATTTTTTTAATGTAGATTTCATCATCAAAATTAACCTTACCTGCCCCAAGACATACCTTGTAATGTCGTCAGGATGATTCCTCAATGTGTGTCCTATCCATCGCCAGCGGCTTCCTCTCATATCCTGTTCTATTGTCACCTGTCTGGTTCGTGTCATCAGTTCCACACTGGTGCTCTCGTCTCTCAAAGATGTGTCTTCAGTACATTTGAGCATTATATTTCTGACAAGAATTAACTTTCAGAACACTGTAAAGTTTCAGGATTCATTTAGAAACTTGACATACTGACTATCATCTCATTTTTGTAGGAACTCATTTTTTTTTAACTTGTATTCTTGCCAAGAGAAATCACAAAACTCGTTCCGGCGTTCTGCATTAACTGTGTATGTGTAAAACAAAAATTGGCAGCGATCGTTGTAATACTAATCAGCATATAAAAACAAGAACAAGAGATGAGAAGAATACGCTGGCGATTGATAGGAGACTCATCGTGGTAACCTTGTTAATAGCATTACAAGTCTTTGTTCTGGAACCCCAAAGGTACGAGAGGCAGAGGTAAACAACAACAACAACAAAATTATTAGTACACACACTCACGCACGCACGCACGCACACACACACGCACACATGCACACACACACATGAACACATGGAGAAGAGTACTGGAGACACAAATGACAATTACTAGCAAGACATGGAGAGAACCTGAGCTGCTGTCACGCAGCCGTAGGACTTGGCATGTGTTTGTTGAAGACTTATACTCCATTGTGAGCTAAACTGTGTTGATCGGTATATATTTTAGGCGTTGCTAGGAGATAAGAATGCTTATTTCGAAATGTTCACCAAAAGAAACAAAACAGATAAAAAAAGGGAGAAATGTTGTTCTCTTTATTTGTAGGCCCTAATATTTTCGTATGTCCTAGGCGCACTGTGCCTATTGTAAAATCTGGCCCTGTATATAGGCATGAAGTGAAATGTTATATTTACAAAGTTATTATTGGTATACGGCTATTGCCGATATCGGTTATGTCCTTGTTTAAATGGCACTTAATTTTAATTCAGATTTTGTTGTTGTTTTTTCACCACTTGTAATGAGGTTACGGAAATCTGTATAGGCGTTATCGGCTGAAAATTCTTCCATCTTTATGTCTGTTGCGTTTAAATTGTGTTACTGTGGCCAAGTGTGAACAAACATATAATGCTAACGCCAACAGCGAAGTAACTTCAGATAAGCACTGGTGTTGAGAACGAAGACATCACTTTATTCACATTACAACGTGGCTCCATCATTTTTTTAGTATTAATGTGCATCCGTACAATACTGGAATAATGCTTGAACATAATTTCATCAACGTTAATAGATCATAAGCTACATCTAGCCTGACCGTCCCAAGTCCGGAATTCAGTCATATAACTTGAAATGACGAATACTGATAACAATCATAAATCGTATAATATACCTTCCTCTTTCACAAACCAATGATATGGACATCACATCAGCAGTGTGGATGCCATAATACTCGTATAAGATTCTTGTAGCGGACACATGTATAAATCAGGAGCATCACAAAAATGCGTCCTAACACTTTGAAGAAAGACCCCAGCAGACGATTCTCGACTTCTGCATCATTTTCATATCGTCTGCGTGCATATAATTAAAAGTAATGACGTCGTATCCTATTACGGTGAAAATCCGTATAAAGAAGATTTGTTAGAGCAAAGTGTAGCTCATCACAAACAAACCCGTGTGTTGCACAAAGGTACTTGTAACATTGTCTCAATCGTAACTAGTCATTGCCTTCACAATGTCTGCATGTTTTAGTTCTGCACAGATACGTGTTATATTTATAAAACACTTGATGACAATGTTTTTATTTGGTAATTATTTGTTTGAATGCGAATATGCTAATATAACAGACAAAGTGGAGACACGACAATCACAAACTGCTATTCCTCCAGCAACAACTCTGGAGTTATACAAAGTGAAACTTGCAGAATCGAGATATCTCATTATGGATGACTTCAGTAGCCACTCACCAAGCTGGGGCTATGGAGAACAGATCCGAGAGGAGAAGAGGTTGAAGATTGGATGGTGGAGAATAAACTCGTAATTCTAATAAACCAACCAGAGGATAAGCCCACCTTCTATTCCAGAGTATGGAAAATAACGAGCACACCAGATCTTGCTATAGCTACATATGATATAGATCGGCTGACTACTAGAACAGTAAATAGCCAGCTGGGGGTAAGTGACCAGGTACAAGTCACATTACAGATATCTGAAGTAGGAAGTTCAGGACCATTTAATTTGATTCCTAGCTGGTACTTCAACAATGCGTACAGGGTCTTTTTTAAAGAACAGGTCGATAACTCTGTCAGAATATTACTCACTCAAAAAGCATGAATAAAAACATTTCCATTATCAGTGAGGCAATCATTCAAGCAGCAAAGAATCAACTCCACGAGGTAAACGATGAGACTACAAACCCTACTGGAATGGCAATCTCGAAAAACTCCAACATTACTTAAATAAAACATGGGAAACTATGTAGCCAAATCCCACAGTAGAAAACAACCAGAGGCTCAACAGAATAAAACATGCTTTGAATGAACAAAGGAAAGCTGTAATCCAAAGGAACTGGCACCACAAGACCAGCTGCCTCAACATGGATAAGGACTCAAGCAAGCTGTGGAATCTGACAGGAGTACTAAATTAAGAGATGAAGAAACAACAACCAGTTACTGTAAGACTGTCATCAAGGAAAATGAAAAATACCACACAAGAAATATGACAGCAAACATCCTGGTAGATTTCTACAAGGAAGAAAGCACTACATCACTTCCACATGCACGCATCCAAGAAGTACGTAAGGAAGTAAAAGAAAAACTAAAGAACCAAAACCCAGATACCTGCATCAAGTCATTCTTCACTATAAGGGAACTAACCGATGCTATAACAAAACTAAAGAACATGAAAGCTCCAGGAAAAGATGGTAATACAAATGATATGATCAATAACCTGGGACCTGTAGCCAGGCACAAGCTCCTCCTAAACTTCAATCACTCATGGAGTACTGGAACATTTCTAGATCGATGGCGAGAAGCAATCATCGTCCCCATCAGAAAGAAACAAAAGAAGACAACATGCAAGTCCAGCTACCGACCAGTTTGCCTCCGATACCGCACAGCACGAGTAAATCTTGACGGGAATCAAATACCAGCGTACTCAAAAAAGGTTGTACACAGTCAGGTCGGTACGCGAATATGGCATGTCAGCTTGGGCCACGGTATCAAAAACAAACACAGAACGTCTATGAAAAGTGCAAAATGCAGGCCTTAGATTAATCACTGGAGGGATGAAGACTACTTCAATCCAGGCAATGGAGAGATACACCAATATCCGCTCTATTGACGACAGACGTAGGAAAAAGTGTTTATTCACAGCGAGAAGCTTCTCCGAATGACGAGCCATCCAGTGCATGCCAAACTCCATAGCTCGACAAAAAAACCAGACTGAAGAGACCCAGCGTCTTTCATATCTCAAAACATCTGCATCAGTGTCATGAAGACCTTCTCCCAAAACAACCTACCGAAATGGAAAAGTTAATTGATTATGAGGAGCCAAAGTACTGCCATAAAAATATTATATCATCACAGAAGTCCTTGAAATTAGGAAGTGTCACGGAATTGCCTCCACTGCTTTGCAGTAGTTGTCCAACAGTGGCCAAAACTTAAGAGTAATATGTGCCTTCAAAGGTGTCTACCTTCGCACAAGATTACTTTTGGCAGAGTTGTAGATAGAAGGATAGTGATGCTTCTATTTCAAGGGAGAGTTCATACGGTATTTCCGAAGTCAAGAACAATGCTGCATTGGAAGGGCAATTGTTAACTTATATCTGATCCGCCGCCTTTTATGAAGAAAAAGCAATGATTAATTTCAGCTCGTTCAAGCCCCCACCCTGATTTACTCAGTGGAATTCTTATTATTATGATATAGCTCTGCTTAGAGTGTATTTAGTAAATTGACTGAGACAAACATGCAGTACATCCAAAATAATTAAATCGACGTTAAATTTGAATATTTACAAAGAACAGATTTAATTTCCACTTAGATTTAACAAGGTTTTAAAAGAATTGAATAATCTTTAACAGAAAATACTCATCATCGTGCGATGGTAGTGTTTTATGAAAGACGTCACTTGGCAGCTCTTAAGGTTAACTTCGCTGCAAATGGTAGGTTCTGCTCCCGCTGGGTTTTTGGGTTCTGTGCAGATAGGTCACTGGAGTTTTCTCGTCTCTGGTCAAGATTAAAGGCGCAGCACGTTCCAAGTAAGATCAGTGAGTAACTGCAAAGCTGGTCCCGCATCTCTAAGACCCTCTGATGATGGTATCTAGCTCGACGTTAGTCCACTTTACCCCCACTTTGTTCCAGAGATTAGTACCCTCACTGGTACCACCAAGCCAATCTTGGCGCACAGACTGTTTGCTCAGAGGAATAAAAGCACTGGAATAGGCATTTTACACATGTTCTTAGGGGTCGTTATTTTAACAATGAATTCTCACTTTGACTCTGTGCTTTGGATTCCTCAGATTCCCGGTGTCCTTGTTAAATGATAAAGTTTATTCTGGGCTCTGAAGTCCTCAAAATTGCTCAAACAATGGTGCGGCTACGGTATAAGAATCTTGATTCTAGGCTCTGGCAAGGTCTGGTTGTCGTCTTGGCAAGCGATTCTCACAGTGAACTAGACTTGCAAAAAGCGTCACCTTATATTCACTGTCTTCTCCCGCATTTGTTTGTTACGAAGCCAAGCAGGGCTCCAATCGCTTCAATCATCCGTGTTTTGTGGGGTAATTTCAAATATTTCCACTTTGGAAAAGTTCTGTGCGTGATGCCAAAGGTCACCTCTTCCATTTATGGAAGTGACACGTCCGTACATTCTCTCAGCAATGTGTGTAAGATGTAACATCTTACTTTACCATAAAGTAATCTGTTGGTGAAAGTCGGACAGGAAACGATTATGTCATTCATATCTGCCCATAAGGTGTCTCCCCGTAGTGGCTATCAAACTTTCAGCGTATTATCATCTTCGCGATGAACGCACCCTGGCCTTATCAGCGATTAAGCAAATGCGCTGGGCAATTTTAGTGTTAATCTGTAGTCTGATGTCGGCCACACCCGATATTAACCAACATTATTATCGGTTAATATTGCATCACCTGTCTACTCTGTCAGCAGGGATGGTCAGGTAAACAGACTAGACGAATTATTACTGAAAGGAGTGAAAGAATGTTTCAAAATACAGAATATCTGCTTGATACGTGCAGAATGAAATGTGTCGACCCGGAAATTTCAGGTAATCAGTACATACAGCAATTGAAAATGAGTACTGCCGTAGTGGAGAAGAGACCGAGAAGAGGTCGCCCCAATCCCTCCTGTGACAGAAAGAAAGGCCAACAGACCCCTCCACAACTAAAACCCTTGGTTTAGGAAAGGATTGAAGAAAAGTACAACCCGAAGAAGTGAACATACGCATACACAGATGGATCCGCAGAGGGGGCAGTAAAGAATGGTAAAGGCGGCATTTTTATAAGATTCATAAACGGTATGATCATCCATAAGGCCTTCTCAACTGGAAATATCTCGTCCTATTTCAAGACAGAAGCTATGGCACTACTGCAAGCTTTAAAAATACTCACTACATCAAAACAGCAGTCACTAGCTAAAATAGTAATCTTTACTGACTGTAGATCGCTTCTGGAATAAATACAGAACACCAGAAATGAAAACATGATGCATGAGCTTAATAGTATCCAAAGGTCAAGAATCATTGTCTTTCAGTGGTTACCCTCCCATTGTGGAATCAATGGGAATGAGAGAGCAGATGCTATATCTATAAGTGGCAGTAAAGGAGAACAATTCAGTCACCCATTGCCCTATCGAGAAGCTAAAACCATCGTCCACAACAAGTAGAAAAATCAGTGGAAGGAGGAAGGTGATATAGATGTGCCAGCTGTAGCAAGTATGCACTTCTGTCTCCGGAAGGCACGACACCAAATAATAATATGTGTCATCTGGGTATGCACTTCTCTCTCCGGCACGGCACAAAATAACAATATGTCGTAAATCAATTTTGCAAAGTTCATACCAGATGGGGTTACACTGTATAAACTCGAGACATAGGTTACATTGTCATGTAGGTGTTCGGTGGTCTGAAAGGCTATACGCCTAGATGTTGATTTCCACCAGTCTCTAGAAACATGTGCAATCTGGTTTAACCCATATAGGTTCTTCCGGATGACAATGCAGCGACATGTGTGATGTTTCTTGGCACGCGATGTTGCGTATGATGGAATGTTATCTGTCGCCTTGGTTTATTGACACAGTTCATCTTTCAGTCACAGTCACCAAGCCATTGACGACACAACGATAACTAACTGTTTCACTGATGACAATTTTCACCGCCACTGACAATGTTAGCTAAATCACTTTACGGCTTGGTAGACTGGAGCCTGACGCCACTGTGTTTCAAGCCTGGCACCTTTGCAACACTCTAACCACTCTGCCAATCAGACTTTCAAAGCGCGCTTAAGAAAAGAGAAGACAACTAACATACAAGTCCTAGAAAAGCTGGCATGAAAAGAGAGTTAATGAATGAGATCAAAATTAGACAGATGCAAAATTTTTGATATAATAAAAAAAGTACATCACCTGACGATTGTTAAATCCTTTTTGTGCGTGTAATTTAAATGTTGAGCACATCTAAGAAAATATATATATGATTAATTATTTACGCGCTGTCATATACGATGTTGAACACAAAAGCGCAACGCGTTGCGCTCTTGTATGTTGCCAAAGAACAATTACGTTATGAGAGGAGATGCCTAATGTCTATGACCTGAGACGGTCGTCTTTGGACGGAGTTGATTGTAAATCTTGCCCAAATTGTGGGAAGCATCCATAAACCTCCTTGTATGGAGTATCTACGTTAGCCAGTACAGGGCTCGTTTGCGATATTATATATTAGGCTATTTTCGTCATTGCCAAAATCTAGCGGAACTTCGACACATACGCCATGTTGTGTCGCTAGTGGGTTCCAGATCCTTACCGAAGATTATCGGGATTATTATTCAATATATCTAGAGGGTTAATCAATAAAACCCCTGTCGTTTTATACAAGTTCCGTAATGAAAGCCATGGTAGAACTACTTGTCGTAAAGTTCATCGCCGTCCTTGAAGGGTCGGCCGTTATAGAATGTCGATCAAGTCCATGATCAAAGTTAGATGAGAATGCAATGAACTATGATGTCTTGATGTTATAACCTAATCTATTGATATGATGCCTACTACTACAATGATTGATCTACTGTATTGCGTCCACCAAATAAACGTGTGTCTGATGTCAAGCCATGACTCCACTCGACATTGAATACCAGTTGGTGAAATTATGTATTAACCTTGGCTCATCTTTCGGCCCACGATGTTTAATGATTCGCGTTCTATATTAGTCGGCAATCCTTGTAAGCCCGATCAAGACTGACCACATTTTAAAGTCAGTAGACATATTGACAGTCTCGTATAAAGACACGCCGTGTTAACCAAAACATACACATATAAAAGCAACGGGCGTATCAGCTGGCGGCCCAGTCTACAGGGGAAAAGTTCAATATACACCTCAAGTGTCAGCAGTCAAATATCCAACATGTACTACAATCAACTGTGTGGCATCAATTTCCTTCAAAATAACACGATACATAATTTTCGTTAGAAAGTCTACCTAACGGTCATCCACGCTGACCTTCAAGGATCCTGACCCAAGTACGTTGTCAGCCATCAACTTTTGATTTCTACAAGACTGCAAGGCCCATCCATGCAACACCCGAGTCCTATCATTGAAGAGTATCGCTAACTTTGCAAGAACCGGGATATTTTTTCTTAAAAAGATGAGTGATCGTGATCTTGTATGTACACTATACCACCGTTGTATGTGATGGTCGAACTTTCTTTTTTAAATATATCCACTTCATGCTTTATGTTATATGTTCAATGTTTACTGTGGGCGGTTGGGTTTGGCGACTCGCGAAGAGAACATCCCAGATTCACTCACGGGCCTTCGCGAGTGTTCTGTAGGGACCATTTTTTGCAGACCTCCCTCAGTGGAAGTTCCAACATATGATTGTTGAAGGATTTTTGAGTCCACTGCGTTTGGTTGTCTGTGACAACTAAGTGTTTAGTTGTGACGTTGCGTTAACTATATTGTTATCGTTATATTTTTTCTCTCCGTACCTTAGTTTTATAATTAACTATGTTTGTAATTGTTGATCTTCCCTGGCTGTCGCTTATTTGTATACACACTTTATGTTTATACCCTGTGTTGTTGATTGTCGTGTGATATTTTTCGCAGTGTCATAGCATTCTTTGCTAACATTTTTTCTTTATTTCTGCTTTCTCACTTAGCTGATTCTGCGAACGTCTTCATTTGTTCCTTGTTATCTTGTCTTTGTCGCTATTATTTTCGTTATCTTCATAATGTATATGACGTATACTAATCTATTTTGACTTAAGTATAACTACATAATTAAAGATTAATTAATAAAAATAATTATAATATAGCATCTATTTCAGTGATTATATATATGTATATATATATATATATATATATATATATATATATATATATATATATATATATATATATATATATATATATATATATATATATATATATATATATATATATATATATATATATATATATATTGTATTACAAGTTCCCTGGACATAGAACTTTTCACTCAGTAATTAAGTAAACAATTTGTTTAAATACCTTAATATATATTTCAACTGAGTAAGTCACAATATTGATAAAAATGTCCACGATGGATTATTTCGTCGAGCAAGGAAAAGCTTTTGGCTACGAAGGTGAAGTTTTGAAAGAATTTGCTATGTCAGAGTTGGCAAAAGCAAAACAAGAATTAGCTGAGAAGGAAGCTAAAGATGAGAAAAGGCGTCTTGAAGAGAAGCAAAAAGCTGAGAAAAGGCGTCTTGAAGATTTAGAGGAGAAAAGGAAAATGATAGAATTAGAATAAAAAAGACTCGTTGCAGAAGAGAAAAAAATGCAATTTGATAGAGAAATGGAGGAGAAGAAAACTCTGAACTTAGCGCGAGAAGAAAGAATGATGCTTCTTCATTTGGAAGAATTAAAATTAAGAGGTCAAAATGGGAATAACAGTAACCCCAATACTACTGGATCTTCAGGAAAAGATAATGGTAGTGATAAATTTAAGTTGCCTATATTCAATCCAAGTTTTGATGACGTGGCATGCTACCTGTCACGCTACGAAAGTGTATGTGAGTCACGTAAGTTGGATAAAGCTCAATTGAGTGTTAAGCTAATGGAATTTTTGGCGGGAGAACCTTTAACTATTATAGAGACAATTGAGGAAACTCTTCGAAAGAACTACGATAATATCAGGGCTGCTCTACTAAAAAAGTATCAGCTTAACGAGGAAGGGTATCGTCTTCGTTTTAAATCCTTACTGCCTGAAACTGGAAAGGATTTCGCTGATTTTACATCCAAGATACGTCTCACACTTGATAGGTGGATTGAACTGTCTAAGATAGAGCGTTCCTATGAAGCTATTGTCGATTTGATATTACGTGATAAAGTAATGTCATCAGTTAATGCAACATTCCTTTCGTTCTTGTTCTTGCACCACATGTCAAGAGGTTAAGGTACGTGGTCCACGTCACGCAGCCCCTATTCAAGCTGCCGACATTCCTATTCGACCGTTTGAAAAAATGGCTATTGATATTATTGGACCTTTACAACCTTCTGCTAGAGGACACAAACTCATTCTTACTTGTATTAATATGTGTACTCGCTGGCCTGAGGCTATACCACTTAAGAGTATTTCATCTGCTGAAGGTGCAGATGCGCTATGGTTGATTTTTTTCTCGTTTAGGTTTTCCAAAGAAAATTTTATCTGACCATGGGGCACAATTTGTATCTGAATCAATGTCTCAAGTAATGGCCATGCTACACATCGACAGGTCTCTTAGTAGCATATATCACACTATGTCAAATGGGTTAATTGAGCGTCAGAACATGACACTTAAACAGTTACTGATTAAAATCACTGATGATCATCCTCAGGATTGGGACAGAGTTTTACCCGCTGCTCTCTTCGCTTATCGCGAGGTGCAAAATGAAAATACTGATTTTTCACCTTTTGAACTTGTCTTCGGTGCACAACCTCGTGGTCCCATGTCGTTACTTCACGACTTACTCACTGCCGATGATATTTCCGATGACACCCAATCTTCGTATGAATATGTTGTTACTTTAAGACAGAAAATCATTGACACGTGTAGGTTGGCTACTTCTTCTTCAGAGTCCGCCAAAGAGAAGGCAAGACTCTTTATGAATAGATATCGACGTCTGCGTCAACTCTCTCCTGGTGATGAGGCTTATGTTTTGCTTCCTCGCACAGACAATCGTCTACTTATTTCCTGAAAAGGTCCGGACAATATTGTGTCTAGAATATCAGATGTTGACTACATCATTAACATCGATGGTAAACACAAGACTTTTCACATAAATATGTTGAAAGAATTTCATGCCCGTCCAGACTATCTTCAGTCTGTTTTTCAGGCAACTGACGACCCCCCGCTTTGTCGTCATCATTATACCTCTTTGTCGGTTATTCAGGAGGAGGAGACATCTTTCTCTGATGTACCCTTACCTCTTCTAGTAATACCTTTACATTCAACCGAAACTTGGAGAGATGTGTCTATTTCAACTGAACTTTCTACGGAAAGACAACAGCAGATCTCTGCTTTCTTACATTCGTATCAAGATGTACTTACTGACATCCCCGGTCGTACTTCTGTCATCTATCATGACATGTTACTAACCGATGACACACCTATTTGTGTCCGCCCCTGCCCCATTCCTCTTCACTTCCAAACTCAAGTAGAGAAGGAATTAGACGAGATGCTCCGATTGAATATCATCGAACCTTCTACATCACCTTATTCTTCTTCTATGGTTATTGTCAGGAAGAAGGATAATAACATCCGTCTTTGTATAGATTATCGTGGGTTAAATAAAGTTTCCAAGTTTGATGCCGAACCACTCCCTCTCTTGGAGGATTTACTTGCAAAACTTGCTAAATTAACCTTTTTCACTAAACTCGATTTATCAAAGGGCTATTGGCAAGTACCATTAACAGCTCGAGCTAAACCACTCAAGTTTTTTCTACCCCTCGAGGCCTATTCCAATGGAACTTTATGCCTTTTGGACTTGTTAACGCTCCTGCTACTTTCGTACGCATGATGCGTCGTATCTTATCTCAACACACTGATGTAATTGCATATCTAGATGATATTTGCCTTTTCAGTGACTGTTGGAATGATCATGTCCATGGATTATCTTCGTTGTTATCCACACTCCGTTCTCACAATCTGACGACTAAACCGTCAAAAGCATATATAGGTTTTAGTGAGATATCATTTTTGGGTCATCGTGTTGGTCATGGTTTCCTATATACTGAGGGTAATAATATTTCAAAAATTTTAAACATCACTATTCCTAGGACTAAGAAACAGGTTAGAAGTGTTTTGGGACTAATCCAATTTTATGGGCGATTCATTCCCCACTTGTCTACTGTCACCACACCTCTCTCTAATTTATTAAAGAAAGGTCTACCTAACATAGTATGGTGGTCAAACGAGTGTCAGACCACTTTAGACTTAATCAAACCACTTTTTTCATCTGCGCCTATTTTACGATTACCAAACGCAGATCTACCATTTATACTCCGCAGCGACGCTTCAAATGTTGGGATCGGTGCGGCATTGATGCAATCCTACTCCGGAACGTTACATCCTGTCATATATGTATCAAGGAAGCTCACAGCGACGGAACGAAATTATTCTGTACTGGACAATGAATTACTCGCAACGGTATGGTCCTTCCTCAAACTTCAACGTTTCCTTCAGGGCGCACATATCTTCGTTGAGACGGATCAAAAGGCTCTCACTGCGCTCCAAAACAGGGACCTGATGTCTTCCAGATTCATTCGGTATGCCATATCTGTGCAGCCTTTTCACTTCACGATCCGATCAAAACCTGGATCGAAGAATGTTCTTGTAGATACGTTGTCCCGCTGCCCTCAAGAACCTGCCGGGCAGTTCCGCCTTACAGAGTGTGACACTTCTGCACAGCCTACTGATCAATTGTAACTTATTTCGTGTGAATACATGATCTTTTCATTTTAAATTGACATGACTTTCTTACCAAACGTCACCATCTTTTCATGTACATTGAATATCTAGTTCGCTACTTCAACAGAAATATTTCGGTGCGTTTATTTCAATCTAGGAATACAGTGACATATTTGGCACTTATAGAGTGATATAATTATGAATTAACAGTAATAACTTAATAACTTTTTGGTTTGTGATAATCGCATATCACAGTCGTTTTTGTGCAACCAAGATAACTCTCTTTGCCGAGTTGGTGTGTTATTAACACTGTATTTAACTTTGATTGCGGATTAATTAGTGACATTTTAATTTTTCACGAACAATATAAGAGATTTAGTACCACACTATTTACTTAATTAGTTTAGTATATTATATAAAAATGTGGTATATGATATTAAAATTTTACGATCACACATTAGTGACATTTTATGTTTTTGGCACATAAGTACAATTCATGCGTCCTTATTCGCATATCTGCTTAGGCCATGTTGTTAATTCTCCCGACACTTGCTATGGACGGTGTTAATTTTCTTCTATTGTTTTAATTTTCATATTGTTTAATTCTTGTTACCAATTATCACTTTGGCTCATACATTCATACCTCCGTTACAAAAATTTTTTACATTTTTGTCTCATTGTTGTCTTCGTTTTTCACCATTTCTTTTCATCCTTCGATACTATTATTTCACTGCTTTATTGGTATTTCGTACAATTTTGATACATTGTGTGTCATTTCTTTTGGTTGAATTTTTAATTTGGAATTTGTTTTCTTTTTTCATACTTCATACCACGTATTAATATTTACAAATATCTTAACATTTAAATGATATTACATTAATTGTTGAAATGAACTTGATCGATTTCGTCGGTATACTTTAAAACAAAAAACAAGCTTCGCTTTTTTTTTTATCTCGTGAGGGGAAGGTATTTGTTAAGTCCTTTTTGCGCGTGTAATTTAAATGTAAAGCACATCTAAGAAAATATATATATGATTAATTATTTACGCGCTGTCATATACGATGTTGAACACAAAAGTGCATCGCGGTGCGCTCTGGTTTGTTGCCAAAGAACAATTACGTTATGAGAGGAGATGCCTAATGTCTCTGACCTGAGACGGTCGTCTTTGGACTGAGCTGATTGTAAATCTTGCCCAAATTATGGGAAGCATCCATAAACCTCCTTGTATGGAGTATCTACGTTAGCCAGTACAGGTCTCGTTTGCATATTATATATTATGCTCTTTTCGTCATTGCCAAAATCTGGCTGAACTTCGACACATACGCCATGTTGTGTCGCTAGTGGGTTGCAGATCCTTACCGAAGATTATCGGGATTGTTATTCAATATATCTAGAGGGTTAATCAATAAAACCCCTGTCGTTTTATACAAGCTCCGTAATGAAAGCCACGGTAGAACTACTTGTCGTAAAGTTCATCGCCGTCCTTGAAGGGTCGGCTGTTATAGAATGTCGATCAAGTCCATGATCAAAGTTAGATGAGAATGCAATGAACTATGATGTCTTGATGTTATAACCTAATCTATTGATATGATGCCTACTACTACAATGATTGATCTACTGTATTGCGTCCACCAAATAAACGTGTGTCTGATGTCAAGCCATGACTCCACTCGACATTGATTAGCAGTTGGTGAAATTATGTATTAACCTTGGCCCATCTTTCGGCCCACGATGTTTAATGATTCGCGTTCTATATTAGTCGGCAATCCTTGTAAGCCCGACCAAGACTGACAACATTTTAAAGTCAGTAGACATATTGACAGTCTCGTATAAAGACACGCCGTGTTAACCAAAACATACACATATAAAAGCAACGGGCGTATCAACGATAGCTAAAATATTAGAAAACGTTACATTGCACAATCAGGCAACTTTTTACGTGGGATGGTAACATCGAAAGATACACAGGAAAGAGCAAATCAAAGTGTACAATCAAGACAAGAGTTAGACTATGTAGATCCAGTTAAGCTGACCTAGGATGCGGAGATGGCGTATGATTTGATCTTATTAGGTTTAAAAGACTACTCACGGCTTGGTCTAGAGTAAGCAATTCTATGATATCTGGCCAGAAGTTCACGTGTCTTTTTGATCTACTTTTTTTATCTTTAAGCGGTGACCAGTTTGACATTACACGGAACCGTCATGACAGAAAAGGCCGTGAGCTAAAAATCTTAACCAGATTAAACGTATGTATTCTTCAGCCTTAGCGTCTGGATAGGCTAATCGGTTAAAGAGCTGTTCTCTAGTGCTGAAGATACCGGGTGCCGAGATTGAAACATGGTAGCCTGGCGATCCGTCTACCCATCTGTAAATAGGTAACTGAATCTGCTGTTCTTTCTCTGATTGAAATAACTCGCACATCTGTCAATGGTATTTGTTTCGGAGAACATAATGCCTGTTATTTAATTTCTGAAATTTTATCAATTTACTATTAAAACATATTTCACGCGGGTTAATATGAATCAGTATCTAGATCTTATATTTTTAAATATATTTCACCAAAAGAAGCATCAATGCTCATCACAGACTTTGTGTGTCATTGATTTACTTTTGAAGGAAAATGGAAATGAATTGTATGGACACAGGAAATTTAGCGCCATTGTCACGATATGCAGAAGAAAGAGCACTACATAAATATTTCCCGCCATGTTCTGACGGGTGACTTACTCGTAACTTTCTAAACACTACAAGATCAGGTAAACAGGTAAATTTAGTCCCATAGCAGATACTGCCGTGGTGGAGTGAAGTGAGATTTCACCATACTATGTACAGCATCGAAAGATGGGGTGTACAAGTTCCCTTCCTCGCTGCCTTTTCCTCGCTGCCTTTTCCTCGCTGCCTTTTCCTCGCTGCCCAAACTCAAAGAGCATAGTCAGATACTCATTTACAGCTGGGTAGACTTGAGCGCGTCGGTACTGTAATTCGAACCCTGCATCTTTGCCGAGAGAGAGACCAGCGCTCTAACCACTCTTGTCAGTCGAACGCTTTACAAGATCACCTATAGAGCTGAAAATTCAGTATGCCTCTTGAAATGCGTCAGCTGACAAGTATTTCGGATACTCTCGGATTTTGGAATGCTATGCACATTCATAATCCTTTAAGTGATACAGATGAACTATGAAATAAATGTAATCTTATTTTCAATACTGCAATGGCTGCTTTAATTTTACGTTAAACATATTTTTGTGAGATGAGTTAATTTAATATCCCACTCCGGATGTTACTACACTGTGGGCCGTGAGAAAATTGTTACGGTGATTGATCCAGGAGCGACAGCTATTTACGCCTACGGTAACCGGATACATGATGCTAAACTATGATAATTGCGAGCAGATATATATATATACACACACCTCAGTAAACTTTACGATGTGGATTACATTAGTAGTATGCTGTATTCGGTCACTTTTTCACCTCGCTACGTTTCGAGATGGCAGAAAAGCCACACAAACAGCCCCAGATCTATACTGTAGATAACACAGCCCTACAAAAAAAAATTTTTTTTGTGTGTGCAAACATTTTACTCTTGATTGTACATAAATGAGGCCTGCTCAATCCAAATATCACATTTACTTGTCTGTAGCAGCTCTAGTTTTTGAGATACAGACATTTTTGTAATTATTACAGTATTTTCTATATAAGGCTATGTAAAAAAAAACTATTGCTGTCTAGTCCTTTACAAAAGAAAACTGCTTGTTTACTCTCAGTTTCAGTTTTCCAAGAATCTTCCCAGAATTGCCTTTTTAGATTTTAAGCCACTGCATGCATGTTAGTATGCTACTTATTTTATTACACTTCTAACAGAGAATGGCATCATCTTCAAGAAGAGCATGTTTTCTTTCACCGCATTTATTTTGTTATATTTGTGGAGAGTACACTTTCAAAGAAGAACATAGGAAGCATATTACTGTTTTTTGTGAAAAAGGCATACTTTGCTTACTTTAAAGTAAAACTAGGTGACCAGGACAAGTCTTGGGCTCCTCATATTGTTTGCAAAACATGTGTTGAAAACCTGCGACAGTGGACTTCTGGGAAAAGAAAATGTTTAAAATTTGGAATTCCAATGGTTTGGAGAGAGCCCAAGAACCACTATGATGACTGTTATTTCTGTGTTGTGAATATTAAGGGAATTAATGGAAAAAAATCACAAAAAGTGGAAATATCCAGATTTAGATTCTGCTAGGCGACCTGTTCCACGTATAGATGACATACCAATTCCAACTTTCAGTCAGGTTTCTGATTCCCTGCTAGAAGATGAGACAGTTAAAGTGTATTGTGTTGATGTACCATCATCTTCATTTCACCCCTAGTCACTAGAGACATCATACACCAGCCACTAGAATCAAAATACGGACTGTGTCAGATCTAGGGAGGTAGCGTTAGGTTCCCTGATCAAATATATCATCATCATCATTCTTTTTATAGTCAGGGACCTACATGTGCTTGACCTCACACAGTTACCGCAGACACAACTATCTTTCTTGTTAGGTATAACATCTTAACCTCCCGAGCAAAAATTACATTTGCTACAATCAGTACGCACAACAAATGTAACTGAATACTACCGGAGAGGACAAGAGATCGACCCAAAAATTATGTGACACTCCGTATTCTTCATCTTAAGAACACATTTTATTTTTAACAGACACAAGCCTGCGCAAGATTTACACACTGACTCATCGACCTGAATATCATAACATTTATAACTACCACCCACACTATGAACGACATTATTGACTTCAGTATTATAATCATAACATTTTAATGAACGCAAACTAATTTATCGCATCACATTGGACTTTACAAATTACACAGTGCTGATTTAGGGTACTTGCGTCACAGAAGCACAGAAACATTCAGAACTCTTACATCTAAAAGTGTGAAATATTTCAGACCATTTCTTTCTCATCTCGACCAAATATTACGTTTGTGATTCGATGTTTTAATAAGTGACAAATTTTGAGAACTTTTGCCGGTGGCAATTTTAAGTGAAGTTATTTCTGTACTCGCTAGTGCGACGACCGAGTCTTACTTTCAGTATAATACCACTTTTTTTTCTAGAATTATCCTCTCAGTATTTCATTACAAGTTTTAATTAATTAATATCGAACGTACACCACAAACAAAGAAACACAAGAATTTAAACAAATCGTGCTCTTTTCAAGAGTTGACATACTATTCGATATTATGTATTCACTTTTCGATAAATATTTCAAAAATTAAAACAAAAAATGAAAAATAAATATCCTTTTATGGTCCAGATGTTGGACTTCAGACACTAGCTTTTTTTTACCAGGTGTTCTTTTTAAACAAATTGTAGAAGTAGTAATAGAACACTAAGATATCTGTTGTGAATTCTCGGAAAATCGTTTAAGTGTGTCTACATATTGTTCTAAAAAAATGTTTATAGATAACTCCAAGAACTTAAAATTGCATTCATTCATCACTCTTTTGCTTCCAAAGACGTATAGCCTTCAAGAAACTTATGCCAAGTCTTCCTGTCATGTACCATCAGCTCAAGTTATTTCCATGTCTTCTTCATTCTCTTCATCTGTGCCTCTAGTTTTCTTCTCCATGTTTTATTTGTGTCCTCTACCTTTCTTGCCCTGGTAGTGACAGAGCAAGGATTGCTCCGGTATTGCTATCAACATGTCTCCTCAGTGTCCTATCCATCTCCAGCGTCTTCTTCTCCTTTCTCGTTCTACTGACGGGCTTGGCTGGTTCTTGTCATCAGTTCCACATTAGAGATCTTGTCTTACCACTTCTGTCCTGAAATCCACAAAAATACTTCATGCTATCACATACTGCTGACATTAATTAACTCCCTTTTATGTATAATTACATCCCTTGGGGAAATAAAATTTGTGAAACACAGTGAGCAATTATAAACTAAAGTAAACGTTTGTTTTTTGTTTTTTTTTTAAACGTACGCCCGCGTAATAAATCGAGACGAGAATCTCCGGTTAGTACATCTAACCTAAGATTGATTTTTACGTGAGTATCCCTTTTTTCCCTGTACAATGACAGGTGTCCAAACGCCATTCAGGCAGATACTCGCCGTCTTCGGAGGGTACCCATTAGAGCTTTGTCCGCTCAGGAGCCGTTCAGGTTATTCCAGTCCCTGGTCACACTACTTAAAATGTATTCACCACGGCTCGAATTAATTCAGTCCAAGTCCCGGTCGACGACACCTCTTCAAATGTCTCGCCCGGGTTTGAACCTGGATGACCCGATCATTACACCAGCGCGGCTCCCAAGTAAAAGTCTAACATCCGGGACCTTGTGTCACTCATCATTCATGCTGTATTAATGCATGGAAATAAGGCGTAACGTAGAGCTAGTGCCCTGTATATACAGGGCACTACGTAGAGCTATAGACGTAAAAACCGATGTACGGGGTGACATAGAAATTTAAATGGCATACATACAATTCTTATCTTCGATATATATATATATATATATATATATATATATATATATATATATATATATATATATATATATATATATATATATATATATATATATATATATATATATATATATATATATATCTTGTATATCCCCTTACTTCCCGATAGTTTCAATGACAGAGAGAGTCTTATAACAACGTGTTACTACTTTTAACTAATTCTCATTAGTTTTAACTATCAGTATGGTTAAGGTATAGGTAGTCCCATAACAGAAATTGCCGCAGGGGAGTGAAATGTTAAAGACTTCACCATACTAGGTCCAGATTTATGAGGTAGGTGGCCACTTTCCTTCTTCACTGCATTTACCTTCCTTAATTCACGAGCAGAGTCAGGTATTCATTTACAGGTGGGTAAACTGAGGCCTAACGTTACCTGGTTTCAATCCCGGACGCCCGTAACTGTACGGCGAAAGGAGAACGCTCTATCCGCCTAGCCAATTGACGATGTTAATATCAGTAGAATATTAAAATGTTCATGTATATTATTTTCAGAATTTTAGAAATTTACAGATCTTTTTATTTTCTGTTTTTTGTTTTTTCAGAGACCTCACTCATCAAATTCACAGTTTACTGAAACGCCAACTTTGCAGTCGCTGATAATTGCAAAATCGGTTAATTGAGCATCTATCAGATTGTCAATTATGTAAACAACCAAATTGATGATAATGAGGATAATGAGGTCTAATGTAGTATATAACATATCTCGTGGCCTGTCTGAATGTCAGAAACACGCCGGATATTTTGAACTTTATAACCTGAATTGATGTTTCACGTTCCTGGATTTACCTGGTGTTGTGCTTTTAAAACTCTCACCGTTCATTACTTGTTTGTTTTTTCCCTTTTCAAATTGCATGTGCCAGACCTAGAAGCAGAGGGCTGTTCATTGTGTGTAGAACGCACTCCACAATGTTAGAGGTAATTTGGACAAGTTCTTTTGTCTTACAGCGCGTCTAATGACTCACTGTACAATTTTAACGCCCAAAAGTATGATTAAAATTTCTTACATCACAGTTTTCCGCAAAAGGGAATGCTTAATCGAGTTCTTTGGAATGGAGGATTCATGCGATTTGATTTAATCTACAACGATCTGTGTATATGTGTGATTTATTATATCTTCAAGCAAAAATGGAATACTTCGATTATTCATTCAAAGTTTGCTTTTAATATCACCAGCTATGGCGGAAAATATTGGAAATATCTTGCAGTCCAGCGTGCTGGAAAATAACACCACAAATCTAACCAAAACGGAAATCAGCGCCGATGTTAATGTCAGCAGGCTTGGCTCCTACGACGGCGTCACCAACGATATCAGCTTCGACAACATCAGCAATGTGGGCTTCATTACTACCAGCAGCAGTGGGAACACAACGGATATGTACTACGACCTTATCAAGCAGCCGGTGGCCATGCTGGTTGTGCTAAGCGTTTCGTACAGCATTGTCTTCTTCTTGGCGTTGTTCGGCAATTTGAGCGTTGTGCTTGCTGTTGCTAGGGACAGAAGTCTACATACGGCAACCAACCTGTTTCTCGTCAACATGGCGATAGCCGATATGCTCGTGGCAATATTCTGTCTGCCGGTTACACTTTTGTCCAACATCTTTAACGGTAAGTACAGCAAATTATTTGTAGAACTTTCTCTCAGAAAACATCCTTCTACCACTGCCACCAGAAACGTGACAACTCCATTAATTTTCTTTTTGCAAAATAATCATACACGCACAAATAATATTCTTGGCGGTGGGATGAGGGAGTAGTAGAAAGGAGGCATTTTGCCGTAGCGTAATTTATGGATAAATTATTCGGGCAACATAGGACCACATAACGGTCTCCTTTCTGCTATTACCTTCTTCGCTATTCACTGTAAATACAGGTGTTTCCCTAATAGTAAACATAGATGTATTAATGACTCTTCGCTATTTTAAACAATTATTCTTCACTTCTTTATACATAATCATTGCTATTCATACTTCTGCCTCTTTATTTGCCTTCTACATTTCAGTGTTTTTACCAGAACTGTACATTCTGTACTTATGACACTTCAGTGTTTGTACCCAAAACTCTTTTTGTAACTAGAACTCTTTACATTATATATTTGTGACTCTCTATTGTTTGTACCTAGAACTCTTTACGTTATGTAATTATGACCCTTCACTGTTTGTACCCAAAACTCTTTACATTTTGTACCTATGATTCTTTACTGTTTGTAACGAGAACTCTTTACATTATATATTTATGACTCTATTGTTTGTATCCAGAACTCTTTACGTTATGTACCTATGACACTTCACTGTTTGTAGTTAGACGTGTTTACATTATGTACCTATGACTCGTCACTGCTTGTTTATGTAATCTTCATTATTTATACTTCTGTCTCTTTATTTGCCTGCTACATTTCACCTCTGGTACCCAGAACACTTTATGTCTTGTACCTATGACTCTTCACTGATTATATACTATTTATAATTGTGTTTCTTTATTTGCCAGCTATATTCGACAGCTTCTTCAAGTAGTCGTTACATTTTGTACTTAAAACTCTTCACTGCTTGTACAAGTACGTGTTACATTGTGTATTTATGACTCTTCAGTGCTTGTACAAGTACTCATTATATTGCGTATTTATGACTCTTCACTCTTGTAGAAGTACTCGTTACATTGTGTACTTATGACTCGTCAATGCTTGTACAAATACTCGTTATATTTTGTACTTGTGTCCCTTCCCTATTTGCACAAGTACTTTTTACAGCGTGCACTTATGACACCTACTTTTTATGTAAAGTGTAATATTATATTCTCCCATATTTTATTTGCCGGCTACATTACAGCTGTTGCAAGCAATACTCGTTAAATTTTCTAACTTTGACTCTTCAATGTATGTAGGAGTATATGTAATCCTCGCTATTTTTACTTCTGTCTCTTTATTTGCCTGCTGTATTTCACTATTCGTACTGGTATTTTTCATATCTTGTATACAAGACCTGTCACTGCTTGTACTAGTACTTTTCACATCTTGTACACAAGACTTTTCACTGTTCGTACTGGTATTCTTCATATCTTGTATACTTCTTCTTCTTCCTCGTTCGCCCTGAAAAGGACGGTGGTTGCATTGTGTCTGTTTACGCCGTAGCTGTGATATCTGCACCTTTCGGTCGACACATCCGACTTCAGCACGGAATTTTTTGGGACCGGGTTTGCCTTCCCTCTGCGATCCGTACTCGCTCAGACTGTTTCCAGGATCACCACGTGGAGGTGGAGTACGGTCTTGGTCAGCTCTGGTTCGCTGACCCTGATGCAAGCAGTCAAGCTATGGGTCGCTGACTGCATTCTCTATTGCTGCATCTTTTGGTCCCATAATATCTTGTATACAAGACCTGTAACTGTTTGTACTAGTACTTTTCACATCTTGTACCCAAGACTTTTCACTGTTCGTACTCTACTCTTCATATCTTGTACATGCTTGTACTAGTACTCGTCCTATCTTGTACACAAGACTTTTCACTACTTGTACTAGTTTTCTTCCTATCTTGTACACAAGACTTTTCACTACTTGTACTAGTACTCGTCCTATCTTGTACACAAGACTTTTCACTACTTGTACTAGTACTCTTCCTACCTTGTACACAAGACTTTTCACTACTTGTACTAGTTTTCTTCCTATCTTGTACACAAGACTTTTCACTACTTGTACTAGTACTCTTCCTATCTTGTACACAAGACTTTTCACTACTTGTACTCAGGGCCGGATTAAGCTAGTGCGGGGCCTGTAGCATATGTTAAAATAGGGGCCCTATATTTAAAAAAAAAACAATAAAACAACACAAACATATTTGAACACATACATTTTTAATTTGCATAGTAATTATCATTATCAATTAATTCGTGCTTGTAATCCTATAAACTTGCCACTTGTGGTAAGTTGGGATTATATAAATATTTATAGGGGACTTAGTGTACTGACTGAGATCAGCTGTGAAGGTACCTGTATCTAATATGTGTGGTGTGTTACAGATGACCTTACGTTGCTACCACATTTAGACCTCAGTCAGACTTATTCTGGGCTATTGTGATGACTACGTTGAATGTCTAGGGTATTATGTCTACCAGTATTCCTCTCCCTAATGGTTACAACGCCTCTGCAATTCCAGCTGTACTTCCTTCTATACAATAAGATAGGTGTCATGTTACTATTTGGCAATCTCATATATGCCACTGCAGTTATACTCCTCTCTGACAATCTTTTACATGGTGGAGCAATATCTAGGCTTTGCCTTCTGTTTGCTACTGAACTACACACATACAGACACAATTTATCAATTCACATTCAATTTTCATATAATATATATATACATATATATGAAATATGTCTAGCTTACCACAATTCAAGGAAATATACACAAGTACGTTGACTGGCGATGAATTATGGCACAATTTTGATCTGCCTTATCCCAGGCTTTTATTTAGAAAAATATTAGCTTGCTCGCCACGCACTTGCTTCTCACAAACTATATTTTCAAAACTGGCCCTGAACTGACGCTTCTATTTGACTATATCGAATGCTATAACCAATGAGACCATGTTTACAAGAGCCTTTGAAAAAACTTTATATTGGTGAAGTGTAAGTTCACAACAACAACAACAGACAATTACTTTATTTAAGATTCACAACACTTTACAACACTATGACAAGCACATACATATAACACTCTAGAAGACTAGCTTAAGTAAGTCAAGTGTTAACTTTTAAATTATGTATTAATTTCTTTCAAGAATAGATATCCTGATCCAACTACAGAGTGAATCAGGAATCACAATCAAATGTAAACTCAATGTCTATGTACAAAAATTATACAAAGGATCTTTGTCCTGACATAGAATATTATTACAATATTTGTGTAGTGTTATGCTCTGGTATTAAGAGGTAATACTGGCTTTTGAAGCTATGTTGTTGTTTGTCATCACGACTTCATGTGTTTGTTAATGGTGGAAATAATCTTGAAGTGATCACAGTTCTTTTATTTGTAAACACTATCTTTCCCTCTTGCTTTATTATTACAGTCAATTTTAAGGAGGGTTATACAAGGATGAGCTACTCTGGCTGACGAATTCTTAACTTAGGAGTCGGCGGCAGGAAAACTGTCTCCTCTGCTCGCTTGCTTCTCAGTTATCTTGAAGTACACCAATGGTCGATATCTTGGACAAGGAGTCTGCTGCCAGCCTTCTGGATCCAGCAAAACTCAGACAAGGTGCTGCTATAATATTTCAGTACCACGGTCCCTGAAATAAGAAGGTTGTACCTCCTTCTTCAGAACTAATATATAATATATATTTCCACACTGAAGTACAGGACATTACAAACACAGAGTTCAGCGCTGTATGCCAACTACTAGCTTCTCATGTGACAATATACAAGTATTCCTCTCCCTAATGGTTACAACGCCTCTGCAATTCCAGCTGTACTTCCTTCTATACAATAAGATAGGTGTCATGTTACTATTTGGCAATCTCATATATGCCACTGCAGTTATACTCCTCTCTGACAATCTTTTACATGGTGGAGCAATATCTAGGCTTTGCCTTCTGTTTGCTACTGAACTACACACATACAGACACAATTTATCAATTCACATTCAATTTTCATATAATATATATATACATATATATGAAATATGTCTAGCTTACCACAATTCAAGGAAATATACACAAGTACGTTGACTGGCGATGAATTCTGGCACAATTTTGATCTGCCTTATCCCAGGCTTTTATTTAGAAAAATATTAGCTTGCTCGCCACGCACTTGCTTCTCACAAACTATATTTTCAAAACTGGCCCTGAACTGACGCTTCTATTTGACTATATCGAATGCTCTAACCAATGAGACCATGTTTACAAGAGCCTTTGAAAAAACTTTACCCATCCTACCGTAACCATTAACAACCAACTAGTATTTGCAGTCCGACTAATCAGGTTTCGCCTTACATATTTCTACAGCCAATCAAATCGTATCTAACTTGTTGGCCTAATTCCCCTAAAGCAGTGTTGTTCAAACAGCCATTATGAGCAAATATGATCTTGTGCTGTCAGACAACCTCACTATAGTATTTTGGCTATAATTTATTAAGTACTAGACCATTTGCGTAACACATAACATATTCTTTGTCAGCAAGTCTTAAGGTACAAGAATATATAAGTTTAATGGGGTTAAGTGGCTTCGTTCAAAATATGTATTATTCTAGGATAGTCGTGTCTTTGTTTCTTTTTATTTTCCTCGAACCGCCACCTGTTCTGCCTTTTCGACTGTTCTGTCAGTATAAAGTCAGGATTTCAGACATAAAACAGTATTGTGTCATGTTTCCTAATAAGCATTCAACATGTTTTTTAAAACCTTACCTCGTATCGTTAGTGTTTTTTATCACTGTCTATTTGAAAAAAACCAAGCCTGCATGCCTTTCGCGTGGGGTGGCATTACTTTTTAAATCGCGAGACGACGTGGTAGCATTGCATGCGTTCCTCCGTGCATCTCTCTCTCTCTCTCTCTCTCTCTCTCTCTCTCTCTCTCTCTCTCTCTCTCTCTCTCTCTCTCTCTTCTAAGCCCGTCTGTCTTTTAGGTTAACGTAGTGTATATAATGACATTAATGCTAGTATTATATCTAGGTCATTAAGCAGTTTGCGTATCTCAAGGTTTTCTAAGAAACACAGTACCAGTTTTATTTTTAGAAACGCGTGTAGTTTATGCAGTAGGCTTTTACTATCAAACGTGGAAGCGTTACAATTATGCAGACGAAGTCGAAAAAGGGGATCTCGGATTCAGTCATTATGGCGTTCTACAACGCAGGTGTATGCTATTGGGAAAAGCACTGGTCTTTTACCATTCTTCTTTCCTTCTATTAAATTACTTCGTTAGGCTTTACATTTATTATCTCATTTATATATGTGGATTAGAATGTTTCATGACAAATTCTCCCCACTTAAAACAGACATCATATGTCAGTCCATAATTCTATATACACCTAGATAAATGTATTGCTATTCCTGGTGATCATTGTGATTCTCATCACACGGATGGCGGCTTAGAAAATCCGCATCAACGTTTCGCTAATTTTATTTTTATCATGGATTAATGCAGGTGGGTCAATTCAAAGTAGGCACGACTCAAGAAATCTGCCCCAGACCTCTGCAATCCAAGAATCCATTTCAGATATGTTACTGAACAGCTGCAAGTGTTACTGCTTGTCTTACTACTGCTTAGCATCAATATTCACCATTTCTCTTCTCTGAGTCTGCTCAACGACATGTCCAGAGAAGATTAGCTGTTCCTCAAATTGTACGTTATGAGGAGTTGATCTATATGGTGATATCGGTGTTGTGTAGTGGATCCAATAATTTTCTCATCAGCCTTAATAAACACTCGGACTATCCTCAATTCAAAAAGGCAACAAGGGAGACACTCTGCTCCTCCGAAATGTTCCCAGCCAACAATTGGTCTGATCTCAGGCTTTACTGGAATCTGATAGTAGCCTTTGCTCAGATCCACTTTTGAGAAATATTTAGCTTTATTCAGCCTGGCAAACAACTGATTTGTATCCGGCAATGGATCCTCCTGACCTTCTGTGATAGCATTCAGTCTCCTGTAATCTATACAGAGTCTATGTTCTCCAGAGGGTTTTCTTAAGAGCACCACACTGGAACTATACGAAGATTCACTGTGTGAAATGATTCCTTCCTTCAAGAAATAGTCTATCTCTTCCTTCAAGGCTTTCTCCTTAGCGAAAGGAATCGAATATGCTTTCATACATACAAGTGTTGGTTCTATAAGTTTCATATCATATTCCAATAAGTTTGTATGCCCCGGACGGTCCGTTAACACCTCTGTATGATCATCTAAAACCTGTTGCACTCTCTTCTTCTGATCTTTCGTTAAGTGTGTACTGATTTTCACCCGTGCAGCTGTCTCACAGGGGTGTAATGGATATTCATATGATGAAAGTGGTTCCTTTTTCATCTCCATTGCAATAGACAAGGTCAACAAATGTGTCTCTTCCTGATTTTCTCTTTCCAAATATTTCTTCAGGAGATTCACATGATAGATTTTTTCTTTCCCCTTCTTATCTATCTTATAATTTGTTCTAGACACCTTCTCTAGAACTGTATATGGACCTTGCCATCCAATTTGCAACGTATTCTGACTACCGGGTAGAAGAAGCAGTACCTTCTCTCCCACAGCCAATTCTCTGTCTTTAGCTTTCTTGTTGTAATAGGCAGCATGTTTTTTCCTGGCTTGTCTCAAATTTTCATTGGCAAGTTTCCAGCCAGTTTTTAAACGAGTGGTCAGCTCATTCACATATTGGTATGATGATGTAATATTTTCCTCTGCCTTTTCATCATTCCACGTTCTTAACAGAGCTACATATGGACTTTTAAATTCACAAACTTATTTTTCCTGGCACATGTCAGGTCCTTTGCACTTAAAGCACTGTTGTGATGACTTTTCTTCCCCGAATCATCATGCACAAATCGACCGCTACCAATTTTTTTCTTGGGTTTTTCTCCCAACTTAGAATTCTTGATGAGAGATTTTTTCTCTACATCTTCTTCCTCCAGTTTACATAAGTCCGATTGAGGGATTTTCGGCTTATCCTGGGGTAAGACATCTTTTTGCACTATCTGCATAGTGGCCATTGTAAAACAGTCAATTGAAGATTGTCTGTGAAAAGGGGCTTCCCATTCCACTTGGTCCACTTTATTATTCTTTCCATAGTCAGGCCTAAGTTTGCCCCGTGGCGTGTCCAGGTCCTGATCAATGTTCCCACTTGTGGGTGTTCCCTCATGTGCTATGCTACACCTTTCTACAAAATTCACAATGTCCCACCTTCTCTTGGGCCAATAATAATTTTGAGCTACCTTTTGAATGATGGTACCTATTTTTTCATGGTCCCCATCTTTTCTCACATGTAAGCTCCTTATTAAGTCTGTCCTATACCTTTCAGGAAGTACCAGCTGTCCCTGACCTTTGGATCTAGTTCCAGTCTTCCGGTATATCAGTTTGTTCTTCATATAGAAGTCTCCTTTTCCTGGAGGTGTGTGACAATTGGACAATTTTCTAAAACAAGGCTTGAGGGTCTTATCCCCAGCCTGTGCCTTCCTCATCTCTTCTGGAGTGGTATTTAACATAATATCCTCCTCATTTCTTGAGGTCGACCTGACCTGAAGGGTGGCCATAACTATAGGGTTCCTTCTACAACGGTCAGTGTCATGATTTTTCATCCGACAATATTTACACCACCTCCTTTTTTGGTTGAAAGATTTTCTTTCATCAAATTTCCTTTCATCGAATAGTGGGGTTTTATTTTTATTTTCATACCGTGGCCTATCAAACTGGTGCTTACCTTTGTTCTGATCTCTATGATCAAACGTATCAAAGTTTTGTGGTGCCTTAAAATAGTCTACCTGTTTCTTTTTATTACCTGTTACCTCTGCTTGAGCTGCTTGATATCTTTCAGCAACATTTAGTAACTCACCCAGTCTCTCTGCACCTTGTTCCATGAGAAACTTTCTCAGGTCTGGAGCCATGGACTCTCTTAGTTGTTCTATAAGGATCATTTCCTTAAGATCTTGGGTTTTCCCCAGAGAAGTCCATTTCTCCAAGTATGTCTCTAACCTTGCAGAGAACTGGTGATATGTTTCACCTGACAGTAGTTTAGCATTCCTAAATTTTTTTCTATAAAATTCTCCATTCTTTTCATATCTTAACAAAAGAGCCTGCTTTAACATGTCATAATTTTCTTGATCATCTCTGCTCATTTTGGCAAAAACTTCATAAGCTGTACCACGAAGCCCTTGAGATAATTTTAAGCTCCACCTTTCTCTCTCTAACCCATACGTGGTAGCTAACAGTTCATATCTATTTAGATAGCTCTCGATATCATCGTCTTTTTCAACAAAATGATCTAGATAAAAATTCATAGCTGAGGTTGAGGCTCCCTGACTAGCAGTGGCATCGGAGGCAAAGGGACTGACACCATTTTCAGGAGCATGGCCTTGAAATTCTAACTCCCTTAGTCGTAATTCGTGCTCCCTCTGTAATCTTTTCTCCTCTTTTGCTGCTTCCCTTTCGGCAGTCAATCTCCTTTCTTCTCTTTCTGCCTCAAATTGTAACTTCTTAGCCTAAGCCTCTAATGCCCTAGCCTCTTTGTCAGCCTCAATCTGCAACCTCTTAATTTATTGTTCTGCCTCTAACTTTTTTTCAGCCTCTTTTTCTAATCTTTTTTCTTCGCGTTCAATAAATTTGTCACATTCAGTAGTGACATAAGCAATCATAACTTGCCCGTCCATTCCTAACTCTTTAGCAGCCTGCATAGCAGCAGATCGAAATTTTGCCAGGTCCGCCATTTTCTAACAGGCAAATGTATACAATATTTAACTAAACAATTTTATCTATGAGTAATTAACTAAGGACAACCACAAGCACTGAGAGCTCAACCTTATTTTTCCACCCAAGAATACCTTTTTAATTTTTATTATTTCCAGAAGTGAATTACTCCCAATATATATGCTAGGGGAAGGTTCAAAATCCCGGGAGCGAGACCCCAATATATGTGGTAAGTTGGGATTATATAAATATTTATAGGGGACTTAGTGTACTGACTGAGATCAGCTGTGAAGGTATCTGTATCTAATATGTGTGGTGTGTTACAGATGACCTTACGTTGCTACCACATTTAGACCTCAGTCAGACTTATTCTGGAATATTGTGATGACTACGTTGAATGTCTAGGGTTATGATATTGGTGAAGTGTAAGTTCACAACAACAACAACAGACAATTACTTTATTTAAGATTCACAACACTTTACAACACTATGACAAGCACATACATATAACACTCTAGAAGACTAGCTTAAGTAAGTCAAGTGTTAACTTTTAAATTATGTATTAATTTCTTTCAAGAATAGATATCCTGATCCAACTACAGAGTGAATCAGGAATCACAATCAAATGTAAACTCAATGTCTATGTACAAAAATTATACAAAGGATCTTTGTCCTGACATAGAATATTATTACAATATGTGTGTAGTGTTATGCTCTGGTATTAAGAGATAATACTGGCTTTTGAAGCTATGTTGTTGTTTGTCATCACGACTTCATGTGTTTGTTAATGGTGGAAATAATCTTGAAGGGATCACAGTTCTTTTATTTGTAAACACTATCTTCCCCTCTTGCTTTATTATTACAGTCAATTTTAAGGAGGGTTATACAAGGATGAGCTACTCTGGCTGACGAATTCTTAACTTAGGAGTCGGCGGCAGGAAAACTGTCTCCCCTGCTCGCTTGCTTCTCAGTTATCTTGAAGTACACCAATGGTCGATATCTTGGACAAGGAGTCTGCTGCCAGCCCTCTGGATCCAGCAAAACTCAGACCAGGTGCTGCTCTAATATTTCAGTACCACGGTCCCTGAAATAAGAAGGTTGTACCTCCTTCTTCAGAACTAATATATAATATCTATTTCCACACTGAAGTACAGGACATTACAAACACAGAGTTCAGCGCTGTATGCCAACTACTAGCTTCTCATGTGACAATATACCAGTATTCCTTTCCCTAATGGTTACAACGCCTCTGCAATTCCAGCTGTACTTCCTTCTATATAATAAGATAGGTGTCATGTTACTATTTGGCAGTCTCATATATTCCACTGTAGTTATACTCCTCTCTGACAATCTTTTACATGGTGGAGCAATATCTAGGCTTTGCCTTCTGTTTGCTACTGAACTACACACATACAGACACAATTTATCAATTCACATTCAATTTTCATATAATATATATATACATATATATGAAATATGTCTAGCTTACCACAATTCAAGGAAATATACACAAGTACGTTGACTGGCGATGAATTCTGGCACAATTTTGATCTGCCTTATCCCAGGCTTTTATTTAGAAAAATATTAGCTTGCTCGCCACGCACTTGCTTCTCACAAACTATATTTTCAAAACTGGCCCTGAACTGACGCTTCTATTTGACTATATCGAATGCTCTAACCAATGAGACCATGTTCACAAGAGCCTTTGAAAAACTTTACCATCCTACCGTAACCATTAACAACCAACTAGTATTTGCAGTCCGACTAATCAGGTTTCGCCTTACATATTTCTACAGCCAATCAAATCGTATCTAACTTGTTGGCCTAATTCCCCTAAAGCAGTGTTGTTCAAACAGCCATTATGAGCAAATATGATCTTGTGCTGTCAGACAACCTCACTATAGTATTTTGGCTATAATTTATTAAGTACTAGACCATTTGCGTAACACATAACATATTCTTTGTCAGGAATTCTTAAGGTACAAGAATATATAAGTTTAATGGGGTTAAGTGGCTTCGTTCAAAATATGTATTATTCTAGGATAGTCGTGTCTTTGTTTCTTTTTATTTTCCTCGAACCGCCACCTGTTCTGCCTTTTCGACTGTTCTGTCAGTATAAAGTCAGGATTTCAGACATAAAACAGTATTGTGTCATGTTTCCTAATAAGCATTCAACATGTTTTTTGAAACCTTACCTCGTATCGTTAGTGTTTTTTATCACTGTCTATTTGAAAAAAACCAAGCCTGCATGCCTTTCGCGTGGGGTGGCATTACTTTTTAAATCGCGAGACGACGTGGTAGCATTGCATGCGTTCCTCCGTGCATCTCTCTCTCTCTCTCTCTCTCTCTCTCTCTCTCTCTTCTAAGCCCGTCTGTTTTTTAGGTTAACGTAGTGTATATAATGACATTAATGCTAGTATTATATCTAGGTCATTAAGCAGTTTGCGTATCTCAAGGTTTTCTAAGAAACACAGTACCAGTTTTATTTTTAGAAACGCGTGTAGTTTATGCAGTAGGCTTTTACTATCAAACGTGGAAGCGTTACAATTATGCAGACGAAGTCGAAAAAGGGGATCTCGGATTCAGTCATTATGGCGTTCTACAACGCAGGTATACGCTATTGGGAAAAGCACTGGTCTTTTACCATTCTTCTTTCCTTCTATTAAATTACTTCGTTAGGCTTTACATTTATTATCTCATTTATATATGTGGATTAGAATTTTTCACGACATCACTCATGTTGCTGGCGTTGTCATAACTTTGACCACGGCAGTCTTTAATATCAATGTCATTTGCTTTTAAAAAATTAAGTAGACTTTTAGTAAGCTGTTCAGCACTATGACCTTCCATATCCAAAAACGTCACAAATCTTTCAACTGGTCCAGATGGCAAAACATAGCGCAGAGTCAAAGTCAGCTGGTCCATATTAGATATATCTGGAGTAGAATCCAATAAAAAGCGGAATAATACATGTATTTCTTCACTTCACAGAGAATGTGATCCAGTATGCTGGATCCAATCAGATTGATGAATTCCTCACACGTTGTTTTAGATAGATATGATGTATGTCCAAATCCTTTGTTTGCATGAGTACTTATATGCTCTGCCAGAAAAGGGTCAAACTTGGCCAGTAATTCTAACAACCCTAAGTAATTCCCGTTATAAGAGTACCCAACAATTTCATCACTGCCACGAAATGAAAGGCCTCGTTCTGCTAAAAACTTCACAACTTCAATTATTCGCTCTAGAAGTTTGTGCCAATACTTTTCTTGAATGTCCATTTGTTTCACAAGATGGGAATCGACACGTTCACCTTTGTTTTTACGCATCAACAGTGAAATTAAAGCTTGTCTATGTGAGGAGCTTTCTTCATGTCGACGCAATAGATTGCTTGCATTTTTCCAGTCATTAAACCCTTCCACAGTAAACTTTGATGAACATTCTGAACTCATAAGCTTGCATGGGAAACAGAATAGGCGCCCTTTACTTTCTGAATAGCATAACCATTTTCTTGCATGTTGCTTGTTTGTAAGTTTATGAATATGTGTAAAATAAGACTTCTGACAGTATCGAGTTTTCTTTTCAGTGTCATACAATCGCACGGATGAAGAGAAGGCACTATCAACATGTTGACATTTTTCACTTCCCTTGGATATGCAATATTCACGCTCACAGTCATCTATATTGTTCGGCCAGTCACCAATATCATTAGAGTACTTCTTCGTTTCACTTATTCTTTCACATTCAGACTCAGCGTATACTGGGTTTTGTTGTATGTTTTCTGCTGCACAGCCTGCACTAGTATTAGTTGTTCCTGTACTTCCAGCTTCAGCGGTTAGAGTACCACCACCATGAACATCAAAATATTCTGTCAGCTTACGTGTTTTTGATATCACAAGTTGATCTCTTCTTTCTTTTTCTTCCTTCGCTTTACGTTTTTCACTTCCAGAAGCATAATTACGTCAAATATCTCTGTGTCTACTGCTCATTTTTTGAGTTTTTTAACCTTACAAATCAAGAAATTTTAATTAAGATCAAAAGAGAGTGCGAGCACGCCGTATACCTCAATTAAAACAGGAAGTTTCCGTTTCCTAAATTCTAGTTTTTATTGTTAATGCAAATTCATTTCACAAAGAACGAAACAAAATTAGAGGGGCAGTCGCCTAGAGCCAAAAAAGTGGCTTCCGTCCAAACGTGACCAAATTTTCTACGCCACTTAAATGGCTTCCGTCCGCAAACAGTTAAGATTAAAATAATGAAGAGTCACACTAAGTCACCCTCTTATGCTCTTTCTCTCACAATTTCGTGACACCAAATGAAAAGGCGCTAAAGATGGCATAAATCACAAGATCATTGGTTTAACGCTCGTATTTTTTTTCTTCTCACTACCCAGCGGCACTCGAGCTTTCCAGCTCTTTTGGCCCAATGACATGTCATTGCGAGGCTGGGGGGGGGGCGAGGGGAGGGGGGGGGGGGGGAGTCTGTGAACTTTCCTTCCAACCCGGTCAGGAGCTTCGCTCCTTCCCATCAACGCTCGTATTAGAAGATGACCAAAAAATTATGTACATATTTATTGGCGCGGGGCCCCTAAGAGCGCGGGGCCCGTAGCATATGCTACTTGTGCTACTACGTTAATTCAGCTCTGCTTGTACTAGTACTCTTCCTATCTTGTATACAAGACTGTTCATTGCTTGTACTAGTACTCTTCATACCTTGTACACAAGACTTTTCACTACTTGTACTACTACTCTTCCTATCTTGTACACAAGACTTTTCACTACCTGTACTAGTACTCTTCCTACCTTGTACACAAGACTTTTCACTACTTGTACTAGTACTCTTCCTATCTTGTACACAAGACTTTTCACTATTTGTACTAGTACTCTTCCTATCTTGTACACAAGTCTTTTCACTGCTTGTACTACTACTCTTCCTATCTTGTATACTAGACTTTTCACTGCTTGTCCTAGTACTCTTCCTTTCTTGTACACAAGACTTATCACTACTTGTACTAGTACTATTCATATCTTGTACACAAGACTTTTCACTACTTGTACTAGTACTCTTCCTATCTTGTACACAAGACTTTTCACTACTTGTACTAGTACTCTTCCTACCTTTTACACAAGACTTTTCACTGCTTGTACTAGTACTCTTCCTATCTTGTACACAAGACTGTTCACTACTTGTACTAGTACTCTTCCTGTCTTGTATACTCTTCCTACTTTTCACTACTTGTCCTAGTACTCTTCCTTTCTTGTACACAAGACTTATCACTACTTGTACTAGTACTATTCATATCTTGTACACAAGACTTTTCACTACTTGTACTAGTACTCTTCCTATCTTGTACACAAGACTTTTCACTACTTGTACTAGTACTCTTCCTACCTTGTACACAAGACTTTTCACTACTTGTACTAGTACTCTTCCTATCTTGTACACAAGACTTTTCACTACTTGTACTAGTACTCTTCCTATCTTGTACACAACAATTCTCACTACTTATTTTAGTACTCTTTCAATCTTGTACACAAGACTTTTCACTACTTGTACTAGTACTCTTCCTATCTCGTACACAAGATTTTTCACTGCTTGTCCTAGTACTCTTCCTATCTTGTACACAAGACTTTTCACTACTTGTACTAGTACTCTTCCTATCTTGTACACAAGACTGTTCACTACTTGTACTAGTACTCTTCCTACCGTGTACACAAGACTTTTCACTACTTGTACTAGTACACAAGACTGTTCACTACTTGTACTAGTACTCTTCCTACCGTGTACACAAGACTTTTCACTACTTGTACTAGTACTCTTCCGATCTTGTACACAAGACTTTTCACTACTTGTACAAGTACTCTTCCTATCTTGCACACAAGACTTTTCACTGCTTGTACTACTACTCTTCCTATCTTGTACACAAGACTTTTCATTGCTTGTACCTACGAAACGTTGGTGGTTTTACTTCTGACTTATCACTGCTTACACCAGTGGCTCTTCACTGTTGAACTTACGAATGGTTAGTGCTTATTGCATTTAACTCTTGCATTAATTTACCGGTCGCCAGGTGTTGTTCCCGTGGGGTCTCTGAAGAGACAAAGAAAGAAAAGGACTACTGTACCCTCAGGCATGTCGTACAAGGCCACTAATATGAGGTTGGGCATGGGAATAGAACCTCATCATGTAAAACAAGTTACCACTGAAACCACCACTGCAAGAGCACGTGACTGCTTTGTGCAAGCTTTCCGTAAAAGGAATACAAAGAAAACTCATGATGAGGATGATGATGATGATTATTTACCAGTCCATCTTCATAGCGTATATGTCATTTAATCATTACCATTTAGCCGCCAATGGAGCATACTCCTTCAGTCGGATCATGCCAAGCTTTCCTGTCAAGTTTCTACTGTGTCCTCTTTATTCTCTTCAAGTCTTGTGTCTAATCCATGCTCCACGCGGTTTTAGTTCTCATTCATCTCGAGGATTCCACAACAAGCCCTGGCTTGTAATGCTATGAACAGATTTCCTCAATGTGAGTCGTATCCAATAGCAACGTTAACATCATTTCTTGTTCCACTGGTGCTTATTTGATCTTTACCATCAGTTCCACTTTGATCATCATGCCATATTATTATATTTCTTTTATTTTGCGTAAGCATCTTTTATTAAATTCTGTAACTGTATCTTTCCTTTTATTCATTCATTCATTCGTTCGTTCATTCATTTATTCATTCATTCATTCCTTTCCCTTTTCACTCCTTACGAAGCATAGAACCATCATGACAGCTACCCCTCTTGCACAAAGCTGGTGTCAAAGCACTCGTGCTCTTGTAACGATAGTTTATGTAGCAATTCGTTTTACTTTGTGAAGTTGCCAGCCGCATGGCTCAACCTCGTTTCTTCTTCTTCTTCTTCTTCCTCTTCTTCTTCTTCCTCGTTCGTTCTGAAAAGGACGGTGGTTGCGTTGTGTCTGTTTACGCCTAAGCTGTGATATCTGCACCTTTCGGTCGACACATCCGACTTCTCCCCGGCATTTTGATCCGTGCTCGCTCAGCCAGACTGCACTGCTGCAGACTGTTTCCAGGACCACCACGTGGAGGTGGAGCACGGTCTTGACCAGCTTTGGTTCGCTGGTCCTGACGCAAGCAGTCAAGCTATGAGTCGCTGACTGCGTTCTCTATTGCTGCGTCTTAGGGTCCCCAACCTCGTTTTAGTCGCGTCTTTCGAATTGCTTCAGGGCGCATCTTCACACTTTTGATCCCACTAACACTGGTCGAGTTCTTTCCTTGCCACATCAGAGACCCCTTCCTCCTCCGCACGTGACGACACTGGGCGTGAAAGTGTATTCCGCATGTCTAATAACTAGTAATTCATCTAACCATAGCAGACCTTTCAATGACGTGTGTTTTCATCGTTCATACTTTGGGTTTTATTTTAATATCAGAGGCTGCATTATGGCATACATAACGATCAACGTCGTACCAGATTAACAAGGGATCCTGTTTACACGCCCATTGAGGCATATGGTTTTAGGCCCATATTTTCTGGAGCATCGGTACACTAGGGGTGATGTGGTCAGCATCACGCCGGCCGCCTCAACCTTCCCAGAGTTGCCCTGGTACCCAATTGGGGCTGGGTCGACCCAGGAGCCGTTTGCGGTAAAAAACTTCCCTCCTCACTTGGGATCGAACCATGGACCAGTCAGCTAGGAAGCCAGTACACTAACCACTGTGCAACCGCGGCTCCCCAGATGAACAAGGCTACATTAATTATCAGCATAATTATTCTTTATTTTCACTCCTTGCTCAGCATGGAGACCACCTCTACAGCTGGTCCCCTTGCCGGAAGCTTGCACCAAACAGTAATAAGCTTTTACAGTAGTGGCTTCTGTGGCTGTTTGCTTTGCATGATGAGGTTGGTTTTCCCAGATTCGTTCGTTTCCTCTTTAGGTGTTAATGTGAGTGTAAGCTAGTGGCATGTATGGATTCTATTAGCAGATCAACAACATTTAAAATATCCAAAAGAGATTGAATGTATGAACAGTATGGTGGGTTTTGATGTTAAGAAGAATAGTGTGCGTATAGTTGTACTTGAGTGAGATCAACTGTGAAGGTCTCTGAGGTAAACAATGGACAACTGTGTTACAGAGTACCTTTCTTGTTACCACCCTACGATCTCACTCTAAGTTATATTCTTTATTGACTAGCGTGACTAAAAGCTACATAAAGTGTCTAGGGTAATGTAAGAGTGTTGTTAAAGAATCTCAATACAAAAACATATATAAACATATACTAATTACTATGATAAACTCAACTAACTCCAGCTGTTAAATTTTATATTTAAAATTTCTTTTGATAAACTTTATTGGTCCTGAGCCTAAAGTTGTTTTGGTCAGGACTTCAGTTCAATGAGAATAAATTTACAAATATATATAAAGATATTTACATACAACAGACAATATGTCCATAGTACATTGTTACAAATTTTCAAGTTGATGTTAATTACTCTATTTAACTACTGGTACCGGGGCAGGTTGGGGATTATCATCATCCCAATGTTCTTTTGTTTCACTAGGATTGTTTATGTTAGTCTTTTGGAGGAACGTTTTTATCTATACAGGAGATTTTTCTTTAGTCGTGATAAGTTGTCCCAGGCCAGATATTACACTTATCTGGGTCCTGGAATGTGACGTACGTCTAGTTCGACAAGTGAATTTTCCCTGATTTGATGGATGATTAAAGGGACTTTAGCTTTTCATAACATTAGAACCCCTGAACATTTGTTGTAACTTTTTGGTTTCGCCAGAGCGAACCGATTCCACCGGGACTCATTTAGTAGGCGGCATGAGATCTAAAGACACTGAGACGATCCTCGAGCAGAGAAGCTAGTTTCTCGCAGGTATTTATCATCTCCGCGCGAACACTAAACCGCTCGCAAGATGGACCAGAGCGGTCAGAAGAAAGACACTTTGATCTCAGGAAGGACGGGCGGCATGCTATCAAAGACAGTAGTGGTCCCTGAAACGATTTCGCATCTTGGTGTTAAACACGGAACCGATTGCAGTGGGAGCGAACGGGGAAAGCTGACGCAAGCAGCGAGCGAAGATACGAGAGGCCAGGGGCGGCTTCTCTCTTTGGTCTGGCGGTCAGATCCCCAAAAGTCTTCTGAGATCAAAAAAGCTGTCAAGTTTCTCATGTCCCACTCATCTTTCATTTCATTCTAGATATATACAGACCTCGTAGAAATACACTTTATCACTCGCTGGCCAGAACTTAACAGAAGCACTAGCTATATTTGAAATCTTGCTAGATTATCCCATGGATTTTATACATATTTGCTGTGAATTTTATTCTGTGCAAAGCGGTAATATATATATATATATATATATATATATATATATATATATATATATATATATATATATATATATATATATATATATATATATATATATATATATATATATATATATATATATATATATATATATATATATATATATATATATTGTGTAAAGTGATCAGTTGTGGTAAGTTCGGATTATGTAAATATAGTTATAGGGGACTTAGTGTACTGACTGAGATCAGCTGTGAAGGTATCTGTATCTAATAAGTTTGGTGTGTTACAGATGACCTTACTTGCTACCACATTTAGACCTCAATCAGACTTATTCTTGAATTTAGTGATGACTACGTTTAATGTCTAGGGTTATGATAGTGATGTAGTGTAATTCACAACAACCAACAGACAGATAAACACCTAAGTTAAGATCCTCAACAAATTGACAACAATATGACAGTCACAAACAACTAACACTCTAAAGATTATCTTATTAAGTCAAGGGTTAAATTTTAACAAATGTATTGAATTTTTTTTCAATAAATAGATATCCTGATCCTACTACACAGTGAATCAGGAATCACAATCAAATGTAAACACAATGTTTATGTACAAAATTTTATACAAAGGATCTTTGTCCCGACATATAATATTATTATAATATGAGTGTAATGTTGTGAGGTAATATTATGAGGCAATACTGGCTGTTTGAGCTAGGTTGTTGGTTGTCATCACGACTTCATGTGTTTGTTACTGGTGGAAATAATATTAAAGGATTCACAGATTCTTTTACTTTTTAAAACAATTACTGTCCCTCTTGGACTATTTATGTAAGTCAATTGAGGTGGGTTATACAAGGGTGAGCTGCTCGTGCTGAAACATTCTTAGCTCATATAGCGGCTGCAGGAAAACTGTATCCTCTGCTCGCTTGCTTCTTAGTTTGCTAGAAAAACTCACAATGGCTGATATCTTGGGCAAGGAGTCTACTGCCAGAGTTCTGGATCAAGCAAGGCTCAGACCATGTGCTGCTATATTAACATCAGTATCACGGTCCCTGAAATAAGAAGGTTGTGCCTTCTTCTTCATAACTAATATATAATATATTTCCACACTGACGTACAAGACAGTACAAACATAAAGTTCATAGCTTTAGTCCAACTGCTAGCTTTTCATGTGACAATATACACCAGTATTCCTCTCCCTAATGGTTACAACGCCTCTGCAATTCCAGCGTTAATTCCTTCTATACAATAGGATAGGTGTCATGTTACATATTGCAATCCAATATATCTATCTGTATAGGCAGTTATACTCCTCTCTGACAATCTTTACAAGGTGGAGCAATATCTAGGCTTTGCCTCGTGTTTGCTACTGAACCACACACATACAGACATAATTTATCATTTCACATTCAATTTTCATATAAAATATATTAAATAGGTCTAGCTTACCACAATTCAAGGAAATATTAAACAAGTAACGTTGACTGGCGATGAATTCTGGCACAATTTTGATCTGCCTTTGTCCAGGCTTTTCCTTTATTAGAAAATTCTTAGCCTGCTCTCAACGCACTTGATTTTCACAAGATTTATTTTCAAAAATGGCAGTGAACTGACGCTTCTATTTGACCATATCTAACGTTCTAACCAATCAGGCCATGTTTACATGAGCCTTTGAAAAAAACTATCCATCCTATACGTTGTCAATAACAACAATATTTGTATTTGCAGTTAGACCAATAAGGTTTCGCCTTACATTTTACTACAGCCAATCAAATCGTATCTAACTTGTCGGCCTCATTTCCCCCAAAGCAGTGTTTTCCAAACATGCCATTAAAAAATAAGCAGATATGATCGTGTGCTGTCAGTCAACCCCACTATAGTATTTTGGCTATAATTTGTTAATTCATAGTATTTGCGTAACACATAACATATTCTTTGTCAGCAAGTCCTAAGATACAAGAATATATAAGTTTAATGGGGCTAAGTGGCTTCGTTCAAAATATGTATTTTTCTATGATAGTCGTGCTGTTACCACCTGTTCACTTCCATACTAGGGGATGTCTTCTGTACTGTCAGACTAATGTCAGGAGCTTAGACATAAAACAGTAGAATGTCAGGTTTCCCAATAAGACTTTAAACCTGTTTTCAAAACCTAACCTCGTATCGTTAGTGTTTTTTATCACTGTTTATTTGAAAAAATCAGGCCTTCATGCGTTTCGCGTGTGATTGGCGTTCACTTTTTAATCGCGAGACGACGTAGTATTATTGCTTCGCTCCGTCTATCCTTTCTCGTCTCTGCTTAGCCCGTCTGTCTTTCTAGGTCAACTTTGTGTGTATAATTTCATTAATGGTAGTATTTGTATCTAGGTCATTATGCAGTGTGCCTATCAAGGTCGTCTAAGAAATACAGTACCAGTTTGTTTTTAGAAACGACTGTAGGCTTTTGCTATCACACGTGGAAACGTTACCTTTTTGCAGACGAAGTAGAAAAGGGGATATCTTGTTCAGCCATTATGGCGTTCTAAAACGGAAGCGATATTGGGAAAGCACTGGTCTTTCCCCATTCTTCTTTCTATTGTATTATTTCGTTCGGCTTTACATTTATGTTCTAATTTATATATGGGTATTTAGAATTTTTCACTACAATTCTCCCCACTTAAAACAGACATTATATGTCAGTCTCTAATTCTATATACACATAGATACATTTCTATCAATGCCTGGTGATTACCTTGATTCTCCAAGTTCTTGGGGTCAGGAGTCATGTTTCCCTGATGGACTGTGTGTCCCGAGAATTCTAATTCTTTACATCCAACGCAACATGTGGTTGGTCGGGCTGTCAAATTCGCTTCTTTAAGTCGATCAAACAACATGTTCAGAGAGTCAATGTGTTCCTCAAATGTTTCTGTCGCTATAAGGATATCATCCATGAAGTTTGTTATACATGGATTATTCAGAAGATCCAACAATTTTCTCATCATTCTAGAGAAGACACTGGGCGCATTTTTCAATCCAAATGGCAATCTGTTAAATTCATAGTGTCCCTCTGAGGTACTAAAAGCTAGATAAGGTCTAACCTCATGCTTTACTGGAATCTGATAGTAGCCTTTGCTCAGATCCACCTGTGAGAAATATTTAACTTTATTCAGCCTGGCAAACAGCTGATTTGTATCCGGCAATGGATCCACCTGACCTTCTGTGATAGCATTCAGTCTCCTGTAATCTATACAGAGTCTATGTTCTCCAGAGGGTTTTCTCAAGAGCACCACACTGGAACTATACGAAGATTCACTGTGTGAAATAATTCCTCCCTTTAACAAATAGTCTATCTCTTCATTCAAAGCTTTCTCCTTAGCGAAAGGAATTGAATATGCTTTCATACATACAGGTGTTGGGTCTATAAGTTTCATATCATATTCCAATAAGTTTGTATGCCACGGACGGTCCGTTAGCACCTCTGTATGATCATCTAGAACCTGTTGCACTCTCTCCTTCTGATCTTTCGTTAAGTGTGTACTGATTTTCACCAGTGCAGCTGTCTCACAGGGGTGTAATGGATATTCAAATGATGAAAGTGTTTTTTTTTTCATCTCCATTGCAATAGACAAGGTCAGCAAATGTGTCTCTTCCTGATTTTCTCTTTCCAAATATTTCTTCAGGAGATTCACATGATATATTTTTTCTTTCCCCTTCTTATCTATCTTATAATTTGTTCTAGACACCTTCTCTAAAACTGTATATGGACCTTGCCATCCAATTTGCAACTTATTCTGGCTACCGGGTAGAAGAAGCAGTACCTTCTCTCCCACAGCCAAATCTCTGTCTTTAGCTTTCTTGTTGTAATAGGCAGCATGTTTTTTCCTGGCTTGTCTCAAATTTTCATTGGCAAGTTTCCAGCCAGTTTTCAAACGAGTGGTCAGCTCATTCACATATTGGTATGATGATGTAATATTTTCCTCTGCCTTTTCATCAGTCCACGTTCTTAACAGTTACATATGGACTTTTAAATTCACAAAATTATTTTTCCTGGCACATGTCAGGTCCTTTGCACTTAAAGCACTGTTGTGATGACTTTTCTTCCCAGAATCATCATGCACAAAACGACCGCTACCAATTTTTTTTCTTGGGGCTTTCTCCCCACTTAGAATTCTTGATGAGAGATTTCCTCTCAGCATCTTCTTCCTCCAGTTTATATAAGTCCGATTGAGGGATTTTCGGCTTATCCTGGGGTAAGACATCTGTTTGCACTCTCTGCATAGTGGCCATTGTAAAACAGTCAATTGAAGATTGTCCGTGAAAAGGGGCTTCCCATTCCACTCGGTCCACTTTATTATTCTTTCTATTGTCAGGCCTACGTTTGCCCAGTGGCATGTCCAGGTCCTGATCAATGTTCCCACTTGTGGGTGTTCCCTCATGTGCTATGCTACACCTTTCTACAAAATTCTCAATGTCCCACCTTGCCTTGGGCCAATAATAATTTTGAGCTACCTTTTGGATGATGGTACCTATCTTCTCATGGTCCCCATCTTTTTTCACATGTAAGCTCCTTATTAACTCTGCCCTATACTTTTTAGGAAGTACCAGATGTCCCTGACCTTTAGATCTAGTTCCGGTCTTCCGGTATATCAGTTTGTTCTTCATATAGAAGTCTCCTTTTCCTGACGGTGTGTGACAATTGGACAATTTTCTAAAACAAGGCTTGAGGGTCTTATCCCCAGCTTGCGCCTTCCTCATCTCATCTGGAGTGGTATCTATCAGAATATACTCCTCCTTTCTAGAGGTCGATCTGACCTGAAGGGTGGCCATATGCACAGGTTTCCTTCTACAACGGTCAGTATCATGATTGTCCATCCGACAATTGGTACACCACCTCTTCTTTGGTTGAAAGATTTTCTTTCATTAAATTTCCTTTCATCGAATTGTGGGGTTTTATTTTTATTATCATACCATGGCCTATCAAACTGGTGCTTACCTTTGTTCTGATCTCTATGATCAAATTTATTAAAGTTTTGTGGTGCCTTGAAATTGTCTACCTGTTTCTTTTTATTACCTGTTATCTCTGCTTGAGCTGCCTGATATCTTTCAGCAACATTTAGTAACTCACCCAGCCTCTCTGCACCTTGTTCCATGAGAAACTTTCTCAGGTCTGGAGCCATGGACTCTCTTAGCTGCTCTATAAGGATCATTTCCTTAAGATCTTGGGTTTTCCCCAGAGCCGTCCATTCTCCAAGTATGTCTCTATCCGTGCAGAGAACTGGTGATATGTCTCACCTGACAGTAGTTTAGCATTCCTGAATTTTTTTCTATAAAATTCTCCATTCTTTTCATATCTTAGCAACAGAGCCTGCTTTAACATGTCATAATTGTCTTGGTCATCTCTGCTCATCTTGGCAAAAACGTCATAAGCTGTACCCCGAAGCCCTTGTGATAACTTTAAGCTCCACCTTTCTCTCTCTAACCCATACGTGGTAGCTAACAGTTCATATCTATTTAGGTAACTCTTGATGTCATCGTCTTTCTCAACAAAATGATCTAAATGAAAACTCATAGCTGAGGTTGAGGCTCCCTGACTATCATCAGAGGTAAAGGGACTGGCACCATTTTCAGGAGCATGGCCTTGGAATTCCAACTCCCTTAGTCGTAACTCGTGCTCCCTCTGTAATCTTTTCTCCTCTTTTGCTGCTTCCCTTTCTGCAGTCAATCTTTTTTCTTCTGCCTCCCTTTCTGCAGTCAATCTTTTTTCTTCTGCCTCCCTTTCTGCAGTCAATCTTTTTTCTTCTGCCTCCCTTTCTGCAGCCTGTCTTTTTCTTCTCTTTCTGTAGCTTGTCTCCTTTCCTCTCTTTCTGCCTCCAGCTTCTTCTCTTCGTATTGGAGCCTTTTAATCTCTTTTTCTGCCTCCAATGCCTTAGCCTCTTTGTCAGCCTCAATCTGCAACCTCTTAATTTCTTTTTCAGCCTCTAACTTTCTTTCAGCTTCTTTCTCTAATCTTTTTTCTTCGCGTTCAATAAATTTGTCACATTCCGTTGTGACATAAGCAATCATAATTTGCCCGTCCATTCCCAATTCTTTAGCAGCCTTTTTTCAGGTCTGCATTTTCTCATCAATAAATTTGTATTCTTTCCACATTCAGTTGTGACATAAGCAACCTCATCAGCCAAAGACAAGTTCAAATTTGCACCGTCGTCCGATTCCCAATTCTGTTTTTTAGACAGCCTGACTGCAGATCGAAAATTTCAGCTTCCTTATTGCGATGGTATTTAGGAGCCAATGTTCCTGTACATTTAGTGAGTGCAGTACTTCTCTGTTGGTCTTTTTTTCTGTCCAGGGTATTCTCAACATCCTTCTGTAGCATTTCATTTCGAATGATGTAATCTTTCTAACAGGCAAATTTATACAATGTTTAACTAAACAATTCAATCTATGACTAATTAAACTAAGGACAACCACAAGCACTGAGAGCTCAACCTTATCTATTTTCCACCCAAGAATACCTTTTTAATTTTTATTATTCCCTGAAGTGAACTCCCCCCAATATATGTGCTAGGAGAAGGTTCAAAATCCCGGACAGGACCCCAATATATGTGGTAAGTTGGGATTATGTAAATATAGTTATAGGGGACTTAGTGTACTGACTGAGATCAGCTGTGAAGGTATCTGTATCTAATAAGTTTGGTGTGTTACAGATGGCCTTAATTGCTACCACATTTAGACCTCATCAGACTTATTCTTGAATTTAGTGATGACTACGTTTAATGTCTAGGGTTATGATAGTGATGTAGTGTAATTCACAACAACCAACAGACAGATAAACACCTGAGTTAAGATCCTCAACAAATTGACAACAATATGACAGTCACAAACAACTAACACTCTAAAGATTATCTTATTAAGTCAAGGGTTAAATTTTAACAAATGTATTGAATTTTTTTTCAATAAATAGATATCCTGATCCTACTACACAGTGAATCAGGAATCACAATCAAATGTAAACACAATGTTTATGTACAAAATTTTATACAAAGGATCTTTGTCCCGACATATAATATTATTATAATATGAGTGTAATGTTGTGAGGTAGTATTATGAGGCAATACTGGCTGTTTGAGCTTGTTGTTGGTTGTCATCACGACTTCATGTGTTTGTTACTAGTGGAAATAATATTAAAGGATTCACAGATTCTTTTACTTTTTAAAACAATTACTGTCCCTCTTGGACTATTTATGTAAGTCAATTGAGGTGGGTTATACAAGGGTGAGCTGCTCGTGCTGAAACATTCTTAGCTCATATAGCGGCTGCAGGAAAACTGTATCCTCTGCTCGCTTGCTTCTTAGTTTGCTAGAAAAACCCACAATGGCTGATATCTTGGGCAAGGAGTCTGCTGCCAGAGTTCTGGATCAAGCAAGGCTCAGACCATGTGCTGCTATATTAACATCAGTACCACGCTCCCTGAAATAAGAAGGTTGTGCCTCCTTCTTCATAACTAATATATAATATATTTCCACACTGACGTACAAGACAGTACAAACATAAAGTTCAGAGCTGTAGTCCAACTGCTAGCTTTTCATGTGACAATATACACCAGTATTCCTATCCTTAATGGTTACAACGCCTCTGCAATTCCAGCGTTAATCCCTTCTATACAATAGGATAGGTGTCATGTTACATATGGCAATCCAATATATCTATCTGTATAGGCAGTTATACTCCTCTCTGACAATCTTTACAAGGTGGAGCAATATCTAGGCTTTGCCTCATGTTTGCTACTGAACCACACACATACAGACATAATTTATCATTTCACATTCAATTTTCATATAAAATATATTAAATAGGTCTAGCTTACCACAATTCAAGGAAATATTAAACAAGTAACGTTGACTGGCGATGAATTCTGGCACAATTTTGATCTGCCTTTGTCCAGGCTTTTCCTTTATTAGAAAATTCTTAGCCTGCTCTCAACGCACTTGATATTCACAAGATTTATTTTCAAAAATGGCAGTGAACTGACGCTTCTATTTGACCATATCTAACGTTCTAACCAATCAGGCCATGTTTACATGAGCCTTTGAAAAAAACTATCCATCCTATACGTTGCCAATAACAACAATATTTGTATTTGCAGTTAGACCAATAAGGTTTCGCCTTACATTTTACTACAGCCAATCAAATCGTATCTAACTTGTCGGCCTCATTTCCCCCAAAGCAGTGTTTTCCAAACATGCCATTAAAAAAAAATAAGCAGATATGATCTTGTGCTGTCAGTCAACCCCACTATAGTATTTTGGCTATAATTTGTTAATTCATAGACTATTTGCGTAACACATAACATATTCTTTGTCAGCAAGTCCTAAGGTACAAGAATATATAAGTTTAATGGGGCTAAGTGGCTTCGTTCAAAATATGTATTTTTCTATGATAGTCGTGCTGTTACCACCTGTTCACTTCCATACTAGGGGATGTCTTCTGTACTGTCAGACTAATGTCAGGAGCTTAGACATAAAACAGTAGAATGTCAGGTTTCCCAATAAGACTTTAAACCTGTTTTCAAAACCTAACCTCGTATCGTTAGTGTTTTTTATCACTGTTTATTTGAAAAAATCAGGCCTTCATGCGTTTCGCGTGTGATTGGCGTTCACTTTTTAATCGCGAGACGACGTAGTATTATTGCTTCGCTCCGTCTATCCTTTCTCGTCTCTGCTTAGCCCGTCTGTCTTTCTAGGTCAACTTTGTGTGTATAATTTCATTAATGGTAGTATTTGTATCTAGGTCATTATGCAGTGTGCCTATCAAGGTCGTCTAAGAAATACAGTACCAGTTTTATTTTTAGAAACGACTGTAGGCTTTTGCTATCACACGTGGAAACGTTACCTTTTTGCAGACGAAGTAGAAAAGGGGATCTCTTGTTCAGCCATTATGGCGTTCTAAAACGGAAGCGATATTGGGAAAGCACTGGTCTTTCACCATTCTTCTTTCTATTGTATTATTTCGTTCGGCTTTACATTTATGTTCTAATTTATATATGGGTATTTAGAGTTTTTCACTACATCAGTGGTCTAGTTCAGTCATTCTATTTCACTGGATTTTGTGTTAATTTAAATCTATTAAATTAAACCGTCTCAATAGTTTCAGTTGTAAATGTAATGATATACCTGCTATATTATTTCCAAAAGATAATAGATGTTAAATGCTTAAATTAACTATTAAAGTCGCGAAGGAATTTTTAATTAATAAATTTAGTTAAGTCATATATTTATAAGAGTGTGTTTTAACCACTAAAACTCGCGCAGTGTTTATTAAATACATAATTAAATACGCGAGCGTATATAAAATAGTCTTAACGGGAAATTCATCGCGCTTTAGAAGGTTATTTGTTTTTCGGTATATTTCATGTCTTTTTTTCTTTCATACAGAGTGATCGTAACCTGTGCGATCCCAGCATTAAGAAAGCAATAAAGAAATCAATCTAAGCAAAGCAAAGCATAAACAGTGTGTAGAGTTCCCCTGACGCAGAACTTGTTGAGACTGTGTAAATTTTTAATCTTTGAGGCGATTCTATGTTTGGAATTCCGCTATCTAACTTATAGCAAAGAAAGCACACCCAAAGACAAATTTAACCCACCATCAAGCCAATTAAGTCGTAACGGGAAGAAGAACACTGGCCCGAGCTTTTGTTAGTTTACTGACACAGAGAGATAATTCATATTTTCCTGAACAGTGATGTGACTAGTTTTCTCACTGGACTTAAACCATTCCTCACGGATAAAGTTTACCAGCACGCGTAAGAATTTTATTATCAGCGGCATAGTCAAATAGACCACACCATCCTCACCCCGGTATCAGAGACCGTGCCCTCCCATAGAAACTGTTATTAAGAAAAGAGACACAATTACAGATTCATTTTCCAGCGATTACGGGATCTTTTTTATGTGCTGACCGCCTGCCCGCTAATCTGGGGCTAGAACTTGAACAAACACTCATACATTTAGTTTGAGGTGTAACTGCTGTTGTGTTATTCTATGGAGTGCAAGATTTTTTCACAATCGGTAAGTGAGAGCAAGATGAGTGAAGTCCTTTACTAGCGCGTGTATGAATGACAGGAAATTAATTCTTTTGTGTAACCATTTTGTTAACTTGCTTACCTGGTAATATATATCTTTTCTGTATACCCTACATTGTTCCTTTAAGTGGGATAGTTGATAATTTGTTAACTCTGTTTAAAACCCCCTCCTTTTCATTTGCTTAGTAAAGGGAAGAACAATTGGGAAGAACAGGATTTCTTTCTACCACCTATACCTAATTTTGTAAGACCTCTTTTCAGAGTAATTAACTTTACTGTTAGGTTAACTTACCTACGTTCCTAATAACTATCTATCTTTGGACTGGGTTTATCTTTGTCTAATAAGCGGGACGGGCTTAGTCGATACCAATCTTCTTCACCCCCCTCCCTACCTTGTTATTTGCATTTTTCTGTAAATTTTGATAATTCTTGTTGTAAACAATTGATTATTTTAGTGATTGTCTTTTTTAACTTTAATAAACAACATAAACTTAATTGTTGCGGTGTTGGACTATCCAAAGCCCATAAAAATTCCCCTATTTGTTTAAGATAGTTGTATCCACGTCGTCTGTGTGTTTGAAGCACCAAATCGGTGTGAGCGCAGATGTGTGTCTGGAAAACTGGCAAATAATTGTTTGACCAGGAGAGTGGAAGAGAAGAGAGAAACGATTTGTCGTAAATAAGTCTGTCTTTACTCCAGCACTCTGTGGAGCATCATATTTAATCTCTACATTTCTATCACTGAGCTTTTTTTCACCATCATTCTACACTCTAAACCAGACTACTATTTCTAAGACTCTTTCTCTCAAAATAAATTTACGACATGGAATCACAGCAGTTATAGTTGGTTTGGCCAAACACTTCAGTCTCCTCTGGTCTTGAACTTCTTTAATACAATCAGGTGCCAGAGACTCTTAGAAATCGTGCTGAATTTCTCTATCATCGAGTACCAGCACCAGACAAGTGCCAGCAGGAACCCATGTCGATGCAAGTTATGGTTCTGTCTTAATATCAACCTAATTCCTCCTAATTTACATGTAAACATACATTTAATACCAAAGAACATGGTCAGCTCTCTCTGACAACCCTGCTTCTCCCCTTTAGTTTGATGGAACAAATGGTACCAGTTTTCTTTTCTCTTCCCTAATGGATGCTACGAATCTGTCATTCCTGCAGTAATCTTTTCCGTGCAATAAGATAGGTGTAATGTTCCTGTATAACCATCATATATATAGTCCTGTAGTTTTAAACTTCTTAGATAGTCCCTTATATGATGGATCATCATCTAGGCCATGCCTAAATCTGCCATGGAACCATTTAATTACAATCTTTTACATGGCCTTATCTTTTTTCACACAACCCTTTTTAATTAAAAAGTCAATAAAATCAATCTTACCACATATCAAGGAAATATAAACAAGTAACGATGAATTAGGCAATAGAATATGGCACACTTTCATCACTGCCTCTGTTCAGACTGCTTTCTGATGGTAGTATTATTAATTAAAAAAGCACAGGTCTGCTCATCGCTTCTTGTTCCTCAGAATATTTTGAAAAAATGGCAGCGAGCAGCGTACTATTTCGTTAAAGTAAAAGGCTTTGGCCAATGAAACCAAGCATCTCTTTTTTTTTGAATGAAACTTTCTTTTTAAAAAATATCTCAATCCTCTATGTGTTACTATTACCAACTAGATTTGTATATTAGGTCAGCCAATAATATTTCGGCTTCCTTCATATTTCATCCAATCCCCTTCATCGTACTATCTTAGCCTTTCTTTCACCTAATTTTTGCCCCCCAAAAATATGCTATCCAATCTAAGCAGACATGACTTGACCTGACAGTATCTCCGATTCTCTATGTATTAATACCAATAGTTGATTATTTAATGGACTATTTAGATAACTAACAACATATTCTGGATCAGCAAATCTTCAGGTACACGAATATATGATTTTTATGGGGCTAAGCGGTTTGGTTCAAAATTCTATCTTTTTTTCTATGTTAGTTGTTTATTTTTAAACTACCTCCTGTTCAATTCGTTGTCCATGTACTTTCAAGCTAATTACGAGAGTCTCTCGTAATACACGAGAATTACGTCATTCGCAACAAGAGCTAAGCGTGTTTTCATGACCGTAGTGTCCACATTTTCTAACGTTTACATCGTATCTTGGAAACCGCCCAAGGGCAAGGCTAGCAAGTTGGTTTTATTTTTAGAAACAATGTGAGACGTGATTTGCGTTGGTTATCTATCCGTCCCCCTCCCTTCCACAATGTATTCGAGGCAAATACTTCATTTGAACTTGGAAAAGTGGTACGTTTGTCTCAAGGACGAATTTGAAAAATAGGGTACCCTTTTTGGTTCGGCCAAAGCGTTATCAAATAATACGCTGAAGGCGTAGGCGACGACTACAATTCTCGCCGAAAATTTGTAGTCCTATCCTATCTTTGACTTTATGCACTAGACTGATATATTCTAATTTAGATATTGTATTTAGAAGTTCACCACAAACAGCGTAGTCAAATTTAACAAAAGTTTATTTGAAACCTTGAAATTCAACTTGTAGAACTTTTCATCAACAGGCATATATATACTGAAGCACATTAAAAACGCACCACCTGTAAACAGAAACACCACCTGTATCATTTTCCAGAAACAGTCCATTAAGTGTGAAATTGTAAATTATATTCTGTTTACAAGTTTACATATTTGGAATCGTTTTATTCATTTTCCTATGAATCCATGCTGGTCATTAATCTGTCACCTCCAACTCGGTTGTGCTGACGAACAACGCAATCTGCAAAGCGCTGTCCACACCGTCGCCAAATCCGCATACGTCCATCAGCAAAGGATATGTTGAATCTGCTCTCGTCTGTGAATAGGACAGCATTCCACTGCAGTCTAGTCCATCTGACATGTTGCTCTGCCCAATGCAGGCGCTGCTGACGATGTCTGTGAGTCAAGTTTGGCCCAACACAAGGTCGTCTTGCAGTAAGGCCTGTATCTCTGAGTCGTCGTATGACTGTCATTCGAGAGACTTGCCCACGTCTACCCACTATTGCTCTTGCTGTTTGACTTGACGGGAGAGAACGATTCATTAGGTGGACTCAGCACAATATGACGATCTTGCGCAGGGGTAGTAACTCGTGGTTGGCCACTCCGAAGTCTATCCCGGGCACTGCCAGTGGTTCCGTAACGTTCATTGAGACGTACAATAGTGCTGTGGTGGCAATTCATCCTTCTGGCAATGGCCCGCGAGCTCATTCTGATCTCCAACATACCAATGGCTCGTTGGCAGTCGTTTTCAGATAGTCGTGGCATTTCAAGCACATGTACTGGGTGTTTTGTCTCAACGGCCTTTTTATACCGAGTATACTGCCACAACGCGTACACATTTTCAGGGTCATAGCTGTTGGGAATCGTGTTGCACGTGTAACATTCATTGTTTTCATGTAGTCTGTACACAAACCCGTGGGTTGAATCATGCATTTTCCATTCCAGCAGCCATTCGCTCTCTACCTCATGACAAACACGGGGAAAATCCATTCCCACACTTTTTTTCCAGCTTCTCGGCATCAGTATATATAATAGTGGTGCGTTTTAATGTGCTTCAGTATATTTACAATTCCTCAATTTTGTGGTGGGTTTTGATGTTATGAATGGTTGTTATGTATTATTATTGTATTAAATGATATCAGCTATGAAGGTCCCTGAATTTACTAAATAGTATTTTAACTTTCCAGAGTACCTTTCCGCTACCACCTTTTTTATCTCATTCAAAATTAATCTATATTATTATTATTAAAATGACTTCGTGTAGTGTCTAGGGTTATGAAGGTAGGATGTAATGTGCAATAACCAACAAACATACAAACAAATAGTTTATTATTCACGACCACCAACAGTACTACAACAATAACATACTAACGACACTTTAAAAGGCTATCTTAATTAAGACAGGGGTTGAAATTTGTGTAAATATAATTTTGTACAATTTATTATCCTGACTCTAATTTATTTTGAACCAGGACTGACAATCAAAAGTGAAATCAAAAGAATTATTTACAACATTACAATAACACAGTGGATCTTCTGTCCATACATACAATATTATTCTAATATAAGTGTGTCGTTGTATTCTTCTACTTTGAGGTAATACTGGTAGTAAACCATAGATTGTTGGTTAAAATCACTCCCTTTAAGTTATGTCTGTTTTCGATTGTCACTTGTGGAAATATTAATACTAGGCACAGTTTTCTTTATTAGCACTTTCTAATTCTTTTAAGTTCTTTCAAGTTGTTTTAAGTTCTTTTTAAGTTGAGCTGCCAGGTGCCGAACAAGAACTTATCTTGGCAGGAGAATACAGGTAGAACGTTTCCTCTGCTCGCTTGACAATCTTTTCCACCTTTTTGATAGGCAATGGCCACTAGCATGGGCTCGAAGTACACAGATATAGTCCTGAATCTAGCAGTTCTCAGGCGTTTGGTACTACATTAACGTCAGTACCCAGGACCCTGAAATGTGAAGGTTATGCATCCTTCTTTATACCTAGTATACTATACTATTCCACATTTAAGTACAGGTACATTACAAACAAACGAAAAGGGTTATAATTTTATACCAACCTATGCTACCATTATCTTTTGATGTGACAATGTACACCAGTATTCCTCTCCCCTAATAGTTACAACGCCACTGCAATTCCAGCTGTCATCTTTTCCATATAATAGGATAGGTGTTATGCTCCTTGATGACAATCATACATATTTTCTTGTAGTTTTACACCTCTCTGACAGTCTATCACATGGTGGATCAATCTGTAGGCTTTGCCTACTTGTTGCTACAGACCCACTCACTTACAGACATATATTATTATTTCACATTCAATTTGTATTTAGATACATGTTAATAAAGTCAATCTTACCATATTTATTCAATGAAATACACAGTGAACGATGACTGGCACACTTTCGATCTGCCTTCTGTCCAGGCTTTAGAGAAATATGGTTTTCACTGCACAAGCCTGCTCTCATTGCTATGTGTCAAAATTTTGTTAGAAAATGGCGTCCCCAACTAATGCTTTTTCCCCAATATCAACTACGTTACTCGGGTGATATATGTTTAGTACGAGGTCGGCCAATAATATTTCGTCTCACTTCAAATTCCACCCAATCCCCTTCCTCGTACCATCTTAGCCTAGCTTTCACCTAATTTTTTCCCAAAAAATATGCGATCCAATCTAAGCAGATATGACTTGACCTGACAGTATCTCTGATTCTCTATGTATTGTTTATCCATATTTGATTATTTAATGGACTATTTAGATAACTAACAACATATTCTTGGTCAGCAAGTCTTCAGGTACACGAATATACGATTTTTATGGGGCTAAATGGCTTGGTTCAAAATTCTATCTTTTTCTCTACGTTAGTTGTTGATTTTAAACTACCTCCTGTTCAATTCTTTTCTCACGTACTTACGAGATAAATACGAGAGTCTCTCGTAACACGTCTAGAATTACGTAATTCACAATAAGAGCTAAACGTGTTTCCATAACCGTAGTGTCCACATTTCTAACTTTTCCCTCGTATTGGGGAAACCCCTAAGGCAAAGCGTGCAAGTTGGTTGTAGAGTTAGAACCAATTTGAGACGTGATTTGCGTATGTTATCCAGCCTTGCCTCTCCTGTCCCCCAAATGCACTTAGGCAAATATTTCTTAGAACTAGGAAAAGTGGTTAGTTTATGTCAAGGACGAATTTGAAAAGTTGGGTACCGTTTTGTTCGGCTTATGCTTTAGCAAAAAATAAGCTGAAGGCGTAGGGGACAACTTACGATTCTCGCCAAAAATTTGTTAGTCTATTCTATCTTGACTTTATTCACTATAATGTTATATTCTAATTTAGATATTGTATTTAGAAGCTCACCACAAATGTACGTAGTATCTTCATGGATGATAAAATTTCCATTTCTAATTTCAAACCATTGAGGTATGTAAACTTCTTTCTATGTACAGGTTTCCTTTAACTTCTTACCCAGGCCTTTGGCTGGCGCTATTTTAGGAGGAACCTCTACTTCATATTTTCCGGCTTGTAGTTTCATTTAACCTCTAGGATGTATGTAATCAACCTGTTACTATTCTGTTTTTGAAACAAGAAACATGTCATTCGAGAGGTACTTACGTTGATTACAAATTTATACAATCTGTATTTCAACAGATTTTATCATATAATGGAAGTCTGGAATTTCTTAGTCATGCAATATATATTCTGCTGAACTGCAGTCTCTCGAGTTCCTCAAGAGATTATTGGTTGTAGAAAGCAAACGTTTCTGCGTCTGAGATAGTAACTTGAACGTGGGAGCCGGACTTTTGTGGCAGTCTGGGTGAGCGCCAAGTTGCTACAACTACCAGATAGAACCACGTCCTAGTGCTAGGGCTCTCTAGATACAACTGATTTCTAGTTTATAAGATTTTGCTAACCCAAAGTGGTGCGTGATCTTGCCATCTTTTTGATTGGTTATTTAAATATTTTATAATTTATTTCATTGAGTACAGCTTCGCTGTTCTATAGACAATCTTGGCTGTTCCAATTGACGTCACTGTTGCTAAGCAACTCCCGCCTAAAGAAGCGTTGGGCGGCCCACCTAGGTCAATAATAATTAGTTTCAGTTTCGATTTTATTTTATACTAGCGTAACTTGCATAGTTATTTGAGGAAACGTCGAACCAATTTACTTATTCTAAATGATAACTATTAGCACGAATAATGCTATAGTAGTGGGCCATCCGGTCACACAGCACAATAATGAAACAATTTAGTCCATCAACAACATCTCATGTAGTTCTTCTGATTTATTTTCTTGTAAATCAGGTTTATCTTCTGAGAGTTTCATTTTTTGTTTTGTTTGTCAATAGTTATTTTCCTTATGTTTTCAATGTTCAACAAATGAGCGATGGTATGATGAAAGTCTAATTCAGTCATCGACGTGAATTCAAACGTTCAGTTTCATTCTCTTATTAACCTGTAGCAGTCTGGTAGTAAACCAATGGCCGTCGCTTGTCATTCAAGCGTGTGTATAATTTTCAATGGCTTCAATATCTAATTTCAGAGTCGACATGGGAAAATGGTTCTATGTCTTTCCTACAGGGTTCTGTCTAATTGATAATTTTAATTTTGTTCCTTCTCAAAACGAGAAATATTGCTCCGACAGGCGACAAATCAACATGGTCAGTTCCAGTCAGAACAACGACTACCGATGACTATGCTCTAACCTAATTTACGTAAGACGTGGTCCCATTTTGGGGTAAGACATATACTCACGTTCTTATTCACATAATCAGCGGAGAATGCTACAGCTAGATTCGATGATGGTAATCGTGTAGTCTATACTTTGACTATCAATTTCTTCAGCTCTGATCGAAGTAAATAAAACAGTTTCAGCCAGCTGTTCTATTCATTATGATGCTTACATTTTTCCAAGGTATTGTGACCTCAGGCTTCATCGACGGCTGATGTATGTTATTCTAGAGACCAAGATCGTTAGTTCCTTTCAACGAACGCGTCATATTCTTACGTTTCTGACCGTTGCACCTGCGTTTTATGGCAACGGCGGTTGCTATTTGTAGACTAACCCCCTTTTCCTGGAAAGTGTATCGAGACTACTACACTAATTTGCCGATGACGTCATACGGAGCGCTCAAATTATTAATATGCAACGACACATACGGACAACTCCATCAGTGCTCCGATCTCCTCCCTTAGATTACACAAGGAAATATCAGCTCAGTGCACGAATTTCGTAGCACCGGCGAAGATCCCAATGTGTGTATACAGGAATCACAAATTCTATAAATATTTTTGTCTTGGGTAGGTTTCCTAATTTTTTTTTTTAATTTGGCCAGGGCAGCGGCTGTATGGCATACTCTTTACGATTTCAACTGCCGAGTGATTTTAATGCACGCAGGGAGAGTATGACATCATTAGAAACCATAAAAACATTTCCACCAATTATATTCCCTGTGCTGTGAGCTAAACCAGTACTTTTAGAATTAGAAGCAGACGCCATAACTCTAGTCAACTACGACCCCTTTCTCACTAACACTGGTGAAGTATTTTAGATTTCTGAATGAAAACTCCACGTCTATATCACTTGAGACAAACAGTGATGATAGATTACTTTCCCCCTCACAAAATAGTTTTGTTGCTATCTAGCTGTCATATTTGTTTGACCAAAAAAAAAAAAAAGGTGTTACCATGGAAATTGTTGTTTTATAAAGCGTTATAAAATATTATAAGTAACATATTTCTCACCTGCTTTCAATTTTCACAGGGGAACAAATAATAGGTGAATATGTGACAAAACTATGTTTCAATTTTATTAAGGTTACGAAACAAAGTATTAGCTACCCCCGTAGCGATCAAACTTGGAAGTCGCTTTAATGCTATTGTGTAAACAGTAACGAATCATGGATAGTCATTACTGTGGCTTGGGGTAGGGCAAGGTGTTGACAACCCCGAGAGATGAACTCACCTTCACATTTTAAAACCAGCAGAATACGGAAGAAACCTTAGATGACATTGAGTGTACAGATTTATGTCTATTCGGTTAAAACAAACTTCTGAACTGTTTGACAATAGTTTGTGTGGTGTTTGTAACATTCAACTTTGAACTGTTGACAGTAGTTTGTGTAGTGTTTGTAACATTCAACTTTAGTGTTTGTAACATTCAACTTTGAATAGTTTGTGTGTTGACAACTTTGAAGTTTGTATGTATAGTGTTTGTAACATTCAACTTTGAACAGTTGACAGTAGTTTGTGTGATGTTTGTAACATTCAACTTTGAACTGTTGACAATAGTTTGTATAGTGTTTGTAACATTCAACTTTGAACTGTTGACAATAGTTTGTGTGGTGTTTGTAACATTCAACTTTGAACTGTTGACAGTAGTTTGTGTAGTGTTTGTAACATTCAACTTTGAACTGTTGACAATAGTTTGTATAGTGTTTGTAACATTCAACTTTGAACTGTTGACAATAGTTTGTGTAGTGTTTGTAACATTCAACTTTGAACTGTTGATAAGCAGTCAATACTTTTCACCTCCTCCAGGAGCACAGGTCTGCAGTGCTTAAACATGTACAAGCTTTCATGTCTGCCTATGATTCCTTCTTCCTTGTGTCTTCCTCTATTTCTCTTACCCTGAGAGTTCCAGAACAGGGACAGCTTTGTAATGCTATCAACTGATTTTACAATGTGTGTCCTATCCATCATCTCCTAACCTCCTGTTCTGCTGATGTTTGTTTGGTTTTTTCCATCAGTTCCACATTAGTGATCTTATCATAACATTTCAGTCCTTCTGTTCTGCACAGGCACCCATTTATGAACGTCTGCATCTTTCTGGTTGTCATTTTTATTGTTCTCCGTGTTTCAGAGTAATACAACAGGACTGACTTGATGTTTGATTCAGGTATTTGTCTTGATGTTTGATTCAGGTATTTGTCTTGATGTTTGATTCAGGTATTTGTGTTGGACTTATTTCTAAAATATTTCCTATATTTTCCCAGTGCAATGCAAGCTTCTCTTGCTGTTTGCATTCTTACTTTGATAACATTATCTGTTCCTCCAACTTTAGCTATATTGCTGAATTGTTGATAAGGGCAGATAGATTTTAACTTAGAAGGTGTCATAAGCAAATATAATGGAGGGAATTTCTTTTTGTTTTCTTCTTGCAAACTCGACAATAAGAAGAAAGTTAAATTATGAAGTCTCTTAAATGATTTTATCAGTGATTTTTTAACAAACATTATTTGGTTTCCTTACATAAAATACAGGATTTGCATTTCCAGGTCAATGAACTTTCAGCCCTATATGAAAAAAAAAAAGTATTTTTGCTTTAATTTTCAGGAGAAGGGAAGAAAGGGAGAGAATTGGAGCATTTGGAGCTCACGAGCTGTGGGAAAAGTCACCATTGCCAGAACCAGAGTAAGTATGCATTATCTTTAATATTTTCTTTATCATGTTCAAAGTAACAATCATTAGTGTCCTTTGGGTCACTGATATATACTTTAAGAGAGGTCACGCCCTCTTTTACTGTATGAACATTCCTGTACTGGAGACTAGCTGTATATTCAGTGTATGAACATTCCACTATTGGAGACAGTATATTCAGCAGAGTGAGAGTACAGTGGATTCCTGTCGTAAAGAAATAAGAAGGCAGATATACTTGCCAAAGAAGGATGAAACAAATTTCAAACTGAGTGCAGGGCAGCATATGAGGAGATGAAAGTAATTATGAAAAATGGCTTAGAGAGAACACCCAGAGTTGGATATAACAGAAGCATACTAGATATAACAGAAGCATACTAGATATAACAGAAGCATACTGCTACTTACTGAGAAGACAAATGATAATTTCTAAACTGAGAACTAACCACAGCAGACCCAGATACTAACTGTTCAACTATTTGTAAATCAGTCACACTAACATGTGTCCTTTTGGAGAAGACAAGCAAAAGGTAGCACATGGTCTCCCTGACCCTTTTGAAACTGTGTGCTGATCAAAGAAGCCTGCGACAGGCCATCTACTTTATGAGAAATAGATTTTGTTATATGAGAGAAGCTTGAGACAGACCGCCAGCTTTATGAGAGAAATAGTTCTGGTTATATTCAGTATACTTTTCATGCCACTCTGCAGTGCCCCAGCCCACACACTCAAAAGTCTGTGATGCTCCAACCTCACTCTTGCTGAGTCTCATGCTCTCCCAACTTTTTTGCAGAGACATTGTTATCAGACCTGTCTATAAAGAACTAGAGAGCACCAGCATAGCATAACGTAAGAACTTGCACATATATTGTTATTGTTGTTCAGAATTGACATCATTGCATTCCCTCAGCAAATGTTGAATGGTATGGATGCTAATTGTTCCTGTTGTGCGTTAGTTGTATATATGCCGGATGCATCCTCTCATACGTTCATCCATGCCAATCTTACACCTAATGCCAAACTCCAGCAATCTCAGCCTTGATGATTCATCAATTGCAGTGTCATTCTCTAATAGGTGATCATTAATTGTCCTCATACACAAACTCCACCTCCAAGTGGTGGTCCTGGAAACAGGCTGCATCACTGCAGTCTGGCTGAGTGAGTAGGGATCGAAGAGGGAAGGCTAACCTGGTCCCAAAAATGCTGTGCTGAAGTTGGATGTGTTGGCCGAAAGGCGCACATATCGCAACTTCGCTGTAAACGGACACAATGCAACCAACGTCCTTTTCAGGACGAACGAAGAAGCAGAAGAAGATACACAACAGCATTAACTAACTGACCAACAGCTCCTTCTATACGTCCTGTACTGATGATGCCACTTTCCTATATAAACACCAGGTTTGTGACACTGTCAACATCCTAGGCACTAACAAACCTCACCCTTCCAATGCCTCCAAACTCACATATTCACTTCACATTCAGGACAATTGCTAGTGCAAGCTTCTGTGATAGAATACAACTCACTACTTACAGGCTGCTCCAAGACAAACCTAGACTGTCTTGATGGAGTGCAAAGCAATGCCCTTCGACTAATTAGTGGAGCTATGAGATCAACTCCAACTGCTGCATGTGAAATGCACACAAATGTGGAACCCCTTGGGTTGCAAGGGATAAAGCTAGCTTTAGAAGTTTATGAAAGATGTAAGAGAATGAACCAAAACCACCCCAATAGACACCTTGTTGAAAATTGGGAACACAAGCAAAGAATAAAAAACAAGTCAGTTTTATAACATGTCCATGAAATTCAGGATGGATACCACCTCCCAGAAAGAAGACAAGATATATAGAAATGTAAATACCCCTTTGAAACTGTTGCCCAGCACTCAGTGATGTTCAGAAAATGCTCCTTCCTCTGAGGACAGATAAGTGGAACACCTTGTACGGAGAAACAATACAACTTGCGAAAACATGCAAATATCGCTATATGGCATTGGGCATTTGGCTGAAGGGCGAGAGCCCAAGCGACACTGAATCAGTAACAACAACAGCTTGGGCAAACCTATATTCAACATGTTCCATAAAGTCCACAAGCCTGATGACCCTGGCAGAGACATTTATTTACAAAACATTTCAAGTAAACAACGCAAGTGGTCAGTGATTGTACAAAAAATTGTCAGTGTTGCACATGAAGGCCCAGTAGATAAAAAAAAAAAAGCAATTATGTCCTACTAGAGCATCATGCTTATGCAGTACAACTGATGTCAACCTTGTTCATCTATGAGTTGTATCATTTTTGTTGCATTTTTTTATGTATTGTAATTAGTTCTCGTTTTCTTTCCATTGTGTTTTTGTTTGTTTGACCCTCATGGCGGCTATGTGGCCATATCATCGTCAATTTTCTTTGTCCTAGTTAGGTGTATTAATTGTTTTTATTTATCCTACCATATCTCACTGTCTTATCGAAAAACATCTCCAACATCAACACGATTTATACCATAACTTCATCGATTTCACAAAAGCCTTCGATCGAGTCTGGCATGAAGGCTTATGGCAAGTAATGAAAAAATTCAATTTTGATACCAACATCATAGATATCATTGAAGCACTATACAAGGACGCAAGCAGTGCTGTTTTTGCAAGCAACGACATTGGAGAATTTTTCAAAACAACTGTAGGAGTTCGGCAGGGATGTATCCTGTCCCCAGTGCTCTTTAATATTTATCTAGAACATATTATGCAAGAGGCTCTCTACGATTATAAGTCAACCATATCGATTGGAGGCCGACCTCTGTGCAACCTACGTTTTGCTGATGATATTGATCTGATAGCTGGATCAGAATCAGAACTTCAAGACCTTACCTCTAGACTGGAGAAAGTAACAAGAACGTATGGGATGGAAATTAATATAGAAAAAAGCAAGATATTGGTGAATAGCCATAAGAAACATGTTCTGACCAACATTACGTTAAATGGGCAAACGTTAGAAGAAGTTAACACCTTTAAATATCTCGGGTCCACTATATGCAGTGATGGAAGATCAATTAAAGAAATCAAGACAAGACTTGAGATGGCCTCAGCTGCCATGACAAGGTTGAATGTGATCTGGAAAAGTAACATCAGTTTTCCTGTGAAGATCAAATTATACAAATCACTTGTATTATCTATTCTCTTGTATGGGTGTGAGAGCTGGACACTCACTGCAGATACGGAGCGAAGGATTCAGGCTTTCGAGCATAAATGTTATAGAAGAATTTTGCGCATTTGCTATAAAGAGCACAAAACAAATGTCTATGTTAGAGAGAAGATAAACACCTATGCAGGCCACCAAGAACCACTTTTGTCAACAGTGAAACGTCGAAAGCTTGCCTGGTTTGGGCATGTAACTCGTCATGACTCCCTTTCGAAAACGATCCTTCAGGGAACAGTCGAAGGTAAACGGAGAAGAGGAAGGCAGAGAAAATCCTGGGCTGATAACATCAAAGAATGGGCAGGACACGGTTTTTTCCACACTTGTACGCATTGCTGAGGATAGAGAGCAGTGGAGGACCCTGTCTGCTGATGCTTCCACCATGGCACCCCTACGACCCATGACGGGTTACGGGCTGAGATGATGATGATGATCTCACTGTCTCACTGAATCCTATTCATTTTCTTGTACTTAAATGCCTAAAGTCTAAGAGGCACAGATCTAAGGTGAGAGACAAGCTGATGGTTACCTGTATGCTTATGTTTCTCTCTTTGTCATTTGTCAGGTCACAATCAGAGGATGACAAAGGAAATAAGAAGAAGAAGAAGAAGAAAGAGAAAAAGAAGAAGAAGAAAGCAGCATCTAGCGCTGAAGAGGACAGTGAAGAGGAAAGTGAGGATGGTGGTAAGATAGTAGACTTGTGACTTTATTTACTTTTATATTGACGTGACAGACATGCATTTGACATTATTATAAATGTTATTGATATATTTGAGACTGGTATGAGAGTGATGCTAGAACATCATGTGGCAGCCGCATCAGCCCAAGGTCACTCCATGTCTCTCTCATCATTGTCACACCTGTCTCCAGTTCTCTTCTCTATGTGTTTTTTGGTCTACCTCTCTTACCCTGGGGATTCCAGAACAAAGGCTGCCTTGTAATGCTATCAGTAGGATTCCTCAGTGTGTGTTCTATCCATTCCCTGCCTCTTCCAAAGATTCATGAAACTGGTCAGTATTGTCCCCTGCCATTCTCACCGCAAACTGGTATCCTTACAGATATAAGCTTGTTGTTTAATTAAGTGTTTTTTTTAATCAAAATATCTTAAGTAATACATGTTTGAATCCCTACAAAGTCACAAATTTCAACTGGAATATGCTTTGTTGACTAGCCTTCTTTGTTTGATCTATCAGCAATAACATTACTTCTTTCACTAGATTCACTTTCGTCAGTTCACTGTCAGAGTCTAAATTGGGCCCTTATTCAATATCCACATCTGATTCTGCTGCATAAATTGGGCCCTTATTCAATATCCACATCTGATTCTGCCGCACCATTGACATACTGATCAAATAACAAGTCGCTTCTCAGATCCCAAAGGAAATATTCAACCGCACAGAAAGCCATAGCTGAAAAAAATCACGAAAAATCATATCAATTGATTCTAACAAATAATAAATATAATTCAGATAATGAAAGCTTTCCATGTACCGGAAATCTGTTTATAACTCGGGTCTCACTAAATACTGAGATCTCGTTGCTACTTGGCAACGATCGACAACAGTATTCTGACCTTCTGGGCGATTTCAGGCATTTTATTTGGGAAAGCATAAAACTGAAAGTGATCGAATTTGCAAAAGTCACGGAAATTCCAATGCAATGATGGAATTCGGAATCAATGAAAAACTTATTACTCTTATAATCGGGTCATTCACTTTGGAAGCTTTTTAAGTTCTAAAGTCTAGGAGTTGACTTGTAGTCAGATCGACCTATACTCAAGAATGTATGATATTTCATACAATGTCATCAAAAATGTTATTGATTAATTTTGTTACTGAACAGACCGGTCTATTTGTTTTCATTGTGATTGAAATAACTGCATCAAGACTTTTACTACATTATCATTTTCCTTTTGGCTCCATATAGAGCATAGAACCACCACTGTAGCTGGATCCCATACAGGAAGTCTGCACCAGGGAGACACATGCTGTTGTAGTGGTGGTTACTGTAACAGTCTGTTTGACTTGATGAAGGTTGCCATCCTCAAATGAGTCACCTTGACTAATGCTATTCTTTCTTTGTCTTGTTTAGAACTATACGGGGGCCAATACCATTACATTTAACTTAAATCTTGCATCCAAGACCATTACATTTAACTTAAATCTTGCATCCAAGACCATTACATTTAACTTAAATCTTGCATCCAAGACCATTACATTTAACTTAAATCTTGCATCCAAGACCATTACATTTAACTTAAATCTTGCATCCAAGACCATTACATTTAACTTAAATCTTGCATCCAAGACCATTACATTTAACTTTAAATCTTGCATCCAAGACCATTACATTTAACTTAAATCTTGCATCCAAGACCATTACATTTAACTTAAATCTTGCATCCAAGACCATTACATTTAACTTAAATCTTGCATCCAAGACCATTACATTTAACTTAAATCTTGCATCCAAGACCATTACATTTAACTTAAATCTTGCATCCAAGACCATTACATTTAACAAATCTTGCATCCAAGACCATTACATTTAATTTAAATCTTGCATCCAAGACCATTACATTTAACTTAAATCTTGCATCCAAGACCATTACATTTAACTTAAATCTTGCATCCAAGACCATTACATTTAACTTAAATCTTGCATCCAAGACCATTACATTTAATTTAAATCTTGCATCCAAGACCATTACATTTAACTTAAATCTTGCATCCAAGACCATTACATTTAATTTAAATCTTGCATCCAAGACCATTACATTTAACTTAAATCTTGCATCCAAGACCATTACATTTAACTTAAATCTTGCATCCAAGACCATTACATTTAACTTAAATCTTGCATCCAAGACCATTACATTTAACTTAAATCTTGCATCCAAGACCATTACATTTAACTTAAATCTTGCATCCAAGACCATTACATTTAACTTAAATCTTGCATCCAAGACCATTACATTTAACTTAAATCTTGCATCCAAGACCATTACATTTAACTTAAATCTTGCATCCAAGACCATTACATTTAACTTAAATCTTGCATCCAAGACCATTACATTTAACTTAAATCTTGGATCATCATTCCTTTTGTACTACTTACGGAGCATGAAGATCACCTAGCTGGTACCCTTGCAGGAAGCCTACATAAAGCAGTCACATGATCTTGTAGTTGTGGCTTCTGTGACAGTTTATTTGACATGATGAGGCTGCCAGCACATCCTCATATTAGTCACCTTGTACTACATGTCTGATGGTGGTACAGTAGGCATATTCTTTCTTATCTTGCACAATGTGTCAATTTGTTTTTAAGATTTATAATAATATTTTTTGTAGTGTTTCTCCGAGTTATATTTGACTGATCTGCATATCATGGATCATGAAAATTTCAAAAGTGACAATTAACATTTCAGGTAAGAAGAAAAAATCGCACAAGAAGAAGTCGAAAAAGGAGAAGAGAAGAAAGTAAGTTCACAAGAATTGACAGTGCAACCATGTTTCTGTTGTTTGCAGTTGATGTCCATCGTTAGAATTCTTATTACATGCTCAGTAGACTTTCTTGATGATATGTTGATAGCCATCTTGTGTATTGTTATTGTGGTCTGTCGTTATGTTACTTTTTAGAACTTCTCTCACTTCCTTTCTCTCCCTTGTCACTTTCTCTGTATAATTCTTTCAGTCTATATTGAATGTGTTTATTCTTCATTCTGCCATGTTTATTATAGTCTCATTACTTATCATTGTCTTCAGTCTTGTTCTTGCTTGCACCTGTATAATCTGTTTGTATTTGTTATAATATAGCTGGGTATTCAAGACATGAAGATGAGTGCACTCTCAGGAAACAACCAGCCCACATACCTGGATATTCCCGTGACTGGAACCTGCAGGGGAAGGAGAGCTTTGAGAAAAATGGTGGAAGAGGAAGCCAAGGTAGCTGCTGTCTTGTAGCTTATGGGCAAAGGTGAAAAGAATGGCAAAAAGAAAATGGTGCATAGTAACAGTAGAGCCATATGTTCTTTATGGGATGAAAAGAAAATATACACAAATTTTGAAACATTATGTGTGTGTATTGTATGTATATATACCTCTGTTTCCACAGTCCACTATTTATGATTGATATGTTGGATGTGTGTTTATTGTGCAGTTTGTCAGACACACCAGTCTTACTGAGAAAATTTTCATTTTTTTAAAATGATATTTTGTATTTATGAAAAAATTTATGAATCTATTCGTAGTTATTATGAGCCCATGTTTTGTTGCCTTTCAGAAAATCAAAAAAGTCTCACAAGAAGAAAAAGAAGAAGTCAAAAACCAGTGAGTCAGAATCCGAGTCAGGCTCAGAATCTGAGGAATGCTCTCAGAATGGGGAAGTTTGGTTGGAGAAAACAAAACGTAAGAGTCAACTGTATAATTACCTTAGAAGTGGAAGAGTTCATAATTCTGTGTGACTCAAGTGTTTTATACGAGTAACGTACATTTGTAACCATTGACTACATATAACTGACCTAATGTACGTTCTGGGGTCTCTGATGAGACTACTGACAACCTCAGGCATATGTGTGTTTTCTTGGTGCACGAAAGGAGAGCAAAGAATAGTAACACTGTGACCTACCATGCATGTCGTAAAAAGCAACTAAGGAGGGTTGGGCATGGGGTTCGGTTAGAAATTTAAAACCACAAAAACTTTGTGATAGCACTACCAGATAATCCCTGTTCTGGAAACCCCAGGGCAAGAGAGGTAGAGGAAAACCAAAGAACACGTAGAAAAGACGTGGGAGATGATGAAGACACGAAAAGATCTTGAGCTGGTGGAAGACTTGGTATCAATTTGTTGAAGGCCTATGCTCCTTGGGGAGTTGAAAGGTGAAAGAAGAACAACCTTGTAAGAGGTGACTGATATGGGGTTGGGAGCCTCATCATGAAAAACAAATTGCTATAGAAGCCACCACTACAAGACCACATGAATGCTTTGGCAATGAAGCCAAAGATATGACTTTGTCTGGAGCCAGCAGAGGAAGAGAAAGTGGGGAGGCCAAAGAGAACCTGGAGAAAATTGATGGAAAAGGAAGCCAAAGCGACTGGAACATATTTGTTTTTCTGTCAGCTTTTCTTGCAGTCAAGTTGTATTCCAACTTTCTCCTTCTCGTGGCATTCCCCCCACCCCCCAATGTATACAGGTCTTCAACAAAATTCACACCAAGCTTTGTTTTCCAGTGACATCTGCTGAACATCTCTCCATGTTTTTGTCCCCTTCCATTTGTCTCCAGTTCTCTTCTCCATGTCTTGTTTGGTCTCCCTCTGTTTCTCTTACTCTTGGTATTCCAGAACAAGCACACAGCCTTGTCACGCTATCAGGTCATGTCCTTAACTCTTTTCAGACCTGATATTTTGTATCATTTTTTCATACTCTGACGTATCTGACTTCTAATGTTCCTTGATACATTTTAATTTTAAGTCTACCCAAGAGTGTTATACATCAAATTGTTTGTAATTGAACAGACTACCATATTTAGATGTAAAATTAATATTTTTTAAATTTATATTGATGTGAGTTTTTTTAAATTGAAGGAAAGTCAACAGGAAAAATACACAAAAATTATAAACATGATATTTCACCAAAAAAAGTATCAGAACAATTAACAACAGTCATATTATATTGTAGTCTGGCCATTTCTGCATCATATATTACATTTCCAAAACAATACAACATTAAATAATAAAATTATGCAAATTTTTGAAATGTTACATAACTAGGATTTTTTTTTTAAATATTAAAAAAAAATATCTTCCACTGAATACATTACAGTTATTATAAGTCTGCAACATCTTAGTTAAATTAATGAAATTAGACTTCATTAGACATATTTCTAGTGTAACACTGTATGATCACTAGTGTCCATTCGGAAATTCGTGCCCACACATTGAACGTTGTAACTTTGCAACCCCTTGACGGATGTTATTGAAATTTGCTACGTGCCCTACTGATATCAATGCAGTTATTAATATATTTTTTGCCCTAACAAAACTCATGTCATGTTCGAATTTTCTTCTTTAAGTTATATAAAAAACTCTTACCGTTGTCTGGGTTAATTTTTATTAGTTCTACAGGAAAGTTACAAGATCCGTTCAAAAATTGCGCACTTAATTTTATTTACAGCACAGCACAAGCAATGAAATGTGCTATTCAATATTTTTTTTGTTTGAATTAGTGTAGTGACTACATGTCCGCACATGTGCGCACCTATTGTACACAGTCGCGAGTAATTATTTCAGCGGCGTATGCTAATTGCAATGAGTTGGCTGCAACGAAACAAAACGACACCAGCGTATAATATATTAATAAACTAAACTGCATAATTATGAAAAGCGCAATGAATCTGAAATGCAAATTTATCACTTTGCAGAATGTAACTGTTATATTGTACAGGCATTTTCGCAGAGAGGCTAAGATGGGTTGTTTATACCACGACATCCAAGAACCAGGTAGGAGAACACGAAAGGCCCTGGGTGTGGATAGAAGATCTTTTCGACGTTGGATACAACAAGATGGTGATTGTACAGAGGCTGCGGTTAAGCAAGGAAGGAAGAAAAAAATTGATGATTTTGACAAGGATGTCATTAGACGTTTGATTTTGAAGATGTTTAATGCCAATCAACTTGTTACTCTCCGCATGCTGAAAAGTCGGCTGCAAGCAGAATTCGATATTAACGTCTCAAAAACAACTCTTTGGCAACTTGTCAGAAGTGTCGGCTTCACTTTTAGAAAAACGTCTGGCGGAAGGAATTTTTTATGTGAAAAACCACATCTGGTTGCAGCTCGAAGCAAATACCTTAGGCAGATTCGTGAGAGAAGGCAAGACAGCTATGATATAGTGTATTTGGACAAATCTTGGGTTAATGCTCATCATATGAACGAGAAAGAATGGCAATCTGTTGACGGAGACCATAGAAGGAAAATTCCCAGCAGCAAAATAATAATAATAAATTCTTTAAGCACCAAACACGGCGCATAAGGCAGAAACCAGTGCTTTCCAGGTTGTACGTTGTGACGCCACTCCTCTTAGCTCTTGCACATTGTTTAATCCCAACGTTCTTCCTTCTCTTATTATTATTCTTCTGAGTGTTTCTTTTGGTCTTCCTTTTTTCCTCTTACCCTCAGGAACCCAAGTGAGTGCCTGCAATGGTATTCTGTTGTTTTGCATTCGTAGGACATGACCGATATATGACCATCGTCTTTTCCTTATATAGTTGGAGACATATTTCTGCCTAGAGTCTTCTCTTATTTGTCGATTAGTCTTGAATTCTTTCCAACTGATGTTCATGAGTTTTCTAAGACATTTGTTCTCGAATGTATTCAGCTTGTTCTCCAATGATTTTGTTATTTTCCAACTCTCACAGCCGTATGTTAACACTGAGATAACATTTGAATTAAACAGACGAAGCTTGATATGTATATTCAATGATCGTAATTTCCAAATGTTAGATAATCTATTGAAGGCGCTAGCTGCCAAAGCAATTCTAGTATGAATTTCTCTTGTTGTGTTACCATCCTGAGTCATTTTACTGCCTAAATAATTGAAACTTTCAACTTTCTGTAGTTTTTTCCCGTTCAGGATGATATTAAAGGTCAATGCATTATATTAGCACATGCTGGCAGCAGACAGAATGGGCTTGTCCGTGATGCAGAGCTTATTTTTCAATCAAAGTCTGTAGATGGTAGGGACTACCACAGTGAAATGAATGGGCAAATTTTTCAAGATTGGATAGTGAATACACTCCTCCCGACTCTAGATAGGCTGTCTTGCCTGGTGATGGATAATGCGTCCTATCATAATGTTCTAGCGCAGGAGGATAAAGCTCCCACTTCGGCAAGCAAGAAAGACGAAATCAGGAGGTGGCTTGTGAATAAAAATATCTTCGCTGACAACAGCTATTTAAAACCAGAGTTGTTGCAGCTTGTGAGACAGAGGAATAAGACAAAAGTGTATCTGATTGATAAAATCATCCAAGAGCAGGGTCATGTTTCTCTTCGACTCCCACCTTACCATTCTCACCTTAACCCAATAGAGCTGGTTTGGGCTAGAGTTAAAGGGCAAGTGGCCGCCCAGAACACCACTTTTAAAATGTGCGATGTTAAAGACATGACTCGTGAGGCCCTTTCACGAATAGACACAGAGTACTGGGCTTCTTCTTCTTCTTCTTGCGATCGCATCTTTGATGATTACACCGTCAGACGAGTTCTCATGATGAATTCGACTGTTGTTTGAAGTTCCTCTTTAACTCCATATAGCTTTGAGTTTAGTGTTGAGTCATTGGGCCAGTAGTACTGGGCTAAATGTTAAGAACACGTGCTACAGGAAGAAGAAGATTACTGGCAGCGAGATGGCTTGCAGTTTATCCAACCAATAACTGTTGTGATGATGTCACCATGATACAACGTTAAAATATCTCCAAAATTAACGATGAAATGTAGAGTTAAAAATAATGCGTAAGATACTAGGAGACATGCTCGCCCATGCCAGCCTTTCCCACCGCCATTTAAAACTAACAAGTTAGAAGTGCAGACGAAACGTTTACCCTTTGTAGACGGGAGAGAATGGAGGACACAAAAAAGGAAAAATATGACTGAACACGTGTTTGAAGTTCGAACGGCAAAAAGACGCAAGTGGAGGTGAAAGGAAAAAAATTCACGTCCCCGAGTTGACATAAAGTAAGGAAATGGACAAGAAAAGGACATTAGCTCTTGATCGAGACAGTCATTTCTTGGACGTTTTTCGATACTTGGTCTTTATTTGAATGCCGCGGCAAAACACATGAGGGAAGGTTCTCGAACAAATTTCAAAATTTAAACTTGAGAAAAAATATGTTTTTTCTTAATAATAGAGTTATGAAAATAAAACCTAGCTAGTTTGATAGCCCATCTTGAGCAGAGAAATAATATGCTTTCATTTATACAGACGGATAGATATTAAAGAAGATATTGACAAAAGACTGTATTGTTCATATCATACAAGCGAATGCACTGTTAACCCATGTCACTAAAAGTTTCCAAAATCTTGGCCTTGAGTCTGCAAACGTAAAAATCGAGCTGTAATTAAAGAGAGGGAATGTGGTGGAGCATTATAGCTAAAAATAACTTAGGCAGCAGATTCGTGTAGGAAATACATGTAAAACCAAGTGTGTTTTTATGAAAAAACAAGTAGAGACAGACGGACTAACAGACCGTAATACATACTTGACTGAGATTTGACTGAAGTGACTTTTGGTTGTTAATTTGAAAGTTAGGGGGGAAGTCGGCGATTGGTCAACGCATTTTATAGTAGCGGGATAGAGAGGTGAAAGTTTGCCATTCGACATAAGTCTGTTCAGAGACGCAGTTTGAATCCATGGTGGTGTTGATTCCATAAGAATATAACTATATAGTGGGACGCCATCATACGGCCAGCAGCTCAGCTGAGTTTTGCTAGTAAATTTAACTGTGTTCTCAATTCTGAATTCTGGTAAGAATGAACAATATTTATTCTGTATATTTTAATAATTCGAGTGATTGATACTGCCATATTATAAAAATGATTATGACAAGTAAGTGTTCGCTCTAGATCCCCAGCCCTAGATCAGGGTCTAGAGACATACATACACAGAAAATATATAGGCACGCCTAACTGAAACTATGAAAAAGGATCTAGTGTTGAGATCAGTGGAACATATCACCTATCTTATTTAATAGCAGGAAGCTATTGAACATATCTCAGATGTAATGTAGTCTTGGGGGACTGATACTATGTGAAACCAACTTGGTAAGATGTGCTGTGTGGTCAGAGAGATCTGACCCAGTCTATGTGGTGTTGTTGTTGTGTAGTGTTGTGTGCAGAAGTGGTTCAGGAAGTAGAGTTCTGACACATGACCAATACTTTTGTTTCAGAACTGTGAGTTTCTATTTGGCACCAAAGCGGTGTCAAATGCTGTAGTAATATATACAAGTGTGGACCAGAGCAGTCTATCATTGTGTCAGAGCAGCCGTATATTGCCCCCAGCACGGAGAGGTGGGGCCACAAGACTTTTGTACAGGATCGACGCAGGCGAGATAAGTTATATCTGGCCTGCTGGACTTTCACCAACGAAATTTTCAACTAAATTATCCCTAATTCACCTTGAAATAAAGCCATGACATTGGGGAAATTAAACTATATATATTTATCCCTTAAGTCAACGGACAATGTTTGGCAGTCATAGACTGGGAGTGATTACACCATCCCAACAGCATATCTAGTAATAAGTTCTCCTGTGACTATTTTAATATAATTGTTATTAACCAGTCATTTGAAATAATTAAGTACACATTTTCCATTTTATTATGTCATATGATTTTGCATTCCATTTATGACTCCATAATATTTCTTATGTTCTGACCAACTACACATTTGGTTCAGAACAAAATAAATTTATCAAAAGATTTAACTTTAAAAAAAAACTAAAACAGCCTGAGTTAGTTCAGTGTGTTATAAATTTTATTAATATTATTAGACTTCTTAAATATCTGTGTGTGTGTGTGTAATTTACCACAACACATTACATATCAGTACCCTAGATTTTTAACGTAGCCACATTCATTAGTAAAAAAGATATGTGTGAGGTCGTAAGTGGTAGCAAGAAGGGCCTTCTGTAATTCACAGCTACATTTATCTCAGGAGCCTTCACAGCTGACCTCATACATCACACTAGGTAACATCAACCATACAATACCATCAAAATCCACTACAGTTGTGAACTTATTGGAGTCGTCCGATTCGGAATGAGGCACGTCGATCGCATTCCTTCATTTGTTATAAACAAATTTCATATGCCAATCTATAATAACACATAAACAGTTACGATTTGTCATAGCTTCCTGATGATTTACTGCTATCATGGTTCATTATCAGAACATCATTCCTCGTATCAAAATCACATGAACAACCAGTCACACATTTAGGACATGCCTTTGAACCGTCTTGTCGCACAAATGTGATTTACTGTAAGAATTAATGTTACGGGCAGATTTGGGCAAATGTTCCAAGAAGATCAAAGAAAATCGCCATTTTGCAAATTTCGCGACAGCTGTGGATGTAATGATCGCAAAATCTTAACTGCATGGAAAATCTAAGACTGCATGCAAATTTTCATGTCCATACAACAAACAGTTTTGGAGAAAATTGACGCTTTCTGTGGGCACGAATTTCCGAACGGACTATAACACATAAGTAAAATCAGTTATGAGGGTGACATAATAAAGACTCAACACATCTTTAGATATATCGTACTAAGGCTTGTGGTATTCTGACAGATAATTCCTACCGGCATGAAAACATAAAATAGTATCACAAACTTTACATTTAACTTTTGTTTTTCTTTCAATCTTTACAGTCTGATAGCAAAGCTTACAATTTCTTTTTGTCTTTGTAAACTCGGGGTCCATGGCGTGCCGAGAAAAAACTGGTGTCTTTGAAGCGAGTGGTACATCACCATACAAACCTATGTTCCCCAGTTCCCTGATTAGTTCATCTGTAAAATCTAGTTGACCATATCTAGCTGGTCTTTTCAGTTCTTCTACATCTGGGTGTTTTCTCTGCCAGTCTTGAAATAAAATGTAAGCATTTACCCTAGCAATATCCAGAAAGTGAAAAAAAGAGTTTTCCAATATTTATTGGTCTTTCTCAAAACGTACTTGTTAATCAGCTGGTCACTCTTGTCCACTCCTTTCATGTATATATTGTAATCCCTTACAAGATTTGGCTGTCTAACATTAAGTTATCGAAAACTCCCATTAACCTTAGTTCTACGCTTAGCGAACCTATGGGCATTTGCATTGTGAATGCTTGAAACCAGTGTTATAGTTTTATTACCTCTCCACTTCAGTGCTAGTAATTCTTCATCTCTAACCCACCTCATTGCACCTCTGATACTATTTTTTTCAAATTCCTTTATATTTGAAAGTGCAGCTGGAAACCGCTTTCTGTTTCTAAGAAATGTGCCACAAGCTCCAATCACTAACTTCCATAAGTGACAATGGATGTATAAAAATTATCAACATAAACCCTATATCCTTGTCTCACCAAGATTTCATAAGATTCATAACTACAGTATAAGCTAAACCAAATGGTCCATTTGCAGTGCTCCTACCTAAATAAACATAAAAATCATAAGTATATCCACTAACAGCATCAGCAAGAACCCATAACTTCATCCCCTATTTTGTTGGCTTGTCTCTAATATACTGTCGAAAAGAATAACGCCCTTTATTTCTAACCATTCATCAACAGAAACATTTTGATCAGGTTGGTATAGCTTTTTGCACTTCATTCTAATATATGTTAACAACATTCTCACCTTTGACAGTTGCAGACCTGGAACCCTCTTAGGCAAAAAGTATGGAGGCTTGGAAGGTGGGCCTTCATCAAGTCCATCATAACCAAAACATCTGCAAGAAGAACAATTTAAAATTAATTTTTACAGATCAACAATAGAATTCAAAGTTACAGTTTAGTGTACACATGAAAATTGACACATTACATTTTCTGTACAAAGGAATACTGTCAATCATAAAATCATATGATGTAAATAATTTTTAAATGCAGACACAGGACCAGTGAGGTCAGAAAGATCAGCTGATACACAGGTTACGTCCGACACCGTTTATATTTATTTCCTGGTGCCATGAGTTCTTTGTTAACTGTTTGAATGGTGAAATATTTGTTTTTTTTTTCAAAAACAAACAGAAAGCAGCTATACTGATTACAATAGCCCACTAAAACGACTGTTTTACTGCTTTTCAAAATCAGCTGTTATCATTTTGGTAACGAAGTAACATTACCTTTGCATGTATGGCAGGTGATTTGAGTTGTTCTGAGGTGTATTTTCACCATCCGACTCATCAGACATTTCCAAGTCCTCTGAATAATCATCAGAACAAGAATCTACATCACTAGATGCGTTGTAGTCACTATAAGGCTGCATTTTGTTTACGATGTGTTAAGACGACTTGTTCGGAAAATATCCAAAATGGCGGACGGACAAATGCGGTGTTTACGATTTTCCGTGTGTAATTTCAAAGTCAAAATAAGTGAAAGCTGTATATTTGTTAGCACAGATATAATTGTTAACATGTATTCTTAATATAAAACATTGACTTGAAGTCAAAATTAAAAAAATAAATATGCTTTTTTTACTTCATAAGTCATCGTTACGATCGGAACGATTTTTTTTATTTCCGGTCTGAAGAGTGTTAATTTCTCTATCTGGTTACCAATTCTTAAAGCTACTGTTTGTTGTAGATGACATTGACAAATGATAATCCCATGTATGATTGTGCTATATATGCTCTTTAAACATTGTTGTGCTAACTTAATGTCTTGTTTATGTGCAGAGCCTGAGAAGTTGAAAGTAGAGGACAAGGAAGTGGTTGGGCCTAACCCCTATGTTGAAACCAACACACTTACAGAAAGAGAGTAAGATCTTAACCTTATCTCTATAAGATATGAACCATGGTTAATTTGATATGCATAATACAAACTATTTGTACTTGTCAACAAACAAGATTTGTATTTATTAATGAACACAAATAAGAATCATAGTGAATAAACTTGTGCATTGTTTTAAAAAACATCAAGGCAACTAATACAAGGTTGTCCATGAGGCTGCCAACCTCATCATATAATACAAATTGCTACAGTAGCCACCACTACATGGGTGTGTGAATGCTTGATGTAGGTTGTCTGCAGTGGTGGCTTTGTGCTCCATAGGGAGTGCAGAGGAAAATGAAGACTGAAAGAATATGACTACTGCTACCTCCTGCATGTCATCATCATCATGAGCTGCCATCTTCACACCCAAGGTCGGCAGCAATTGATCTCCAGCGTCTTCTATCTTACATCTTGATCGTGCACTCTAATAGACTCTTTCCTGTCCATCTCTTGATGTTATCTTCCCACTTATAGCACTGTCCATCTCTTGATGTTATCTTCCCACTTATAGCACTGTCCATCTCTTGATGTTATCTTCCCACTTATAGCTCTGTCCTCCTCTTGCACGTCTGCCTTTAACTCTTCCTTCCATTATGGTTGTCAGCAAGTTGTTGTCTTGTTATATTGCCAGAATATTTTAGCCAAGTTGTTGTCTTGTTATATTGCTAGAATATTTTAGCTGTCTCTGAATTTGATCTCCTTCAGTACTTCTATGCCTAGATTTTCTCGGACCTCCATATTTGGTTTCTTCTCTTTCCATGAGATGTGCCCCATTCGTCTGTGTATCCACATCTCAGGGGCCTTGAGTCTTTCTTCCAACTGCTTGTTTATTGTCCATGTTTCTACACCAAACAGTAATGAAGAATATATAGAACCCTTATTGAATGTCAGTTTGAATTTGTGAGTTCATTGTTTAGATGTCAGTATTTGTGAGTTCATTGTTTAGATGTCAGTATTTGTCTCATGAGTTAACTGTTTAGATGTCAGTATTTGTCTCATGTTGTTGAATGTAGCTTTTACCATTCCTATTCTTTTCTTCTGTTATGTTTGATATCTGCCATCTTGTGTTATTATATGACCAAGATAATGAAAAGCATGTCATACAAGGTGACTAATATGGGCTTGTGCATGGGGCTGGCAATCTCATCATGTAAAACATGTTGCTACATAAATGGTAGTTCCATACTGCATAGAGAAAGTAAGGAAAATGATGGCAAATTAGATGGTTGCATGGGAAAGATAAAATATTATGTACTTTTTTAAAAATGCATTATTTAAAACAGATACTGTGAATTAGATGATTGCATGGGTAATGAATATATTTTGCACACACAAAAATGGGTGCATTATTTAAAACAATTACTGTGAATTAGATGGTTGCAGGGGGAAAAGGAACATTTTCCACCCCCCCAAAAAAAAATTGCATTGTTATAAGCAAATACTGTGAATTAGATGATTGCAGGTGAACAGAAGATTTCTTTTATACACACACACACACACAAAATGTATATGATGTAGTGGGGGTTTTGTGACTTCTAACATGTCACAGAGATTACATCAGCAACCAGCCAGCTTATTCTTGGCTCAGACAAAGTATTTGAGCTCGGATATCTGACTAATTGTTTCAGTTCTAGAGTACTAGCCCCTGGGGAGATCCTGGGGGTCTCTGACGTGGCAAAGACAAAACAGGACTACCACATCCTCTGGTATAATAACTACTCTCATCTTAGCACACACTGACAATGGTGGACATACAGGACGACCACATCCTCTAGTAGAATAACTACTCTCATCTTAGCACACACTGACAATGGCGGACATACAGGACGACCACATCCTGTGGTAGAATAACTACTCTCATCTTAGCACACACTGACAATGGTGGACATACAGGACGACCACATCCTCTGGTATAATAACTACTCTCATCTTAGCACACACTGACAATGGTGGACATACAGGACTACCACATCCTCTGGTATAATAACTACTCTCATCTTAGCACACACTGACAATGGTGGACATACAGGACTACCACATCCTCTGGTATAATAACTACTCTCATCTTAGCACACACTGACAATGGTGGACATACAGGACGACCACATCCTCTGGTATAATAACTACTCTCATCTTAGCACACACTGACAATGGTGGACATACAGGATGACCACATCCTCTGGTATAATAACTACTCTCATCTTAGCACACACTGACAATGGTGGACATACAGGACTACCACATCCTCTGGTAGAATAACTACTCTCATCTTAGCACACACTGACAATGGTGGACATACAGGACTACCACATCCTCTGGTAGAATAACTAGTCTCATCTTAGCACACACTGACAATGGTGGACATACAGGACTACCACATCCTCTGGTAGAATAACTACTCTCATCTTAGCACACACTGACAATGGTGGACATACAGGACGATCACATCCTCTGGTATAATAACTACTCTCATCTTAGCACACACTGACAATGGTGGACATACATGACTACCACATCCTCTGGTAGAATAACTACTCTCATCTTAGCACACACTGACAATGGTGGACATACAGGACTACCACATCCTCTGGTAGAATAACTACTCTCATCTTAGCACACACTGACAATGGTGGACATACAGGACTACCACATCCTCTGGTAGAATAACTACTCTCATCTTAGCACACACTGACAATGGTGGACATACAGGACTACCACATCCTCTGGTAGAATAACTACTCTCATCTTAGCACACACTGACAATGGTGGACATACAGGTCTACCACATCCTCTGGTAGAATAACTATTCTCATCTTAGCACACACTGACAATGGTGGACATACAGGACTACCACATCCTCTGGTAGAATAACTACTCTCATCTTAGCACACACTGACAATGGTGGACATACAGGATGACCACATCCTCTGGTATAATAACTACTCTCATCTTAGCACACACTGACAATGGTGGACATACAGGACTACCACATCCTCTGGTAGAATAACTACTCTCATCTTAGCTTACACTGACAATGGTGGACATAAACACTGACAATGGTGAACATAAACACTGACAATGGTGGACATAAACACTGACAATGGTGGATAAACACTGACAATGGTGAACATAAACACTGACAATGGTGGACATAAACACTGACAATGGTGGACATAAACACTGGCAATGGTGAACATAAACACTGACAATGGTGGACATAAACACTGACAATGGTGAACATAAACACTGACAATGGTGGACATAAACACTGACAATGGTGGACATAAACACTGACAATGGTGGACATAAACACTGACAATGGTGGACATAAACACTGACAATGGTGAACATAAACACTGACAATGGTGGACATAAACACTGACAATGGTGGACATAAACACTGACAATGGTGGACATAAACACTGACAATGGTGGACATAAACACTGACAGTGGTGAACATAAACACTGACAATGGTGGACATAAACATTGACAATGGTGGACATAAACACTGACAATGGTGAACATAAACACTGACAATGGTGGACATAAACACTGACAATGGTGGACATAAACACTGACAATGGTGGACATAAACACTGACAATGGTGGACATAAACACTGACAATGGTGGACATAAACACTGACAATGGTGGACATAAACACTGACAATGGTGGACATAAACACTGACAATGGTGGACATAAACACTGACAGTGGTGGACATAAACACTGACAGTGGTGGACATAAACACTGACAGTGGTGGACATAAACACTGACAGTGGTGGACATAAACACTGACAATGGTGGACATAAACACTGACAATGGTGGACATAAACACTGACAATGGTGGACATAAACACTGACAATGGTGGACATAAACACTGACAATGGTGGACATAAACACTGACAATGGTGAACATAAACACTGACAATGGTGGACATAAACACTGACAATGGTGGACATAAACACTGACAATGGTGGACATACATAAGTGTGACTAATTGAGGTTATGCATGAGGCTGGCAACCTCATCATGTAAAAATATTGCTACAGAAAACCACTACTGCAGGATTATGTGAATGTTTGGGTATATGGGGACTATTATGTGAATGTTTGTGTATATGGGGACCATTATGTGAATGTTTGGGTATATGGGGACCATTATGTGAATGTTTGGGTATATGGGGACCATTATGTGAATGTTTGGTTATATGGGGACCATTATGTGAATGTTTGGGTATATGGGGACCATTATGTGAATGTTTGGTTATATGGGGACCATTATGTGAATGTTTGGGTATATGGGGACCATTATGTGAATGTTTGGTTATATGGGGACCATTATGTGAATGTTTGGTATATGGGGACCACTATGTGAATGTTTGGTATATGGGGACCATTATGTGAATGTTTGGTATATGGGGACCATTATGTGAATGTTTGGTATATGGGGACCAGCTAGAGGGGTGGCCCCATGCTCTGTTAGGAGCACAAAGGAAAATGGTGATGTCGATTAGAATATTAGAGTAATGAGAAGTGGGGACTAGGGTTGGGGTGTCGATTAGAATATTAGAGTAATGAGAAGTGGGGACTAGGGTTGGGGTGTCGATTAGAATACTAGAGTAATGAGAAGTGGGGGTTAGGGTGTCGATTAGAATATTAGAGTAATAAGAAGTGGGGACTAAGGTTATGGTGTCAATTAGATTAATGAGAAGTGGGGACTGGGGTTAGGGTGTTGATTAGAATATTAGAGTAATGAGAAGTGGGGATTAGGGTTATGGTGCCGATTAGAATATTAGAGTAATGAGAAGTGGGGACTAGGATTAGGGTGTTGATTAGAATATTAGAGTAATGAGAAGTTAGGGTGCTGATTAGAATATATGAGAAGTGGGGGTTAGGGTGTTGATTAGATTATTAGAGTAATGAGAAGTGGTGGTTAGGGTGTCGATTAGAATATTAGAGTAATGAGAAGTGAGGACTAGGGTTATGGTGTCGATTAGAATATTAGAGTAATGAGAAGTGAGGACTAGGGTTATGGTGTCGATTAGAATATTAGAGTAATGAGAAGTGAGGACTAGGGTTATGGTGTCGATTAGAATATTAGAGTAATGAGAAGTGGGGACTAGGGTTATGGTGTCAATTAGAATATTAGAGTAATGAGAAGTGGGGACTAGGGTTATGGTGTCAATTAGGATATTAGAGAAGTGGGGACTAGGGTGTTGATTAGAATATTAGAGTAATGAGAAGTGGGGACTAGGGTTATGGTGTCGATTAGAATATTAGAGTAATGAAAAGTGGGGACTAGGGTTAGGGTGTCGATTAGAATATTAGAGTAATGAGAAGTGGGGGTTAGGGTGAAGTCAGTCCAATTGTATGGCTCTTGAGACATGAAGAACAACAAAGACAACAACCAAAAAGCTACAGACTTTCATAAATGGGTCCTTGCGTAGAATAGAGGGATTAAAATTGTATGACAAGGTTACCAATGTGGAACTGAGGACAAGAACTAGACAAGTGCCAGTGGAACAAGAGATGAGAAGAAGGCGATGGTTTGGACACACACTGAGGAGACCTGTTGATAACATTACAAGGCAGTCCTTGTTCTGGAACCCCCAGGGCAAGAGAGGCAGAGGTAGACCAAGAAGCACTTGGAGAAGAGAGCTGGAAACAGAGGTGAAAATGATGAGGAGAACGTGGAAAGAACTTGAGATGATGGCACGTGACAGGAGGACTTGGCATGTGTTTGTTGAAGGCCTATGCTCTTTTGGGAGTGGAGGGTTATGAATGAATGAGAAGTGGGGACTAGTGTTATGGTGTCGATTAGAATATTAGAGTAATGAGAAGTGGGGACTAGGGTTATGGTGTCGATTAGAATATTAGAGTAATGAGAAGTGGGGACTAGGGTTATGGTGTCGATTAGAATATTAGAGTAATGAGAAGTGGGGACTAGGGTTAGGGTGTCTATTAGAGTAATGAGAGGTGGGGGTTAGGGTGTTGATTAGAATATTAGAGTAATGAGAAGTGGGGACTAGGGTTAGGGTGTTGATTAGAATATTAGAGTAATGAGAAGTGGGGACTAGGGTTATGGTGTCGATTAGAATATTAGAGTAATGAGAAGTGGGGGTTAGGGTGTTGATTAGAATATTAGAGAAATGAGAAGTGGGGGTTAGGGTTATGGTGTTCATTAGAATATTAGAGTAATGAGAAGTGGGAGTTAGGGTGTTGATTAGAATATTAGAGTAATGAGGAGTTAGGGTGTTGATTAGAATATTAGAGAAATGAGAAGTGGGGGTTAGGGTTATGGTGTTGATTAGAATATTAGAGTAATGAGAAGTGGGGGTTAGGGTGTTGATTAGAATATTAGAGTAATGAGAAGTGAGGGTTAGGGTGTTGATTAGAGTAATGAGAAGTGGGGGTTAGGGTGTCAATTAGAATATTGAGTAATGAGAAGTGGGGACTAGGGTTAGGGTGTCGATTAGAATACTAGAGTAATGAGAAGTGGGGGTTAGGGTGTCGATTAGAATATTAGAGTAATGAGAAGTGGGGATTTTGGGAGTCTTTTAATTGATATGTGGTTTTAATTTTTTTTTTTAGTTTTGGCCGTGCTCTGTTGCCTGGTGAGGGTGCAGCCATGGCTGCCTACATAGCAGAAGGGAAGAGAATTCCTCGTCGTGGTGAGATTGGATTGACGTCTAATGAAATTGAATCATTTGAAACTGTCGGATATGTCATGAGTGGCAGCAGGTATGAATTTTGTGTTGTAAATGTTTTCTTTGTTTTGTTCTCTGCAACTTTGAGGTCAGTGCTTAGAAGTAAGCTGGAAGCAATCGACTTTCTTTGAGTGTCTTATGAGAAGAAAGCTTTAATATACTGTAACAACAGGGAAGATTGGAGGAAAAAAGATATATAGGATGACTTACTTACTTAGTCGTTCCCCTTCTGTCTTCCTCCTGGCCTGGTTCCATTCTAGTCCTTTGTCCTTCAAAGATTGTCTAATGTTGTCCTCCACTCTGGGTCATCCTGGGGGTCTGGATCCCTGGCTCTTTGTTTCCCATGCTTGTCGTGGTAGCCAATCTTCTCCCATTCTGCAGACATGGCCAAACCATCTTAGTTGGGACTGTTCTGTTTGGGTCTGCAGGGGGTGGGATTTTAGGCCTTGACGTATCGTCTGGTTGCGGACCATGTCTCTTGTTACTTCAACCACCTTCCTCAGATACCTCATTTCTGAGGTTTGGATCTGGCTTTTGTGGGTTGTAGTCATTGCCCATGACTCGCATTCATATGTCAAGACTGGGACACAGGTGGAGCGGTATACAGCCATCTTCGTTTTCTTACCAACCTCTCTCTTGCTGAGGGATCCTCGATTTATGGCCTGAAAAGTCTCCCAGCTGCTACTTTTCAAGTGGCCAACTCTTCTTTGATGCTTCCCTTTCAGTCTATAATAGTTCCGAGGTATTTAAAGTGGTCGACCTGCTCCAGAACCTGTTTTCCCAGCTTAATCTGATGTCTTCTTTCTTCTCATGATATCACCATGGATTTTGTTTTAGAGCTGCTTATGGCCATCCCTCTCTTCTCCATCTCCTCCTTCCAGACTTGCAGGTTGGATTGGAGATGTGCCTCTGATTTAGCAATCAGGGCAACATCATCAGCAAATGCCAGCTCTGAAATACAGACCTGCCTCATCTTCCAGTACCCCACTGAATACTTTCTTGTTCTCTCCTTAAATGCCTTGATAACATCGTCCATGAGGAGTATGAAAAGATAAGGTGACAGGATATCACCTTGTCTTACACCAGTGGTGGTCCTGAACTCTTCTGACTTATGGTTTGCTGTCCTCACATAATTTCTGCAAGACTTGTAGAAGCTCTGTATAGCATGAATCAGAGGTGCTGTACTGTTCTTCCTTGCCAAACAGTCCCAAAGTTTGCTCCAGGGGACCCTGTCAAACGCCTTTTCCAGATCTACGAAACAAAGATGGATCTCACTCTTATACTCAAGGGCCTTTTCACTCAGCTGTCTGAGTGTGAAGATTAGGTCTTGAGTACTTCAGTTTGCTCAGAATCCGCACTGGGCCTCATCCAATTGTGGCTCAGCTAGGCGTCGGAGTCTCTGCTCTAGGTTTCTAGAGTAGATTTTACCAGGGACACTGAGAAAGGATATGCCTCTATGGTTTCCACATTGTCGATTGTCACCCTTTTTGAAAATTGGTGTTATGATGGCAATCTCCCAATCCTTTGGTATGGTTGTTACGCACAGATCTTTATTTTTTCTAAAGTCATTATATGATCATTTTTTCTAAAGTCATTGTATGATCATTTTTTCTCAAGACATTGTATGATCATTTTTTGCTAAAGACATTGTGTAATTAGATTGACTGAAATGTACACTTTAATTTGTTTCGGTCAAAGCTACATAACTCTGGATAATTGAGATTATCATTTAATATGGTGTTACCTCCTCTTGTGTCGAGACACGGTCGGTCCATATTTTTATTAACGAAGTGTGACCATTCTCCTTATTTGGTAGTATCAGTCAACTGTTGTTGGAATGTCTGAAACCTGTGTTGAGGTCTCTGTTCATGTCCAAATAAGGCTCGATCTAGTTAAATCTTATCTGGAATGTTCCTAGATCGTCTTGTTTTGATTGCTATTCAAGTGTATGGGTTCTGCGCATGTCCGGACGCGGGGCGTCTGGGAAGTTTCTTTATCTTGGGAGACGATGTAAAGCTGTGAAGCAAAAAGGACGCATTTTGGCATCTCTGTGATTTTGTTAGGGATTAGGAGCCTTATTGTGAGATAGTTAGCTTACAAGGTCCTTCCCTTGAGTATTCTAAAACGCCTGGAGGCGTATGTTTTCTGTGGTGTGGATTTTCGAACGAAGGTAATGCCTCATTTACATCCAATCTGTAACTTTACTTTATGTTTGACAATGGTCGATCTCTGCTCACGTATGCATTACAGAAAGGAAGGTTCTTCTAATAGATGTCACGCCCCAGGTATCTTTATACCTGAGATCTATATGTACACGGGTCATACTCAGCCCGAAGGACAGTTCTTTGTTCTATGAACGTCGCTGTGTGTCAGCGATTATGCCTACGTCAAGGTTAGACTTAGGAATGCCTGTAAAGGTCAGTTTGACCTGCACTCCTGGAATGCCATGCTCGTGCGACTTATGATTTGACTCGTTTAGCACATCTGAACAGTAAGAGGATTTTTTGTTGATGTACTTTTGTATTTGGAGCCAACCATATAATCCCTTGGCGCCATATCATCATCTTTAGAATATGCCAAATGCATTGATAAACTATGTAAGCTGATATTCGTGAATGTCATGACTTTGCTCTATTGTGAACTGGATGTACGTACTTGTACCTGTGACGTCAAAATAAATGATGAAAAAACGTCCAGAGCAGTTTACCCATTTATGACTTCACATGTCGTACCCTACGTGCTGTAACTCTGTGAACTACATCATTACTATACACAGCAACAACAACAACACAAAACCAGATAAGACACCCTACATCTTGAACTATAATACCTGGTGTCGATAGGGGTGGTATTGTGACGGGGCTAAAGATTTGCAACGGAATTGGACCTATACCTACAACGTCCATGGTGGTCAGTTCTGCCCTTAGCATTTTATGGAAGCATCACAATAGCGGCCTGATCACCGAAGAGGAGCGAGCCCTAAATCCACCCTTATCATTTCATGGTGGCCAAAAGTTGGTTTATTCTGGTACCAGCTCTCAAGGGGGTCAACAAACCCAGACATCATCATCAGACTACAAGACAACATTACAGCTTCAACTACTACCTTCCCTGAAATTTTTTGAAAGTACCCGGCGTTACTGACAGTTGGTAATATTTTGAAACTACCCGGCGCTGCTCGGCAGTATTGCAGTTTTCCTACGATAGAAGGACAAGTACAGAGCGAATCGATTTCCTGATCAGTAAGGAAGAAGGACAAGTGCCGTAACAACTGTTCCAGTATCAGAAGCTCATTTTCCTGCGTCATGGCTAGCTATAGGAGCAGATGTTGATCAACGTTGGATCATTATCCTCAGAATGCTGATCTCAACCTGTTCTACACCGTGCTGATGTTTGGACACATAGAAGTTAAGTGGCCTGTTTTGTTTGTGAACTGTGCCCTTATGTTCTAACTGAGCCTTCTGTCTCTCACACTTTTCACACTGTTTACATGCTGCATGTTTATATGTTATATGTTATTTGTATATTTATATATTTATATTTCAGCGGGTTTCGGTTGGGTGGTGTCTTTCAGTAGAAGATACCACGTCACAGAGGTTTCTACTGTTAGCGTTTTCTTTAGGGACTGTGCAAATTTCCTATTGTGAAATTTGCTAGCGACAACCGTTGCTATATTTGTTTAGTTGTGACGAGTTGTGCTTTATTTTCGTTGTTTTTTGTAATATATTTTTTTTTTCTGTTCTTTAGTTCCGATTTCATTTGTTTGTGTTTGTAGGTCTCCCCTTTTCTATTATTCAGTTCTATACACCATTTTTGTTTATACATTGTGACGTCATTTGTTTGTGTACATTCTTCGCATTTTGTCATCACATTCTTTGTGATATTTTCCTTTTAGTTCTGCTGTTTATTTAGTTGACTTATGCGAACGTTTTCGTATTGACTTTGATCTTTGTTATTGTTTACATTGACTTTGATCTTTGTTATTGTTTACATTGTCTTTGATCTTTGTTATTGTTTACATTGTCTTTGATCTTTGTTATTGTTTACATTGTCTTTGTTCGTTGTTATAGGTTACATAGTTCTTGAGTAATTAGCTTTCACTATTGTTACATATTTGCTCATGCACTATTGATTTATATTGCACTTATCATAACTAACTGGTGAATTGAGTTATGATAAATAACTGATGATAATGTGGTTATGCACTATTGGATGTGTAGTGCCTTATGATTAAGAAGTGACTTGTGGTATTATTATACATTGCATAATACAAGTTCTTTGTCAAAGACTTGTTTCCCACAAAGATTGGAGTGAACATTGGGATTATACAAGTACTTATTTAAGTCTTGTCACTATTAAGCTTGAGATAATTTAATTAATTATTTCAGGTTTTGGACTTATAATATTAGACATCATGTCTACACTTGATTACTTTATTGAACAAGGGAAAGCCCTTGGTAAGACTGGTGATAAATTGGAAGAATATGCGACTACTCAGTATGATAAAGCATTAAAGATGGAAGAGAAAAAAATGGAAATGGAAGCTGAACAAAAGAAATTGCAGATGCAGGTGGAGGAAAAGAGATTCCAAATGGAAATGGAAAAACAAAAAAGAGAAGCAGAAGCAAAATCTGAAGAGAAAAAACTTGAAAGAGAAGCTGAAGAGAAAAAACTTGAAAGAGAAATAGAGGCTGAAAATAGAAGACTTGAAAAAGAGGCTGAAAATAAAAGACTTGAAAAAGAGGCTGAAAATAAGAGACTTGAAAAAGAGGCTGAAAATAAAAGACTAGAAATAGAGATGGAAAATAAGAGACTTCAGGCTGAGGCTGAAGAGAAAAAGTTACAAAGAGAGGCTGAAGAAAGAAGGTTACAAAGAGAGGCTGATGAGAGAAAAGCAAAAATGGAGCATGAAGAAAAACTCTTAGCTTTAGAGTTAGAAAAGATGAAATTGTTGAACACTGGTAATGCTAATAATGTAGATAAGGTGTCAGATAAGACTAATGCTAATAATTTCAAGCTTAATCTACCAGCATTTAATGCCTCTATTGATGACATAACATTTTATTTAGACAGATTTGAAAGTGCATGTAAGGTGCATAACATAGATAAAACACTATATGTTTATCATCTGTCCAAGATACTTAGAGGTGATGCTTTGATTATGTTGGGCATGGTAGATGTGCCTGACAAGAACAATTATGAGGTTGTCAGAGCAGTCTTGTTAAAAAAATACCAACTTAACGAAGACGGCTATCGTCTTCAATTTAAAAATATGTTGCCAGAAACTGGAGTGGAATTCTCTGAATTCATATCAAGGATACGTCTTACTTTTTCACGATGGGTTGAGCTGTCTAAGACAGAAAATACATATGAAGCTCTTATGGACTTACTACTTAGAGACAAGGTTATGTCTTCTGTAAATGAATCTTTTCTTTCCTTTCTTCATGAGCGTAAGCCTAAAAACATAAAAGAAATGGAAGAATACTGTTGCCAGTATGTGACTGCACACCCTAACGTAACCGTTAGCAACTCTAAAGTAAAAGAAGGTCTGCCAGTTGCTTCGGCAGCACCATATGGCCAAAACTTCAAACGTAAGTTTCAAGGTACTCAACATAATATTAATAGAAAGAGTAACCGTAATTATGATCAAAATCATAGCAATCAATCACATGGTGATTCTTCTTCGAATAACTGGAGACAAGCTGACACTCCTCGTTATTATGGATCTAATAATTTTAGACATTTCCGCAAAGGTAGTCAGTATAGAGGTAGCTATTTTTCGCGTAAACCTCAAAATCAATCGACTAGATTTTCAAATCAATATAGAGATGATAATGACAATTATGGAAACTGGAACACAAACCAGGATAACAATTACAGAAGAGAAAATAATGATAATTTCAGAGGCAATAATGGTCGCGGTAGATCTCTTCATAAGAGAAAGAGATATCAACAGACAAACTCTGTACAACAAGAATCTCAGGGAGCAGATAAACAAGTTAATAATAATAAAGACCATAATGCTATAGGATGTTCTTTTGACTTTGGTAGAGCAAATAAGTGTCCCCAATGTAGTACTTTGTTCGAACCAACTACCGTAACTACTTTAAGCTGTGGTCATCCTCTTCCAGCTCTTCCTGCTAATGTTGTGCATGACGGGAGAGGTTTTCTTATACTACATAAGGGTCTTGTAAATAGTAATCCAGTCTCAATTTTGTTTGATTCTGGATGTACTACTGTTGGTGTTAGGCAATCTCTTGTAAATCCATCCTGTGCTACAGGAAAGGTCATCAAATGTGTCACATTTGGTGGCACTTTGGAAAAGTATCCTACTGCCATAATACATATTGCTACTCCTTTCTTTACGGGAGATGTCCACGCGTGTCTTCTTCCAGACCCTATTGCGGACCTTATTATTGGTCGTATTCACGGAGTTAAAGAATGTACCCCACAGCAAATTGCTGTTTGGGAAGAGCAAAACATAGAAGCTACCAATGCGGTGGTCACAAGAGCACATGCTCTGGATCCACCTCAAACTTCATTAACTAATAATGAGGAAGTAGATAGCCAAGATGGTCACTTGATTATTTCACGCGACTCATTTATAAAATTGCAAGAAGAAGATCCTTCTTTACAAAAATTCTTCATTCTAGCAAAAAAAGGTGATCCAAATCAGAATACTAATAGAAAGTCATGGATTTCTATGAAGAACGGCGTACTTGTGCGTATGGTACAAGACTCGTCTACGTCCACTCATTCACAAATTCTTGTGCCTAAGAGTATGAGATTGCAAATATTGCAACATGCTCATGACTCGCAATGTGCTGGACATATGGGTTTTTCCCGTACAAAGTCGAGGGTTCTTGCGGCTTTCTTTTGGCCATTTGTGAGCAAGGACATACGAATTTACTGTCGTTCTTGCAAAGTATGTCAGGAGGTCAAATCTAAAGGACCACGACATGCTGCGCCTATCCAGGCTGCTGACATTCCTATTCGCCCTTTTCAAAAAATGGCAATAGATATTATCGGTCCTTTTAGGATTAAGTCGGCCAGAGGACATCAATTTATCCTTACATGTGTCGATATGTGCACACGTTGGCCAGAGGCTATACCTCTCAAGAGCATCTCAACTGCTGATATCGCAGACGCTCTTTGGCTGATATTTTCTCGCTTGGGTTTCCCCGGAGAAATATTATCAGACCATGGCACTCAACTTATATCAGACACTATGTCACAGGTAATGTCTATGCTACATATTAAAAGGTCTCTCAGCAGTATCTATCACCCAATGTCTAATGGGTTAGTTGAGCTTTTAAATAGGACTCTAAAAACTTTACTTGGGAAGATAACTGAGGATCATCCTCAGGATTGGGACAGGGTTTTACCCGCAGCTCTCTTTGCTTATAGAGAGGTCCCCAATGAACACACAGGATTTTCTCCTTTTGAACTTGTCTTTGGCGCCCTATTTCTTTACTACACGATCTTATCACTGCCGATAATATTAGCGATGAGACTCAATCTTCTTATGAGTATGTCATTGCTCTTAGGCAAAAGATCATCAAGGCATGCAAACTAGCAACTTCTTCATCCGAATTTGCTAAAGAAAAGGCAAGGCAGTTTGCAAATAAAAATAGATGTCTACGACAACTTTGTCCAGGTGACAAAGCATTCGTTCTTCTTCCGTCAAGGGAGAACAGACTTCTTATTGCATGGAAAGGTCCATATGCAATAGTCTCCAAAATTTCCGATGTCGACTATGTTGTCGATATTGATGGAAAGCATAAAACTTTCCACATAAATATGATCACGGAATTTCATGAAAGACCAGACTATTTGCAGCCTATTTTCCAGGCAACGGACAATTCTAAAGTACCTCATGGTCATTACTCATCCCTGTCAGTTATACAGGATGAGGAAACTACTTTTTCTGATGTCAATCTTCCACTTCCTATGGTCCCACTTCATTCTACGGAATCTTGGAAAAACGTTACCGTTTCTCCTAATCTTTCCGCTGAGGAACATCGACAAGTTTCTTTGATGTTGCAAACATTTCAGGATGTCTTTACAGACATCCCGGGACACACACATGTCATCAAACATGACATAGTGCTTACTGACCATAATCCTATCAGAGTCAGACCCTATCCAATACCTATCCACTTTCAGTCACAAGTCGAGAAAGAATTGGATGAGATGATACGGTTGGAAATAATCGAACCATCTACTTCACCATACTCTTCGTCTATGGTTATTGTTCGAAAGAAGGATAATAACATTCGCATTTGCGTAGATTATCGCAAATTGAACCAAGTTACGAAGTTCGATGCTGAACCTATGCCTTCATTGGAAGAGCTACTAAATAAACTTTCTAATTCTAGATTCTTTACCAAACTAGACTTGTCTAAAGATTATTGGCAAGTTCCTTTAACTGAACGTGCCAAACCTTTTACAGCGTTTTCTACACCTAGGGGTTTATTCCAATGGAATGTCATGCCTTTCGGTCTTATGAACGCTCCTGCTACATTCGTACGCATGATGCGGCGAATTCTTGCATATCGTACAGATGTCATAGCATACTTAGACGATATCTGTCTGTTCAGTGATTCCTGGGAAGATCACTATTTGGGTTTATACGAATTACTGTCTACTCTTCGCGAGTATAACTTGACTGCAAAACCCTCTAAAGCCTTTATAGGATTTAGTGAGATTTCTTTCCTGGGTCATCGTGTTGGTCATGGTCTTTTAAAGACAGAGGACCACAGTGTTTCAAAAATACTTAACATTTCTGTCCCTAAGACGAAGAAACAAGTGCGGAGTCTCTTAGGTTTGATCCAATTTTACGGACGATTCATTCCGAATCTGTCCTCCATTATGGCACCGCTTTCTACTTTATTGAAGAAAGGATCGCCTAATCTGATCCGCTGGTCTCAAGAATGTCAATCCTCATTGGACCATGTTAAAACTCTATTTTCATCTCCACCTATCCTTAGGTTACCTACTATTGAGAAGACTTTTGTTCTTCGAAGTGACGCCTCGTCAACTGGGATTGGGGCAGCACTTATGCAGGAGTATTATGATACTCTGCATCCGGTGATGTATATCTCTAGGAAACTAAATGCTGCAGAAAAGAATTACTCGGTTTTAGACCGTGAATTATTAGCTATGGTATGGTCTATTCTGAAGTTACAAAGATTTCTTCTAGGCGCACATTTCATTGTGGAAACAGACCAGAAAGCTCTTACTGCTATTCAGAGCAAAAACTTGAAGAGCTCGAGGTCCACTCGATATGCCATAGCTCTTCAACCATTTCATTTCACGGTGCGAGCTATACGTGGTTCGGATAATGTGATGGCAGACATTCTGTCCAGGTGCCCATACGATTCCACATAATTCTTCTGTCATATATATTTCCTGATATACAGTTCAATACTATAATGACATATTAGCACATATTTTCTCACTTTTTGGGAATTTATAACGTTGTACCATGTAATTTCCTTTTTTCTGTTACCAATTTGATCATAACAGAAGAAGGCTTAGTTAGCGATATACGGGCCAAAAGATCACATGGCCACATTTAGATATTATATTTTAATGATTGTATTAAGAGATTTAACATTTGTCTTAAAGATTTGTGTTATTGATATTTTCGCAGCACATCATTGAAGTCTGCGAGATTTTGTACATTGTGGAACTTTGAAGTTATCAAGTCCTGTCCCGGATTGGGAGCGGATGATGTCCACATCTTCTTGTATCGATTGTATTTATGTCTACGAGGAACAGCACATGTATTAGTAATGATTAATAATGCATTATTTAATGTACTCTTTGTTTGTTTGAATGGGTGTAATATTATAGTGCGGTATATCAGTATATTACACCGCTGTTTGCACAACACTTCATTGTATAATACTATGATAATATATTTAATTTCATAGATTTGTATGAGTATAATTTGAATTTCATTATGATATTGCCATCACTATGGCGTGTGTTGGTGGCACCTTCCTGGAATATATACGCGTATACTTAGGTAAATTTTTGTTTCTCTAAGGATCTGAGATATAATCTCAGTTTCGCTCCATGCGTCGAGCAAGCCTCATTTTTAGGCAATATATCCGCGCATTATACGTGCGTTAGGAGCCTAGGGTTTTTCCCGGCTCCAGGATTCAAAAAAAAAAATGTTTCATTTTTTTTTTTCCCGGGAGGGTGCGGTAATGTTACGCACAGATCTTCATTTTTTCTAAAGTCATTATATGATCATTTTTTCTCAAGACATTGTATGATCATTTTTTGCTAAAGACATTGTGTAATTAGATTGACTGAAATGTACACTTTAATTTGTTTCGGTCAAAGCTACATAACTCTGGATAATTGAGATTATCATTTAATATGGTGTTACCTCCTCTTGTGTCGAGACACGGTCGGTCCATATTTTTATTAACGAAGTGTGACCATTCTCCTTATTTGGTAGTATCAGTCAACTGTTGTTGGAATGTCTGAAACCTGTGTTGAGGTCTCTGTTCATGTCCAAATAAGGCTCGATCTAGTTAAATCTTATCTGGAATGTTCCTAGATCGTCTTGTTTTGATTGCTATTCAAGTGTATGGGTTCTGCGCATGTCCGGACGCGGGGTTTCTGGGAAGTTTCTTTATCTTGGGAGACGATGTAAAGCTGTGAAGCAAAAAGGACGCGTTTTGGCGTCTCTGTGATTTTGTTAGGGATTAGGAGCCTTATTGTGAGATAGTTAGCTTACAAGGTCCTTCCCTTGAGTATTCTAAAACGCCTGGAGGCGTATGTTTTCTGTGGTGTGTATTTTCGAACGAAGGTAATGCCTCATTTACATCCAATCTGTAACTTTACTTTATGTTTGACAATGGTCGATCTCTGCTCACGTATGCATTACAGAAAGGAAGGTTCTTCTAATAGATGTCACGCCCCAGGTATCTTTATACCTGAGATCTATATGTACACGGGTCATACTCAGCCCGAAGGACAGTTCTTTGTTCTATGAACGTCGCTGTGTGTCAGCGATTATGCCTACGTCAAGGTTAGACTTAGGAATGCCTGTAAAGGTCAGTTTGACCTGCACTCCTGGAATGCCATGCTCGTGCGACTTATGATTTGACTTGTTTAGCACATCTGAACAGTAAGAGGATTTTTTTCTTGATGTACTTTTGTATTTGGAGCCAACCATATAATCCCTTGGCGCCATATCTTCATCTTTAGAATATGCCAAATGCATTGATAAACTATGTAAGCTGATATTCGTGAATGTCATGACTTTGCTCTATTGTGAACTGGATGTACGTACTTGTACCTGTGACGTCAAAATAAATGATGAAAAAACGTCCAGAGCAGTTTACCCATTTATGACTTCACATGTCGTACCCTACGTGCTGTAACTCTGTGAACTACATCATTACTATACACAGCAACAACAACAACACAAAACCAGATAAGACACCCTACATCTTGAACTATAATACCTGGTGTCGATAGGGGTGGTATTGTGACGGGGCTAAAGATTTGCAATGGAATTGGACCTATACCGACAACGTCCATGGTGGTCAGTTCTGCCCTTAGCATTTTATGGAAGCATCACAATAGCGGCCTGATCACCGAAGAGGAGCAAGCCTGAATCCACCCTTATCAATGGTCTTGTTGCACCACGCTGCTTGTAGGACCCGTAAGAGTAATAGGTCGCCTGATGCTCCCATGTACTTAACTATTTCTGGTGTTATACCATCATGACCTGCTGCTTTGCCCATCTTGATTTTCTCCAGTGCTGCCTTCAGTTCTTCCATCTTTATGTCATCTTCACCATCATTGGTTTTCTCTTCTATGCTAGTGGTTATCATTTCTGATGCTTCACCATGCTCATCATCCAGGAGTTCTGCTTGTTCTTTACTTCTGTTCTGAGTAGTAACTTCTTCATCATCCATAATCAACGGAAAAGGAGATGATGATTTATGTTAATTTGTTTTTTAAACGTTGAATTGACCTGATGTTATCAAGTTTTTATCTTCTTCTGGTGCTGGTTCTCCTTATATCAAGCTAACATATCTTATTTTCTGTTACACAGACATCGCCGTATGGAAGCTGTACGTCTGAGAAAGGAAAACCAGATTTACAGTGCTGACGAAAAGAGAGCGTTGGCTTCATTTAACCACGAAGAGAGAAGCAAGAGAGAGGCCAAGATTCTGTCCCAGTTCAGGTCTATGGTCCATGAAAAACTCAAGCATTAAGATAATGTATGAATTTGGTTGGTATGGTGAAAATAAAAAAGTAGTGAACTATTTTTAAAATATTGATTTATGACTTTAAAATAAAGGGAAAGAACCAATGTAGCCAATAATTAAATTGGGTACTATGATGACCAAATCACAGGAGGCAATAAGGATTTTAACAAAAGTCGAACCCTGCGTGTCACTGAAAAAAAAAAAAGACTTGAAGATGGCCTTGAAGTGACCAGGGTGTAAACTAAGATTATTACACAGATCAGATTGAGGCAGTTCAATTTATTTGTGCATGTTTTGAGAAGAAGAAAGTTAAAACTCATAATGGGAGGTAAAGTTGGAGAACAAGAAATTCAGGAGACAAAATTTATTCAGAAAGAAACTCATAACAGGAGACAACATTTATAGAAAGAGGAACTAATAAAAGAAAATTTATGCAGAAAGAGGATGACAAGGAGACAAGATACTGGGTTGTTATGGTTGATCAGAATTGACCTCATTTCATTCTGGGCAAACCCATAGCTGCTATGTCTCCCTCATCAAATGTCGAAGGGTATGAATGCTAACTGTTCCTGTAGTGCGCTGGTTGTATACATGACGGATGCATCCTCTCATCTGTCAGCGATACCTTTGGCAGATACTGGGTTGATTAACAGTGTAGTATTAAATCAGTCGAGGTTCCTTAGATGACACGATCCTACTTGGATAACTGTGGCAATTCTAGAGCTAATACATGCTTACCATATAGTCACAAATGACTGAAAGGTAAGGTGAATTGAGGGCAAGTTCCATATCCTACTAGTGACAGGCTGTTGCTACTGGTGTCAGACTGTATCGGCTAGACCGTTCCTCTGACATCCAGGCCGGGTCTTGCTGCATGGGCAACAGCTCGATCTACAATTGCCCAAACTCGTGCCACCAAAAGTTATTTCGGGATGTATGGTCAGAAATGACTGGCAGGGCAGATAATAATTAAAGTCTGCAAGAAATTGGTAAAAGACACAGGGGTTTGGAAGTTGTGCTCAGACATCATTGCCCATGCCAGTAGGCATGATACTTGAAGAAGCTGAAGAAATTGCCATATCTCAGAATCTACAACTTGTTCACATTTTGATTTTATTATTATTTAACTCCTTACGGAGTCTGGAGCCAGACGCCTGCATCAAAGTACATAGTCTTACAACAGTGGTTTCTGTAGCTATTTGTTTTACTTGATGAGGTTGCCAACTTTATACACAACCTCCCATTAGTCATCTTCTGCAACATACCTGGGAGGGCAGTAGTCCTGTTCCTTGTCTCCTCAGAGACTATACAGAGCTGTTTGTTATACAGTCTGAAAATTAAGTTATACTTGTGGCGTTGAAGTGAACGTGTTATGTGATAACTAAAACTGAATGAGGTCGTGTGTGGTAGATTACCAAATCTTTTGGATAGGTTAATGTATGTATTCATTGTTGTTATACAGAATTGTGAGTATAGTAGGGCGGCTCCTGTCATACGGCAGGTTAGGTTCCAGACCCCCGCCAAAAAGCAGAACACGTGTTCAGGTCTTGCTAAAAACCGAGATCTCATTGCTACTTAGCAACAACCGACAACAGTAATCAGACTTTCCAGGCGAACGAACGAACTTTATTTTCAGAGTGTTGAGAAGCGTGCCCGTCTGACATTCTGCCCTTCCTTTCTCTCATCTTTTACTCTGAATTCATTTATTCTCACATGCATTTTACATATTAATGGGGCAATTTCAAACATTTTAAATGAGACAGGGTTAAGCCGACAGTGAAAAAAAAATTTGCAGAAAGCCAATGAAATTCCAGTGCGATGTGGGAACTCAGAATCGATGAATAACTCATTCGACCTATAATCGGGTCTTTCATTTAGCTCAGTTTTTAAGTCCTAAAGTCTATAGGTCGACTTATAAACAAATTGACTTATACTCGAGTATTGTTGTTGTTGTTGTTGTTGTTGTTTATCAAGGACTGCTGAGCTTCTCGCTCTTTTGCAGCTATTACCACATTGAAGACTCCTTGTTATTATCTACACTGTTGATCTAGGCTTTTCCTATGGCTTTTCTGCCATTCTGAAACGTGCTGAGATGAAGTCATGAGCTCCGGTTTAGCTGGCATTTAAAGTATCATCACATCTGGTCCCAAGCCAGGAGGAAGAAGCGAATTGCATACTGTGTATTCCCTGCCATCTAGGGGGCTCTCCAAATATGCAGAACTAAAATACTATGCTCTGGTTCTGGGCTCTTCTAAGAAGTTTTCACGTCTTACACAGAGCCACTTCTCAGCTCCCCTTGCCTATCATGGGCCTATAGTAAGATCATCCTGCATCTGGCAAGCCAGAGTTACATCTGAGGTTCAAGTAACTCCTCCAAGCTTAGTGTGCAATGATGGGTTCTCAACATGTTTCACCACAGGGGGAATTCTTGAAAGTATGTGAATGATTCAAGAGTCAATGAGGGTGTAATTATCCTCACAGACGGGTTCACTTCCACATTTGAATACTGTAGCATTGCCCTTAGCTGGTGGTCATATAAGGATGGCTCCAGATATGCCTCCATGTATATACTCGAGTATATACGGTAATGTAGACAAATAGAAACAAACATAAATCAACATAATGTTAGAAATTGTGTACATCAGTGTTTGCTAAGATGGGAGCAGTATTATTTGAGGTTAATTTGTTTATATTCTGTGTGTGCTGTTGTTGAAAATCACTTCTACTCCACGTTAGAAGACTGTCAGCAACTTTTTTATTTTATTTGTGTGTTGTAGAAGAGAGATAATACTTACAGTAATTGTTGTGAGAGGAAGGTAAGAATGAATGAAAAATTATTGACAATAACCAGCATTTTTGTATGTGTGGGTGTGCATGTGAAAGAGTGACAGTTGAGATTTGAAAGCATTTCATCCCTTTAGTACTGCTTTATTCTATCTCCACTATTGGCCCCAATTGATCTGAGTTCATAAATCGACATAAAATAGTCTAATCTATCATCGTACACAATATCTTATCGTAGTTAAAACTGTTTAGATTATTATGAAAAATTTCATTTTAATGTGATATATCCTTCTTTTGAACTACTAACCCAAAAACATTGAACGCGTTTTTCTCAAAACAAGCTGAAGTAGAGATGAAATAAAGCAGTACTATGGCAATGATTTGTGTGAGTAAGCTGATATGTTGTTAAAGTAACCAGTGTGTATGTGAATTATGCATGTGTGATTTATTATGCATGTCTTAACACGTTAAGTTAGAGTTTGTGCATCATTTCTTTTGTGTATTTTTTTTGTGACATTGTAAATAAACATTATAAGCCACTTAATTAAAGGAATTAGACTTTAGTCTTTCCTCCAAATTGTCCATGCAGCTTAACCAGTAGAACGTATTATTGTGTGGTGTAGATGTAACAAGATGCAGATGTGTGTAGATGTAACAAGATGTAGATGTGTGTAGATGTAACAAGATGTAGATGTAACAAGATGTAGATGTGTGTAGATGTAACAAGATGCAGATGTGTGTAGATGTAACAAGATGTAGATGTGTGTAGATGTAACAAGATGCAGATGTGTGTAGATGTAACAAGATGCAGATGTGTGTAGATGTAACAAGATGCAGATGTGTGTAGATGTAACAAGATGCAGATGTGTGTAGATGTAACAAGATGTAGATGTGTGTAGATGTAACAAGATGTAGATGTGTGTAGATGTAACAAGATGTAGATGTGTGTAGATGTAACAAGATGTAGATGTGTGTAGATGTAACAAGATGTAGATGTGTGTAGATGTAACAAGATGTAGATGTATGTAGATGTAACAAGATGTAGATTATATTTAAATTAGATGGCTCTTCTCATATCTAATAATAGTCTTCATCATCATTTTCCTTGGTGCTTATTTACAGAGCATGAGCCAGAACTGAAGCTGGTCTACTTGCAGGAAGCCTGCACTAAACATTAGCATAGTCTTGTAGCCATCGGTCTACTTGCAGGAAGCCTGCACTAAACATTAACATAGTCTTGTAGCCACTGGTCTACTTGCAGGAAGCCTGCACTAAACATTAACATAGTCTTGTAGCCACTGGTCTACTTGCAGGAAACCTGCACTAAACATTAACTTAGTCTTGTAGCCACCGGTCTACTTGCAGGAAGCCTGCACTAAACATTAACATAGTCTTGTAGCCACCGGTCTACTTGCAGGAAGCCTGCACTAAATGTTAACTTAGTCTTGTAGCCACCGGTCTACTTGCAGGAAGCCTGCACTAAACGTTAACATAGTCTTGTAGCCACCGGTCTACTTGCAGGAAGCCTACACTAAACATTAACATAGTCTTGTAGCCACTGGTTTACTTGCAGGAAGCCTGCACTAAACATTAACATAGTCTTGTAGCCACTGGTCTACTTGCAGGAAGCCTGCACTAAACATTAACATAGTCTTGTAGCCACTGGTCTACTTGCAGGAAGCCTGCACTAAACATTAGCATAGTCTTGTAGCCATCAGTCTACTTGCAGAAAGCCTGCACTAAACATTAACATAGTCTTGTAGCCACTGGTCTACTTGCAGGAAGCCTGCACTAAACATTAGCATAGTCTTGTAGCCACTGATCTACTTGCAGGAAGCCTGCACTGAACATTAACACAGTCTTGTAGCCACTGATCTACTTGCAGGAAGCCTGCACTAAACATTAACATAGTATTGTAGCCACTGGTCTACTTGCAGGAAGCCTGCACTAAACATTAACATAGTCTTGTAGCCACTGGTCTACTTGCAGGAAGCCTGCACTAAACATTAACATAGTCTTGTAGCCACTGGTCTACTTGCAGGAAGCCTGCACTGAACATTAACATAGTCTTGTAGCCACTGGTCTACTTGCAGGAAGCCTGCACTAAACATTAACATAGTCTTGTAACACTGGTCTACTTGCAGAAAGCCTGCACTAAACATTAACATAGTCTTGTAGCCACTGGTCTACTTGCAGAAAGCCTGCACTAAACATTAACATAGTCTTGTAGCCACTGATCTACTTGCAGGAAGCCTGCACTGAACATTAACACAGTCTTGTAGCCACTGATCTACTTGCAGGAAGCCTGCACTAAACATTAACATAGTCTTGTAGCCACTGGTCTACTTGCAGGAAGCCTGCACTAAACATTAACATAGTCTTGTAGCCACTGGTCTACTTGCAGGAAGCCTGCACTGAACATTAACATAGTCTTGTAGCCACTGGTCTACTTGCAGGAAGCCTGCACTAAACATTAACATAGTCTTGTAGCCACTGGTCTACTTGCAGGAAGCCTGCACTGAACATTAACATAGTCTTGTAGCCACTGGTCTACTTGCAGGAAGCCTGCACTAAACATTAACATAGTCTTGTAGCCACTGGTCTACTTGCAGGAAGCCTGCACTAAACATTAACATAGTCTTGTAGCCACTGGTCTACTTGCAGGAAGCCTGCACTAAACATTAACATAGTCTTGTAGCCACTGGTCTACTTGCAGGAAGCCTGCACTAAACATTAACATAGTCTTGTAGCCACTGATCTACTTGCAGGAAGCCTGCACTGAACATTAACATAGTCTTGTAGCCACTGGTCTACTTGCAGGAAGCCTGCACTAAACATTAACATAGTCTTGTAGCCACTGATCTACTTGCAGGAAGCCTGCAATAAACATTAATATAGTATTGTAGCCACTGATCTACTTGCAGGAAGCCTGCACTAAACATTAACTTAGTCTTGTAGCCACTGGTCTACTTGCAGGAAGCCTGCACTAAACATTAATATAGTCTTGTAGCCACTGATCTACTTGCAGGAAGCCTGCACTAAACATTAACTTAGTCTTGTAGCCACTGATCTACTTGCAGGAAGCCTGCAATAAACATTAACATAGTCTTGTAGCCACTGATCTACTTGCAGGAAGCCTGCACTAAACATTAATATAGTCTTGTAGCCACTAGTCTACTTGCAGGAAGCCTGCAATAAACATTAACATAGTATTGTAGCCACTGATCTACTTGCAGGAAGCCTGCACTAAACATTAACATAGTCTTGTAGCCACTGATCTACTTGCAGGAAGCCTGCACTAAACATTAACATAGTCTTGTAACCACTGGTCTACTTGCAGGAAGCCTGCGCTGAACATTAACATAGTCTTGTAGCCACTGATCTACTTGCAGGAAGCCTGCACTAAACATTAACATAGTCTTGTAGCCACTGGTCTACTTGCAGGAAGCCTGCACTGAACATTAACATAGTCTTGTAGCCACTGGTCTACTTGCAGGAAGCCTGCACTGAACATTAACATAGTATTGTAGCCACTGGTCTACTTGCAGGAAGCCTGCACTAAACATTAACATAGTCTTGTAGCCACTGATCTACTTGCAGGAAGCCTGCACTAAACATTAACATAGTCTTGTAACCACTGGTCTACTTGCAGGAAGCCTGCGCTGAACATTAACATAGTCTTGTAGCCACTGATCTACTTGCAGGAAGCCTGCACTAAACATTAACATAGTCTTGTAGCCACTGGTCTACTTGCAGGAAGCCTGCACTGAACATTAACATAGTCTTGTAGCCACTGGTCTACTTGCAGGAAGCCTGCACTAAACATTAACATAGTCTTGTAGCCACTGGTCTACTTGCAGGAAGCCTGCACTAAACATTAACATAGTCTTGTAGCCACTGGTCTACTTGCAGGAAGCCTGCACTAAACATTAACATAGCCTTGTATCCACTGGTCTACTTGCAGGAAGCCTGCACTAAACATTAACATAGTCTTGTAGCCATGGTTTCTTTGGCAGTGTGTGTTACATGATGAGGTTGCCAACCCCATATGAGCCTCATTCTGGTCACCTTGTAAGACATGATAAGGTTGCCAACCCCATACATAGCAGCATTCTGGTCACCTTGTAAGACATGATGAGGTTGCCAACCCCATATGTAGCCTCATTCTGGTCACCTTGTAAGACATGATGAGGTTGCCAACCCCATATGAGCCTCATTCTGGTCACCTTGTAAGACATGATGAGGTTGCCAACCCCATACATAGCAGCATTCTGGTCACCTTGTAAGACATGATGAGGTTGCCAACCCCATACAAAGCAGCATTCTGGTCACCTTGTAAGACATGAAGAGGTTGCCAACCCCATATGTAGCCTCATTCTGGTCACCTTGTAAGACATGATGAGGTTGCCAACCCCATACATAGCAGCATTCTGGTCACCTTGTAAGACATGATGAGGTTGCCAACCCCATATGTAGCCTCATTCTAGTCACCTTGTAAGACATGATGAGGTTGCCAACCTCATATGTAGCCTCATTCTGGTCACCTTGTAAGACATGATGTAGCCTCATTCTGGTCACCTTGTAAGACATGATGAGGTTGCCAACCCCATATGTAGCCTCATTCTGGTCACCTTGTAAGACATGAGGTTGCCAACCCCCATATGTAGCCTCATTCTGGTCACCTTGTAAGACATGATGAGGTTGCCAACCCCATACATAGCCTCATTCTGGTCACCTTGTAAGACATGATGAGGTTGCCAACCCCCATATGTAGCCTCATTCTGGTCACCTTGTAAGACATGATGAGGTTGCCAACCCCATATGTAGCCTCATTCTGGTCACCTTGTAAGACATGATGAGGTTGCCAACCCCATATGTAGCCTCATTCTGGTCACCTTGTTAGACATGATGAGGTTGCCAACCCCATATGTAGCCTCATTCTGGTCACCTTGTAAGACATGATGAGGTTGCCAACCCCCATATGTAGCCTCATTCTGGTCACGTTTTAAGACATGAGGTTGCCAACCCCATATGTAGCCTCATTCTGGTCACCTTGTAAGACATGATGAGGTTGCCAACCCCCATATGTAGCCTCATTCTGGTCACCTTGTAAGACATGATGAGGTTGCCAACCCCATACGTAGCCTCATTCTGGTCACCTTGTAAGACATGATGAGGAAGCAGTATTCCTATTCTTTCGTTGTCTCCTCCGAGCCCCCCCCCCCCTTTCCTCCCCCCTCCTAGAGAACTACACAGGGCAGTAAAGGTTTTAAGTAACTTATTACCGGTACAGTTTGTGCCATAGCAAACTTTGGAGGATGAATATTCAGATTTGACTAGTTGATGTAAGTCTTGCTGTTGTTTAACTAGGTCAGCTTTCGCAACCAATGCCAAGTTGAATCATGGGCTTTTCATGTGGCTTTTCTGCCTTTTCAAAATTTGTTTTGGTCTCCAGTTTCTTTCCTGGGTATTATATCCTGGCTTGGCATGTGTTTAAGGATTCTGACATCTGGTTTCAAGTTAGAGGGGTAGCAATAGCATACTAGCTTTCATTGCATAAATGAGGCTGTACAAGTATGTAGGGGCTAAAGTGCTGCTCTCTGGTTCTGGGCTGTCCCAAGAAATGGTGATGTTCTGCATAGAGTGACTTCCAAGCTTCCTTCATCTGTTCATTGTGGGATCCTCTTCTACACAGTCAACCAAGTATAAGCTGGAGTTAAGTCTGGGGCTCAGGTAATTCCCTGAAGCTTAGTGTGCAATGCTGGATTCTCAATATGTTTCACTAAACTGGGAAGTCATGATAATGGGCCACCCTGGTGTGGCTACTGGTTGACTGGCTGAAGTGTTGACTGAAGTGTTGACTAAACAATTCTTCTTCTTTGTACATTCTCAGACGTCTACTTGAATATTTTCAAAGAAAGCAGTGGTCTGCTTGAGGCTATTTATATCTCCATAGAGATTTTCCATGAATGGAACTGGTGATGGCCATATGTGCTTTCTCTGTTCCTATTATGTTGGGCATCTTTGAAGCAGACGTTCAGCAGTCATTTTATCTGTGCTACAGTTACACTAATCAGCTGCTAAGCAATTAAAAGGTTGCCCATTTCCAGGATGCACCATGTGGCAGTGCTTCAGGTCTTGGTTAGAGCTCTAGCCCTGGAATTTATACAATAGCAGCATGAATTCCTTTACATCCTTGATGCAATGTTTAGCGAATTACTTTTCTTTATCTGTATAGCTCTTAGGTGAAATACATACAAGGTGTAGTATCTTTCTGGCTTCCGTCGTTATCATAAATAGTGGGATCTTGTAGACACTGGTCGCAATCGAATTACTCGTTGCCATGAAATTCTTCGTTAGCACAGCGATAGTCTTGCATGCATGTAACCACACAGTTCAACAAAGTCATGGAGACAATTCACCATGACATTAAATTCATGTACTCAATAACTGACCTAAGACTGGCAAGGTTACCCAAAAATCATAATCACCCTTCAGATCTCCAAGGAGCATAGGCCTTCAACAAACATATGCCAAGTCTTCCTGTCCTGTGCCATCCACTCTAGATCTGTCCATGTTTAATTCAACCCCTTCATTTCTGTCTCCAGTTCTCTTCTCCATTTGTTTTTTGGCCTCCCTCTATCTCTCTTACCCTGGACATACCAGAACAAGGACTGCCTTGTAACGCTATCAACAGGCTTCCTCAGTTTTTGTCTTATCCACCTCCAGTGTCATCTTCTCATCTCTTAGTCCACTGGTTCTTGTCATCAGTTCCATATTAGTGATCTTTTTAATTCAGTTTGACCAACCATCCAAGACAGAAAAGTCCTCAGGTAAGGAGGTCAATGACACGACCCAGAGATAGCCAAAAGAAGTCTGGGCTACTTACTCACCTTTCTGTCTGAAAGGAAAATCTCCACAGTTAGTACCTGCTATGTTCATAAACATGTTTGTAACATCAATAATGTAGAAGAGATTCCAAACATAAGGTATAGATGAAGTACTGACAGTGCACTAACAACAACTGTAGGTGTATAACACACCAGCATACTAGCAGCTTATGTGGTAAACATCATGCATACTTGGAAACGCTTAAAGATGGAATATGGCTTCAGAACCAGAAAATCTTGACTGTTCTTTTACAGTCCAGTCATTAGTTATATTTTTCATAATAATATGCAATTCCTACATCTGTGCTTCCCTGGGTAGTAATGTGGCTATTTCACATAACATAATAACAAATAGAGATGCAGATAGAAGGATGAGTTTTCACAAGATATTTCAGAAGTCAAGAACAATGCTGAATGTGTCTTAGCATTGTTAACTTTTATCTGTCTGCCACCTTTTGTGAAGAGATATTATATAATTTTATTTAGCACGTACTAGCCCCCAACTGGATTAACAGTAAAATTCTTCTTATTGGCTCTATATAGATATATATTAAAGATATTGATTCCTACGTGTGCACTTCTCTCTTTAACAACTAAATCAAATATGAATTTGTAAAACAACATATAACAAATTTAATGATCAATTACTCTTGAACAAATGTAAATAAATAAGAGCTAGTGATAAAATGTAGATGTCTTCACAGAAAAGATGTCAGCTTTAAAAAAGCTTAATGTTTAAAAGAAAAACAAAGTTCTGTATTTGGCCTGCTAGAAATGCAGCTTAGTTACCAAAACGTTGAAGTGTTGATGCTGCTGTTTTTGTCAATTCGTCTCTGTGGCAAAGGCACGTCCAGATCAGTTCAAGAGGTAACCTTTCCTGGTCAAGGCAGGTATCTTCACAACCCGTGGAACGTAGGTTTCCAGTGTCGATCACAAGCTTTGAGCCACAGAATATTAGTACAACTGGTATCGTAGATTAGTACCTCAAATGATCTCTTTGATTCGCACCACAAAACCAATAGGGAAGATAAGACTTCTTGCTCAGTTGAATAGTCTTTGCAACTTGATAAAGATGCCTCAAACACGCGTCAGGGGTATTATTTCTAGTTAGCATCCCTCTGTGACTTTGTGAGTAGGTCCTGTAGGAGTCCGGTTTCCGTATTAAAAGATAGATCTTCCTTGCTGTAGTGTTCAGAAGGAGTTCCGATACGTGTTTTGTCTGGTTGTTGCAATACATTTTCTTTGTGGCACAGGAAGACAAAGTTAATATATATGCTGATGAATACAATCAGCCTTCGTCGGGCTTACAAGTGTGTAAATATGTATATCCATATACGCGAATGTCACAAGAGTTCTGGTATACCTAAGTAGACGTAGAAGTCAGGAAATGTTGTAACTAGTGGTAACGTTCTACAGTTTATTGACGAGACGGTCACGTAGACATCATGGCAAGACAATTCACAGCATAATCATGAAGCAACATGTAAGTAAATCCATAAAATCGGTTGCATAAACCACCACAGCAAATCATGGGGCATCAAGTACAAAATATCCATCAAATCGGTTGCCTAAACCACAGGCCTCAGCGCAGTACATTATTACAAGAAAATATCCTTCAGGAACAAACTTCCAATATCTTAGATATCTAGTAAGTACATCCATGGGGGGAAAATAAGCTGCATAACAAAGCAGCTTGTAGTATCTCTTATTTCATAATAAACCATCGTACACATCCATTAGGAACAAAGGTTTGCATGAATATCTTCATCAATGATAATAATCGCGGCCGGTATACTCCACGGCCTCAAAAAGATATCTTCAATATCTATAAAAATTCTGCCCTTTACACAGAAACACCCTGGAACGCACTAGCGAGATCGGACAGCCATCTCCAAGCCCTGCCAGGAACACACTGAACCCGAGATCACATTCTCCCCGTACGATTCAGTCAAAATTCCTCATGCGTGAACTAACCGCTTGAGAATACAGATCAGCTTCCCCGTAACCTTCCCAAACTAACACTAAGAACATTCGAGCACTATCTTATTTTTATCCTTTTTTCTTAAAAAGACTGACACAGACTTAGCTTGAGCTATGTTCAAAAATTACAGAGCACACAGCCCCCAACTAACAAATCATCTCATCACTAAGAGCGTGCTTACTAGCGTGTGTACAAAAATCCAACCCGTACATACGAATCTTTAACACTCAACTCCCATTAACAAAAAATATGACTTAACAGAGTACACCGACCCCCGGGGGAAAAAATGATATCATCATCTTTTTTTTTTTTTTTGAAAAGTACATGGAACAAAAAATTTGAGGTCGATGACATTCTAATATCTACAACAAATAATTACATTATGTTAAGTCATATAATTAATCTAACAATAAAGGGATGGAAGTGTGAGTAGAGTATGAAGAAAAAGTATGCAAATAGATCAAATGCAGACATAGATGAAGTATGCAAACGTAAACAAAATATGAACCAATAAGTAGAAAGCAAAAAGAAAAGATGAAAAAAAATGAAGAATGACCAGCAAAGAAAGAAAGTAAAGATATGTGTATGAAAGAAGGTACAGATACATCATGATAACAATTAAAATTAAACAATACATTGCATGTAAAATAAATACAATTATGACAAAACAGCATAGAACAAAAAGGCAATGTATATATATATCAAAAACATAAAAAGGAAGCCACAATCTAAATATAGCATAATAGGCAATTTAACCAGTTAATACACTTATACGGTACTAATAATGAATTATTATGGACATGGACTAAAAAAATTAACAATACCGTTATAAATAGTTACCACTGGCGCACAACTTTAAAGAAGTTATACCATATCCTAATACAATACTATCTAATATACTATACTATACTAATATACAATACTATCTACTATCCTAAAGAAGTTACATAGTAAGGACAACTCCAGTGGTCTTGAAACATCCTATGAACATGAAGAGGTAAAATCATCCAATACGGAGTCAACATGCCGACTGGCTTCACTTGAACAGCAAACTTTGCGCAAGGCGACAAATACACCAGGTTGTAAAGTAACAACCTAATCAATCAACATAGCAGCTCTGATTCTCATTGAAAAGCCGTCACTGTGAAAAAAAACAAATGAAAATCACTATTTTAATAACGGTAGGATTTTATGAAAGGCAACAGTTAACTTCAAATTTAACCTACCGTGTGTGGCTGTGTAAACTTCTGACCACTGTAAGATGTTAATCAAACCTTCCTCCGTTACACAAGAAAGGGTAACAGAGAATGTAGCACAGACTAACCTGGAATCCTGAATTAAACAGGGTCATAAAAGTATCTGAGAAAAATAGCAGCGTGTAATGATGTCGAGAAAAGTCGCGAATATACAAATGATACTAACGTCATGTTGAGTGTAATGATGGGTAAGAGTGTAATGATGGCTGACAATCTGAGATTTTGCGCAAGACAAAGGAAATGCAGTTGACAAATGCGTAAATCTCAAAGGCTGAACTGAAGTCATAGCCTGTGTACTGGGCAAAGGAAAAAGCAAGAAGCATACAATAAAGATGCAAAAACAGACAGTAGTAAACTTGGACCTACGTCGAAGTTTAACAGAAAAGCAGTAAGTACGACAAAAAGTCGTAAAAGACGAAGATACTGAGCTAACCGGCCCAGTAAGAAAAGCAAAGAAACTCATAAGGTATAGATATGTACTAACAATTAAGTTCGTACATGTAGCAAAGAAAACACTAGTCATTGCGGCAAAGAAGTTGCAATAAATGTGACTGGATGTAGATTCAGTCGCAGCTATAAAGTTAGTGTGTGTGTCAGACAAAACCGAAGGATCTTCTTCTATAATGGTACTTAAAGAAGAATCAAAGTTAGAGTAACGACGTACTGAGGTATGTCGAACTGGGCTAAAAGAAGCACCAAAATTAGTATGATGAACAATCGTATCATCAATACTGCAAGATTTCACCAAATCAGCAGAATGTATCACGTCAGCAGAATGCACCTGGTGATAAGACCGTGGCATAGCCCCTAAGGTGGAAGCAGTAAGGTTATGTTGCCGTTCCCAAGCAGCAATTTGTACCGGTGTACACACCTTTACACCATGTATCTGTCCGACAGTAAGGTCAGCGATAGGCGCTCTGAGCATACATGCGTGTATATAACCAGTGAAAAACGGTGTGGCAATGTGGACTATGGCAGTCGGAAAAGTCTCAACTGTCCCACCGAATGTCACACATTTACCATTTTACCTGTTGCGCAAGATGGATGAACTCATCATCATCAGTTGCCATCTCCACAACGAAGGTTGGCTGTAATGGATCTCCAACGTCTTCTGTCTCTTGTCTTGGTGGTGCACTCTGATAGACTCTTTCCTGTCCATCTCTTGATGTTATCTTCCCAATTATAGCGCTGTCTTCCCCTTGCACGTTTGCCTTCAACTCTCCCTTCTGTTATGGTCTTCTGCAAGGTATTATGCCTTTTTATGTGGCCAAAGTATTTTAGCTGCCGAACTTTGACCTCCCTCATTAGTTCTCTTTTCATACCTAGATTTTCTAGGACCTCCTTATTTGTTTTCATCTCTTTCCATGAGATACGCCCCATTCTTCTATATATCCACATTTCAAGACCCTCAATTCTTTCTTCCAAATGCTTATTCATCGTCCATGTTTCTGCACCATACAGAAATGCAGAATATATATAACACTTTATGATTCTCAGTTTTAATTTGTGAGATAACTGTTTGGATGTCAGTATATGTTTCATGTTGTTGAATGTAGCTTTGGCCATTCCTACTCTCTTCTTGATTTCTGTTTCACATCTGCCATCTTCTGTTATTATATGACCAAGATATACGTAGCTCTTGACTTGTTCCAGGATTTTCCCATTTACGCTTATCTTTAATGTGGGTTTATCGTCTGTTTTGCTAATTATCATAGTTTTTGTTTTCTCAATATTAATGTCGAGTCCATATTCATGACTTATACTGTTCACTTGCTTCACTAGTTCTTGTAACTCCTGTTCGCTTTTAGCTAACAACACGGTATCATCTGCATATCTAAGGTTGTTTATTGACCTTCCACTGATGTTCAGTCCTGGTATTTCCTGTATCTGTTTGAAAAAATTTTCGGTGTATAAATTAAATAGGCAGGGGGACAGCACACAGCCTTGTCTGACACCTCTTTTTATGTCTGTGTATGGTGAATAATTCCTTCCCGATCTTACTGTGGCAGTTTGCTCCCAATAAAGGTTACTGAGTATTCTTATATCTTGGATCAACTAGAGACTGTCTAATTCCAACAGTTGTGCATCCCGAATCAAAAAGTACTGAGACAGGATTATTATTCACAAATCCCTTGTGTAGGGTAAGAGACCCTCTTCTGTCATGCGCAGCTAAGGCAGGAAGAGTAGTTGGAAGAGGATGACCGCAACTCAAGGTAGTCACCGCTGTAGGTTGGAACAAAGTTGTGCACTCCGGGCACTGAGATGCTCTCTCGAAATAGAAAGCAGAGCAAGCAGTAGCATTAGAGACACTATCATTATTGTTACCTTGATTATTGATAACCTGGGGCTCCTGTTGAGCAGAGTTAGCATAGCGATGCGATCTATCATTTGGAGATCTACCGTCATATCGAGATCTATCACAACTATTATTTCTATTGCTATTTCCTCTATTAGGACCATTGTTCTGATTTGAACCCCAGTTAGCATTGTTGTGATTACTATTTCCCCTTTGATCAAAATACCTATTAGATGGATTTTGTTGTCTCCGCGAAAAATTATTGTAAGGTTGATAATCCTTAGTGTAGTTACCCCTTCCAAAATTTCCATAATCGTTGGAACCAAAATGCTGAGGTCCGTTAAATTGTCTCCAGTTCCTTGGAGAAGGAGAATTACTACGTGATGGACCCCCTTGGTACTGTCCAAAATCACGATTATCTCTCCTACCAAAATTGCGATCAGCACTTTGAGATCTACAGCGCAAATTAGGACCATATGGTATTGCCGAAGCCACGGGTAAACCCTCTCTGACTTGAGAGTGGCTAACAGTCACATTTGGGTGTGCCGTGACATATTGGCAACAGTATTGTTCCATATCTTTCAAGTTCGTAGGCTTTCGCTTATGTAGAAAGGAAAGAAAAGAAGTGTTAACTGATGACATGACTTTGTCACGAAGCAATAAGTCCATAAGAGCTTCATATGTGTGTTCAGTTTTTGAAAGTTCAATCCAACGTGAAAACGTAAGACGTATATTTGCTATAAACTCTGAAAAATCTTCCCCAGTTTCCAGTAATAGAGTCTTAAAGTGCAGACGATAACCGTCGTCATTAAGCTGATATTTCTTTATCAATGCAGCCCTAGCAGTATCATAGTTATTCTTGTCAGGCCCCTCCAACCTACTTACAACATGCATTGCTTCACCCGTAAGTAGTACCATAAGTCGTGCACAATATTCCGACTTATCTATCTTCTGAGATTCACATGTAAGTTCAAATCTATTCAGGTAAAATACGATATCGTCAGAGGTAGGTTTAAAAGCAGGCAATCTGAGCTTATAAGAATAAGTATTTGTCTTATGAGAAGTAGTTTGAGTGTCTGTAGGATTTTGTGTATTAACATTATTCATCACCTTCATTCTCTCCAGCTCCATAGAGAACACCTTTTGCTCATGGAGTCTAACGTTTTCTTCAGCTTGCAACTGAAGTTTCCTCTCTTCCATTTGCATTTGCTGTTGAAGTTTTTTCTCTTCCATTTCCATTTGTGTTTGAAGTTTCTCCGCCTCTAATTTTTTTCTCTTCCATTTCCATTTGTTTTTGCATTTGCTGTTGAAGTTTTCTTTCTTCAGCCTCTAATTTCTGTTTTTCAGCCTCCATTTTCTGTCTTTCAGTTTCCATCTGAAATTTTCTCTCTTCTTCTTCCATTTTTTGTTTTTCAAATTCCATCTGAAATTTCCTATCTTCAGCCTCCATTTGAAATTTCTTCTCTTCTAGTTTCTGAGCCTTGTCATATTCGACAAGTGCGAATTCTTTTACTTCATCAGTAGTCATACCGAGGGCTTTCCCTTGTTTAATGAAATAGTCTACTTTCCCTTGTTTAATGAAATAGTCTAAAGTAGACATTATGTCCAATTTTATAAGATATGTCTCTTATGTAAATATACTGGAGAAACTCACTTTATCCCAACTCAGTGGGTGGCAAGTCCTTGCTTAAGAACTTGTATAATTACCTTTCCAACTATTAATAATGTTATTAATTACTTATAAAATATGCATCATAATATTATCCGATTATGAGAAAAATAGACAACGTAAACAACAGTGACAAAGACAAGATATAAAAAAACAAATGACCACGTTCGCAGAATCAGCTAATCAATAAAGCAAAGTAAAGAAAAAATATTGCAAAGAATGCAATGACACTGCGAAAAGCGTGACAAGACAAGCAACAGCACAGTGTATAAACGAAAAATTTGTATAGAAATAAAAGACAGCCAGGAGAGGAAGACACCCACAAACAAATTAATCAAAAAACTAAGGAACAGAAAATACTACGACCACAACAATGAAACGTTTCATCACACCTAAACAGAGATGTCACGGATTACCAAACACAGTGGACTAAACTGCTTCAGCAAAAAAAATCGCTGGAAAATTTCCACTGCGGGAAATCCGTAAGAATGTTCCTACAGAACGCTTAGTAGGCCCTGGGTGAACTGGGATATATCCTAACGTAAGTCACCACCCAACCAAACCCGCATTAACATGAAACATCGAACATAAAACACTCAAGATAACAAATAATGGACAATATAGGAAGGCTCGATAACATAGAACAGTGGTATAGTTTACATACAACAAAACCACTTATCTTCAAAAAAGGAAAATTCCCAGCCTTCCCGCCAAAACGATGGGCATCATCATCATCATCTCAGCCCGTAACCCGTCATGGGTCGTAGGGGTGCCATGGTGGAAGCATCAGCAGACAGGGTCCTCCACTGCTCTCTATCCTCAGCAATGCGTACAAGTGTGGAAAAACCGTGTCCTGCCCATTCTTTGATGTTATCAGCCCAGGATTTTCTCTGCCTTCCTCTTCTCCGTTTACCTTCGACTGTTCCCTGAAGGATCGTTTTCGAAAGGGAGTCATGACGAGTTACATGCCCAAACCAGGCAAGCTTCAGACGTTTCACTATTGACAAAAGTGGTTCTTGGTGGCCTGCATAGGTGTTTATCTTCTCTCTAACATAGACATTTGTTTTGTGCTCTTTATAGCAAATGCGCAAAATTCTTCTATAACATTTATGCTCGAAAGCCTGAATCCTTCGCTCCGTATCTGCAGTGAGTGTCCAGCCCTCACACCCATACAAGAGAATAGATAATACAAGTGATTTGTATAATTTGATGGGCATCGGTTGTCACAAAATCTGACGAAGTCTAACGTTGATAAGGCACTGGATCTCCTCGTCAAGTCTTGAAAGGGAACAGTTGACAGCAGCATCTAGACGAATTACTCGACATCTACTCGAAACTGGCATACGAAAATTCGAACTGGCAACACTGCAAATCTGTACTTGATCTCCTTGTAGTTGGTATCACACCCCAAAATGCTGGCTCACCACTTATGTTAAAGTCTGTTTCTTTAACCACCTCAGCAGGCCACACAGGGCGTCACTTCTGCTACTGTGTAAATGTGTGAATCTACTATAAGGGCGAATGTCATAAGTTCGTGCATACCTAACCACACTGCGATCACACACCACAGAAATATAGGGGTCAAGAAATCTTGAAGACTAGTTTTAACGTTATACAGTTTATTGACGACACGGTAACGTAGACATCATGGCAAAAGGGTTCACAGCATAATCATGAAGCATCAGGTAAGTAAATCCATAACTGAGAGCATAATCCATAAGAACAAATATCCATCAGAGGGAAAAACATCGTAATTCTTATTATATCAGCAACTCTCAGTGCAATAATATCCATAGGAACAAATATCCATCAGAGAAAAGGGTTTACATAAATATCCTCATAAATGATGATGATGGTGGCCGGTATAATCCCTGGCCTCTAGAATATGAATCGTACGGTATCAAAAACTCCCACCGGTTGCTTACACAGCAACTCGCTATATATCTTCTGATAGCAGGGGGAAAATCCATCATAGGAAATATGAATAATAATACTGGCCGGTACAATCCATGGCCTCAAAGATATCTTCAATATCAAATTCTCCCTTTACAAAAAATATCCACTGGAACACTCTAGCGAGATAGATAACGACCATCCCGAAGCTCTGCCAGGAACCCCCTGTCGGGATCACCGACCCTTAGTTCAACTCCCCGTGAGAATTACTCATCACGGACTCACCGCTTGAGAACCCAGCTCAAAACTCAACCGCTTCTTCCCCCCAACTATCATTAAGAACCTTCGAACACTTTGTTTATCATATTTTTAAAAAAGACTGACACAGACTCAGATTGAGCTATGTTCAAAAATTACAGAGCACAAAGCCCCCAACTGAAAAAAATCATCTCATCTCTAAAAGCGTGCTTACTAGCGTGTGTAACAAAAATCCGACCCGTCCATACGAGTCTTTAACACTTAACTCCCATTAATAAAAATATGACTTAACAGCTGGGGATGATGATACCATTGTGTACACTGATGGGTCTGTAATCTGTGGTAATAAATCAGAGTGGGCTTCTCTGCTAGAGTAAAGGGCAGAACTGTCGCTCAACATAGCGGGCTTACATGATAACAACCTCCAGCATGAGAATGGAGGTAGAGGCAGTTACTGCTGCCTTAAGATGGCTGTCTGAGACTTTATTAACAAAGGCAGTTATTTGTATCAGACTCACAATCCATGCTTCGAAAGGTCCAAAATGGTTGGCTTTGACATGAATGGATAAACTCCATAGAAGCATCGAATCTTCAAGTACTGATATGGTCTACTGCCCTTGCCTCCCAAAGTACGTAGCAATGAAAGAGCTGACAAACTAGCTTCAAGAGCACCCATAAAAGGTGCATTAGCCATGGATAAGGAAGAAATACTGAGGACAATTCATGTTCGTCTATTAGAGAATGACACAACAATCGATGAATCATCAAGGCTAAGACTGCTGGAATTTGGCATCAAACGTAAGACCAGCAGGGATGGACGTATGAGAGGACGCATCCGCCGTATACAACCAGTGCGCAACAGGAACAATTAGCATTCATACCCTTCGACATTTGCTGAGGGAGACTGAGCACCTATGGTTTTGCCCGGAGTGCAATGACGTCGATTCTGATTAACATTATGTGAGCTTCTTTTCGTCCAGTCTGAGTTGGCGCCGTAGATAGCATCGCCACTTAGTGCGATCGGCAGTTTCATCCTCCCAGGTTGCTGGATTTATGTCCAGTACCCTCATGTCTCTCTTGCACATATCTTTGAATCTCAGCTGCATTCCCCCAACTGTTCTTTTGCCATCTGCCAGTTGTCCTATAAGATATCTTTCGGGATACGATCATCTTCCATGCGGCGGACATGGCCAAGCCAGCGTAGTCTGCGCTAAGCAGTGTATACATGCTTTGAAGTCCAGCAGATGACAATACATTTCAGGGATGGTAAAGTCAGAGACGACACAATTTAATTAATCGTATAGTGGTTGTACATTTCAGGGGTGGTAAAGTCAGAGACGAAACAATTTAATTAATCGTATAGTGGTTGTACATTTCAGGGGTGGTAAAGTCAGAGACGAAACAATTTAATTAATCGTATAGTGGTTGTACATTTCAGGGGTGGTAAAGTCAGAGTCGAAACAATTTAATTAATCGTATAGTGGTTGTACATTTCAGGGATGGTAAAGTCAGAGACAAAACAATTTAATTAATCGTATAGTGGTTGAACATTTCAGGGCTGGTAAAGTCAGAGACGAAAAAATTTAATTAATCGTATAGTGGTTGTACATTTCAGGGGTGGTCAAGTCAGAGACGAAATAATTTTATTAAACGTATAGTGGTTGTACATTTCAGGGGTGGTAAAGTCAGAGACGAAACAATTTAATTAATCGTATAGTGGTTGTACATTTCAGGGATGGTAAAGTCAGAGACGAAACAATTTAATTAATCGTATAGTGGTTGTACATTTCAGGGGTGGTAAAGTCAGAGACGAAACAATTTAATTAATCGTATAGTGGTTGTACATTTCAGGGGTGGTAGAGTCAGAGACGAAACAATTTAATTAATCGTATAGTGGTTGTACATTTCAGGGGTGGTAAAGTCAGAGACGAAACAATTTAATTAATCGTATAGTGGTTGTACATTTCAGGGATGGTAAAGTCAGAGACGAAACAATTTAATTAATCGTATAGTGGTTGTACATTTCAGGGGTGGTAAAGTCAGAGACGAAACAATTTAATTAATCGTATAGTGGTTGTACATTTCAGGGATGGTAAAGTCAGAGACGAAACAATTTAATTAATCGTATAGTGGTTGTACATTTCAGGGATGGTAAAGTCAGAGACGACACAATTTAATTAATCGTATAGTGGTTGTACATTTCAGGGGTGGTAAAGTCAAAGACGAAACAATTTAATTAATCGTATAGTGGTTGTACATTTCAGGGATGGTAAAGTCAGAGACGAAACAATTTAATTAATCGTATAGTGGTTGTACATTTCAGGGGTGGTCAAGTCAGAGACGAAACAATTTAATTAATCGTATAGTGGTTGTACATTTCAGGGATGGTAAAGTCAGAGACAAAACAATTTAATTAATCGTATAGTGGTTGTACATTTCAGGGGTGGTAAAGTCAGAGACGAAAAAATTTAATTAATCGTATAGTGGTTGTACATTTCAGGGGTGGTCAAGTCAGAGACGAAACAATTTTATTAAACGTATAGTGGTTGTACATTTCAGGGGTGGTAAAGTCAGAGACAAAACAATTTAATTAATCGTATAGTGGTTGTACATTTCAGGGGTGGTAAAGTCAGAGACGACACAATTTAATTAATCGTATAGTGGTTGTACATTTCAGGGATGGTAAAGTCAGAGACGAAACAATTTAATTAATCGTATAGTGGTTGTACATTTCAGGGGTGGTAAAGTCAGAGACGAAACAATTTAATTAATCGTATAGTGGTTGTACATTTCAGGGGTGGTAGAGTCAGAGACGAAAAAATTTAATTAATCATATAGTGGTTGTACATTTCAGGGGTGGTAAAGTCAGAGACGAAACAATTTAATTAATCGTATAGTGGTTGTACATTTCAGGGATGGTAAAGTCAGAGACGACACAATTTAATTAATCGTATAGTGGTTGTACATTTCAGGGATGGTAAAGTCAGAGACGAAACAATTTAATTAATCGTATAGTGGTTGTACATTTCAGGGATGGTAAAGTCAGAGACGTAAAAATTTTCATCCTTTCAGCTCGGTGACCGGCTTCCTAACTACCAAGTTCCTACGTCATCCCAAAATGACATTATTTTTACGTCATTCGTTTCCATCGTTACCTTTTCTTACTCTCCACCAACTCACTAGGTGTAAAAATCAAGAGTGCAATCCTTATTCAACTTCCCATACTTCCGATTTTGCGTCATCACCAAATATGGGTCACATACGCTGTGACACTTACTTACTTAATCGTTCCCCTTCTACCGTGAGGTGTAGAGGTTTGGTAGAGAGAGCGCCAGACTATCCTCTCGGCTGTCTTCCTCCTGGCCTTGTTCCATTATAGTTCTCGGTCATTCAAAGATTGTCTAATGTTGTCTTCCCAGCGGACTTTGGGTCGTTCTGGAGGTCTGGATCTCTGGCTCTTTGTTTCCCATGCTTGTCGTGGTAGCCGATCTTCTCCCATTCTGCAGACATGGCCAAACCATCTTAATTGGGACTGTTCTACTTTGGTCTGCAGGGTGTGGGATTTTAGGCCTAGACGTATCGTCTGGTTGCGGACCATGTCTCTTCTTGTTACGTATACCACCTTCCATGACTCGCATCCATATGTCAAGACTGGGACATAGGTGGAGCGGTATACAGCCATCTTCGTTTTCTTACCAACCTCTCTCTTGCTGAGGGATCCTCGATTTATGGCCTGAAAAAGTATCCCAGCTGCTGCTTTTCGAGTGGCCAACTCTTCTTTGATGCCTCCCTTTCGGTCTATAATAGTTCCGAGGTATTTAAAGTGGTCGACCTGCTCCAGGACCTGTTCTCCCAGCTTAATCTGATGTCTTCTTTCTTCTCGTGATATCACCATGGATTTTGTTTTAGAGCTCCTTATGGCCATCCCTCTCTTCTCCAGCTCTTCCTTTCAGACTTGCAGGTTGGATTGGAGATGTGCCTCTGATTTAGCAATCAGGGCAACATCATCAGCAAATGCCAGCTCTTAAATACAGACCTGCCTCATCTTCCAGTACCCCACTGAATACTTTCTTGTTCTCTCCTTACATGCCTTCAAGACATCGTTCATGAGGAGTATGAAAAGATAAGGTGACAGGATATCACCTTGTCTTACACCAGTGGTGGTCCTGAACTCTTCTGACTTATGGTTTGCTGTCCTCACATAATTTCTGCAAGACTTGTAGAAGCTCTGTATAGCATGAATCAGAGATGCTGGAATGTTCTTCCTTGCCAAACAGTCCCAAAGTTTGCTCCAGGGGACCCTGTCAAACGCCTTTTCCAGATCTATGAAACAAAGATGGATCTCACTCTTATACTCAAGGGCCTTTTCACTCAGCTGTCTGAGTGTGAAGATTAGGTCTTGAGTACTTCGGTTTGCTCGGAATCCGCACTGGACCTCATCGAATTGTGGCTCAGCTAGGCGTCGGAGTCTCTGCTCTAGGATTCTAAAGTAGATTTTGCCAGGGACACTGAGAAAGGATATGCCTCTATGGTTTCCACATTGTCGATTGTCACCCTTTTTGAAAATCGGTGTTGTGATGGCAATCTCCCAATCCTTTGGTATGGCCTTGTTGCACCACGCTGCCTGTAGGACCCTTAAGAGTAATAGGTCGCCTGATGCTCCCATGTACTTAACCATTTCTGGTGTTATACCATCATGCCTGCTGCTTTACCCATCTTGATTTTCTCCAGTGCTGCCTTCAGTTCTTCCATCTTTATGTCATCTTCACCACCATTGGTTTTCTCTTCTGTGCTAGTGGTTATCATTTCTGATGCTTGACCTTGTTCGCCATCAAGGAGTTCTGAGAAATATTCTTTCCATATTTCCATTACTTCCTTCGGGGCAGTAAGCAATTTGCCTTGCTTGTCCTTTATAAATTTGAGAGGGTATTGTTTTTTCTTCCTCATGTTCTTTAGGGTCTTATAGAACAATTTCTAGTTTTCTTGCTCATCTTTTTCTAGCTTTTCTCCAAATTCTTCCCAGGACTTCTGTTTTGCTGCTAGCACATTGTTCTTTGCTTCTGTTCTGGGTGTCACATATTCTCTATATTTCTCCATTTGTCTTGTTGTGTTTTTAGCTCCTAAGTATTGTTTCCATGCCATTTTCTTCTCTCTTATTTTCTCTTTGACTTCCTCTGTCCACCAAAGTGTCCTCTTTCTCTTGTTCCCAAGTCGGACTTCACCTCATGCTTCTGCAGCAGCTGTCTTTATAATGTCCTTGAATTTAATCCAGATGGTTTCCAAGTCATCAGGTTGTTCTTCTGTGTTTCTCACCGCTGTAGTAATAAGCCCCTGATATCTGGTCTTAATTTCAGACTCTCTCAGCTTGTAGGTCTTAATACTCATTTCTCCCGTTCGTTTACTTAGTTTCTTGCGTGATGTTGGTGTGACATATTATGATAATAGCTTTCATATCTATTTCATTATCTACACTTTTCTTTTACCTAGCTTTCACCTACGCATGTTTTGGTAACTCAAAACCCTCCTACAATCAGAGATCTGTCTCTTTTTCTAATTTAGCACGCCAAATTTATTTCTGTTCGCTATTTCCTTTGATGAAGGTTTACCAGCAGACCTAATTAGCTAACGCTGAGCCGGTTACCTGTAATTTTTAACGCCAGCGATTGAAAATGGTGGTAATAGGATTAAGACAGCGATCAAGGGAAATAATTTGAGTAGGAGCAGATAATTTTGGAACAAAGGGGAGACAATTTCTATTACTCTTCCCTGAATCCGTTCGTTTGAAACGTAATTACCTATAGAGGTGCGGACCAGATCAAAGGACGTTGCTCGCTAGAATGGCCCATACGAGCAGAGACGTGTGAAATTTGCACTGATTAGCAAATTGCAGATGCCTGATCTAAACGAGAGCTTTAGGTTCTGGTTTTCGATTTTAATGTGAAAAATCCCCCTGATTCGCAGATTAAACGATGAATTCTCCAAAGGCGTTAAAAGTAACATGTCTAAGCGAATTTCTTCCAATTTAATATATAAACCCCAGCATTTTGACTCAATTTCCCAGTACCCACAGATCTTAAAGACATCTAGCTTCGATTTCTAGAATCACTTGTATTAGTGAAGTTTCTTAGTTTTTCGTTGGAGATAGTCTTAGAATTTCTGTGTTTGAGGTAATTATATTTACTAGTATTTTTGAGTGATTTAAGTGGTAAAATCGTCAATGATATTTTACTAGTTTTTTTTTTGCTGTGCAGAGTGATTTACTAGATAGGTCCGTCATTTATATTTCTCTAGGTTTTACTGTGGTACATTGGCTAGCAGAATAAATATTATTTCTAGCTAAACTATTCCAGATATAAAGTAAATTTAATTAATAGCTAGTAACCAGTCAGAGAATATTTTAACCGACTAGTAAATGCACTGTTCATCATGAGTATTGACGAAATATGTATTTATTTCTAACTCATGATGATTAATCTTTTTTAAAATGACTAGAATTTATTTCACGGGAGTTTTTTTAAACGATAAGCTTGTAGTTGTAATTTAAGTTAAATAACCGAAGTGGATAAATATATTATATTTTACGCGGGTTAAGGATAGGATTGAGAATACTATATTATGGTTAAGTATTTATATTTTTTTTCTCCTTTACACAGTATTGGGTCAAACCCTAAATCTTACCAGCGGCTTCCATATAAATCTGAGAGTAACCATACAAAAGAACAATTTAATTAGTATCTGGGTTTCTTCAAGGTAACCTTGTCTGGCTTCGTGTATGCACTCAGAAAGAGACAGAGTACCAACCCAAAGAACATTAAGAATAAATATTGTAACTGGGCCTACAGATCCAGATTTATATTTCCCAAATTTTCATTTACATTCAGCCCGTAGTGGCGAAATCACAAACATTAACATTTTTCGACGTTTGACCATTTGTGGTGTGACAAGGAATTTTTATACTGAGAGAAGTTACCGACCTGACATTTCCTATGTACTGGAAACCTCAAGCTATTGACACTGTGAGCGCTGTTAAATTTCTTACCTGGACAAATTAAATGTGACATAAAAAGTAATCCTAAACAAAAAATAACAAAGCGAACGCTCCCCGGAGAAGTGAAGTTAACCTATCTTTGAGGAGCTGGGGTTCTCTTTGCCAAAAATAACACTGCATTTGCTGTGTGTGTGTGTGTCCTAAAGATTGTTCCAGAAGATACAACACAAGTATTAGGTATGAAAGAATGCTCGTGGCCATGGTTGTCTGAGAAGAGCGGAAGGATGACTGAATAATTCTCATATATATCTTGTAGAATCCATGTACTCACTTTGTGTATTTTTTGTTATGCAAGTTTTGCTAATGCTGTCCCTTTCAGAATAGATTAACGCATAAACTCTGTTCTTTACTGTAGAGGGAAATCCTAGACCATAGCGCATATTGCTGTTGTGAAGTTTCTTTATGATAAATAAAATTTACATAAACTTTATTTACATGGGAGGGGAGGATTCAGCTCGTCCATAACTCTATAATTACATCCATTAAGATAGTTTTCACGTATTTGTGATATTCAAAAATATTGCTGTTGTCACTTAGTTTCTTTATGTGTAGATAAAATTTGGTTGAACTTTATTTACCATGTGTTTGTATATCGTCCAATACATATATATATATATAATAGTTTTACGTATGTATCTAATATATCATATATATGTATATATATGATATGAATATACCTTATATATATATATATATATATATATATATATATAATGGCTCATTAAATCATATTCCTTATATATACACGATCCTACTTGGATAACTATGGCAATTCTAGAGCTAATACATGCTTACCTCGAGGTTCCTTAGATGACACGATCCTACCTGGATAACTGTGGCAATTCTAGAGCTAATACATGAGGGCAAGTTCCGTATCCTACTAGAGACTAGGCTGTTGCTACTGGTGTCAGACTGTATCGGCTAGACCGTTCCTCTGATGTCCAGGCCGGGTCTTGCTGCATGGGCAACAGCTTGATCTAAAATTGCCCAACCTCGTGCCACCGAAAGTTATTTCGGGAGGTACGCTCCTTTGGTCAGAAATGACTGGTATATATATATATATATATATATATATATATAGTCTATATATATAGTCTATATATATATATATATATATATATATATATATATATATATATATATATATATATATATATATATATATATTTATTTATTTATTTATTTATAGGAAAACTGTCTGATCTAAAAATCTCAGTCGTGACCGATAGGCTGGATAGATTATCTCTCAAATCCAGGGACAGACTTTACCTTTCACCATTTCACTCGTGAAAATCTATTTCTTTACCTTATCTCCCACTGAGCTATCACCTGTTATAGTTCTATTCAGACGGGACCATAATTGATCTTAAATACCTATAAAAAAATCTACGACAGTTGGGCAGTTCCTAGGCTGAGTAACTCTTTCAGGTGTTCTTTTTATTGTAAGCAGGTAGTGATCACTTCCAGTCTGTGGCCCCCTCCAGACCCTAGCATCCCGGACATATTTGAATGAGCTCCTCCTAGCAATGGCATAGTCGATCACTGACTTCTCATTCTTTGTTGGTTCACATCTAGTGTAAGCATGTATGCTCTTTTGGGGGAACTTTGTATTTGTAATGATCAGATTCTGCTCACAGCAGAATCTAAGGAGTCGCTTTCCATTGTCATTGAGAGTATCTTCTCCATATCTTCCGATAACTCCACCCCATCTAGCATGGTCATTTCCAACTCTGGCATTGAAATCTCCGAGCATGATAATTTCATCTAGGCAGTCATCCACTGTCTTTTGAAGCAGCTCGAAGAATTCCTCCTTGACCTCTGCTCTCTCATCCTCATTTGGCCCATACACTATGACCAGGTTGACTATGGTTTCTCCTTCTTTTAGTTTTACAACCATAATGCGCTCTGAGACAAAGTTCCATCCCTTGGTAATATCTTTTTGGTTTTTGGCCACAAAGCAACCTACTCCCCCTTTAGCTCTTTCAGATGTGGGTACACCACTGTAGAGCAGCGTGTTGCCATCGAGATCCATGACTCCTTGTACCCTTTTCTTTGTTTCCGTTATAATCAGGATTTCTAATTTGGCTTTCCTCATCAATTCCACCAGCTCCTCTTCTTTCCAATTTATACTTCTTGTGTTCCAAGTTCCACAAGTCGTAGTCCGTTCCAGTTCGTCGCCTTTATAATCAGTTCGCTTTTCTCTCTTGTAGTTCGCGTAATCGTGATTTAAAGCAAACAGGTGATTGGCCTGTTGTGCCTGTGCATGGTGGAGGGTCTGCCTCCTTATGGCCTCCATGCAGGCCGCCCTCCTCCATTTTCAGCCGGGCTTGGGACCGGCCTAGAGCTTTGCCAATGCGGCTGTCAATTTCTGTGTCCAGTGAGAGTTTGTCATTGATGGTAGACCTCAGGTATGTGAAGTGGTGCACCACTGCCAATTCATAGTTATCGATAGTGATAACTGGTGCAGCACCCACATCCTGACTCAGCACATTTTATTTTTTTAAGACTTATTGTGAGGCCATCCTGACCCAGCAAATTTGTTTTCTTTAGACTTATTGTGAGGTCAAAGTCCTTGCATGCTTGGGTGAATTATAACATCCTCATTCAAACTTGCATGCTTGGGTGAATTATAACATCCTCACTCAACAGACAAGTTTCAGGTAAGTACATAAGGTTTTAGGAGCCGCGGTGGCGCAGTGGTTAGTGCACTTGCTTCCTAACTCGGTGGTCCATGGTTCGATCCCCAGTTGAGGTGATGTTTTTTAGACCGCAAACGGCTCCAGGGTCGACCCAGTCTCATGAATTGGGTACCAGAGCAACTCTAGGAAGGTTAAGGCGGCCGGCGTGACGCTGACCACACCACCCCTAGTGTGCTGATGATCAGGAAAATATGGCCCTAACACCATATTCCCAATATGCCTCAGTGGTCGTGTAACAGGATCCTTGCTTCCCTTTACATAAGGTTTTAGTTTCCTACAAGACAGATATTTCACTTTTCAGGTTAACAACAATAACTCAGAACTATGTGAACAGCAGAATGGAATTTCTCAAGGAAGTGTATTGTCTCAAACAATTTTTACAGCCATGGTAAATGCTTTAATGACATTAAAAATAAATTGTTACAATTAGCAGGTGATGCAGCCATATAAAGGACTGGGAAAAACCTGCCAAACTACCTAAGGATTTGCAGTTATAAATAGACAACGTATCAAAGTGAATGGCAAAATGCAAATTGGCTAAATGCAAATAAGACAGTAAAAATAATGTTTAATTGGGGTAGGATTGTTGAAAACGGGATTACTGACAAAAATATTTATGAATAAAATATAAGCAGTCTCATTTATCACCTGGGCATAACACTAGAACAACCTCTGAACGGGAATAAACACATAGATAAACTGATAGACTTACAAATAAAATGTATATATGGCAACACCTCAACGAAATACAATTTAATAAAATAACACAACATTTAAAACATATGAAACGTGCACATGAATGTACGGATACAAATATATGCACACGCACTTATTTAGAATTGTGTAGAACGGCCACGGAAAATAAGATATGTTGTTTTCCCCCCATGAATTACTTTTTTTTAAATTATACTTTTTTTTTACTTCACTCGGTTTTGCCGCCCTTTACCCAAATGTTGGCTCCCTAGAGATGACTGCCTAGTTCGTCTAATGGTAAAGCCAGAGTTGTCCTCAAGTCTCTTAGTATAAGTCTGAAGCCCCTAACAGTAGCTTTCAAGTCGTCTCATTTTTCATCTAAAACTATTTATAACCACGATCGCACTATTTTTAACAAGCACATCAATCACTATAAGTAATAATGAAAAATAATAAAATATATTTTTCTTTTCTATTTTATTCACTGGAATAATGCACTATGTTTAGCACTAATTCTCACATTCTTGTTTTAATGACCTGTGCTCCAACATTTTGTCCGCCAATAATATTTCTCAGTCTGACGCGAAATGTATTTTACCCCCTCATTCCCGGTGATTATGTTTAGATAGTGCAGGTATGTTGTTGTTCAGGTTTAGAATCAGACAGCCTGCCCACGTTTACCTTACACTAGTGACCAACAAGTCTTATAAGTTGAGTAAATGTTGTGTTTGCACGAAGTAGTTCTGGTATTCGCTGTGATGCTGATTTGAACAAAACCATCTTCGGCTTCTTCGAACCGTGCGTTGTGAATGAAGTCGGCGTGTCGGTTTACCAAAAGTGGCAACTATCGAGTCGAGTCGCAATGCTTTACTAGTGAGTCGAGTTTAGACGCTAGTCCGAGTCGATTGACTCGAATCGACAACACTGGGTAAAGCCGACCCAGCATACAATGCTTAAATAAATTCTTGCTAGGGGAAATAGGCAGTCCCAATTACGGTGGTTTGGCCATGTCTGCAGAATGGAAGAAAATCGGCTGCCACGCCAAGTATGGGCAACTAAGAGCCAGGGATCCAGGATGACCCAGAGTCCGCTGGGAGGACACCATTTGACAATCTTTGAAGGACCGAGGCCTAGATTTCAACCAGGCCAGGGGGAAGACGGCCCAAAGAATAGTATAGCGCTCTCTCTTCTCTAGACCCCAGTGTAGAAGAGAAAGGACTAAGTAAGTCAGAAATAACGGTTTGACAGCAGGAAGGGCACGACTATGAACACAATGACTAAGTAAGTCAGAAAGAACGGGTTGACAGCAGGAAGGGCACGACTATGAACACAATGACTAAGTAAGTCAGAAAGAACGGGTTGACAGCAGGAAGGGCACGACTATCAACAAAATTTGAAGAGTGTTAAAGATGGACAAAGAAGGGTAGGTCTTGGTAGCTGTTTTTTTTCAGAATGTAGAGGCGACACATCAATATAAACATTTGTATTTCTATGCTTTGTTCAAGATTTTTCCGAAACCGGAAAAAAGTTCTAAGACTGGAGATTGCGTTTGAAACCCGGAGATCACGAAGAAATATAAATGAAATAATAATTTTTGTTGTTGTTGTAATACAGTACATGGGCATATTCGCGCGGAAAATCAGAATTCTTACCACCCAATGACTTGAGTTTATGCTTCAACACAGCTAACAGAAGAGTATCTTTCTTTTTCTTCTTTGCGTACCTTTCCTTCATCATCATTTCTCTTTTCACTCCCTGTGGATCATGGAGCTACTGCTACAGCCGGTCCCCTCGCAGAAAGCCGGCACCAAAGCATTAATTTATTCTTGCAGCAGTGGAGTCTGCCGCAATTTATTTTACATGATGAAGTCAACCCAATGCACAACCTCCTTTTAACAGCCTTTTACGACACGCCTGAGAGAGAGAGAGGGTAGTTCTATTCTTTCTTCATCTCTTAGTGACCCCCATGGAACACCCCCATGGAACGCCCCTATTGAACTACTCGGGAAGCACCTCTCCCTGCTTTCTGACTATTTCGTCGTCTGCTCTGCTTCGGAAATTATTTAAAAAAACAAAAACGCTTGTATCATTCTTCGGACCATCATCAGCTACCATTTTCACATCCAAGGTTGGCTGCAATGGACCTCCAACGTCTTCTGTCTCTTGTCTTGATGGTGCACTCTGATAGAATCTTTCCTGCCCATCTCTTGATGTTATCTTCCCACTTATAGCGCTGTCTTCCTCTTGCACGTCTGCCTTCAACACTTCCTTCTGTTTATGGTCTTCAGTAAGGTGTTATGTCTGTTCATACGGTCAAAATATTTTAGCTGAATTATTTTTTCTACGGATACAATATGTGAAACAATTATCTTTGGAATTTAATATTTCACTTACCCTCCTTCGTGAAGAGATCAATAATCAAAAATAACTATAGAGAAAAATGGCAGAAGGAACACACAGAGTCTAGTAGTGCAGAACCATACTATTCATTACCACGAAGAGATCAAGTGATGATTTTCAGACTGAGAACCGACCTTTGCAGACTCAGATACCATCCGTTCAACAAACTGAAAATCGGACAGACAGATGTGTGTCCATGTGGGGAGGACAAACACGTAGTCTAAAATTGTCGGCTCCAAGAGAAGAGTAGCGTGGCCTTCTGCAACCCAGTTGAGGGAGAAACTGTATGATGACGTGAGAAGGCTGAGCAGGACTGCCAGGTTTATAAGAGAGATTACTCTGGTTATTTGAGAGCAAACGACGAAGAAAAACATACCTTCCTGTTCACTTAACAAGCTAGGAAGCCGCCATCCGTCCACTAACTGTTGGAATGGACAGTTTGTTATTTGTTGAGGTTCTAACTCGATTTTCTTTGAAGTAATTCTTTGAACTCCAGTTATTTAATGTAGAGGGTAACTACTGTAACATATGGTAGATGAAAAAAAAATCGAAAATATGTGATTTGTCTTACTGGGACAAACGATAAGAAAATAGTCAACGTTGCGGCCACAAGGCCTTCGTCAGGGAAAGGAAAGAAAGTGAGAGCTAAGAACGACACGTGAGAAAATAAATGAATAAAAATGGGTTCTACCCGTCAAATAGACTGCGACCTAACGTGTCCAGCGAGAAGAAAGCGCGCTACATCTACCCTATTTAATATAGGGATGCCATGGGTGCAAATGCAACTTTTCTAAAGAAGGGACACTTTCTTCAAACGCATTTTCAGTTCTGAAATAGTATTCTACAATTGTCCAACAAAGTCTGGTGAGGTCTTTTCTTCAACTTAACACTGGGCTATCATCTCTCCCTTCAAACTTGTGAACTGAAATCACTTAAGTGCTAGCCGGTCCAGCTCTGCAGTACTGATAACCGTTAGCATAAAGATGTCACTGTCACCACACTACGAAGGCAGTATCGCAGCTGGTAGGAGCCGGTCCCCTGAGCGCATTCTTAAGATCGATACGTTTACATTACCTGATTGCTTTAGCTGACCATCATGCAGTGAATAAGAATGATATAGCAAGAATGTGCCATCGTTGAAATTCATAAGGAATACCTAACAGATCCACACTTGTGTTGTGACATCTGTAACACCTTATATAGTTAAGTGCTCTGCTTGAAGTCGGGCTTTGTCAGCCACGGCTTAAAGATAGTTTTGATAAGTGTCCAAAAGTTGAAGCGGTTTTATATTAAATAAATAATTCGATATGGAGGGTGGCGCTTTTTCATGCGTTCGCTCCCACTGATGCTAAAAACTGACTGCGCCACTGTGCATACGCAGTCATTGCAATTGTTGAGTTTAGTTAGAGGGTCCAGGTTTTCTGAAGGTTGTACCTGTATCAATCTGTCTTTTAATTCCTTGTTATGTTTTAAAAGAGCTTCGTCAGTTCTCTGTTAGAAAGTTTAAATATATTTTTCAAATAGTAGAGTTGAGTATTACAAATAAACAGCACAGTAGAAACACTGGGCATTCTCGGATAACCCTACGTCAGTCAATCTCACTTACTTACTTAGTCATTCCTTTTCTTGCCTGGGGTGTAGAGTTTTGCCAGAGAGAGCGCCATGCTATCCTATCAGCTGTCTTCCTCCTGGCCTGGTTCCAATCTAGTCCTCGGTTCTTAAGAGATTGTCTAATGTTGTCCTCCCAGCGAACTTTGAGTCGTCCTGGAAGTCTGGATCCCTGGCTCTTTGTTTCCCATGTTTGTCGTAGTAGCTGATCTTCTCCCATTCTGCAGACATGGCCAAAACATCGTAATTGGGACTGTTCCACTCGGGTCTGCAGGGGTTGGGTTTTGAGGCAATGACGTATCGTCTGGTTGTGGACCGTGTCTCTTCTTGTTACTTCAACCACATTCCTCAGATACCTCATTTTTAAGGTTTGTAGCAAGCTTTTGTGGGTTGTAGTTTTTGTCCATGAGTTGCATACATGAGCCAAGATGTGAACATAGGCGGAGCGGTATACAGTCATGTTTGTCTTCTTGCTAATTTCTGTTTTGCTGAGGTATCCTCGATTTATGGCTGAAAAACGTTTCCAAGCTGCTGCACTTCGGGTAGTCAGAATCACAAATAGGAAATAAAGATACTACACTTTGATCTTAGTCAAAAGGCCGATAAGCGACAGGAAATAAAGATACTACACTTTGATCTTAGTCAAAAGGCCGAGAAGCGACAGGAAATAAAGATAAAGGATATGAGAAAAAGACTGACGACATAGCAGACACAAGTGGCAATATTTGTCGTAGATTTTTAGATAGGAGAATTTAAGACTTGGGTTGGTCCCTTCTGAATAGAGTGGAATGAGTGAGAGTCACAGTGTGAGTTAGTAAAGGAAATAGATACCACAAGTGAGATGATAGAATAGTGATAGAGGCTGTCTCTGAGATGCGAGAAAATCTTCTCTCTCTCTCTCACCTATCTTCTACGACAGATTTTTAAGCAGTCAGACAGTCTACCACATATACATCTATTACATATATTATATCTACTCACGGGCACGCACATACACGTGACGACGGTTACACACACAGACGTGGGAAATCTATAACAATGATTATATAAATATTTAGAACGAGCCGACCAGCACACTGATTTAATTTATGGGTAAGTTTATTTATCATTTATTAAACTTACGACACAACATATAAATTTTACATCAAAAGAAAACATATACAAATAGTCATAAAAAATCAAGAAAATGCTACAAGGATGATAGCCCCGTTATGCCCTTAACTCTAGGTTTAGCCCACAGCCCCGTTAGGATGACAGATGATGGCCCAAAGAATTAGAGATGCATATGGTTAGGGTCTAATATTGTCCCCTTTCTAGAAGGTAAGAACTGACTTATGACAGCAGTATCTATTCTAAAGGAACAATTACATTAAGCAGCAAATCTTTCTTCAGGAAAAATTTCACAAAAAAAATGAATGCATTAAACCAACGAACATCCTTCCGTCACTTTCACTCGGTTCTCTCACCCTTACCTAAAACTTGATGTTGTTCACCGTCTGGCGCAACCTTAGGACACTTCTCTACAGTGAATCTGGATTCTTTGGATAAAGCGAATCCCAGCTCTACAAATACAGGTGTTCTTCCACTGTTTTCGGGGAGCGTTCGCTTCACCAGTTAAACTTTAGATTTACTTTTAATGTCACTTTGATCAGGTTTGATAAGCAAGTTTAAACGGGCACACAGAGTTCCGAAAAAAAAACACACGAGGATTCCCTTAATTTGGAAAAGATGATAAAATAAGCACTCTGTTCAAAGAAACTAGTTAAAATGAAATAAGCGACTTAACACTTTATCACTTCACAAAATACTAGATATCTATTATATTTATCTCACCCCAGCACTACGGTAACACCACGACTAGGATAATTCACTAGATAGGTAGTTAGAAGCTCGTCACAAATCTGACGAGAACTATGAAATTCGCTATAAAGCTTCATTCACTAGCACGCGTGTTCCATCTACTGAGATGTTGGAGACTGAAATGAAATCAGATTTCAGCTCTAGGGTGGATATTTGAAAACAAGGGCAAACAATCCCACATTTTCTCAAACTCCGAAATCATCTCCCCTTTACGTGTTCAACACCTTACATTTAACATTACCATTACTAGACGTCTTACATAGCTGACACTTCTGCGTTTCCCCACCTCGCGCTGACCAGGCCAACAGTGGGTGCCGTTTGCCGCTGCTATTCCCAGACAGTTGTCTCGAACTGCGACTAAAAGGTGTAAATTATCGCTCCTACCTGAGCGTTCGGCCGATGCACTTTCGTTGTGACCGGTGAAAGATGCAGACAATATGACACCTCTAGGTCTAGCGAGACGAATATTCACAGCTTATATCGACCAGTACGGGGAATGCTGCAGACTTAAGTCTGCTCTATCGTGAGATAAGCGAAAGTCCCAGTTTCGTTTTCACTGACATCTACGCAACAGAATTACGTATCCCAGTATGAGAAAGAACAAGGTAAAGTTTGAGAATACTGAAGAAAATATTTTTCGCACCCGAGTGATGCGAAAAATACAGGAAAAACAAGTACGGAAAGATAATAAAATAAAAAAAATTCGGGTAAGAGAATAGGAAGAAGATCTAGGTAATTTAATGAACAAAACCCACGTGACAGGACGTCCCCCCTTTAGATATGGAAGCACTCCATGTCTACGTTATGGAATTAAATTTCCTATAACCGTAGCTTCGGGGTGTCTGTCTTCTTCCCTCTCATCTTCCCCCTCCATCTCTTTCCAATTCCTACTCATGAAGTCTGTCCCGACGTTTCCTTCCTTTGGAATGTCTCCCATGCGCGCTTGAAAGAGCGTCGCCGCTTCTGACATTTTTGAAAGATTTCCTGTGATAGCGGTGGAATATCCCTGCCACTATCATCATCTTCGTCAGCTCTGGCGATCGTCAGGAGATGGTCGGAGGTCGGCACCGGTCTTTCCAAGTATCTCTTTAAGAGATTTAAATGGAAAACCTTCTCCATTCCTTGAATAGATATCTGGTAGTTAGCCTTAGAAATCTTTTTCAGGACGGTAAACGGCCCTTGCCATCCGATCTTCAGTTGGTTGTTTCCGGTAGGGAGAAACACCAAAACTTTCTCTCCTGCTTCTAGTTCTCTTTCTTTCGCGACTTTCCTGTATCGGTTAGCGTGCTTTGTGCGTGCTCGCTTAAAGTTAGTCGTTGCTAGGTCCCACCCTAGTTTCAACCTTTCCTTTAAAACCGACACATATTTACTTGCTGAGACAACTGTCTCATCCGCCTTCTCGTCTGTCAGAGACTGAAGTAAGGCTTCAAGCGGGCCCTTAATGGGTCTGCCGAATAAGAGTGTAGCTGGCGGAAATCCTGTGGAAGTATGAGGAGATTCTCTGTAGCCAAATAAAGCTCCAGGAATACAAAGATCCCAATCTTCAGGTTTCACTTGTGCCAGTTTACTTAGCATCATGTTGAGGTTTCCATTAGCACGTTCCACGAGCCCATTTCCGGCCGGAGTATATGGCTTAGTGTGGATGTGTTGGGTCCTCAAGATCTTCACGATCTCATCCATCAACAGGTTTCGGTATGGAGATCCGTTATCCGTCAACACTTGTTGAGGGAATCCCAACCGAGTGAAAATCTGCACGAGGGCTTCTGCGACATGCTTGGCATCTGCGCATGTTAGCGGGATAGCTTCTGCCCATAAAGTGCATGTATCGACTAAGGTCAGGATGAACCTGTTCCTTCTTTTAGTCCTTTCGAAAGGCCCTAAAATGTCGATCACAACCCGTTCGAATGGTGTTCCCATTATTGGCATTTCACCCAAAGAGACTGGGGGTGCTCGTTGCTTGGGTGGCACACGTTGGCACTGGGCACAGGATTTGACATATCTGATAACATCAGTATTTACTCCTGGCCACCAATAATGAGTGGTTATCCGTTGGTTTGTGGCGTTCTGTCCCATATGTCCGCTGAAGGGAAGAGAGTGCCCCATTTCTAGGATTTGGCTTCTGTACTGTTTCGGTACTAGGAGCTGGTTGTAACCTTGATCAGGCTTGCCCGTTCTGCGATACAGTACGCCATCCTTAGAAAAAAATGTCCCCGTGCTGTTTGGGTTCCTTAGCCATGGGCAGTTTCCTAAAGCAGGGTGCCAAAGTAGGGTCCTTATATTGCGCTTCTTTAAGTTCCATGGGTAACACATTAGGCGCAGGCTCCCGTTCCTTCTTGGTTTGCCCTCTTGTAGTTACTGCTGCCACAATCGGCTCTTCCGGTTTCCCAATACACACGTATCTCCCGCCAAGTATGACTGGGTAGATGGGATCATCCATAACAGCCGCTTTGATCATACCTCTGACAAAATCAGAGTGGATCTCCACCAATGCGATGGGGAGCGCTGTAGGTGCATCACTCTTACGAACTCCACAAAGTTTGACGGTCTCTCCTGTCTCTTGACCGGGTTTAACCAGGTTTCTGGCAACAATGCAATCATAAGAAAGCCCCGTGTCAAATAAGCAAGAAGTTTTAGAACCGTTCAAAGTAACAGTACCTCGCGTTGAGGGTCCATCCCCAACAGGTTGAGAATCACTGTCAATAATTCCGCCTTGCGAGACTGTTAATAAGCATCCGATGCGTTTCGGCTCGGTGTGCTCGGTCTGATCATATGTCCCGTGCTCAGGGGTTCTCCCTTTGCCACCTTGTCCTTTCTGGCTACGCTGCCATGTAGGGCGGTCGGGTTGATCAGACTGTTTGGGGTGGTTGGGGTACTTGTTCTTGTAGAACTTGGATTTCTCAGGAGGGGGGTTTTGAGGTCCAGTTTCTCTGTGGTTATTTAGGTTAGAAGCCTGAGAAGATTGCTCTAGGTTATGTTTTCGAAAATGCTCCTCTGTCGGTTTCCGCTTTGTGGCCGGTAGTTCAGCCAGCGCATTATGGTAACGCTCAGACTTCTCTAGGATGTCTTCGAGCTTTTCTGCACCCTGCTCAGCTAGAAATCTCCGGGTATCTGCAGACAAAGTGTTCTTTATTTGTTCTGTTAGAACAAATTCCTCAAGACCTTCATAGGTAGAGGGGAGCTGTGAAAGCTCAAGGCACTTTGTTAGGTATCCCTTCAAACGAGATGAGAACTGCTGAAAAGTTTCAGAATTCTCTTTCCGGCTGTTGCGAAACAGTTGCAAAAATTTGCGAGCGTTCATTTCAAAGCGCTCCAGTAACGCTTTCTTCAACAGATCATAGTTGTCTTGTTGGCTGCTTTCCAGTTTGGCGTAAACATCATACGCAGAACTTTTCAAAGCCTGGGAAAGCTTCATGTTCCAACGCGACCTCTCTAAACCGTACAGAGTTGCAATTTTCTCAAATTTTTCTAGCCAAGTGTCAATCTTCTCATTTGGACAAGGGAAAGATTCTAGCGGAAAAGACATAGCAGTGAGATGAGTAGATTGAGTGTTAGAAGGATCAGTTAAGGAGGAATGAGGAGAAGACTCTCCATTGCTGGAGGTAGAGGCAGCACCACGGCTTTGGAACTCTAGAGTCTTAATCGCCAGCTCATGCTGTCGTCGTTGCTCATTTTCTCTTTCCTCATGCTGTCTCTCCTTCTCCTTCTCTCTTTCCTCATGCTGCATCCTGCGAATTTCCATTTCCTCATCCATCTTCCTCTGCTCTCTAGCTTCGGCTGCTTCTTTTTCCTCTTTAGCTTCAGCTGCTTTCCTCTCCGCATCATATCTCTCAAGTTCGTCTCTGACAAATGCTTTCGCTTCCTCTCCTTCCAGTCCCTCCTCTCTCGCTTCGTCCCTGAGGAGTTGTCTAAGTTTTGCCCTCTCGGCCATATTATGTCAGTGACTGAAACAAGTCAAGAAAGAAAAGAAGAAAGGATACACTGGTTCCTACCACTACGAGAAACAAATTTCCAAAAATTCAAAAGATGATCTCCTTAACCCTGGGATACCTCCTCCAAAAATAAAAATCTAACTATCGCTGCTATTAATCGGCAATAAAGCACCTAATGCAAAACACGACTACGCCAACTAAATGGTAGTTACGATTACTTCTGAAAAATAAGTTTCTACAGTGGAAGCAAAACTAATTATTGCAAAAATTTCGGAGACAAAAAAAAATCCCCTTAATTTTAAATCCACTATCAAGTTCACCCCTGAAGACAGTTAGGGTGAGGGAGGCAATTAATCTGGACAAATAGTCCGAAACGCACTCCTTAGCTTTGCTCAAACACCTACTACTTCAGAACCCGTGTGAATGTTATACACTCACGAAACTTTACCAGCGTTTAGTATTACAAAATCAGTAATTAACATATATTCCGACAATCAACCTGTAACTCAAATGTATATTATTCAAAATGCTGTGGAAAAAAAAACTTATCAGTTTGTGTGGTCAGCACGCCCAAAAACAGATCGTTAGTCTAGGGGATAAATTTTTTTTTTTTTTAAAGATACAAAACTCCACAAGACAATCACACTCTTACTCTATATCAGAATAAAGAATCTTACAGACAAAATCCAGATAGACGAGTCCACATTAGTCGTACTCGTCTTCCTATTCTAAGTTCAAAAATCCGTCGGGCGAGACCCCATTTGTCGTATCGCCTTAGGATTTTGGGTTCAATTCCCGGTAACGAGCGACCATTTGTCGTAGATTTTTAGATAGGAGAATTTAAGACTTGGGTTGGTCCCTTCTGAATAGAGTGGAATGAGTGAGAGTCACAGTGTGAGTTAGTAAAGGAAATAGATACCACAAGTGAGATGATAGAATAGTGATAGAGGCTGTCTCTGAGATGCGAGAAAATCTTCTCTCTCTCTCTCTCCTATCTTCTACGACAGATTTTTTAAGCAGTCAGACAGTCTACCACATATACATCTATTACATATATTATATCTACTCACGGGCACGCACATACACGTGACGACGGTTACACACACAGACGTGGGAAATCTATAACAATGATTATATAAATATTTAGAACGAGCCGACCAGCACACTGATTTAATTTATGGGTAAGTTTATTTATCATTTATTAAACTTACGACACAACATATAAATTTTACATCAAAAGAAAACATATACAAATAGTCATAAAAAATCAAGAAAATGCTACAAGGATGATAGCCCCGTTATGCCCTTAACTCTAGGTTTAGCCCACAGCCCCGTTAGGATGACAGATGATGGCCCAAAGAATTAGAGATGCATATGGTTAGGGTCTAATATTGTCCCCTTTCTAGAAGGTAAGAACTGACTTATGACAGCAGTATCTATTCTAAAGGAACAATTACATTAAGCAGCAAATCTTTCTTCAGGAAAAATTTCACAAAAAAAATGAATGCATTAAACCAACGAACATCCTTCCGTCACTTTCACTCGGTTCTCTCACCCTTACCTAAAACTTGATGTTGTTCACCGTCTGGCGCAACCTTAGGACACTTCTCTACAGTGAATCTGGATTCTTTGGATAAAGCGAATCCCAGCTCTACAAATACAGGTTTTCTTCCACTGTTTTCGGGGAGCGTTCGCTTCACCAGTTAAACTTTAGATTTACTTTTAATGTCACTTTGATCAGGTTTGATAAGCAAGTTTAAACGGGCACACAGAGTTCCGAAAAAAAAAAACACACGAGGATTCCCTTAATTTGGAAAAGATGACCAGTGGACAACTGCTCTCAACAGATAGTCTTGGTTCACTATCCACTCTTTCAATAGTGTTGGAAATGTAAATGTTAGTTCTTGCAATTATTCTCGCCGCCAGGCAGCATATACATTTAAATTTGTGGAGCAATATGAACTGGCTCAAAAGCCCAATATATATTTCTAGTCTTTAGGAACCGTTTGTGGGATTTGTATTACTGTCTATCTCTGATGGCATATGCACTGTCAGACGAGTGTTACTTAAAAAAAACCCCACGTGGTTAAAGATAGGAAATGTCTATGCTTCTCACAAGTATGTCCTTTTTACTAAACGCCAGCAAGTTTGGGTTCACCCCCAGAAATGACTGAATGAAGAAAAACAACATACAATATACTATACAGAATATGTACTCGTTAAGATCTTACATATTAAACGGCAAGCCTACAGCTTGACTTATTATTATTAAAACTTCCCGTGAGATAAGTTATATTTAAAAAAAAATCATAAATCCTCATGAATTTAGGAACACGTGCGTCTTCCGTCAACATCTCATGAGGCTTCTAGCATTTATAAGTTAGTTTAGAAAAATATGTACCCCCCCCCCCCCCCCCCCCCCCCCCCCCCCCCCCCCCCCCCCCCCCCCCCCCCCCCCCCCCCATCTCGTCTGATTATTTAGCAGTAAAATTAACTTCATTATAGCTACATTATTGTTTAATGCTAGAAATTATAATATTTCTGCTTTCCACTGAAACGCGTCACTAGAAAATAATACAGACTATATAAATTAAGCACTCTGTTCAAAGAAACTAGTTAAAATGAAATAAGCGACTTAACACTTTATCACTTCACAAAATACTAGATATCTATTATATTTATCTCACCCCAGCACTACGGTAACACCACGACTAGGATAATTCACTAGATAGGTAGTTAGAAGCTCGTCACAAATCTGACGAGAACTATGAAATTCGCTATAAAGCTTCATTCACTAGCACGCGTGTTCCATCTACTGAGATGTTGGAGACTGAAATGAAATCAGATTTCAGCTCTAGGGTGGATATTTGAAAACAAGGGCAAACAATCCCACATTTTCTCAAACTCCGAAATCATCTCCCCTTTACGTGTTCAACACCTTACATTTAACATTACCATTACTAGACGTCTTACATAGCTGACACTTCTGCGTTTCCCCACCTCGCGATGACCAGGCCAACAGTGGGTGCCGTTTGCCGCTGCTATTCCCAGGCAGTTGTCTCGAACTGCGACTAAAAGGTGTAAATTATCGCTCCTACCTGAGCGTTCGGCCGATGCACTTTCGTTGTGACCGGTGAAAGATGCAGACAATATGACACCTCTAGGTCTAGCGAGACGAATATTCACAGCTTATATCGACCAGTACGGGGAATGCTGCAGACTTAAGTCTGCTCTATCGTGAGATAAGCGAAAGTCCCAGTTTCGTTTTCACTGACATCTACGCAACAGAATTACGTATCCCAGTATGAAAAAGAACAAGGTAAAGTTTGAGAATACTGAAGAAAATATTTTTCGCACCCGAGTGATGCGAAAAATACAGGAAAAACAAGTACGGAAAGATAATAAAATAAAAAAAATTCGGGTAAGAGAATAGGAAGAAGATCTAGGTAATTTAATGAACAAAACCCACGTGACAATATTCTTTTCCTTTTTACTCACGATGGAGCTTGAAGCTACTAATGGAAGTGGCCTCCTTGCAGGAAGTCTGCACAACGCATTCACATGCTCTTGCAGCATTGGTTTCTGTTGCAATTTTGTTTACGTGATAAGATTGCCAGTCCTATCCACAAACTCATGTTAATCGCCTTGTATGATCACGTGATAAGATTGCCAGTCCTATCCACAAACTCATGTTAATCGCCTTGTATGTTCACGTGATAAGATTGCCAGTCCTATCCACAAACTCATGTTAATCGCCTTGTATGTTCACGTGATAAGATTGCCAGTCCTATCCACAAACTCATGTTAATCGCCTTGTATGTTCACGTGATAAGATTGCCAGTCCTATCCACAAACTCATGTTAATCGCCTTGTATGATATGCCTGAGGTAGGCTAACAGTAGTCTTAGTATTTCTGTATCTCACAAGAGACCTGCGAAAACTATGCGGGACAGAAAGATGTCAAGTAGCTTGTAATTGGCTGGATTATAGATTTCTTTTGCTGCGAAATTCATGTTTCCTCTTTAATGTTTGCCATCAGGATTGAAGTCGAAAGGTCCGCTAAATCCAGCTGGGAGGGAGAGGGGAATGATTGCCGCTGCACCAGTACTCTTGCAATGACTCTCTTTCTGAAAAAGTCACCTTGTATTAGCTAAGGCAATAATTAGATATTCCATAGACCAGGAGAAAACAATATATGTATACCGGTGTTTCCCTCAATGCAAGAAATCTGTGGCTGAAAACTGAAGACTAACAAATTGAGCATCGGAGCGGAAGATCGTTAGGTGGCCAACGGGATATCACACCAGTGTTTTATTTATTTCTTTGCGGAGCTGCGCTAGCGTAGTGGTTACAACACCGCTCTGGCGACCGGGTGATTCAGGATCAAACCCGGGCGACGGCATTTGAGGATTTTTCGTCGACCGGGAATTGGACTGGATTAACTCGAGACCTGGCAACCACATTTGAAGGAGTGTTGTCGACCAGGGATAGGCGGCTCCTGAGCCGACCCAGCTGCAATGGGTACCTCCGAAATCGGAGAGTATTTGCCTGAATGGCGAGGGACACATGTCTCTGTACAAGTAAAAAGGGATACTCACGTAAAATCAATGTCAGGTTAGACATAGTAATAACCTGAGATTTCGCCTCGAGTATTAGCGGGCGTACGCAAAAAAAAAAAAAAAAAAAAAAAAAAAAAATTTCTTTGCGATTTCAGTGCTTCTTGTTTTTGCTTAGTCACATAACTATATGCAATACCGTTAATTTAGGCTATCATACTTGAACTCTTAGTATATAAACTGTTTACTTTGGCATTTAACATCCTAGAATGTTTGAGAATGCCAAGAAACAGCAAAAGCAACTGAGCATTATTTTCTTTTTAAAATTAATGAAGAAAAATATCCCGTTCAACCTCTGATGGGTTATAATTAGGATATATATTGTTGTCAAATAATATGAACAACTGCCGATATGAGACAGTGGCAACACATTTGTCAAATCATTGTAAATAGGGAGCATTATAATAAACTCTTCGGAGAATGAAATCGCCATGGCTCTATCGGAAAAGGCCACGGACAAACACTTTCCAAACAAACCCATCTTTTTATTTTGTGTGACTAAAATATTTCATAATATAATAATTTATTGAAATAATTTACAAATAATTTGCTTAATGGTGTGAAAATATTTGATTCAATAAAATAAATATACAAAATATTAGTTTTAATGCGAAGTGTAGTGAAGTCTCGAAGGGCGAGATGTATTTCATTACCATAATACTACAGTGTAGTGTATTTTTAGCTCATTGTGTGTGGTAACTTATATTGAGGAAATCAGATTGTAAATAACATTGCTTAGCCCTTTTACGTGTGGCAAATGTGGAACTAATGTGTTTTCACCTACAGCATCCCAGTCTCACAAAGAGCTAGGTAATGACATTTAACAGAAACGTTGTCGTATTTAGTCAGAAATGTTAAATATTACCGTTTCGATATCGTCGGCCATTTTTAATGAAGCGAATCCGGGGTTTCCCACTTTCGTTGGCCATTTTCTTGTTCTTTCAAGCAAAGTCATTGGAAAAAAACTCTTTATATCGAGAAAGAATAAGTTACTTTTAAAAATGCTATATGAAGTTAGTTATCTATACAGAAGAAAGATGGATTTGCGACATAACTTACGCGCTGTCATTCATAGTTATTGCATTAGTATTCGGCAAACAAGAAGCTTGAATTTGTTTTTGTCCGGCTAAAATATTGCATTTTTGTTTGTTGTTGATAGTCTAGATCTTACCAGTACACTCTGAGTTTAGCGTGGATGGTAACGTTATATATTGTTCTCACTCATATGCCATTGTCTTATTGATTACTTTTGTTCATGCTGTAACCTATTACAAATACAGTCACTGCCCAGTGTAGTTCCCTGGGGTATCTGAGGAGACAAATAATAGGACTACTGATCTCACAGACATGTCATAGACGGCGACATTTGGGGGTCGTGCATGGGACTGGCAGTCTCATCATGTGACATGAACTGCTACAGAAACACCACTGTAGGAGCATGTGCAATAGTGCAGGCTTCCTACAAGGAGGACTGCTGCAGTGGTGTCTTATTGCTTCGTAAGGAGTGAAAAAAAAGGGAAATGAATGAATTACATTCACTGTCCACTAACAGTTTGATTCATATTTAGTGTTGTTTTTTTCAATTTATGTAGGTAGGCCCTATAGCCTAGATATTGTGTTGCTGATTTGTATAAATTGATGCTTGTACAGAAAAGTTTATGATGCACAAGGAGGTTAAAGGCAAGGAAGGAAAAGGAAGCTGTGAATCAGCCTGTTTTTTTAAGTAACACTGAATTACAGAACCATCAGACTTCAGAAATACTGTGTTTGTTCATCTGGAATGTTCACCTGGAAAGGGGGTGGGGGGCATCTGAGGAGATGAAGAAAGAATTAGACCACTGCTTCTTCAATCATTTCATACAAGGCAGCTAAGGTATATGGGCTGGCAACTTCATCTTGTAAAACAAAATGCTACAGGAATCACCACAGCAGTAGCATATGCGTGCTTTTATGCAAGGGGACCAGCTGCAGTGGTGGCTATATGCTCCATAAGGAGCAAGAAAAGGGGAAAAAATAAGAAATACAAATAGATATCAGTTGTGTTGTATAATCCCTTATACTGAAGTGCTTGTTTTTCTTTGTCAATTCTGGCAGTATCAAAAAGGTCACTCAGAATGACCATAAAAATGCACCCAGGCTCAGCAGGTGGGGATGCACTGCAGGAAAATGCAACCAATCCTAGTCTACAACAACAGCAGCAGCAGGGTGTTACCACAGCCCAGCAAAGTCAGACGGTAACGACAGTAACAACAATAGCAACAACAACAGCAGCTGGCAGTGGCACCACAACAGTGACCACAGAAGGTAGCTCTTCAGACATCACGGCTGCTGTTGTAACAGCACCTCCACCTAATGAAGAAAGTGAATCTTTATCTCCTGTCTCTGCACCAGCATCTGGTGGAGGCGACACTGGAGGTTTGTCATTATTTTTGTGATTGATTATTGCGTTGACTTTTCCCATAACATTGGTCATTGTGGCATCAATAGGTGATGAGTGCTTGGCTAGTCACCATTTTTGTCTGTCAATTGTTCATCTCTCTAGATCCATGATAAGTAGATTTGGTCACTATATTACATTGTTAGTTGAATTTCTTTTTCTCTGCTCTGTATTCTTTTGCCTGGTTTTGTGCCTGGAAGGAAAGTGGTTCATGTGCTGTTAATGTGTGGCTATATCATACCACATTCGGTCTCATCATTGTTGTGAGAAGGCCTTCATATAGTCCTATAGCACATCTAAATGTATGACTTGTCTGTTCGTTTGTGATGCAATATTCCAAGGATCTTTATTTAATATCTCATTTTCAAAGCATGTATTCTCTCTAAATCTGCTGTCAACGTTTTACATGCATATGTGAACATGGAAATTACAAGACAGCACAATAGACTTAAGTTTGGTTCGACAAAAAGTAGTTTTCTATTTCTTATCTTCATTTAAGTTTTGCCATGGTCACAGTTGTTTGAACTGTTCTTAGTATTCTGTTCATGGCCATTTACAATTGCACTTAGGTATTTAAACTGGGACACAGTTCCAGATGATGTCAATTTATCATGATGTTTGATTGTATCCCCTGTGTATTATTAGTTAGCACTTTGATCTCTATTTGGTATTGTGCGTATCTTGTGACAGTGCTGTCAAGACAAGGGATACGGTTGACAAGATCCTGTTCTTCTACAGCTAGTTCATCTTTATCTTTGGCGAATTGCTATCAACATAACAGTCATACACGTATAAGCACCAGCTATAGGTTATGATGATAGATGATAAACAGACTTAAATTTTCTGTGACCATCTTTAAAAAATAGTTGAGAAAGTACACAATGATATAGAATGAGGTTGGAACACACAAGATGGGACTGAGACACATGTGGATTGACCAGACTTTTTTGGCAAACAACCTTAAAGTGTAAAGGCTAAGGCCCTTAGAATTTGCAAGCAGTTACAAACTAGTACTTGATAACACTTTGGGAAAAACACACAAAAACCAAGAAGAAATACCTGGCACTCGTCTCAATGGACAACATCATAATTAAATCATTTATATACTAGTGCAACAGTACTACTGCTGAAGTGTCAACAGAGCTAAAACTCAGACATTCGCAGGAGCAGATATCAAAACGTAACATGACTTAAGTTGAAAATGAAGTCTAAACCCATGGACCAAAATCACATATCCTTGAAAAACCCTAAACCTATGAACCAGGATCAGATACAACCTACAAAAACTAAAGCCTAAAAGCAGCTTTTCTAATCATTTTAGAAAGTTACCCCCCACATACAGACTTAAAGGAGCTGAAAATTATGGCCGTCAACTGTATCACTCCTGGACAAACTATATGGAGATACCAACAACCTCAGGCTGACCAGCACTTTCTTTAAATTTAGCAAAAGAGAACACCAAATTGTAATCACGATGAAAGAAAACTTCATGCAAGAATACTGTAAACTTTGCTTAGTTTAGCTCACATAACCAAAATATCACAAACAAACCAACCAAGAGCACATTCTCCTGACACCCACTCTCAATCTCCATACAAATCTCCTGACACCCACTCTCAATCTCCATACAAATCTCCTGACACCCACTCTCAATCTCCATACAATCTCCTGACACCCACTCTCAATCTCCATACAATCTGTGATCAACTTAAGTAAACATTCAAGTTGAAAACAGACTTACACAAGACAACAACAGTCTTCTTTAGATGGATGAGATAGTTATCTGAATTATACCCAGGGCAAGGTGACCTTGATGCCATACATTATGCAGACTCAACAGATAGTGATTTCCCAAACCTGTCAGACGTAAGTGGAATCTGTGATTAAAGCCCTAAAAACTGGTAAAACAACTAGCATTAACAACATTCCAGCTGAACTCACCAAACAAGGAGAAGGAAACTCCGTAATAGAAATACTGACCATGGTTTGTAGTCACACCTGGCAAACAGGCATATGACGACTACATAGACTCAGTCACTCGTAATTTACACACGCAAAAAATCGGCAATTGTGCCACAATAATGATTACAGAACTGAAAATCAAGTCAGCTATCCAATCAAAGTAATGTGGAAGGTCATACCAAACAGATTAACTCCACCATTTAGATCCTGAAGAAGAAACTGGTTTTGGAATGGGTAGAAGTATTACTGATATGAAATTTAATCTAAGAATATTGTGTGAGATGTATACAACAATATCAGCAAAATCTGTATCACATCTTTGTAGACTTAATGGGAGGAGCTTTACTGAAATGCTATGTTTATAAATATATGCAGCATTTCAATACAAATGAAATGGGTTAACTTACAGTTCTAAAAGCTGTGCATGCCAACTATTGGTTGCCATGGAAATGGGTGGCCATGTTGGATTTTAATCATATATTTCAGTTCACTAAGGCTTTTTTATTTGTCGAGTTGATATATTTAGTAGATCCTGAGAAATAGAACTTTAAAGTTAGTATAAAAAAATAGTAACACATTTTTCAAAATTTTACATCATTTCCAATAAATAACATAAAACGAGGTTCTGAGAAATTCATGGTTTTATTTATAGGAAAAGGACAATTTCTATAAAAAAATACAATTTAGAAAGTCCAAATTCACCTACTTAGAATGTCTTCTCAAACATGATTTTGGGACCCAAAGACGCAGCAACAGAGAATGCAGTCAGCGACCCATAGCTTGACTGCTTGCGTCAGGGTCAGCGAACCAGAGCTGACCAAGACCCTACTCCACCTCCAAGTGGTGGTCCTAGAAACAGGCTGCATCACTGCAGTCTGGCTGAGAGAGTAGGGATCGAAGAGGGAAGGCAAACCCGGTCCCAAAAAAAGCTGTGCTGAAGCCGGATGTGTCGGCCGAAAGGCGCAGATATCACAGCTTCGCAGTAAACAGACACAACGCAACCAATGTCCTTTTCAGAACGAACGAGGAAGAAGAAACATGATTTTGACATATTTCGATTCACCAGATTTATTTATTAAAAAATAGACTAATCCCAGTGTTCATTTTTGTCTTGCTTTGACGTAAAATGCACTGCCACTCTTCCCCTTAACTCTATTCAATTCTTGACTTTTGAAGGTTTTTGGAGTAGGTTTCAGGTGACATTTTGTAAAAACATGTAGAATATTGTTAAATATGTTAAACCTATACACATTATATATCTGTGTGTTTGGAAATGAATGGACTTTAGTACAGTAGTTGTTATTTTGGGATTTTGTTAAACTTTGTTGAGTAGCAACAAATTAATTACCGAGTTTGATGCATGAAAAATAACAAAAATTTACATACACTGAAATATTCATGAGATTTGTGGGAAAAAAGTGACATCAACAAGCAAATTATATTAGCTGAATCAAGAAACAGATTGTTTTAGGACTTATGATATTCACATAGGCAGTTTCTGTTTTTCATGAAACAAAGAAAGGTGTTGCATGAACTACATTTTGTTTGTGTTCTTCTTTCAATACCTTGAGTTGCCCAACAATGTTTACAATTTTTCCTTGTAGCAGTATGTTCTGGTATTATTGAGTATGTAGTGCTGATTTTAGTTTTTATGGCATTATGTGCATAAGGAATATTCTGATGTTTTTTTAGTCCACCCAGCTCCCTAATAAGTTCCTCCGTAAAATCTATTTGAAGGTAACGATTCGGTCTATCCACAATCCCCCCTGTGTTGCAGCATGATGAGAACCCAGAATTGCACACTGAGCTTGGGGGGATCACTTGGGCACCAGACTTAATACTGGCTCTTGACTGGATGGCCGCATGCAGGAGATTTCTACAATGGGGGGTTGGCAGGTGGTGGGTATCTGGAAGTGGCTCTGTGCAGGACGTGAGGATTCCTTGGTTGAGCCCAGAACCAGAGCACAGCATTGTGCAAGCTCTGCATAGTTGGAGAGCCCCCTGGATGACGGGGAATGCACAGTGTGCTACCCCACCTGTCCCCAACTGCTAACTTAGAACCAGAAGTGGGGTCCTCTGTATGCGTGCCAGGCCAGGATAAAATGCCTGGGAAAGAGACTGGAGCTCAGAACTCCCTAACTCAAAGTTGCAGGATGGCAGGAAAGACAGGGCTATTTTGAAGATAATGCAACCATCTTTTCACCATACGAGCTCGGACGCCGCCTCGGTAAACAAGGTCCGCGCAGAGCAGTGACACCCCCAGGCTGCTTGCGAATAGTCTACTACTGGGAACATAAACAGATTAGGGATGAGCCCACTCTCCCGTTGAACAGGTGCTAAAGTCATAGATACTGGGCCAGAAGGCGCACCGGAAACCACAGTATCACGCAACTCGCTTTTTTTTTTCTATGGAGAGTACACCGTCAAATAAATCTCGTACTGGTGCTCGCCCTGTGGAGCTCCACCAGGCAGGTGCAGTGCCGGGCTCTGAGCCTCGACAGAGCCCACCCTCAGCTACTGGAGGACCCTCTAGACCGTCTTGTGGAGTCAGCAGACGGCGGAGGAGAACTACTGACCAAAACAAAACAGAAAAAGAGAAACCCAGAGTGCCACTTGTCATGATGCACTGGAATGCAGAGGGAGTGAACAGCAAGCAGGCTGGATACAGCAAAAAGACAGAGCTGGAAAACATCTTGTATGAGAAGCAAGTCAGTGTTTGCTGTATCCAAGAGACTCACTTGAAAGCAGATCAAACCTTTAAAATAAGGGGATATCAATGCTTCAGATCCGACAGAAAAGATAGACGAAAAGGAGGAGTACTTACTCTTGTAAGGAATAACATTCCTGCACACGAAAGGAAAACCTTCATGGATGGAGCAGAATATCAGCTGTTGCAGATAAAGGTAGACAAGATGGAAATAGAACTCCTGAACTATTACTGTCCGAACAACAAACCCCTGAGTCTCAGCTCTATACAGGTACCAGCCACCAACTTTATAGCAGTTGGAGACTTTAATAGGCACTCCCAGAGCTGGGGCTATAACCATCTGGATCACAGAGGTGAAGAGGTTGAAACTTGGCAAGATGATCACTCCCTAATCCTAGTCAATAATGCCACAGATACTCCTACCTTCTACTCCAGAGGATGGCACACAACTTCAACACCAGATCTTGCCTTCTCCACACCAGATATAGCTGGATCTATTAGTAGAGAAGTAGGAGACCAACTAGGGGAAGCGACCATCGCCCAATCTTTCTTACTGTCCCAGAGTGCAACTCTCAGTACAGGCCCAGCCATTACAAGATGGAACTACAAAAAAGCCAACTGGGGTTTATTCAGGCATCAGGTGAACACGCTGCTGTCTACCCTCAAGGTACAGAACAGAGACATTAATGAAGTGGTAAAAGACTTCAACAGATGCATACTACAAGCTGCAAAAGAAACCATTCCCAAAGGATGCCGGCGTAACTACATACCATACTGGTCCAGCACACTCCAAGAACGTCAGGAAGCCATGGACAGGGCTAGAAAGGACGCAGAGTCTCAGCCTTCACTTGAAACTCACAACAAATGGAAAAAGGCTATAGCAGAGTTTCAGAGAACAAAGCTAGAAGAAAAACGGAAAAGCTGGAGAACTAAAACGGCATCGCTGAACCTTGAGAAAGACGGCAGGAAACTTTGGAGATTAGTCAAGTCTCTAAATGAAGAGCGTTTCCTCACCTAGGCAGACTATCACATTGGATGAAGGTGGCAAACTTTTCAGAGGAAAACAAGCTGCAGACTTGTTTGCTAGAAGATACAGTTCAGAAAGCAACTTACCCATTAACATAGATCATCAGAGAGAGATAAGAAAAGAAATACTGGCAACCATGGGACAGACAGATACTCCTGCCCCAATGAGGGAACCCATCACACTAGGAGAACTACAGAAGGCTATTTCCAAGCTTAAGTTTCAAAAGTCACCCGGCCCAGACAAAATCAGCAACGAAATGCTAGTAAATCTGAGCTCAGCAGCAAAGACAAAACTGCTTGAGATATTCAACCACAGCTGGTTGAAAGGAACGGTACCCCAAGTATGGAGAGATGCCATCACAATACCCATACTAAAGAAAGGGAAATGTAAGACCGAGGCTGCAAGTTACCGGCCAATCAGTCTCACAAGCTGTGTTGGGAAGACTATGGGCGAATAGTCAACCACAGATTGAAATGGTATTTAGAGTCTGAGCAGATCCTGGTGCCGGAACAAGCTGGATTTAGAGAATGCTACAGTATAGAAGACCAAGTTACTTACTTGTCTCAAGCAATAGAAGATGCCTTCCAGGAGAAGAAAAAGGTCCTAACGATCTGGGTCGACTTCAAGCAGGCCTTTGACAACAAGGTGTGGAAAGATGGCCTCATTGCAAAACTTAGAAGTGGAATCCAAGGCAACATGATGAAATGGATCCAGTCATACTTGCATAACAGGAGAACTAGAGTCACTCTTGACGGTCTGCAGAGCAGAAAAGTGTTGCTCCATCAGGGGGTACCTCAAGGAGGAGTAATTTCCCCAACACTCTTCCTTGTTTACATCAATGACCTGGTGAAAGATCTCCCTGCAGGAGTGAAAGCTGCCTTATATGCAGATGACCTAGTACTCTGGTGCGCTGATGAAAATGTCACCACAGCAAATTATAGAATGCAGCGGGCAGCAGACATGCTAGTGTCATGGGCAGAGAAATGGCTTATCACAATAAACACAGACAAAACCTCCACAACACTGTTCTCCCTCGCCCCCAAGGACAAATCAGCTAACATACACCTAGGGACAACCGTGATCAAGGAAGAAAGCTACCCCACCTATCTTGGGGTGACATTTGACCAAAGGCTTACATGGAATAAGCATATTGAAAATGCAGAAGGAAAGGCCCAAAGGCGACTAGGCATACTCAGAAAATTAGCAGGTACCAACTGGGGAGCAAATGAACGAAATCTAAAGAAGATTTATAATGGAGTAATAAGACCACACTTAGAGTTTAGCTCAGCAGCATGGTCATCAGCTGCTAACTCACATCTGCAGTCTTTGGACAAGGTGCAAAATCAAGCTCTCAGGCTCATTACATGGAGCCATGAAAACTACACCAATAACAGAGATGCAGAAGGTTGCTGGATTACAGACATTGTCCCATAGAAGAGACACAAAAACCATGATCCAGATGGAAAAGTATAACAGTATGCCAATGCACCCAATGAAGGCAAGACTAGATGATCTGGCATTGGGACGTCTAAAGCGTAGCAGCTTTGTGCATCGGGGGAAAAGACTTATAAGACAGCATCAAGAAGACCTATCCATGAAGACAACACCACTGAAGCCCACCCTATACCCTGTACCATGGGAGCAGGCCAGCAGTGCCCTCCAAATTAATACATCAGTCAGTGGTCTCACAGTGGAATGTGAGTATAATGATCTGCAAAAACGAACTGCTACATTGAGTATGATCCAAGAAAGCTATCCCGATCAATCATGGATACATGCCTATACAGATGGATCAGCAACTAATGCTGTTAGGAATGGAGGTGCCGGTATCTTTATCTCATATCCTGACAACCACTATGAGACTAGGGCACATTCCCACTGGTAAATTCTGTTCCAACTATACAGCTGAGGTTCAAGCTCTAGAGCAAGCTGCAAATATGATTTATAACACCAACTCTGACTGCCACCAGGTAGTCAATCCTCACAGATGCACTGTCTGTCCTGCAAGCTCTCAAGGGTGGTAAACTCCCGCATCTGAGAAATGAACTAAACAAGGTAGTTGCCAAAAAGAGAACCATACTTCAGTGGGTACCATCTCATTGTGGTGTACCCGGAAATGAAAAGGCAGATAAACTTGCAAAAAAGGGGGGAGGATGTGAACAAGAAGATAATGAAGTCACATACTTTGAGAAAAAGAGAGCTATCCAGACTATCAGAAGAGAACAGAACCAACCCAAAGACGACTATCACACTCTCGACTGGCAGGGACAGATAACTATTTTTCGACTCAGGACAGGGCATAACAAACTGAATAAACACATGCACAAGCTACGATTGTCTGCTTCACCACTGTGCACATGTGGATTAAACGAACAAACTGCTGAGCATGTTCTACAGGACTGTCCTCTGTATGACCAGTTAAGAAAGATATACTGCCGAATGACTCAACACAACAAACTATGTGAACTTCAAACAACAGTCTATGAGAACTCGTCTGAACGGTGTAATCATCAAGATGCGATCGCAAGAAGAGAAGAAGAATTAATTAACTTCAATCTACCACCCATATAAGAATTATATTGTACCGCTTTAACTCTCTAATTCCCTTTGAGGAGTAACTTCGTAGCTGACATTGCATTGTGGTTAAAATCTCCCTCTTCTCAGTGACCCAGCGTGTAAATCATCAAAGATGCGATCGCAAGAAGAAGAAGAAAGAATTAAATTTATTGGTCACTTTTATCTTATTATATTGTTTTTCACTACATTATGCTTGCTTAACTTTTTCTCTAAATTAGTAAATTCCTGAATATCCAGTAGCTGTCAATTAAATTAGGCATGATAGAAACTGTTTTATTCTCTCTCCATATGCATTGTTAAAATCTCCCTCTCTTGACCCAGCGGCATGTCAACCAGCGAGCTGATTTTTTTTCAAATGATTTTATTTCTTTTAAAGATTTTGGAAAACATTTTCTATTTTTGATAATAGTTCCACATGCACAAACACCTTTCTTTAAAAGATCTTTTAGAAGCTGTACACTAGTGTAAAAATTATCAAAAAATAAGTGATAACCTTGATTAATAAGAGACTTTATTAGTCTCATAACTACATCATAAGCCAAACCAAATGGTGAACCTTGGGTACCATTACCAAGGTAAACTTCAAAATCATATGTGTATCCTGTTTCAGCTTCAGCAAGGATCCATAATTTCATTCCCCATTTAGTTGGGTTATCTCTAATATTCTGCCTAAATGGATACCTGCCTTTATTTCGAACCATCTTGGGCCAAAGGCGAGAGCCCAAGCACCACAGGATCAATAACAACAACAACATTTCGAACCATCCTTTCATCGATGGAAAGGTGTTGTCGAGGCTGATAAAGCTTCTGGCATTTTCTATGAAAATAATCAAACAGAAAGCTTACTTTACTTAGCTTATCAGTTGAATTTTCAGTCTCAAAGTTGGAAACTTTTAGAAATGACATTATCTGTAAAAATCGCTTTTTTATCATGAAAGACCTATCCCACAATCCATGGTACAAGGAAGATGTAGACCAATATTTCTGCACACCTGGTATTTGTACAATACCCATGTACATAAGAAGTCCCAGAAACTTATAAAATTCTTCAACCGTTACATACATCCATCCCCTGTAAACTGATGGCTTTGATGGACCATACATCATGGCATATTTATTTGTATATAAACATAAATATGATACAAGATCAACAGTAAAAAACAACTTGAAAAAATCCACAGGCCTTAAAAATTCTCGGACATCTTCTCTTGTTAGAATTTCCTCCTTCAGATGAACCCCATGCTTTCGACAGGGCAAAAACTTTGGAATTGACATAGGGGCTCCAGCATCCAAATCATTATAACCTTTGGGTCTGTAATGAAAAAATGTAACAAACTGTTATTTAAAGTTTGAGAAACTAAGTGTAATATTTTAAAATAGCACATTATACATTATAATGTATTCTTTAAAATTAAAATAATAATGATAATAATAAATAGGAACCTATAAATATCTTTAAACATTATCCCTTCAAACAAAATATAACTTTGATGATCACTTTCCAAGCTGTTTTATTATATTTTTTTACTCTGTATCTGTTTGTTTTGCAAATATACATTTCCTTAGCAACCGTTACTATGGACAGGTAAGCTTTAAAAAAATGAAGTAAATAAAAATTGTTCACCATAAATGTTAAAATCATTATCAATTTTAATAGAAAATAGGTTACAGTTACTATTTAAGTGGTAATTTGAAAAAATCTAGGTCACTACACTACCTTATTCCATAACAATTCTTGACGCAATCGCTTCGTCATTGGTTCTCGCAGCTTACCTTGCCATACCGGCTTCACAAATTGGGCCATCGGGGACACTATTTTCAACATCCGTGCCTGAATCCGATGTTTCAGGTTCCCAGACATCATCCTCTGCAGAATCAGTGCTGCATTCATAATGTAAATCATCGCTGGAAGTTTTTAAATTTTTTTTGCGAAGACAAAAAAATCGAACTCAGGCCAAGTTTTAAAATGGCGTCGAGTGTTTTCGTTCTTCACTCTCGTTTTCAACGTTGATTATTTTCTTATAAAACTTCTTTTAAAAGAAAGTTTTTACATTTTAAATAAATTTTTTGCAATATTTTATTATAAAATAACGATATTAATTTTTTAAAATGTTTTACGGTTCTTTCAGCGGCTTCGGAATTTACCTGCCAAATTTGTCGGGTTTTATAAGGATAGAAATGAATAGAGTTAAAAATGCCTTTGACAAGTTGTGACGAGGCATTATGGGCAGTGATGAAGAAGTATAGCATAAATCGAGAATTTCAGAATATTGAACAACTCTGAAGCTATCAGTGTGAATTTTATTACAGACGAGACGAGGAAAGATGGGACCACTGCTCCAGCCATCCGTGTCATAAGAGGTGACTTAGTTAAGGTTGTACACGGGGTTGACTGCCTGACAGTGTGTTGTCATAAGAGGTGACTAGTTAAGGTTGTACAAGTGGTTGGCTGCCTGACAAAGCTTTGTCATAAGAGGTGACTTAGTTAAGGTTGTACAAGCAGTTGGCTGCCGACAATGTGTTGTCATAAGAGGTGACTTAGTTAAGGTTGTACAAGCGGTTGGCTGCCGACAATGTGTTGTCATAAGAGGTGACTTAGTTTAGGTTGTACAAGCGGTTGGCTGTCTGACAATGTGTTGTCATAAGAGGTGACTAGTTAAGGTTGTACAAGTGGTTGGCTGCCTGACAAAGCTTTGTCATAAGAGGTGACTTAGTTAAGGTTGTACAAGCAGTTGGCTGCCGACAATGTGTTGTCATAAGAGGTGACTTAGTTAAGGTTGTACAAGTGGTTGGCTGCCTGACAATGTGTTGTCATAAGAGGTGACTTAGTTAAGGTTGTACAAGCGGTTGGCTGCCTGACAATGTGTTGTCATAAGAGGTGACTTAGTTAAGGTTGTACAAGCGGTTGGCTGCCTGACTGTGTTGTCATAAGAGGTGACTTAGTTAAGGTTGTACAAGCGGTTGGCTGCCTGACAATGTGTTGTCATAAGAGGTGACTTAGTTAAGATTGTACAAGTGGTTGGCTGCCTGACAATGTGTTGTCATAAGAGGTGACTTAGTTAAGGTTGTACAAGTGGTTGGCTGCCTGACATTGTATTGTCATAAAAAGGTGACTTAGTTAAGGTTGTACAAGCGGTTGGCTGCCTGACAATGTGTTGTCATAAGAGGTGACTTAGTTTAGGTTGTACAAGCGGTTGGCTGCCTGACATTGTATTGTCATAAAAAGGTGACTTAGTTAAGGTTGTACAAGCGGTTGGCTGCCTGACAGTGTGTTACAAATTGCTACATAAACCACCATTGCAAGAGCGCATAGTTACTTTGGCCCAGGCTTCCTGCATGGAGGCTGCTGCAATGGTAGCACCATGCTCTGTAAGGAGCACTAAATGGAAGGGAGAAGATATGTTAACGTGTTCAGTTGTAATAAACATGTTGTTAATATCATCACTGTTAACGTGTTTAGTTTGAATAAACATGTTAATATCATCACTTTTCTTTTGGCTCCCTATGGAGCATAGAGCCACCACAGGAAGCCTCCACAAAACATTTATGTTCTTTTGTAGCAGTGGTCCCTGTAGGAATTTGTTTAACATGGTGAGGTTGCCATCTCCATGCACAATGTCATATTAGTCACCTTGTATGACATGCTGAATGGAGCAGTATTATTCTTTCTTTGTCTCATAATATACTTAGTAATACCACAAATATATTAATTTAATTTATTGCTTGCTGTGCAAGTCGCGTATACTCGTATGTTATGGTTTGAATGCATAAAGATTTTAATTTAAATTCATTATGTCATATCCAGAGCACAAAACATTTGCTGTGGTTTAGAAGTAATTGGAAACTCTGTGCCTGTTGTTATTTTATGACTGCACTGGGAATTTAACCCACTCCATCTAAAGTGGCTTTTCTTTCCTGGTTGTATCCATTCTGGCACGTGGAAGTGGGTTTGAAAGTAAAGATTTTGTTTTATGTAAATTTACTATCCTGAATTCCATTGCAGTTGTTTCACAGCCAGTATGAGACCTTTTCAGCAGTTTTTCCAAATCTTTGAACAATCCCTATAATCTTAAAGCTGCCAGAAGTGTGATCTGATGTTGAAGAGATCAGCAACAATGTGTTCATGTATAAACCTGGGGACACCCACCTGGAGAACAAAAACAAATACACCCATCATTTTACTTGATGCTCCAAATAGAGCATGCTACCACCATTGCATGTGGTCCTCTTGCACCAATCTGTTTTACAGGATGAGGTTGCCAACCTCATGCACAACCTCATAATAGTCACATGGTACGACATATCCCAGGGTGCAGAAGTCATATTCTTTGTTTGTCTCGTCAGAAACCTGCAGGAACTACACAAGGCAAATACTAGATGTCACGCTGACACTTAGATGACATGGTGAATTGTTGTGTCCTGGTTAAACTAGTGTAGACATGGAGGTCAAGTCGCTATTTTAATTTATTTTAAATGTTTCAACAGTACAAGGTGCAGGGGATGCAGAACCAGAGTTCCCATTGTTAGAATTGAGTAGACTGGATGAGATGATCAACAGACCTCGATGGGTTGTTCCTGTGTTACCTAAAGGAGAGTTAGAGGTTTTACTGGATGCTGCAATAAAGCTGAGCAAAGAAGGTGAAGACTTTCTACAGCTTGTAGTTCCTACATCTGTCAGACACTCCTTCAGTCATTTGTAGTTCCTACATCTGTCAGACACTCCTTCAGTCATTTGTAGTTCCTACATCTGTCAGACACTCCTTCAGTCATTTGTAGTTCCTACATCTGTCAGACACTCCTTCAGTCATTTGTAGTTCCTACATCTGTCAGACACTCCTTCAGTCAGTTCCTACATCTGTCCTTCAGTCATTTGTAGTTCCTCATCTGTACATCTGTCATCTGACCCTCCTTCAGTCATTTGTAGTTCCTACATCTGTCAGACACTCCTTCAGTCATTTGTAGTTCCTACATCTGTCAGACACTCCTTCAGTCATTTGTAGTTCCTACATCTGTCAGACACTCCTTCAGTCATTTGTAGTTCCTACATCTGTCAGACACTCCTTCAGTCATTTGTAGTTCCTACATCTGTCAGACACTCCTTCAGTCATTTGTAGTTCCTACATCTGTCAGACACTCCTTCAGTCATTTGTAGTTCCTACATCTGTCAGACACTCCTTCAGTCATTTGTAGTTCCTACATCTGTCAGACACTCCTTCAGTCATTTGTAGTTCCTACATCTGTCAGACACTCCTTCAGTCATTTGTAGTTCCTACATCTGTCAGACACTCCTTCAGTCATTTGTAGTTCCTACATCTGTCAGACACTCCTTCAGTCATTTGTAGTTCCTACATCTGTCAGACACTCCTTCAGTCATTTGTAGTTCCTACATCTGTCAGACACTCCTTCAGCATGTTCAATAGTTTTTTTATCAGTCATTTGTAGTTCATACATCTGAATATCATGCTATTGATTATACTACTGGTTCGCTTGGTTGCCTTCTAATTGGTTGACCGGAGTCATCCTCCTCATCACGGTTTCATTCAACATGGCTGTGTTTAAACTGTTTCCATTATGTTGGTGTGACATTTATGTACTTGACCAAATGTTCAGGGAGATCCAAATCTTCTTTGCCGTTCTGTTCTCTGTGGAGAGCCCTTTAACATCTTTCTTCCCTTCATCCTTGGAAACCAATACTACAAAATCTAAGAGATATGTTCCTGTATAAAAAGGTATGCATTTTTTGACACTTTAGCATATCCTGTTTTTCACTGCAGATCCCCTGGCAAAATTTAAAAATTAGAAACCTACCCACTACAAGCATATTTATAGAATGTGTGATTCCTATATACACACATTAGGATTCTCGCCGGTGCTACAGAGTTCGTGCACTGTGCTGATGTCCTCCTTGTGTGATCTAAGGGAGGAGATCGGAGCACTGATGGAGTAGTCCGTGTGCAATGAAGATAGTCCTTACAACCAAACCAAAACAAACTAATGCAGTGACGAATATAATCAATCACAGATGTGATATTTTTAGTGATATAATTGTCAAGAGTGTTTGCAAAATGATGTGAAAAAGATACATTCTTTTACTGTTTATTATGTTCTTTGTTTGGCTGTTACGTTGACCTGTGATGGCCAAGCTGGCAGAAGGTATAGAAACTCGTCCTGAATCTACATTTTTCACAATGATTTCGACAAGCGCCACTTCAGTGTTATTAATCTTCTTCTTTGATCCTTAGCTGCCGACCGTCAAAGCAGTCAGTGGCCATCACGCCTAGTGGCATCTTGTAGGGCAACAACAAATTGATTCCACTTTGCTCGGTCGGCGGCCATCCTTCATACAGTGCCCCAACTGGTTCATTCTTTGCATCTCAGCCTCCACAGTCCTCCTCCAGGTTTTTGGTCATCCTCTCTTTCGTTTTCCTTTAGGGGTCCAAAGCATAGCTGTGTTTGTTATTAATGTCTGCATGTTTATTATGTCTATTTTCTGGATATGTATGGTTAGTATTTGTTATAAATTACATACATCAGTCAAGAACTAGGGAGAGGACAAAGAATAAGGTAGTGGCATGAAGAAGAACAAAAAGGACACATATGAACATTTTTTATTGCATAAGAAAAGGTTAATAATATAATTATAATTATAATAGTGTTCCTCAAACTCTCCTGTCCTGGACAGTGAGTTAGAGCTCTCTCCATATCCTTTAGAGCTCTCTCCAAATTCTTCAGTCTATATAATGGATGTCTCTAGTTTCTTTTCTCCAAATGTTTGTTGTGTTTCTCTCCAATTTTTCCTACCTGGGCAATTCCAAAAGAAGAACTACCATGTGCTAATAATATGTGACCTCTTGACCTATGGGTGCACCCTGACCACCTCCAGCATCATTTCCTAATCTCATGTTTCAATGGTGTTTGGTTCTCCCAATCATTTCCTAATCTCATGTTTCAATGGTGTTTGGTTCTCCCCATCATTTCCTAATCTCATGTTTAAATGGTATTTGGTTCTCCCCATCATTTCCTAATCTCATGTTTCAGTGGTGTTTGCTTTTCCCCATCATTTCCTAATCTCATGTTTCAATGGTGTTTGGTTCTCCCCATCATTGCCACATTTATAACCTGGCCATATAATTTTAATCCTGCTTCATTAGTAGACATTTGTAACTGTTTGCACCTATCACAAAACAGTAAAACACATTTTAGTATTATTGTTACAGTTATCATTGATTACCTCATATATGTTATGTTGACATTTGAGGAAACCTGTTGATAGCAATGCAAGGCAGTCTTTGTTCTGGAATCCTCAGGATTAGAGAGGTAGACCAAAGATTAGAGGGGGGGAACCAAAGAAGACCCGGAGAAGAGAACTGGAGATGACATGGAGACATGGAGAAGAGAACTGGAGATGACATGGAGACACAGAGAAGAGAACTGGAGATGACATGGAGACACGGAGAAGAAAACTGGAGATGACATGGAGAAGATGAAGTAGTGGAAAGACCTGGAGTTGATGTATAAATTATTCAGCTTTTTTTTTTATTGATTCTTGAGATATTTTGTGCCAATTTGTCCATGAGCAGTTTTAGATGCAACAAATATTCAGCAAGAGGTAAGCAGAAGATGTTGATGGCAACTTTTCTTATTGTTGTTTTTTTTGGCTGCAGGGTTGGATACCAGAAGTGAGGCTTGCCAGAGGTTTTTCCGTGAAGGCTTAACAATTTCCTTCACAAAAATCTTAACAGATGAAGCAGTTAGTGGCTGGAAATATGAAATCCATGTAAGAAGTGCAATGTGTAATTTACTTTCAGTTGTAATACCTCAAAGCTTTAGGATGTGAATGTGAAGCTAGTTTGTCTGTTGACATGTGAATGTGAAGCTAGTTTGTTTGGTGACGTGTGAATGTGAAGCTAGTTTGTTTGGTGATGTGAATGGGAAGCTAGTTTGTTTGGTGACATGTGAATGTGAAGCTAGTTTGTCTGGTGACATGTGAATGTGAAGCTAGTTTGTTTGGTGACATGAATGTGAAGCTAGTTTGTCTGGTGATGTGAATGTGAAGCTAGTTTGTTTGGTGATGTGAATGTGAAGCTAGTTTGTCTGGTGACGTGAATGCGAAGCTAGTTTGTTTGGTTACATGTGAATAACGTTTTTCAGTAAATCTGTCACATTCAGTTGTGAGCAGTTGAAAAAAAAATAACTACTGCTTTGATTATTTATTAAGCTTGTCTGATGGCAGCATTACTTTGTTCTATTTCAAGTGGATGTTCCATGTTTTTAATCTCTTGCATAAACACGCACACACACACGTGTGTATACTCAAATTTACTCATCATCATCATCCTTCAGCCTCCCCAAGGAGCATAGGCCTTTAACAAACTTTTGTCTCGTCTTACTGTCCCATGCTGTCTGCTAAAAGTCTTTCTATATCTTCTTCATGTCTGTCTCCAGTTCTCTTCTCTATGTGTTCCTTAATCTCTCACTCTTGTTGTTCCAGGACTGCCTGGTCAAGCTATCGGAAGTATTCTTCAGTGTGTATCCTATCCATCTCCAGCATCTTCTTCTCATCTCTTTCCACTAGTTCTTGTCATCATTTCCACATTAGTGATCTGGTCATCATTTCCACATTAGTGATCTTGTCATCATTTCCACATTAGTGATCTTGTCATCATTTCCACATTAGTGATCTGGTCATCATTTCCACATTAGTGATCTTGTCATCATTTCCACATTAGTGATCTTGTCATCATTTCCACATTAGTGATCTGGTCATCATTTCCACATTAGTGATCTTGTCATCATTTCCACATTAGTGATCTTGTCATCATTTCCACATTAGTGATCTTGTCATACCACTTCAATCCTTCTATTCTACACATACGTTTACACATACATATAAACATATCATCCCATGCACACAAGCATCCTTGTGTGCACACACATAGACACACAACATTTACACATAATTCTTTTAATGCATTTAATTTTGGTTTAGTTTCTAAAAGTTCTGACGATAACAGCAGAAAATAATTGAGACTTAAGCAGTCATATTGAACTAAAACAGTTCTAACAAGTTATATATTAACTCTAATGAAGCATTAACAGATTACTGTTAATATGGTGTCATATTTCTTCTGTGGTGAAAAAAAAAACAGTTGGAAAAGGGATAGTTTTATTGAAGAATATAAACAAGACATCTGTGGTGTCAGACATAATGACCTTCCTCAGGGTTTAGTGTAGACACATCCATAGGCTCTTGGGTGTTACTAAAGAAAGCCAGTCTAGAACCGCCTCATACCACTAAGCCTGTTTTACTCTGGTCGGTTAGACACCGGGACCAGGAGCCATATATATCGTTTTGTAGAACAGAACGTAGACTCGTTTTGTTAGTGTACAGGTATTGCCATGTCTACTGTTTATTTTGTTTTTTGTCTTAGTGTATCTGTGATATAGTATCCTCGGCTTACTCGTTCAGCACCCTTTTTAAATTGTATTCTCAATGTTATTAGCAAGTTTTTATTTTTCATTTGAACATTGACGATCAAATGTTCTGATAAGGACAATATAACTTCCTGTCTAGTTTTTCTTAAGTGAAGAACGAAAAAGACATTGATAGCTTTTGAACAAGATTGAATGATGCTCAAAGACACGAAAATATCAAAGTCCAGAACAACTTCTCTAAAGAGAGTCTCTCAACATTTTTTGAGTCATGTTATTTTCAAAATCTTTCTTTTCAGAGGCGCTGAGTGAAAATCATAGGTGGTGTGGCATCTCAAATGAAAATGTTGACTGATTCTTTCGTCTTAATTGTCCTAGGCATTTTATAGTTTCATGGTTTGTACGTAGTTACAAATAGAAAAAACCCACAATATGTCAGTTGTTTTATAAAGGATGGTCCATCATATTTAATTTTCTTAAGTCATCTTTTGTTGTAATTCTTCTCTTTGAAAACAGTGGTACGAAGTTAAGTTAGTCAACCTTGTATACCGTTTAAGTTCGTTCTATTTCTTCATATTTTGAACACGACTTGGTATAACTGTTCTGAAAACACAAAATATTTAGTAAGTTACCTAGAAGATACTAGCTTTACGTGAAAGCTTCTTTCTTCTTTTCTAAGTCCTAAACGGGTACTCACTTGAAGTTTCTGTTTATTCAAGGTCATCATCGAACTTAGATGAACATGAAAATCTTTGAATCGTTTGAAATTTCACATTTGACTTTCTTTTTAGAAGGGACACATTCAGTTGTTGGTTTATTCCTAAAATTCATGTTATAACATTGTTTTAGCTGACCTGACATTATTCAGTGGACAAATTTGTTCAGCGGTGTGTCTGTCTTGATGGAATAACTACAACTGACTAATGGCAGCCTAGGTGTTTCTATAGTCTCAATAGAAACCGGTACCACGCCATGAATACTATTAATTTTCTTAGTTGTTTACGCATCTCTTAGAAACCTAAATCCTTTTTATTTCCCCCTACTGGTGTTTCTTAGAGGTTAATTGAATGACGTCATCAGAAAACCCCACAATTAAATATTGTTATTACCCCATGGTAAACATTAGCATGTATATTCCCAGTAGCAACATACGGCTGCGAGACTTGGACACTCAATAAAACAGTTGCAAAAAAGATTACATCATTCGAAATGAAATGCTACAGAAGGATGTTGAGAATACCCTGGACAGAAAAAAAGACCAACAGAGAAGTACTGCACTCACTAAACGTACAGGAACATTGGCTCCTAAATACCATCGCAATAAGGAAGCTGAAATTTTTCGGTCATATAAAAAGACATAATAGTCTGGAAAAAACAGTGATGGAAGGCATGGTCCCTGGAAAAAGGGGAAGGGGTCGACCTAGACGACGGTGGACCCAGGACATCACAGAGAGTCTGAACTTGTCTTTGGCTGATGCAGGTCGACTTGCCCAGAATCGTGGTGCGTTCAGAGCAGCTGTAATGGAGACAACGTTCTGGAAAGAATACGTCACATGATGATGATGAAACATTAGTCAAATAAAATAGTACATACGAGTATACGAGTATTTATTGGTGGGTCTTGTTCTATATCATCATTATTAGCTTTATCTCTCTTTATGGAACATGGATGGTCCCCTTGCAGGAAGCCTACAACATATAATTGATATTCTGTTGCAGCAGTGGTGTCTGTAACAATTTGTTTGACATGATGAGATTGACAGCTTCATACATAACCTCAATATTAATCACCCTGTACAACATACATTAGGGAGCAGCGGTTATATTCTTTCTTTGTCTGTTCAGAGAGACACCCCCCCCCCCCCCCCCCCCCCAAGAAACAACAGACGGGACAGTCTTGTTACAGCAGAGTGTCTAATTGGCAGTGTGGTTAGAGGGCTTGCTTCTCACGGCGGAGTTACCAGTTTCAGGGTTGAAAACAAGGTGGCGTTACACTCCAGTCTGCCCAGCTGTAAATGGGTACCTGACTCTGCTCTTGGGTTAGGAAAGGCAAAAGGAACTAGTCACCCCACCTCATAAAGCTAGACCTAGTGTAGTGAAGTCTGTAACATTACACTTCCCTACAGCAGTATCTGATACATGGCCACCTTTGACTTTCTTCATTGTTAAATAATTCACAGATTTTGTAAATGTGCATTGATAATGTTGTTTAAACCCATCCATGTTTAAAAGGAAGCCTGCTCTACAAATTGTGACAACAGGAAAGACTGAAGGGGAAAGAAGTAGAAGATGACAAAGCAAGAAGATACTTGACAGTTTGGCATTGTGGCATGGACAGAAATCATCACCACAGCAACATCGTTGATAAACAGTAGTGGGTTGTGGAGAGACATGATCACCTACTGCTGCTGGCATAGTACTTGAAGAAGGAGAAGCAGTATTTTCAAAATGTCACTGGCTTTTAGCTTTACTCTATCAGAGCTTTACAAAAACGCAACTGTCTTTAGTTCAGTAAATTCCACCAGAATTGGTACGCCAAGCTGCGCAATCTAATAACCAAACGACTTAACACATTTTTTAAAATTGTTGAGATGTGTGTGAAAAGAAAAGGCTGTTGAATTAGGAGAAATGTTCTATTATAATTTTTACTTCCCAATCAGAAATGCATATTAAAAAATGCAGAAAAACTGATAGAGCTGTGTGTGCACAAATTATCTCAGGATTGGTTTCCTCTCTTGGAACTGCTATCTATGGTTCTGAATCCAACTTGCAAGTAAGTTTGGTGGTTGTGTTCATTGTCTTAACACATTAACTACCGAATTGAAAAACACACTGTGGCCGAATTAAATGTTTTTCCCATTTTCATCCTGTAGGTGTTTGCACAAAGTAAGCTGTAGTTTTCGTAACTGTTAACAGATTTTTATGAATTACACGTCATTTTAAAGATAAATGAATGTACTATTACAATAAGCACCGTTTGTAACTCTAATAGAGGTTGTTGCTATTTAACGGCCCTCCGATGGCCGAGGATTTGCAATACTTTCACAATTATAACTGCTTGCGCCCCATCTCTATCAAAATCACAATTTCAATCAATGTGCACACCGTTTTCACTTTTGTCCTCGTTGCTAGATCTATCAGTCAGTTGTTGAAACACGTTTCTATCCTATTCAGCCGTTAGACGAGATGTACACGCATTTTTTGTAGTCCTATCACTAGTTGCCACGGTAAACAGTTTTACACGATTTAGTAACTAACCCAAAACGCTGAAAAATATGAACATATCAATTTTCCAGTGTTCTACAACAACCATGCTTTGGGAATTTGTTTTCCGGTGGCAACTCAAAATCTCGAACCAGATCAGAAAGTGTTTAATTAGATTGCCGCTCTGAGCGGCTTGCAGTCCAAATGTGTTTATTTTGTGAGCTGCTGACAGCAGCTTGCGGTAGTTAATGTGTTAATTGTAAGTTTATTGGCCTTATGGTTTCCACAGCTGTAATATCATGCTATGCTAAATGTTTTAGTTTTGGAAGCTTCTTGTTTGTGTACTCACCTGAAGCATTAATAATCTGTAAGAACTCAACAGTTTTCTGCGATAGTTCCATCAAAGATGAAATGTAAAAAAAAAATGAAAAAATTGTATTTGTATAATCAGTTTTAAACATGAAAAATACACAACCAACACAGGGCATTTTGGGTTTCCCTTCTTTAACTATGAAGATCAATGGTCAAGTTATTGAAGAAGTTGAAAGCTTTACATATCTGGGGAGTAACATTGACAAAGGAGGGAGAACCGATGGTGACGTCTGTTCTAAGATAAATAAAGCCAGATGCACTTTTACTGCCCTTCGACCAATATGGAACTCCTCAGCTATATCTAGAGAGAACAAAATCAGAATCTTTAACTCAAATGTAAAGTCAGTCTTGCTGTATGTCTCAGAGACATGGCATGTCTCAAAGAGTATCACCTCCAAACTACAGACATTTGTAAATAAATGTCTCCGACGGATCCTTCGTATAAGATCGCTAGATGTAATAACAAATATAGAGCTATGGAAAAGATACGGGCAACAGCCAATACAAATGGAAATTAAGGTAAAAAGGTGGGGATGGATAGAACATACACTCAGAAGAGAACAATCAAGCATAGCCATAGGTGCCCTTGACTGGAACCTACAAGGCAAAAGAAGAGTGGGGAGGCCAAGGAGAACTTGGAGAAGAATGGTGGAAGAGGAGGCTAAGGAAATTGGAATGACTTGGGCACAGCTGAAAAAGACAGCCCAGAATAGAAATCGATGGACAGCAACTGTTTCTGCCCTATGTTCCATGGGGAATGGAAAGGAATGATGATTTTTTTTAACTACAGCCACAAACAGGAAACAAAAGATAAGAAGTACAGAAAGGTTATGAGAAAATAACAAAGCAAGCAGCAGACACATGGAAAAAATAATAGTTAAATAAAAATGCTAAATGTGAAAGAAATAGCATTAAAAAACTGACTATACAATAACACAGCAAAAGATATCACGTGAAATAATAAATAATAAGTTCATTTGTATAACTGACTCCTTTACTATTTACCACTGTTTTATTACCAGCCAGCCCTTCCCCCCCCCCACCCCCATCATCATTGTGAATGGAAACTAGCATAGAACAAATTTCTGGTGCCATTTTGCCTTGGCTTCATTATATGGCATCTAGCTTGTCTTTGCTACAGAAAATAAACATTTATTAAACTGTTTTTTTTTTTTTTTTGTTTTTTTTTTCAGTCTGGAAAGTTTTCACGTAGCTCCTAAGTCAAAGGAGAATTAATGGTGTGGTTTAGGAAACATAAACAAATTTTTTGTTTAAAGTAATGTGTCGTACTGGGACAGAAGACAAGAAAAATAACCTACATTACAACCACAAGACTTTTGTCAAAGACAAATGAACAAACACAGAAAGAAAAGAAAGTGAGAACTAAGAAAAAAACATGAATAAATACAGACACAACTGGGACAGAAAGGTCGTCCACCATGCTGGGAACATTAATAGATCTATTTTATACAGTTTTATTGTGTGGAAACCTAGAATTATATTTTCAACATTTTCTTGGTCATCCTTGTCTTCTCTTTAGTTCTAAGATAATTATTACTGCAATTTCTTTATGAGATATCATTGGTTATCAGTGCAAATTTAGTAAGTACACCTCATCAAGTTTAGGAGACTTCTGCTAAATGGAGTTATGAAGGTGTGTTCACCCTAAAAAAAAATGTTTTAAACCACATTGGTATCTTTCACTCACATGTCCTCCCTCCACTGTCTTATCAGATTCCACACATACAATGCCTCTCGCCAGTCAGAGACAGTGCCATCTGGTGCCCAACTTGCAGACGATGTTCTGTTTGCACGACCCCCAGACCACAGAACCCCTAAGGTGAGTATACTTTGTCATAACATGATACCATTGAGTAAGACTTGTGAGGACGTGATACTTTGATTAAGGTACGCGTCAAATTTCTCACTGTGAATGAGCTTTTTAACCCCTTGTCAACAGTGGAGTTTGGTTTTTATCACATTGGCAAGAATACTGAGAAGCTGTAAGTGTGGTATTTCTTGCAGAAAACAAATTCTGGGTTACATCAAAATGTCGTTTTCCACATTTACTAATAATTTTCAAACTGAACTACTTCAGGACAATATTATATCTACACAGAAGATAGGAAAAAACAAGCAGCGATTACAAGAAATACACTATTCTGACATTACTCACATTTTTGGTGTTGTTGTTTTTAACAACGGCTGCTGAGCTGGTCGCTCTTTCGAAGCCAATGCCAAGTTGAAGAATTAGCATGTGTTCTGGAGCTGTTGGGTGGTTGCTGTATAGAGTGTTTGTGATTGGTGGAGAGTCCAGCAATAGCTTCCTTTCTGTGAAGAGTCCTAGACAAGTGAGCAGCACATTCTGAACTGTCATATGGATGGGTAGTGTTGAAGTTAGGCTCATGTGAGGCATTTAATTTGTTTAAGTGCTCATTCAGTCTGGTGTGTTCTGATCTTAGTTGTAGTAACAGTTGGAAGATTGTGCTTAGCTCCATGTATTGAAGGTTGTTGATGCTGTCATTTTTTGTTGTTGTTGACTCAGGTTATGTTTCTTGTCATTTAAATCATACCAACCTTGACACATCCACTGGGTTATGTCATTTGATTTTTGCTAGGCACAGAGTACTCCCACTGCAATAATTGTACAGAATTTTTCATCTTTATGAATATAAATGTTGTGGCAAATGCAGATTGCATAGCGATGTGTTAGTCCATGCTTGTGAATACCAAAAATCAACACAACATAGGTTGTCAAAATACTGACATTGACAGGTTAACTTTATCACATTAACAAATACTCGACTGATGGGGATTGGGAAGGCTTGCTTGTGAGAAAAGTAACACTGCTCTTTGACTTTGATTGATTGCAGCGAATAAGTATATTTCTGTGCCTAGTCATTTGAAAGCTGCCTGTAACAAAATAAATTTTTCAAAATGTTAGATCATTACAATTTTTTTATTCATAATATTATATTTGCTTCAGTGTTGGCGAGAGGTCATCACAATTAGTTTAAACATTATTTTGTGTCAGATAATGAAAAAAAACAACTTACTTTACAGTTTTAATTGCACAAGTAGCTTTGTCAGCATTTATTTGTATATCTTGTTTGTCTACATTTACCCACCAGTTATTGATTTTTATATGTTCCTGATCTTGGGACAAGGGCCAATGCAACAAGAGATGAGAAGAAGACTCCAGCAATGGATAGTACACACATTAATAAACCTGTTAGTAGTATTACAAGGTAGTACTTACAGTACTCTGTAATCCACACAGTGATAGAGGTATAGGGAGACTGACAAGCACATGGAGAAGAGAACTGGAGATATGAATGGAGAAGACATGGAGACCTAGAGCTGATGGCATGGGACTTGGCATACATTTAATGAAGACCTATGCTCCTTGGGGAGCTGAATGAAAATGAAGATGGTGTCTTTTTGTAATGGACATTATCTGCTGCTGTAGATTTCTGCTGTCTTCTCTTTATTGGTAGTGAAAATAATTGGCTGAAAATATTGGTTTTTTGATATATTGTTACTGATCCCTCCGACAGTAATGGCAGTTTTTTTCCATTGTAATAATCAGGGCTGGCTGGTAGACTTGGTCAATCATTTTGGAAAGCTGGATGGGTTTAAGATTTTGCAAGAAAGATTCTTCAATGGTCCACCCCTGTCAGTTCCTGTAGTAGCCAATCTTGTCAAGTAAGTTGGTTTCATCATTTTTTTTTAACTTATTTACACCTTACAACATGGTACTTTGTCTTAGATGATAAGTTATGGACAGCAGTTTATAAATTTGCTGGACAAGAACAGAAAAGGACCTTTATTCATTCATAACCCTCCACTCCCAAAGGAGCATAGGCCTTCAACAAACACATGCCAAGTCCTCCTGTCACGTGCCATCATCTCAAGTTCTTTCCATGTTCTCCTCATCATTTTCACCTCTGTTTCCAACTCTCTTCTCCATGTACTTCTTGGTCTTCCTCTGCCTCTCTTGCCCTGGGGGTTCCAGAACAAGGACTGCCTTGTAATGCTAGCAACAGGTTTCCTCAGTGTGTGTCCTATCCATCGCCATCGTCTTCTTCTCATCTCTTGTTCCACTGGCACTTGTCCAGTTCTTGTCATCAGTTCCACATTGGTAACCTTGTCATACCATTTTAATCCCTCTATTCTACGCAAGCACCCATTTATGAAAGTCTGTAGCTTTTGGTTGTTGTCTTTGTTGTTCTCCATGTCTCCGAGCCATACAATAGGACCGACTTCACATTTGAGTTGAAGATTCTTATTTTCGTGTTGGATCCTATTTCTCTTGATCTCCATATATTTCCCAATGCAATGAAAGCTCCTCTTGCTTTTTGTATTCTTATTTTGATATCGCTGTCTGTCCCTCCAACTTTGTCTATATTACTGCCAAGATATGTGTATGATTCTACATCTTGTATTGGCGTTTCTTCAAGTTCAACCCTGTTTTCATTACCTGCATTTATTCGCATTATTTTTGTCTTTTCCCTGTGTATTTTCAGACCCAATTGCTGTGACCTCTCATCGAGTGTTTTCAATTTGTCCTGCATCTGATTACGGTTATGGGACAGGAGAGCCAAATCATCAGCAAAATCCAGATCATCCAACTGCTTAGTCAGAGTCCACTGGATTCCATTTCTGTTGTGTGTTGTCGATGATCTCATAACCCAATCTATTGCCAGCAAGAAAAGAAATGGAGACAAGAGGCATCCCTGTCGCACTCCTGTTCTTATCCCAAATGGTTCTGTAAGCTGTCCTTCATGAAGAACTCTGCACGTCATGTCTTCATAGGTTTTCTTTATTAAATTAATGATTTTCAGGGGAACTCCATAATGCCTCATCAATTTCCAAAGTGATTCTCTGTCCACACTGTCAAATGCTTTTTCGTAGTCCACAAATCCGATGTATAGTGGTGAATTCCATTCCAGACTTTGTTCAACTATTATTCTCAAAGTGGCTATCTGGTCTGTACATGATCTGTTTTGTCGAAAACCTGCTTGTTCATCTCTCAATTTCTTGTCTATGGACTCCTTTAATCTCTCAAGGATAATCCTGTTCAATACCTTTCCTGGCACTGATAGTAACATTATTCCTCTATAATTTGTGCACTCTTGTAGATTTCCCTTCTTAGGCAACTTAACCAGATATCCTTCCTTCCATTCTGCTGGTATCTCTTCTTTTTCCCAGACTTTACCAAGTAATTTATATAACATCTCTGTAGCCGTGTCGATATCTGCTTTGATGGCCTCTGCTGGAATGCTATCAGGTCCAGACGCTTTTCCATCTCTTAGAAGCTTTATGGCTTTCTTTATTTCTTCCTTCGTTGGTCTTTCACCGTTAATTTGTAGCTCTTCTTCTGCTGGCTGGATGTCCGGCGGGTTTTGTGGAGCTGGTCTATTGAGAAGGTCCCCAAAATATTCTGTCCACCTCTTCATTTGCTCTTGTATATTGCTGAGCAGTTTCCCATTCTTATCTTTTATGAGGCAACTTGTTTGCTTGTATTTCCCTGTTAGCTTCTTTGTGCTGCTATACAGTTCTCTCATATTTCCTTTGGCTGCAGCATCTTCTGCCTCTCTTGCCAACTCCTCAATATACTTCCTCTTGTCTCTTTTGATACTTCTTTTTACTTCTTTGTTTGCTTCTGTGTACACTTCTTGCGCCTTGGCTTTGGAACTTCTGGTTTTTTCTATCTTTTATCTTATTGATGGTTTCTGTTGTTATCCATGCTTTTTGTTGTCTTTCCCTTTTCCCCAGTATTTCTTCACATGTCTCCTTCCATACCGTTTTGACCTGCTGCCAATAGTCTTCTGTATTCTCTACATCTTCCAACTGTTGGAGCACTTGGAATTTGTTGGATACTGTGACCGCAAATTTGTCTCTTGTTTCTTGATTTCTTAGCTGTCCCACATTAAACTGTTGTCTATAATTTTGCATTGTTGCATATCTCTTGAGTTTCATTTTTACTTTGGCTATCAGAAGATGGTGATCTGATGCCACATCTGCTCCTCTATATACCTTTACATCCTGCAATGATGATCTAAACTTCTTCTTTATGCATATATGATCGATCTGATTTTCTGTTCTATGGTCTGGTGATATCCATGTTGCCTTGTGTATTCTCTTATGTGGAAACATGCTTCCTCCTATAGCCAGTTGATTTGAAGCACAGAAGTTTGCGAATAGTTCTCCATTTTCATTCATTACTCCTAGCCCATGTTTTCCCATGACTTCTTCAAATCCAGTATTGACTGTACCTATCTTTGCATTCATGTCACCCATCAAAATTGTGATGTCTCTTCTTTTTACTTTATCCATAATTTCCTGTAGTTTAGTATAAAATGCTTCTTTCACAGACTCTTCTTTGTCATTAGTTGGTGCATAACATTGGATGACATTGACATGAATTTTCTTTTTAGCTGTTTTGAAAATAGCTGTTATCATTCTGGGTCCCACAGCTTCCCATTCAACGAGTGCCCTCTGTGCTTCTCTAGACAACATAAGAGCCACCCCTTCACTGTGATGTGAACTTTCGTCTTCGTGTCCTGAGGACAGCACCAATTCACCTGTGATGAGTTTCTTCCTGTCTACCCCCTTCCACTTTGTTTCACACATTCCCAGAACCTCGATTTTGTATTCCCTCATTTCTGCTGCTACTTGTGCCACTTTCCCTTGTTCGTTCAATGTCCGAAAATTCCAGGTGCCAAATCTGGAAGTTCTCCTAGAAGAAAGAAGGTTAGTCAGCAACACAGACTCCTTTCGGCTTTCTCTGTGTTGCATCATACGCCTCCCCGCGAGAGGACCTTCCCCTGTCTTGGATGGCTGTGTTTTATTTTCTTTATTTGACTTGTCCATATTTGTTGAAGTTTTTTGTGGTTTAAATTTTTTTTACAGGATGGGGTAACCGACCCCATGCCCAACCCTCCTTAGTCGCCTTCTACGACATGCTTGGCAGGGGACAGTGTTACTATTCTTTGCTCCCCTTTCGGGCCCCGGTAACACACGGGTGAAAAGGACCTTTAGATTGATCTTAAATCAAGACATTATTGAAACAGCCCTGTGTTGTTCTTGGGGGCCTCTGAGGAAACAACTGCTCTCCACGGCATGTCATTGTGCCTGGGGCTGGCAAACTCATCATGTCAAACAAATTGGCTGAGAAACTACCACTGCAGGAGCACATGGATGCTTTGATGCTGGCTTCCTGCAAGGAAACCAGCTGCAGTGGTGATTGTTTGCTCCATTAGGAGCTAAAAGGAAAAACTGTTGACAACATATGAATTTACCTACTATGTATTTTAGATAAGTGTCTGAATTTATATTTCTTGACAACATAGGTAAGAGTTTGTCTGCTTACAAAAATTATTTTTATTTTTATGTAGGGAGAGAGGAAGACTACCTTTAAGAATTTTGCAGTATGAATTATATATATATATGTACCGTAAAATCTTGCGTATAATACGCACAATTTTTACTAATTTTTGCCCGCTAAAACTTGGGTGCGTATTATACGCGAGTACTAAAAAATACCTCATTTTCGATATCGAAAGTAACCTACATTGGAAAGTCTGTCAAGTTTTTGTTACAATTTGACAGTGAAAATGGCGCGAAATTGAATGTGCCATGTGTTTTCTTATGTGTCAGACATTGTTGCAAAATGCATGTCGCACTCTTGGTCTTCAATCTGTTTTGATATTGAGCTTCGTTGTGAAGTTTGTCATTTTATTATTTTGAGCCCTAAAAATGAATTCGAGAAAATGTTATACTGCAGCAGAAAAGCTCTTAGTGGTAAAATATGCAGAATGTAACGGCAATCGGGCAGCAAGTCGACATTTTTCCATTAACGAGTGCAACATTCGATTATGGCGAAAAAACAAAGAGGCGCTGCAAGTGTTGCCTAGTAAGAAAAAGGCGAATCGTGGGTCACCACCAGATCTTCCAGACCTAGAAAAAACATTATTGGAGTGGGTAGTGGATAGAAGGCAACAAGGCATCAGTGTTTCATGCATTGAAATCCGACTTAAAGCTCTGGAACTTAAAAATCTCCTACAGGCACAACAGCATTTAAAGCTTCATATAGATGGGCATCATGTTTTGCGGTCAGGACGTCCGTTCTCGTGTCAGTGGCTTCCTTTCGGCTTTCACCACTGACAGTCATACGAGCCTCAGACTCTGGATGTCCATCCCACAGCAAAGTTTGTTCATTTGTTGTTGTTTCCGTAACTTCGATTTTTTTTTTACATAGACAGGGGTGTCAGCCCTATGCTAAAACCCCCAACCTGGAGGACCAGGGTGTCTACTTTTGTCTGACCCCTGCCCGCGCAAACCTGTCCAGCTTGGTAGAACCTTCCAGGAGTAAAACTCCCGCTGGCATAGCTCTGGGGGTAATCAGGGTACGCAAGCCGCCATACCTCGACATGGTATTGACACCAGCAAAAAACAACCTGGCGGAGGACTGTGGAGGCTGAGATGCAAAGAATGAACCAGAGTTGGGGCACTGTACGAAGGATGGCCACCGATCGAGCAAAGTGGAATCAATTTGTTGTTGCCCTACAAGAAGCCATTAGGCGTGATGGCCACTGACTGCTTTGACGGTCGGTGATTAAGGATCTAAGAAGAAGATGGATGGGCAGTTCGTTTATGAAGCGACATGGTCTTTCAGTTCGTCGAAGAACTACTATCGCGCAGCATCTTCCAGACGACCACGAAAAAAAGCTTCTGGAGTTCCAAAAGTTCTTAATCAAATTGAGAAAAGTACATATCTATGACCTTGCACAGATTGGAAACACCTCAGACTTACGATATGCCCTATGACAGGACCATAGACATGAAAGGCATAAAAACTGTGTCTATATGTACAACTGGACACGAGAAGTCTCACTTCACCGTTATGTTAGCGTGTACTGCAGATGGAGGAAAGTTGCCGCCTTTCATAATTTTTAAGAGAAAGACTCTACCGAAAGGAGTACAATTTCCAAAAGGTGTACACATCCGTGTTTATGCTAAAGGATGGATGGATGAAGCACTAACCATTGACTGGTTAAAATGTGTTTGGGCAACACATCCAGGTGGTCTCCAAAAACAATCTTCCATGTTGGTGCTCGACTCATTTGGTGTCATCGGATGCCTTCTGTCCAGAAGGAAATGAAGAAAATAAAATCTGATCTGGTTATAATTCCAGGCGGCATGACCTGTCTGATGCAGCCTTTAGACGTCGCTGTTAATAAGCCGATGAAAGATGATATCCGTCGTAAATGGAATGCATGGTTAAGCGACGGTAATCACACATATACTGCTGGTGGCCGTATGCGTCAACCGACTCTCACAGATGTCGCAGAGTGGGTACTTGCTGCTTGGAAGGAATTAGATAAGACTATAATTCAACAAGGCTTCCTCAAATGTTGTATTTCGAATAAACTTGACGGCAGCGAGGATGACGTTTTGTGGGAGAAAGAACAGGTGTCATCGGATGAAGATGATGGCGATATTTATTATGATGGCACGAATAATGGCATTGGCTCGACAACACTAGATGAGCTTCTTTCTAGTGAGAGTGATGACGAGGGAGTCCAAAGTACCTAAAATTTAGGTGTTGCGTACCTATTTCTGTTTGTTATTATACTTTCAGTTTTTTAACAAATGTTACATAAAATAAAATCTTGAAAAATTATGGTGCGTATTATACACGAATTTCCATTTTACCAGAAAATTTTGGGCTAAATCAAGCATGCGTATTATACACAAGTGCGTATTATACACGAGATTTTACGGTATATATATATATATATATGAAAATAATGATGATACAAAGTAAGATACACATATGTTTGATAGAGATAGAGACTGTTATGGTAATTTCCCAGATAAGCATATTTGAAGACTGACATTGTTTTGCTCTGTATTTCAGACCGTTTGGCATGTGCAGTGAAGTCCTCACACCACACACAGTAGAAAAATATTTTATGCCTATTGTGGTAAGCATTTTCTAAAGATTCTTTTGTTTTCATATAAAGTGAATAATATTTATTGCTTTTATTTAACTGTCATTGCTTATTTGCAAAATTCAAGATTTAAACAGAGAAATTACAACTGGACTTGCTATTTAACTGAATAATGTTTTAAGTGGTCCAGTGTCGTTTGGGAAGGGGGGGCTGTCTCTGAAGAGACAAAGGATAGGACTTCTTCATTCTCCGGCATGTCGTACAAGTGGACTAATATGAGGTTGTCCTTGGGGTTGGCAACCTCATCATGGGAAACATGGCTACATACCACTGCTGCAAGAGTATGTGGATGTAACTTTTAGGCTTTTTTCAAGTGGACCAACCAGAGTGGCAATTCCATGCTCCGTAAGGAGCGTAAAGGAAAATGAGTATGATGATACAAATATTGTTATTTATGGGAGGTAGGTGTTACAGATTCACAACTGAAGATCTAATGTCATGTTTTGTTGCAGCAAATTTATTTTGACCTGTCTCCACACAGGACATCGTCCCCAAATTTCTGGACAAGCTAACAGATGAAGAGCTCAAGCGAGAATCTAAAACAGAAGCAAAGAATGATGCCTTGTCATCCATCATCAGGGCTTTGAAGCAGCTGGCCAGTAGATTACCCAATCAGGAAGAAGTTATTAAAAATCTTGAAATCTTTCGGCTAAAAATGATTCTTAGGTATGAACATGAACATTTAAATTTTTATGTCTTGAAAGCGAGAGCTATGTCTGTTTTTTATTTGTTATGCCATGCTCAGGTTGAGCATCTAATTGGCAGAGTGATTAGCACACTTGCCTTTTGTGGCAAAGTTCCTGGGCTCTAAATCTGGTAGCATCATGCTCCAGTATACCTAGTCATAAATGAGTAAGTGACGCTGCTGTTGAGTTCTGGAAGGCAAAGGCAGCAGGACGGGAACTGGTCACCTCCACCTCATAAAGCAGAGGCCTAGTATAGGTAAAGTCTCTAACACTTTGCTCCTCTATGGCAGTATTCACTATGAGATAACTTTTTACCCAGGCTGCTTCTGAGCAAATTTTGTTTCTTGCCTCCTGCGTCAGGATTTAAATGATGTGTTTGTGTTGAATATTCTTCAGGTTTTCCTCGTAACAATAATTGGGTGGTTATATTGTCTTCTCATATTTGTCATACACAAAAAATGAAACAATTCCAAAGGGAACAGAAATGTAGAAATATAAAGACAAGTAATGGCAGACACTGCAATACTTTTTACATATCAAAATATCTGACACTTGAAAATTTCTGACTTCTTGCATGTTTTCCATTTCTTGAGGCGAGGGTCTACATTTAAATTTTCTGTAAATAATTGCAGATTTTCAACTCACCTACACAAGCTTAACCTACAGCAGTAATAGTTATGGGTAATAAAGTTTGATGGTACCTTACTACTGATTGTCATAAAATATATTAGAATTTAGTGCTATATTTCAATAGGCTAAGTCTTTTTTTGAGGTATAAACTCCAAATTTGAAAGGAAGCTTATCGTGATATTTTAAAACTGTTGTCAGATCAAATTTTTTCTAACTTTTGTAGATCCAGAGCTGTAAGGATTTGAATTTAATGTCTAAAAAAACAGTAATCTTGTCAAATTTTACATTATTTGCAATTAATAAAAATATTGATGTCAGAAATCTGATCTGGCGAAAGTTTCTTGACATAATGCAGTAAAAAAATGTATGTGTTTAACTGTCAAGTGGTTTGATAAATAAATAAGGAAGTTGTAAGATATTTAGTGACACAAAACAAAGTTCTCAGCAATGAAACTTTGTCTTTATTATCAGTTTGATAGAGAAATCCATGTTTCTAAATCAAAATACAAATGTTCAGAATGTGTTCCAAAAACTAATTGTGATATATATATATATATATATATATATATATATATATATATATATATATATAGATTGGGGGATCCTAAATTATCAGAAAGTTACACATTTTGATATTTTAATTTTGAACTAAAATCTTGTGCAGCTTCTTGTCTTAACTCATTCATTCCAGAGTTATTTTGCACGCTGTGCCAGACTTTTTTTGTGGGCAGAATTTTATAGAGTGAAGTGTTCATCTTTCAGTCTAAATTTGTTTGTGAATTTTCCTTTGAACATGTACTTATTATATACCAAACTGTAGGGAAATGGATAGAGAATTCAAATATATAATGTCTGTGGTAGTATTAACAAAAGTATGTTCGGTATAATTTAATCATTTTGCATGTAAAATTGAAAAACGCTAAAAAGTTGACTGTAGAATACGATCTTACCAAAGACAAATTACTGTCGTAGACAATAAAACTTTCTTTTTAGTCTTCAAACGTCAAGTTAATCCATATACAAAGTAAAAAAAACATGCTTATGGCCAAAATTAGTAGATTTAGTGTTATTCGCACCAGTTTGTCCGTGGTTCTTTGTAAGAAAAAAATAAATTATGCAATCGTGCATTACGTAATTTTCAAACAAATAAATAAGAATAACGTCATATAAATACTTTTTTACTCTTGTTTAATGTTTTAATAGTATCCCTAGCTTCATCTTCTACCAAGAACTAGTGATTAGATGTTACGGTAGGTCTAGTTTTGTTGCTTTTTGATCGGCCAGAATATGACTACGCCCACTCATCCACTAAATCTAGTGGCATATATTCCGTATTTTGACAACAAACTGTGACTACCAAACAATCATCATCAATGTCAGCAATGTTTCAAAGTAGTTTGACACAATTATTTACTTAGGAGACTTAGAAAATGTAAATATAAAGCGTGACATATTTCTCTAGCAAAAACAACGAAAAACGTAAACACGCGAATCTTCACAAAAATTGTGATAATAACATCAAAACACGCACATGTGCTGATTAACTAAAGTCAAATTAGTTGTTTAAATAGTAGCGGAAGTCATTCTACGAGTTTTAATATATGAACTGCATTAAGCGGACGATTTTTAGGGTTTATTCGTGATAAACTAAAAACCACGCTCTGAGCGTTGCTGGGGCACGGCGTGTTGAATTTTGCAACGCTCAGAGCGTTGCTGTGGAGTCAAAGAGTTAAGTGCATGTTACCACCACTACAGTTATCCCCCTTGCACCAGATCACTTCGTATACTCTTGCATTGGTGGGTTCTGCAGCAGTTTGTTGTTTCTGGGGAGGAGAGATATAGAATAGGACTACTGGTGTCTCAAGCATATCACAATAGGCAACTAATGAGAGATTGTGCTGGGGGCTGACAACATCATCATCATTACTGCAGAAACCACAATTATAGGCCATGAATGGTTTAATGCCAACTACCTCCACTGTGGTGGCAGTATGCTCCATAAGGATCTAGAAAAGGGAAAAGAAGAAAAAAACTGACAGCATTCAAGCCAGAAGACAGTACATGATGATAGAAAAACTGATTTGATCTAATCATATTTCGTTATGACAGATTACTCCAGATATCGTCCTTCAATGGCAAGATGAATGCACTGAATGAGGTCAACAAAGTGCTGGGCAGTGTCAGTTTCCAGGGTAGCAGTAGACATTCTAGTGTTGATGAAGATGAGTGGTTGACAGCAGATAAGATGGCGGTAAGTTTTTTTTTAAGCACGTGTTGATTTTCTAGCTTGTCATTTCTAATATTCTTTTTAAACTAATGTGTCCAGGCATCAGTGTGTCAACTAAAAAAATCATCTTTTATATATTGGTGGATGTCATTGTCTGTGTAGTTATGATCTTTTATATATAGGTGGATGTCATTGTCTGTGTAGTTATCATCTTTTATATATTGGTGGATGTCATTGTCTGTGTAGTTATGATCTTTTATATATTGGTGGATGTCATTGTCTGTGTAGTTATCATCTTTTATATATTGGTGGATGTCATTGTCTGTGTAGTTATCATCTTTTATATATAGGTGGATGTCATTGACTGTGTAGTTCTCATCTTTTATATATTGGTGGACGTCATTGTCTGTGTAGTTATCATCTTTTATATATAGGTGGATGTCATTGACTGTGTAGTTCTCATCTTTTATATATTGGTGGACGTCATTGTCCGTGTAGTTCCTGAGGGTGTGTGAGGAGTTAATGAAAGAATAGAAGTAATGTTCCCTCAGGCACATGCCATCAATTAATATCAAGTTGTACATGGGGCTGGTAACTTCATCATGTCAAACAAAGTGCTACAAGAGCAGGCTTCTGGGACCAGCTACAGTGGTGGGTTCATGCTCCACAAGGAACAAACAGAGAAAAGATCATTATAACTGGAGGTGGGGAAGACCCGACATAATGTTATAATAGAGCTATACATTTTACACTAACTTTGTAGAATTTAACACATTAATATGAACAAGCAGAGGGCAGTCTTATGTATTTCTTCTTCTTCTTCTTCGTTCGCCCTGAAAAGGACGTTGATTGCATTGTGTCTGTTTACAACGGAGCTGCGATATCTGTGCCTTTCGGCCGGCACATCCGACTTCAGCACTGCATTTTTTGGGACCGGGTTTGCCTTCCCTCTTCGATCCCTACTCTCTCAGCCAGACTGCAATGATGCAGCCTGTTTCCAGGACCACCACGTGGAGGTGGAGTAGGATCTTGGTCAGCTCTGGTTCGCTGACCCTGGCGCAAGCAGTCAAGCTATGAGTCACTGACTGCGTTCTCTATTGCTGCGTCTTTGGGTCCCTCTTATGTATTTAATAGTGATTAGTAGATTGGTAAATATTTTCATTTATTACTACAAGAATTGGTTGTACATAAATGCATTTTTTCCATTAGGAGTGGATTCAGCAGAATAATGTCTTGAGTATTGTCTTGAAAGATAGCCTGCATCAACCTCAGTATGTAGAAAAGCTTGAGAAGATTCTACGTTTCATGATCAAGGAACGAGCTCTTACAGTGGAGGACTTGGACAGACTGTGGGATGCTCAGGTAATTAGCAGCTAGGCTGAGAGACTGTGTGGCACTTGGGAATGGCAGATAGATAGATTTGTGAGCTGTTGAAAGAGTGTTAGGTCAGTATGTAGACTTTCTGGGTTCTTAAGTAATGATAGGACAATGCGACACTCAGGTAATGTTAGATGGGTGGACAAACTGAAGTGCTTAAGTAATGGCAAGTTTGTGGACAGACTTGTAGGGTGCTTAAATAATGGTAGGCTGGTTGGTAGACTTTGTGTGGTGCTGAAGTAATGGTAAGTGCTTAGGTAATGGTAGCCTCGATGGACAACATGACACTCAGGTTATGGTAGTTTGGTGCTAAAGAAATAGTAGCCTTTAGACAAATTGTTGGGTTCTGAAGTCACAGTAGCCTTGATAGAAGTATGGTAGTTTGACTGACTGACTGTGGAGTGCAGAAGTAATGGCAGCTTGTTGGATACTGTAGTACACAGTGGTATTGGTAGCCTGGCACTGATTTAAAAAAAAAATGTATATTAGTTTGTACTGACATATTATTGTTGCATGTCATTTATTGTATAAAATTAATATTGTTTCAGTCAGGGAAACATGATGCCATAGTGAAGAATGTACATGATCTATTGGCCAAACTAGCATGGGATTTTTCTCCAGAACAGCTGGATCATCTCTTTGACTGCTTTCAGGTAAGCTATCTTGTTGTCAACAACAATTATGAGGTGCTGCTTTTTTTTTTTTTTTAATGCTAAATGTGTCAGATGCCCATTTACGTATTGCGCCTTAAGCTGCCCCAATTATTATATCTTAATGGGTTCTGTAAGCTGTCCTTAAAGAAGAAGTCAGCATTTCATGCCTTCATATAATTTCCTTATTATTTTAATAAACTTGTGGAAGACTCCATAGTGCCTTATCAAAGTGGTTCTCTCTCTAAACCGCCCAGTGCCTTTTCACAGTCTACTAATCCATTTTAAAATAGTGAATCCAGTTCCAAGCTCTGTCTACTATTATGCACAGTGTCGCTGTCTGATCTGTTCTTATAATATTTCAACGTTCCAGGTGCCTAGTTCAGAGGTTCTGCTACGTGAACGAACGAACGAACTTTATTTTCAAAGGGTTTAGAATTGGGCACGCAGGCCCGTCTAACATTCTGCCCTTCCTTTCTCTCATCTTCCATACTGAATCCATTTATTCTCACACGTGAAAGGAAGTGAGCCGTCTAGACTGCTTTTTTTATTATTTTTTTTATTAAGCTTTCACCCAACTATATAATAATCCTCACTGATGGAGAGTCTTCTTCCAGCCGGGATGGCTGAGTTTGGTTACTTGCTTTGGATGACTTGTTCGTGGTTCTAACTGAAATTTTTATTGTTTAAATTTTTTGCAAAAATGGAATAGTTGCTCCCTGACCAACCCTCCTCAGTTGGCTTTTAGGACACATGTGGTAGAGTACAGTGTAACTATCCTCAGCTCCCTTTCAGACACTCATATAACACATGAAATTATTTGTATTTGTTATGAATTTGATTATATATTCACTTGTTCTTCCTCTTGGATGTTGGGAAGCATAATCTTGTATTTTTTTTAAAATCCCATTCTTTAATCCTCTAAGCTCTTTTAGAATGTTTGATTGGCTAAGTGGTTAGAGAGCTTGCCTCTCATGGCAAAGTTGTGGGGCTCTGGGATCGAAACCTTGTAGTGTCAAGCTCCAGTCCGTCTTGCTGAAAATGGGTACCTGACTGTGCTCATGAGTTAAGAAAGGCTAAGGCAGCGAGGACAGAAACTGGTCACCACACCACATAAAGCTTCACCTAGTATGGTCAAGTCTGTAACACTTTTAGAATAGCATTACATAATTGAATTGAATTGATAGTTAGATCAAATGTTCCTTGTTGTTTCACATCTCTGTTTCCTGTCTATCCTGTTTGTTTCACATCTCTGTTTCCTGTCTATCCTGTTTGTTTCCAGTCTATCCTGTTTGTTTCCAGTCTATCCTGTTTGTTTCACATCTCTGTTTGTTTCCTGTCTATCCTGTTGTTTCAGATCTCTGTTTGTTTCACATCTCTGTTTCACATCTCTGTTTGTTTCCTGTCTATCCTGTTTGTTTCACATCTCTATTTGTTTCCAGTCTATCCTGTTTGTTTCACATCTCTGTTTGTTTCCTGTCTATCCTGTTTGTTTCACATCTCTGTTTGTTTCCTGTCTATCCTGTTTGTTTCACATCTCTGTTTGTTTCCTGTCTATCCTGTTTGTTTCACATCTCTGTTTGTTTCCTGTCTATCCTATTTGTTTCACATCTCTGTTTCACATCTCTGTTTGTTTCACATCTCTGTTTGTTTCCTGTCTATCCTGTTTGTTTCACATCTCTATTTGTTTCCAGTCTATCCTGTTTTAAAGACTTTTTCTATTCCTGTTTTCTTCTTCTTTCACTTTGTATCAAAAGTTTCAGACTTTCTTGTCAGTTCTGTCAGCAGAGTCAGTCATGTTCTACCTTGTCAAAGATCATTTTGATTTTTGACAATTGTTGTGTAGTGTTGATGAAATCATGATGTTCTATTAAACTGTTAGACTTTTAGGCAGATTCATGGACGTTGTTCAGTATTAATGCAGTCTGTAACATGTATTATGTGATAAAGGATTTCTACTTTTAACATTCATTGTCACAGGGATCTTGGCATCATGCCAGCAAGAAACAAAGGGAGAAACTGTTGGAGTTAATACGACGTCTGGCAGAAGATGACAAGGAGGGCGTCATGGCTAATAAGGTAACTGGTTTTTAACTTGATTTTATGTTTATTGATTTGTTCTGAGATGGTACAAAATTCTGTACAGAGCGTAACAACAGGAAGTAATCTGATCTGAGCTTGAGGAAGTTGGGGGGGGGGGGGGGGGAACGACACACAACACACACACACCTCACCCAGAACAATATGGGGCATCCTCTGGAACAATAAGGGGCGTAGGAACCATATCCTGCAGATACATAGACAGAAAATAAAGTGGTTTGGTCATCTTATGGGAATGGAGCCTGATCAATTACCACTGCATGTACACCAGTAGAAGATCAGGTTTTACAGCACAAGGAAGGCTAAGAGACAGATGGATAGACAGTAAGACCTAAACCCAAAACCTCAACAAGGGGCTCACATCAACCAGTGCAACACTCAAGAACCAAAAATTCAGCTCCTCACAACACTTCATGGCAGAGGTAGACCAAAGAAGTAAAATAATAGTAAGTAATCTCCCTGGAGCATGTCATAAGAGATGAGGGTGGCAACTTCATCACGTCTGCTACAAAAATCACTGTTGCAAGAGCACATTAATGCTTTGGTGCTGGCTTTTTGCAGAGGTACTGGCTGCAGTAGTGACTCTATGCTCCATTGGCAGGAGATAGAACAATTAATTCATTCATCCATTTGTGGGGGTAGTGTGTCGGACACCTGCAGGTAAACAAAAGAATTATTATTTACAAGTAAGTCACCCACCAAAATATAGCAGGAAATCATTTTGTTGTGCTCTTTCTGTTGCATGCTGGGATGATGGCAGTACATTCTCCTGCTTTAGTCGTCTCATTCATTTCCATTTTGCTTCAGAAGTATGGAAAAAGTGGCAGGAAAGCATAGAAGCTTCATCTATAATGAGCAGTGATACTTCATTGACTGAATATATAAATAAATGATGGAGAGACGTAGGATTATACTTAAAAGAACTGCTTAATATAAATGGAAAATATTCCTGAAGTTTTGTTACCCATAGCAAAAGAGGCAGGAATATTTCTAAAAGAACATCCCATATCATGACGTATGTTGGGGAAGAAATGCACGTTATTTCAACAGGCACACAGTTTAGTTCCCCGGCTGGAATGCACCATGAAAAGATTGCAACTTTCATAGGAAAAGATGAGGCATTACATTACCAATAAGGCAATTAGTATGGTTAATAAGCAACACCTGGTACTGGACTACTATGGTAAAAATTGTGTAGTGTTTTACTCATGATAACATTTTTTTCTAGATGTAATATGCTGTGTGAGGAAGATGTAATGTATTATGTAGATGTCATTTGATAACTATTGTTTTGTAATGGACACAGTATGCTGCTAATCCAGACAGAAATTACACACAAAGCCTTGGTAGTTGAATTTTTGTAAACTTCACGAACACTTTGATGTTTTCATGTCCCCCATTTCTTTTTCCTCACATCTTCTGTAGCGTAACATGATCATTGCTGTTGGCCATCCTGCACAAAACCTGTGCTTTTTCAGTGGTGGTTTCCGTAGGACTTTGTTTACCTTGATTACTGGTCTCGTAAACAACCTGTTACAATCATCTTTTACCGCTCGCTTGATAAGATGCATTAATAATTCTCCCCTTTTCCCCCGAGATCCACATGGATGAACACTTTATGAGTTCAGATGGTATATTTTAGCCTCAGGCTGACCACTGCTTTCTTTAAACATATTCAAGTTGACATCTGAGGGGGGGTGAACAAAGATGATGATGATGTATTTGCCAACCTCTGGACACTAGACCTATGTATGCCAACCACTGGACACTAGACCTATGTAGTTGCCAACCACTGGACACTAGACCTATGTATGCCAACCACTGGACACTAGACCTATGTATGCCAACCACTGGACACTAGACCTATGTATGCCAACCACTGGACACTAGACCTATGTAGTTGCCAACCACTGGACACTAGACCTATGTAGTTGCCAACCACTGGACACTAGACCTATGTAGTTGTCAACCACTGGACACTAGACCTATGTAGTTGTCAACCACTGGACACTAGACCTATGTAGTTGCCAACCACTGGACACTAGACCTATGTAGTTACCAACCACTGGACACTAGACCTATGTAGTTGCCAACCACTGGACACTAGACCTATGTAGTTGTCAACCACTGGACACTAGACCTATGTAGTTACCAACCACTAGACACTAGACCTATGTAGTTGCCAACCACTAGACACTAGACCTATGTAGTTGCCAACCACTAGACACTAGACCTATGTAGTTGCCAACCACTAGACACTAGACCTATGTAGTTGCCAACCACTAGACACTAGACCTATGTAGTTGCCAACCACTAGACACTAGACCTATGTAGTTGCCAACCACTAGACACTAGACCTATGTAGTTGCCAACCACTAGACACTAGACCTATGTAGTTGCCAACCACTAGACACTAGACCTATGTAGTAGCCAACCACTAGACACTAGACCTATGTAGTAGCCAGGAATGTGTGAGGAGACAAAGACACAATAGACCTGCTACTGCCTGAGGCCTGATATAAGGTGGTTCATGTGGCTGACAACCTCATTATGTGCAGTAACTTGCAGCAGAAACCACTGCTACAGGAGCAAGTGCTTTAATGCAGGCTGTCTGTAAGGTGAGCAGCAGCTTTGGTTACTCCATGCTCCGTAAGGTGTGTGAGACAGGAGATGAAACTTGAGTGCTACTGTCTGGTCAATTTCTGACTAGTCATCAATGTTGTGTTTGTTTATTGAGAAATATGTGACTTCTGCAGGTATTAACATTGCTGTGGAACTTGGCACATAGTGATGATGTTCCCACCGATATAATGGACCAAGCCCTTAGTGCTCACTACAAAATTCTTGACTACAGCTGCTCACAGGTGGGTCTGGCCGTAGGAGATCATGTTTATGTTTGATGTACATTCTTGCTTAATGCTTTTATCTCCTGATGAGCGTAGGAGCTCTGCTCCCTCAATGTGTGTGTCCTATCTGTCCTTGTGATGTTATAAGCTGGTTCCCTCAATGTGTGTGTCCTATCTATTCTATCTGTCCTTGTGATGTTATCAGCTGGTTCCCTCAATGTGTGTGTCCTATCTATTCTATCTGTCCGTGTGATGTTATCAGCTGGTTCCCTCAATGTGTGTGTCCTATCTATTCTATCTGTCCTTGTGATGTTATCAGCTGGTTCTCTCAATGTGTGTGTCCTATCTATTTTATCTGTCCTTGTGATGTTATAAGCTGGTTCCCTCAATGTGTGTGTCCTATCTATTCTATCTGTCCTTGTGATGTTATCAGTTGGTTCCCTCAATGTGTGTTTTCTATCTATTCTGTCTGTCTTTGTGATGTTATCAGCTGGTTCCCTCAATGTGTGTGTTCTATCTGTCGTCGTGATGTTAGCTGGTTCCCTCAATGTGTGTGTCCTATCTATTCTATCTGTCTTTGTGATGTTATCAGCTGGTTCCCTCAATGTGTGTGTCCTATCTATTCTATCTGTCTTTGTGATGTTATCAGCTGGTTCTCTCAATGTGTGTGTCCTATCTATTCTATCTGTCCTTGTGATGTTATCAGCTGGTTCCCGCAATGTGTGTGTCCTATCTATTCTATCTGTCCTTGTGATGTTATCAGCTGGTTCCCTCAATGTGTGTGTCCTATCTATTCTATCTGTCCTTGTGATGTTATCAGCTGGTTCCCTCAATGTGTGTGTTCTATCTATTCTATCTGTCTTTGTGATATTATCAGCTGGTTCCCTCAATGTGTGTGATCTATCTATTCTATCTGTCTTTGTGTTGTTATCAGCTGGTTCCCTCAATGTGTGTGTCCTATCTGTCTTTGTGATGTTATCAGCTGGTTCCCTCAATGTGTGTGTCCTATCTATTCTATCTGTCCTTGTGATGTTATAAGCTGGTTCCCTCAATGTGTGTGTCCTATCTATTCTATCTGTCCTTGTGATGTTATCAGCTGGTTCCCTCAATGTGTGTGTGTCCTATCTATTCTATCTGTCCTTGTGATGTTATCAGCTGGTTCCCTCAATGTGTGTGTCCTATCTATTCTATCTGTCCTTGTGATGTTATCAGCTGGTTCCCTCAATGTGTGTGTCCTATCTATTCTATCTGTCCTTGTGATGTTATCAGCTGGTTCCCTCAATGTGTGTGTGTCCTATCTATTCTATCTGTCCTTGTGATGTTATCAGCTGGTTCCCTCAATGTGTGTGTCCTATCTATTCTATCTGTCCTTGTGATGTTATAAGCTGGTTCCCTCAATGTGTGTTCCTATCTATTCTATCTGTCTTTGTGATGTTATCAGCTGGTTCTCTCAATGTGTGTGTCTTATCTATTCTATCTGTCTTTGTGATGTTATCAGCTGGTTCCCTCAATGTGTGTGTCCTATCTATTCTATCTGTTCTGGTGATGTTATCAGCTGGTTCCCTCAATGTGTGTGTTCTATCTATTCTATCTGTCTTTGTGTTGTTATCAGCTGGTTCCCTCAATGTGTGTGTCCTATCTATTCTATCTGTCTTTGTGATGTTATCAGCTGGTTCCCTCAATGTGTGTGTCCTATCTATTCTGTCTTTGTGATGTTATCAGCTGGTTCCCTCAATGTGTGTGTCCTATCTATTCTATCTGTCCTTGTGATGTTATCAGCTGGTTCCCTCAATGTGTGTGTCCTATCTATTCTATCTGTCCTTGTGATGTTATCAGCTGGTTCCCTCAATGTGTGTGTCCTATCTATTCTATCTGTCCTTCCCTCAATGTGTGTGTCCTATCTATTCTATCTGTCCTTCCCTCAATGTGTGTGTCCTATCTATTCTATCTGTCCTTGTGATGTTATAAGCTGGTTCCCTCAATGTGTGTGTCCTATCTATTCTATCTGTCCTTGTGATGTTATCAGCTGGTTCCCTCAATGTGTGTGTCCTATCTATTCTATCTGTCCTTGTGATGTTATCAGCTGGTTCCCTCAATGTGTGTGTCCTATCTATTCTATCTGTCTTTGTGATGTTATCAGCTGGTTCCCTCAATGTGTGTGTTCTATCTATTCTGTCTTTGTGTTGTTATCAGCTCGTTCCCTCAATGTGTGTGTCTTATCTGTCTTTGTGATGTTATCAGCTGGTTCCCTCAATGTGTGTGTCCTATCTATTCTATCTGTTCTGGTGATGTTATCAGCTGGTTCCCTCAATGTGTGTGTTCTATCTATTCTATCTGTCTTTGTGTTGTTATCAGCTGGTTCCCTCAATGTGTGTGTCCTATCTATTCTATCTGTCCTTGTGATGTTATCAGCTGGTTCCCTCAATGTGTGTGTCCTATCTATTCTATCTGTCCTTGTGATGTTATCAGCTGGTTCCCTCAATGTGTGTGTCCTATCTATTCTATCTGTCCTTGTGATGTTATCAGCTGGTTCCCTCAATGTGTGTGTCCTATCTATTCTATCTGTCCTTGTGATGTTATCAGCTGGTTCCCTCAATGTGTGTGTCCTATCTATTCTATCTGTCTTTGTGATGTTATCAGCTGGTTCCCTCAATGTGTGTGTCCTATCTATTCTATCTGTCCTTGTGATGTTATCAGCTGGTTCCCTCAATGTGTGTGTCCTATCTATTCTATCTGTCTTTGTGATGTTATCAGCTGGTTCCCTCAATGTGTGTGTCCTATCTATTCTATCTGTCTTTGTGATGTTATCAGCTGGTTCCCTCAATGTGTGTGTCCTATCTATTCTATCTGTCCTTGTGATGTTATAAGCTGGTTCCCTCAATGTGTGTGTCCTATCTATTCTATCTGTCCTTGTGATGTTATCAGCTGGTTCTCTCAATGTGTGTGTCCTATCTATTCTATCTGTCCTTGTGATGTTATCAGCTGGTTCCCTCAATGTGTGTGTCCTATCTATTCTATCTGTCCTTGTGATGTTATCAGCTGGTTCCCTCAATGTGTGTGTCCTATCTATTCTATCTGTCTTTGTGATGTTATCAGCTGGTTCCCTCAATGTGTGTGTCCTATCTATTCTATCTGTCCTTGTGATGTTATCAGCTGGTTCCCTCAATGTGTGTGTCCTATCTATTCTATCTGTCCTTGTGATGTTATCAGCTGGTTCCCTCAATGTGTGTGTCCTATCTATTCTATCTGTCCTTGTGATGTTATAAGCTGGTTCCCTCAATGTGTGTGTCCTATCTATTCTATCTGTCTTTGTGATGTTATCAGCTGGTTCTCTCAATGTGTGTGTCCTATCTATTCTATCTGTCTTTGTGATGTTATCAGCTGGTTCTCTCAATGTGTGTGTCCTATCTATTCTATCTGTCTTTGTGATGTTATCAGCTGGTTCTCTCAATGTGTGTGTCCTATCTATTCTATCTGTCCTTGTGATGTTATCAGCTGGTTCCCTCAATGTGTGTGTCCTATCTATTCTATCTGTCTTTGTGATGTTATCAGCTGGTTCTCTCAATGTGTGTGTCCTATCTATTCTATCTGTCCTTGTGATGTTATCAGCTGGTTCCCTCAATGTGTGTGTCCTATCTATTCTGTCTTTGTGATGTTATCAGCTGGTTCCCTCAATGTGTGTGTCCTATCTATTCTATCTGGTCCCTTTAATTTTAAGGACGATGTCTCTAACGTATTTAAAAGCTGTTTGCATTTTTTTTTAAATGTTGTAGTTGAATGTATACTGGCACAAAAGGAAACTGAGCATCTAGTTTAGTGCTTTTCAAGGTTTTGAATGTCAGCATCTTCAGATACACACGTCTGTATCCTTTTATTAGAAATCCTTGGAGACAGCTTTGTTTCGGAAACCGGATTGTTTTGGTTTCCAGATGTCGCCCAAATCACATTAGAAAAATAGCCCTAATCACATAGAAAAATTGCCCAAAATGTATTAGAAAATCGTCCAAAGTCACCCCATTGTGATCAAAAAATAGCCCAAAGACCCAAAGAAACTTAAATTTTCAGAATATTTAGGTTTCCAGGTGTTTGGATAAAATGATACAGGACTGTAGTATATCAACATACCACCTACATTATGGTCTAGTAAAGTTTTCATACCTGAGTTTTAAAAAATGCTTGTCAGTGTACATGTACCTGACCCCCAGTGGTAAATGTACCATAACTTGAGAAACACTGGTCTCGTGTAACACATTGAGCACATCAGACCTACAGGGAGGGCCAAGAACTAGTGGCAATGAAACCTAAGTGTCTGAATGATGGAGAACACATTGAGCATATCAGACCTACAGTGAAGGCCAAGAACTAGTGGCAGTGAAACTTAAGTGTCTGAATGATGGAGAACACATTGAGCACATCAGACTACAGGGAAGGCCAAGAACTAGTGGCAATAAAACATAAGTGTCTGAACGATGGAGAACACATTGAGCACATCAGACCTACAGGGAGGGCCAAGAACTAGTGGCAATGACACATTGAGCTCATCAGACCAACAGGGAGGGCCAAGAACTAATGGCAATGAAACCTAAGTGTATGTAAGATGGAGAACACATTGAGCACATCAGACCTACAGGGAAGGCCAAGAACTAGTGGCAATAAAACATAAGTGTCTGAACGATGGAGAACACATTGAGCTCATCAGACCAACAGGGAGGGCCAAGAACTAGTGGCAATGACACATTGAGCTCATCAGACCAACAGGGAGGGCCAAGAACTAGTGGCAATGAAACCTAAGTGTATGTAAGATGGAGAACACATTGAGCACATCAGACCTACAGGGAAGGCCAAGAACTAGTGGCAATAAAACATAAGTGTATGTAAGATCCCAACGGGCTGATCACCCGTTTGCCAGTCACTTTGATTACGGAAACAACAGCAAACGGATTGATTTGTCGTTGCCCTAAAGACGCCATTAGGCGTGATGGGAACAACGGCAAAGAAAATCTATTCGCTATTGCCCTTAAGACGCCACTAGGCGTAATGGCCACTGACTGCTTTGCCGGTCGTTGGCTAAGGACGGAAGAAGAAGAAGAAGTATGTAAGATGGAGAACACATTGAGCACATCAGACCTACAGGGAAGGTCAAGAACTAGTGGCAATGAAACCTAAGTGTATGTAAGATGGAGAACACATTGAGCACATCAGACCAACAGGGAGGGCCAAGAACTAGTGGCAATGACACATTGAGCTCATCAGACCAACAGGGAGGGCCAAGAACTAATGGCAATGAAACCTAAGTGTATGTAAGATGGAGAACACATTGAGCACATCAGACCTACAGGGAGGGCCAAGAACTAGTGGCAATGACACATTGAGCACATCAGACTACAGGGAAGGCCAAGAACTAGTGGCAATAAAACATAAGTGTCTGAACGATGGAGAACACATTGAGCACATCAGACCTACAGGGAGGGCCAAGAACTAGTGGCAATGAAACCTAAGTGTATGTAAGATGGAGAACACATTGAGCACATCAGACCTACAGGGAAGGCCAAGAACTAGTGGCAATGACACATTGAGCTCATCAGACCTACAGGGAGGGCCAAGAACTAGTGGCAATGAAACCTAAGTGTATGTAAGATGGAGAACACATTGAGCACATCAGACCTACAGGGAAGGCCAAGAACTAGTGGCAATGACACATTGAGCTCATCAGACCTACAGGGAGGGCCAAGAACTAGTGGCAATGAAACCTAAGTGTATGTAAGATGGAGAACACATTGAGCACATCAGACCTACAGGGAGGGCCAAAAACTAGTGGCAATGACACATTGAGCACATCAGACTACAGGGAAGGCCAAGAACTAGTGGCAATAAAACATAAGTGTCTGAACGATAGAGAACACATTGAGCACATCAGACCTACAGGGAGGGCCAAGAACTAGTGGCAATGAAACCTAAGTGTATGTAAGATGGAGAACACATTGAGCACATCAGACCTACAGGGAAGGCCAAGAACTAGTGGCAATGACACATTGAGCTCATCAGACCTACAGGGAGGGCCAAGAACTAGTGGCAATGAAACCTAAGTGTATGTAAGATGGAGAACACATTGAGCACATCAGACCTACAGGGAAGGCCAAGAACTAGTGGCAATGACACATTGAGCTCATCAGACCTACAGGGAGGGCCAAGAACTAGTGGCAATGAAACCTAAGTGTATGTAAGATGGAGAACACATTGAGCACATCAGACCTACAGGGAAGGCCAAGAACTAGTGGCAATAAAACATAAGTGTCTGAACAATGGAGAACACATTGAGCTCATCAGACCAACAGGGAGGGCCAAGAACTAGTGGCAATGACACATTGAGCTCATCAGACCAACAGGGAGGGCCAAGAACTAGTGGCAATGAAACCTAAGTGTATGTAAGATGGAGAACACATTGAGCACATCAGACCTACAGGCAGGGCCAAGAACTAGTGGCAATGACACATTGAGCTCATCAGACCAACAGGGAGGGCCAAGAACTAGTGGCAATGACACATTGAGCTCATCAGACCAACAGGGAGGGCCAAGAACTAGTGGCAATGACACATTGAGCACATCAGACCTACAGGGAGGGCCAAGAACTAGTGGCAATGACACATTGAGCTCAGACCAACAGGGAGGGCCAAGAACTAGTGGCAATGACACATTGAGCACATCAGACCTACAGGGAAGGCCAAGAACTAGTGGCAATGAAACCTAAGTGTCTGTAAGATGGAGAATACACCAGCAGAGAGATGGCAAAACTGCAGAGGGAGGAAAGATGAATGGAAGCTATAGGCCCCTGGTCTACACTGGAGGGAAGCTATAGGCCCCTGGTCTACACTGGAGGGAAGCTATAGGCCCCTGGTCTACACTGGAGGGAAGCTATAGGCCCCTGGTCTACACTGGAGGGAAGCCAGGACATTTTATTAGCCATTCATTCATCTCCCTGAGGAGTACAGACCATTCACTCAAGTCTTTTTGTCTGGTGCCATCTGTTTGAGGTCTTTCCATGTCCTATTTACCCTGTTCTAGTCTTTTTCTGATTCCATCTGTATGTGTTGTTTTGGTCTCTCTCTTTCTATTACCATGTATTGTCCAAAACAAGGACAACCTTATAATGCTATAAACTAGTTTACACTGTATGTATTCAACCCCGGTGTCTTCTCATCTCTTACCCCACCGGTATTTTTTAGGTTGTTTCTGCTAGTTTCACATTGGTGATTTGTTGAAGTTTTTTTGTGGCTTAATGATTCTGTGAGATAAAGTAGCCAGCCTATGTCCAACCTTCCTTAGTTACCTGTTGTGACATGCCTGAAAGGGCACATTGTTACTGTTCTTTGCTTTCTTTTTATGCCCTGGTAATGCACAGACAAAATTAATGACATTATTACTATAGTCATGACAGGTTGACAGTGCTGTACACAGCACGTCACAGATATATCATTAGGAGAGAGTGTTGTTTTGTAGCTTTATACTTTAATAGGAAAATAAAGTTCCTCAGCATGTTACATTAGTAGCAATGCTGACTTTTAACTATCCAGACATTTCAGATGTACAGTATGAATTTTCACCTTTTTTCACTTGATTCTGCAGTCCTTGTGTATCATAGGCAAAAATGTGATATTGCTGGATGTAATAAGTCCTTTAATCTGATTACAGGACAGAGATGCTCAGAAACAGCAGTGGATTTCAAAGTTTGTGGAGGAGCTGAAGAATGATAAGTGGGTTCTGCCAGCGCTGAAGCAGATTAAGGAAATTTGTACACTTTTCCCAGAGGTAAGAATTGGTGAGATAGATGTTAGCCCAGAAAATGTTGAGTGAGCTTGTCAGATACAGTGGTGACCTTAGTGAGAGTATGGAGACATATGGCTTAACTTAGTAGTTTATACATGCTAGCAAAAAAACTGCCTAGCCATCATTGAAGTAACTTGGCATGTCCAGGGGCACCATTGATTCTTACTATGTTTCATAGCAAGATAGCAAGAACGGTTTCTGGGGGGGGGGGGGGGGTTTAATTAAGTAAAACTTGTGATTACCTGATAGAGAGGAACAATACTGACTGTGGTCCTGTCTGTTATTGCTGAATTTATTGTGGAACATTTTTGTTAAATGTTTGAAGCCTTGAATAACTGCACATCTGGGAACATGTTAACAAAGTGCCAAAATAACTGCACATCTGTGAACATTTGGGAGCCGCGGTAGCATAGTGGTTAGTGCACTGGCTTCCTAGCTCAGTGGTCTATGGTTCGATCCCCAGATGAGGTGGGATTTTTTTAGGCCGCAAACGGCTCCTGGGTCGACCCAGCCCCAACTGGGTACCAGAGCAACTCTGGGAAGGTTAAGGCGGACGGCGTGATGTTGACCACGTCACCCCTAGTGTGCCGGTGGTCAAGAAAATATGGGCCTAACACCATTCCCAATATGCCTCAATGGGCGTGTAACAGGATCTCTGTGAACAACGTGTTAACAAAGTGCCAAAATAACCGCACATCTGTGAACAACGTGTTAACAAAATGCCAAAATAACCACATCTGGGAACAACATGTTAACAAAGTGCCAAAATAACTGCACATCTGGGAACAATGTGCTAACAAAGTGCCAAAATAACTGCACATCTGGGAACAATGTGTTAACAAAGTGACAAAATAACTGCACATCTGGGAACAATGTGTTAACAAAGTACCAAACTAACTGCACATCTGGGAACAACGTGTTAACAAAGTGCTAAAATAACTGCACATCTGGGAACGTGTTAACAAAGTGCCAAAATAACTGCACATCTGGGAACAACATGTTAACAAAGTGCCAAAATAACTGCACATCTGGGAACAACGTGTTAACAAAGTGACAAAATAACTGCACATCTGTGAACAACATGTTAACAAAATGCCAAAATAACTGCACATCTGGGAACAAAGTGCCAATATCATCATCATTTTCCTCTTCACTCTTTATGGAGCATGGAGCCACCACTACAACTGGCCCCCCTTACAAGAAGCCTGCACAAATCATTCACATGCTCTTAAGTTACTGGACTACAGTGAAAACTAACTTTTGTTCTAATAACATTTTCAAACTTTTTATGTGCTCAATAGACACAGTGTATGTCCATGAACCAAATTCCACAGTTTATTTTGTTAAAAAACATGTGGTTACCATGGTAACCAAAAAAAAACATCCACCATATTGGATTTTCACCACTTTTCGAGAGCTAAAAACTTATGTTTCCCATTGACCAAACTTTACCAAATTGCACACACATGTTGTGACTGACAATTAAAACAATTTATCAGGGGCTTTTTTTGATAAGTTTAAAATTCTATTTTTAATGATTTTTAAAAAAAAATACACTATATTTGTATGAAAAACAATGAAAAAAAATATTTAAAAAAATATATCAAAGCAAATTACCAAAATATCAAAAAAAAAACCCTGTCAATTTAAAGGTATATATGTGTCCTACATGCATGCCAAATTTCAGACTGATCTATTAGATAGTTTGTAAAAAATAACATTTTTTGTTAATAAAATGTTAGTTTTGAGAAAAATGCATTTTAGTCACCGAATGACTTGTCTTGTCCAATATACTCCATTCTGGGGGGCTGAATGTGTTTAAAATTGTCCAGCACTATATGCTGCACCTCCTTCAGCTTCCTGCAGCTGCTCCTCTTGCCTTTATCTTGCCTAATTTTTCTTCTTTCCTTCTACATGGTAACCAAAAAAAAAAACAACCGCCATATTGGGTTTTTCACCAATTTTCAAGAGCAAAAATCTTATGTTTACCATTGACCAAACTTTATCAAATTGCACACACATGTTGTGACTGACAATTAAAACAATTTATCAGGGGCTTTTTTTGATAAGTTTAAAATTCTATTTTTAATGATTTTTTTAAAAAATACACTATATTTGTATGAAAAACAATGAAAAAAAAATATTTAAAAAAATATATCAAAGCAAATTACCAAAATATCAAAAAAAGCCCCTGTCAATTTAAAGGTATATATGTGTCCTACATGCATGCCAAATTTCAGACTGATCTATTAGATAGTTTGTAAACAATAACATTTTTTTGTTAATAAAAATGTTAGTTTTAAGAAAAATGCAGTTTAGTCACCGAATTACTTGTCTTGTCCAATATACTTCATTCTGGGGGGCTGAATGTGTTTAAAATTGTCCAGCACTATATGCTGCACCTCCTTCAGCTTCCTTTAAAATTCTATTTTTAATGATTTAAAAAAAAATACACTTTATTTGTATGAAAAAAAAAATATTAAAAAAAATATATCAAAGCAAATTACCAAAATATCAAAAAAGCATGTGACAATTTAAAGGTATATATGTGTACTACATGCATGCCAAATTTTTAGACTACTCTGTTAGATAGTTTGTTAGTAATAAAATTTTGGTTAATAAAATGTTAGTTGTAAGATAAATGCATTTTACTCACCGAGTGCCTTGTCTTGTCCAATATACTCCATTCTGGGGGGCTAATTATAATTAAAATCCTCCAGGACTATATGCTGCACCTCCTTCAGCTTGCTGCAGCTCCACCTCTCGCCTTTGTCTTGCCTCTTGCCTAATTTTTCTTCTTTTTACAAGTTTCTCAGCCTCATGTTTCTGGCTGTTGGCCAAACGTTTCCTCAGTCGCACCTGTCCAAGGCGTATTGAGTTTGTTCCAGATGCTTGACCACACAGCCTTTTTATTTCTGCACTGGCTGATGGACCAAAGTTGAACTCTCCAACGGCCACAAGGACACTGAATTTGGCTTTTTTTAATGACACAAATTTCCGATTGCTGCAACGACTCCATATAACATTGTGTAGGCTTTCATTTGCATTTTGTGTAGCACCTAGCTGACATCGCTTCAGCAAATGCTGATCAGTAAGACGCTCATAAATAGGGGCTAAGTGCTTATGGAGCAGGTTGTAGTCTAGCGGAGTGTGAACCTTGGTCTCCTGTGGTCCGGCAGCTTCTCCTTTGGCGATGGAAGCCTGATAGAAACACCAGGAGTCTTTGCCTGGGGGACACAAATTATGTTGGGGTTTGTCGTTTGTCGAATACCCATGGTAGAGAGAAGCCATGATGGCTTGTTTCATCTCTGGGGCTGTACTATGCTTGCGGATGGCCCTGGTGTAGTAAATACACAATTTTCGTATGGCATTTTGGGTTAGACGACCACGGCTATTTCCCCCAAGGGTGACTTTTTGTTTCCTGCAGTCAGTAATCAGTGTCCTCAGTGCAGTGCCTAATCGCTTTGCAACATGGTTGATGCACTCTTCTTTGGTTATGTCAACTTCTGGTCCATACGGTTTGATGTCGCAGAGTCTGTTGTAGGCCTTGGAATCGCCATCTGATAGCAAAACAGTGTAGCGTAGCGTAGCTTGTGATTTGCGACTGAACGAAGAAAGAGAACTTCACAGGCTTTTACCTCCATCATTCCGGCTGACCCTTCGTAATTACAGCAGCAGTCCTTCTGATGCTCTGCTTTCCATTTTTCAAATTTGTCAGGCTGATTTTTTAGTTGCCACTGTCCAGTAGTCTCACAGATGTGACAGAATGAAGACATAACATGCGTATCGATGACCATGCCAGTCAAGATGTCAATAACACTGCCAACACCTATCAGTGACTTATGACCTCTAGTTAGCCATGTTGCATCAAAGCTGACAGCAATGTCAATGACTTCTTTTTTATTAATGGTACGATGCTGACTCTTAGCGTGTTCAGCTCGGACGATGCTGACGGAACGTTGAAATACTGTAGAGTGCATGGTATCCAAATGATCAAAAATTTGATCTGCATATTTATGAAATGTTTTCTGGTGCAGGCCAGGGAGGTCTAGGTTCTCACAGAAGAGATTAAATGTATATGGGCCCATTCCAGACATGAGGGCACCAAGAACAGCAGATTTGTTGATTGCATGTCCACGAGGGCCGCGGCCTGCTGGTTCCCTCTCGGATGTGTACGTTCTAGAAATTGCTTTTTCACATGTGTGACACACAACTTCCAGGAAGAGAAAGAAACCTTTAGACTTGGTGTTGTCAGTTCTTGTTTGCAATGTGCTTTGCTTACACAAATTGCAACATACATTTTTAAGAAGGTTGTTGAAGAAAGAAATATCAACAATGGTTTTATACGCAGGTTTAGGCTGAGCGCAGACAGTATTATGAGATTCAACATTCTTGCTCGTGCTCAAGCTAATTTTTATATCAGATCGACTTGGGCCAGGCACTACTGGATCTGCAATGTGAACCATGGGCCTATCGATTAGTGGGATGCAGAAATTCCACGTTGTTTGTGTATTATTCACCGCTAATTCTGTCTTACCTTTACCACTAGTAGAAATCACACACTGTCGACGCAACCTGGCAGCAGATATTTGCTTGGATCTCTTACTTATTCTTCCCATTTTGAAGTAATAGAACACAATTCACTGAAATTTAAACAAGAAAAATATCGAACTTGCAGCAAACAATAATTGTTGACGGGCGGAAATGGCTGTTGCTTCTTCCACATTGCGCACGCAGCCAAAATGTTGTTATGACCAATCAAAACAGTTGTTTACGATTGTGTCTTCAATGAGTCGGGAATGAAATGAGCAGTACTCTTGTTCTAGTTGCCTTGTACGACAAGCTTGAATGAGCAGTACTCTTGTTCCCTGTTTGTCTCATAAGAGATCCCTGGGAAATTGACGTGGCAGAGTGTTTATTTTTAATCATAATTTTAAGATCATAAATATAGTGCCGGAAATAGCCTGGAACCCTGTGTGTTACCTGCAGGTTTTTTGGTTCATAAATTAGAGTAAGAAGCTTTTCACGATTCTTAGTATTGTGAACAGAATATGAAATGAAACATACTGGTTGCATAATTTGAAAACAATTGTGTCTGTTTCTCACTATAACCAGGCTCCACAGAATTACCCGCCCCATACTCAGAGAGGAGCTCACATGTATTACCGTAACACAGTGATTGGCCAGCTTCAGAGCCAGCACTCTATTGTTGTGTTGGTGTCACAGAATCTCTCAGCGTACATGCACAAGATGCGTGCTTATGCGGAAGGTAAGATCGTTGATGCATTTTATGGAAACGTCCACCATAACTATTTAATCAGACTTGATGTAAGGTAATGGTAGTAGGATAGTAGATACAACCATAGGATAGTGAAGTGTTAGAGACTGTGCTGTACTAGGTCCATCCTTTATGAGGTGGGTGTGACCAGTTCACTCCGTCACTGTCTTTGCCTTCCCAAACTCACGAGCAGTGTCAGGTATCCATTTTTCAGCTGGGTAGACTGGTGAGAGATGCTCCCAGGTTTTGATCCTGGAACCCAATAGTGATAGTCAAGTGCTCTAACCGTTTAGCCATTTGGACGAAAGCAAGTGGTAATAACTCATATATGTGCCTTTTGTATACAGACCAGATCCATCAGTTAACAGCCCTTGTCTGAAAATGAACAAACTGAATCCAATAACCTTATTACATGAGTTTGTATGTTTGTAATAATCTTCTGCTATTATTATGACTGCCCTGTGTAATTCCTAAGGTCTGTGACACGACAAATAAAGAACAGAACTACTGCACTAATATGAGGTTGTACATGGCACAGGCAACCTCATCATGTCAAACAAATGGTCACAGAAACCACTGCTGTGGGAGCATGTCAGTGTTTGGTGCATGGGGAACTAGCTGCAGTGATGGCTGTCAGGAGTTCAAAGGTCAATGATGATGATGATTAGTTGCACCTTCTTGAAGCATGTTATTACTACAGGTGTTGGCAGATGTTGATGATGTGTAAATAGTGGGTAACAGAAAATAGGTCATGTGACTTTCAGGGACACAGAACAAAGATAATTGCCTATGTTATAGCTATAAGGTCTTCATCAGGGACAAGTAAACAGAAGTGGAAGAAAGTGAGAACTAAGTTAAATGTGTAAAAAATTAAACAACCCGTAAGTAAAAGTGGCTAGTGGTGCTCACATGAAAATCCATACAGACAGAATGGCAACTCGGACATGGTCAATTTAAAACCAGATTATAAATTTGTTACAAGTATTCATTGTTTAACTGTTCCTCTTGATAGCATTTAGTTTGTTTTCTGTTGGCTAGTGTTGCTTGCATGCCTCAGTATTTCAGGTAAACATTGCCACCATTTATTAACAGAACACCCAAATGAAGATCCAACAACCATATTGCCAGATGGTCGGTTTAATCATAACATGCAAGTGGCTGAAAGGCTTAGGTTTCTCAGGTAGGTTTTAGTGACAAATGGTAAAGTACGTGTTTTCTGTTCTAAAATGTGAAGACATCCGTTCATCTTTACTGGCATATGCCAGTCTGTAGCCACATGTGGATTACAGCTTTGGATTATATTGATGAGTTTACTCTGATTTAGAAGTTTTTGGTTTTGCCTTTCCATATGGATTATTTTCTATCCTTTTTAACATTTTTTGTCATGCTATTTCTTCTGTATTTCCTTTCTGCTGTTGTTTCCTCTTCATTCCTTTTTTATTGTCTATATATTATATATTTCCCTACTTTTGTTTCTTTCTAACTTTTTTCCTTCAAGAAGGTCGAAGATATTATAATGTGCCCTAACAGCTATGGTACTTTCAGCTGTGTTCTGTTATCCCCCTTTGTCTGTATCTGTGTGGTTATGAAAATTCTTTGGTAGTAAATGGTTTACTGCGGTTTACTGCAAGATAATGCTTGTATTTTATGAATGGTAATAAGAGCAGAGAAAGATGTCAATGGTATATGTATGTAAATACGTACGTGTACATAAATACATAAATATATATATCTTTTTCTGTGGTTCAGAAATATAATAAAAATGGGTTAATAAATGTAACAGGTCCCAGGGTATAGTTCCAAGATAGAATAGGACTATTACAACCTCTATACATGGAGTCATATCTGGAGTCATATCTGCAGTCATCCTTTTATGACCACCAGCTATGTACAATGCTACAATATACTTATGTGGAAGTGAACCTCTGTCTGTGAGGCTAATTCCACCCTCTTTGACTCTTGAAACCATCCACACACTTCCAGGGATTCCCCCTGTAGTGAAACTTGTTGAGAATCCAGCATTGCACACTAAGCTTGGAGGAGTCATTTGAGCCCTTAACAGGCTTTTGACCTGGTTGGCTGCATGCAGGAGGATTTCACTATGGGCCCCATGGTAGGCAGGGGGGAACTGAGAAGTGGCTCTGTGCAGAACATGACAATTACTTTGGAGAGCCCAGAATCAGAGCAGTCTTTTGATGGCGGGGAATGCGCTTCTTACTCATAGCTTGGGATCAGATGTGACGATCCTTTAAATGCAAGCCAAGCTGGGGAAACTGGAACTCATGACTTCAACTCAGCATATTTCAGAATGGCAGAAAAGCCAAGATCTACAGTGTAGAAAATACCAAGGAGTCTTCAACTTGGTGTTGGCTACAAAAGAGTGAGAAGCTCAGCAGTCCTAGTTAAACAAGAACAACAACTGCTACCTCTGGCACGTCATACGGGTGAATAATGCAAGATTGAGCATGAAGTCGGCAGCCTCATTATTTCAAACAAATGGTTACAGAAACCACAGCTGTAAGAGTATAGGAATGCTTTGCTGCAGTCTTCCTGCAGGGGATCAATCTACATTGGTGGCTACATGGGGATCAATCTACATTGGTGGCTACATAGGGATCAATCTACATTGGTGGCTACATGGGGATCAATCTACATTGGTGGCTACATGGGGATCAATCTACATTGGTGGCTACATGGGGAGCATACAGTCAAATGAAGAATAAATCTAATGTAATAAAAAAAGAAAGGAGATGATCAGTCTTCACGAGACATATGATGGGAAGAAGAGCACTTGAAAACATCATGACTGCCGAAAATGTGTACAGGTCTATAGCACATGAAAACTGAAATATTCTAAAAATATGAAATTTCTTTTTGGCTAATTTGGTCCACTTTTTTATCACAATTTGGACAATTTTTGAAATGCAGATTGTGCATTTTGGGGCAAATTTGGTCAACTTTTTGAACGATTTGGGAGACATTTGAAAACTGGAAAACAATTTGATTTTTGATACGAAGCTGTCCACAAGGACTTCTACTTAAAGGGCATCAGACTTGTTAATAGAGTAAGTAGTTGGTCATATATTGAGATCTGTGGATGGGCATCAGACTTGTCGATAGATAGAGTAAGTAGTGGGTCAAATATTGAGATCTGTGGATGGGCATCAGACTTGTCGATAGATAGAGTAAGTAGTGGGTCAAATATTGAGATCTGTGGATGGGCATCAGACTTGTCGATAGATAGAGTAAGTAGTGGGTCAAATATTGAGATCTGGGGAAGGGCATCATCGGCTATGACTCAAGACACTGCACCTGACTAGACTTAATAGATGGCAGGCATGTGGAGCTGAGAGGTAGGTCTGTGCAGGATGTGACTATTCCTAGGGAGATTCCAGAACCAATGCACAGTATACCACACCACTGTCCCCTTCTAGCTTGAAATCAAACCTGACTAGATTTGAAATCAATCTCTGGAATAACACAACACCAGTAGCAGTAGTCTGACCTTATGATTTGAGGTGTTATTTCAAGTGACGAACACATATGAATGCTGACAGTTTTTGGATCAAAGACCGTGCAGAAGTATTGCAAAATTCTTTGTCACCTAGAAAATGCAAAGTAGCTCAGGATGTCACCATGAACATGTTGTGTAGCTCTGTGTGTGTCACTGTGGCAATAAACTGGTTTTCTTTGTTATAAAACAATAATAATTTTGTGAAACATCAAAAGAAATGCTACATTGTTCTATATGTGTCAAACAAAAAATGTAATGTAGTTCTGGAACAAATTTTTCTTTGCATTGCCATGCATGCGTTGAATGTTTATTTAAAAATGCTTTGGGTGTATGAGATACATGAAACATATGAAAAGCTGAGTGGAAGGAAAATCACAAGTATGTCTGAATATTTATTGTCTTCACATTTTGACTCAAGCTAGACAGGTATTAGAATGAATTGTTTCATCATGGTTATGTATAAGTTAGTTGCTTATTCTGTATAGTCCAGTAAATAAACACAAAAGTATGTTATCATGCATTCAGTGAGAAATACAGTAGTAGTTCTGTATAGTCCAGTAAATAAACACAAAGGTATGTTATCATGCATTCAGTGAGAAATACAGTAGTAGTTCTGTATAGTCCAGTAAATAAACACACAGGTATGTTATCATGCATTCAGTGAGAAATACAGTAGTAGTTCTGTATAGTCCCCAATGGTCTGTGAGGAGGCAACAAATGTGACCTGCCTTAGACATGTTGTTTTAGAGACAACTTGTGGATGAGACTGGCAGACGCATTATGTAAAACAGACTGCTACAGAAAGCAATGCTGTGAGAGTGTACACAAGCTTTAGTGCAGGCTTCCTGCCAGGTGTCGGTGGTGAAGTGGTTGCTTCATGCTCTATGGGGAGCAAATAATAATGATTTGTTCATAACATAATGAATATTGAGCATAAATAATAGCTAGAAATATTGTCTGTGTAGGTAGATAAACAACAGCCAGAGATGACTGGCCACACACTTAGCAGTGAGTGAGAGAGAGAGAAGGATAGCAAGAATGTCGTTTGTTATAGTAAAAGCATGTTTTTTTGTTTTTTTAAAATATGGTTGTAAATATTTAATTAAGTGTACTTAAGTGACCTTGTTTGGTATAGAATTGCAATAAGCATATCACTTTTTCTTTAAAGTTTATAGTTTGTGTACATCAGTATGTGCTCAGCAACATTAACGTTTATGAAGAGGCTTAAACAGCACTCAGGACTTAAAAAAAACAGTGACATAAGAGCAGTGCTGACAGAAATTTATTTACTTCAGCAAAATGTAGCAAATAACTATTCATTACCCCTACGTTTTTTTAAATTTTTTTTCCTCTTTCAGATATGGCATTGCTTGGCTGAGAATGCTATTTATCCCTCTGACAGGGAGGCTTGCTTCAAATGGTTTGCCAAGGTAAGTAGAGAGAGTTTTATTTCTGTTTGCCCTAATACTTGTGAGAAGTGTAGAATGAGAGTAAAATTCATTTATTTGTGATATACACCAATACCTCACTCTTTCGACAGGTTAGGGACCAGAGCTATGACGAAAGTCGAAAATCGACGAAAGTCGAAGCATAGCCTTTATTTAGCTTACAAATGCATTAGGGCTGCCAAAAAACGTAAATAACTAACTATATAACACTTGCGAATGCGTGCAACACCTAGATAAACAGAAATAAACATAAGAGTAAAGAAAATACAGTAAAAAATAAAAAATACGTAAATAGCATCTTATCTTAAAATCATTCTTGAGCAAGTAGACGATGAATATATACAGTATGTACAGTTTTGAATGTTGGTAATTTAGGGGGGATTCTAGACTTAGAAAACCAGATGGAGAAAATTGAGGAGGCTCATCTTCAGAACTGGAGGATTTCAATCTAATTCTTTTAGGAGAAGGGCACTTTGAAGGAGATCTAACTGGGGCTGATGTTGATGGCTCGGAATCTGAAGGGTTAGAGGGAGGGGTGACTGAAGTTAAAATTATGCCTCTTTCTAATAAGTTTGGTATGCATTGGCGCAGCGTTTTTAATTTCCTCTAACACTTTAGCTCTGTTCTTTACAATTGTGCTAACTGTAGTGCTTGGTACACCTAGCCTGCGGCCTATTTCAGCATTTAAGATGCCTTGTTCATTAAGTTTGATTAGCTTAAGATTTTCTTGCAAATTGAGAACCTTATGGGTTCTTTTAACTTTGTCACTACACTTAGGACCCATTATGAATATATTACTGCACAAAAATAAGTAGTACTGTATAAGGCCTAATCACACAAAAATGTACAGTATGAAAACTGTACACGTGTCTTATAATCACGATATGAACACTGTCATTAGACTGTTATCACTAAAATAACTATGAACTGTTTACAGTATAATCACAAAAATAATATAGTATGAATAGTTTTGTTATTTTAATCACAAAAATAAGTAGTATTAATATGTTTAATGACAAATATAAGAGATTCAATGCGGACAACTTAAAAAAAAACAGTGCACACCGAACGATTTCTGTTCAAAGACTGAACGACGAAAGAATCAAGATGACGCGCAGTTGTGACCAAATAATACATTTGGATAAGAATTGAAAACCGACGAAAATTGAGCTTCGGTGTATGTGTACTCATACATACAGCTATCAACCTTCATACATTTGTGATTTTTCTCTACAATATGTTGTCAGTGATTTTTTTTTACATTTTATATAATTATTAATGATAATAATCGGGCAGTTATTGTGACCAATATTTCAAAAGGTCCATACTGGATGGTTATGACATGAATGGAGAACATACATAGAAGTCTCAAACCTTCAGAAACTAGTGTGGATCTATTGTCTTGGTCATGCATGTGTAAGCGACAATAAGAGAGCCTCGAGAGCACCCATTGTGGGCACTTTGGATATGGATAAAGGAGAGATGTTAAAGATAATGAATGCATCAGGCTTATATACAACCAGCGTATCACGGAACGATCAGCTTTCATACCCTTTGACGTGCTGAGGGAGACTGAGCACCTATGGGTTTGCTTGGTGTTCATATTCCTGCATTTACTCATATTTTCAAGGTCACAAGATGAATTATTAGAACTTGCTTACCTGCATATAAACATTATCTGCATCAGGCACCATCTGAAATTTAATTTATGACAGTTGAGCGTCACTTACTGGTATAACTTACTTACTTACTTAGTCGTTCCCCTTAATACCATGAGGTGTAGAGGTTTGGAAGAGAGAGCGCCAGACTATCCTATCGGCTGTGTTGCATAACTTACTCAAGGAAAGTTGTTTGCAGTTGTAAGGGGGGCTTGCCTCAAGGTATTGAGGCAGACATTTTATATTTAAAAAATATTTTAGAGTTAGATAACAGCAAACATATTGGGAGCAGTACATTAGGATAATGTGACCTTTATGTAGCCCAGTATTGGACAAAGAAGAGAATAATGCTGTATTAGAAGAAAACAGATAAGGGATCATATGTATTTTTAATGTGGTATTTGGGTTAGCATATTTCTATAGCAAAATTGGTGTAGCACTTGATGATTTGTACTTAACATACATATATTCATTCCACAGCTGATGGGGGAAGAACCAGACCTGGACCCAGAAATCACAAGAGATTTCTTTGAGAGGAATATTCTACAGCTGAGCCCTGACCTTCTCACGGAGAATGGCATGAAGTCAGTGTTATAAAAATGGGTGTAATAAAGTATGAGGAAAATTGAGGATCACTAACATTGAGCATTTGTTAAGTGTAGCGATAATTTAACATCCACGACATCTAGCATGAGTTAAAGATTACTGATGTCTGGCATTTTTGGTAATATAGAGACATTTTAATGTAACTGGCCTCCAGCATTAACACTCTTCAGACCTGATATTTTGTATTATTTTCTCATACTCTGACATATCTGACTTCTAATGTTCCTTGACACATTTTAATTTGAAGTCTACCCAAGAGTGTTATACATCAAATTGTTTGTAATTGAACAGACTACCATATTTAGATGTAAAATTAATATTTTAAAAATTTATATTGATGTGAGTTTTAAAAAATTGAAGGAAAGTCAACAGGAAAAATACAAAAAAATTATAAACATGATATTTCACAAAGAAGACAAAAAAAAAGTATTATCAGAATAATTAACAACAGTCATATTTTATTGTAGTCTGACCATTTCTGCATTATGTTACATCTCCAAAACAGTTCAACATTAAATAATACAATTATGCAAATTTTTGAAATGTTACATAACTAGGCTTTTAAAAAAAAATATTCAAAAAAAAAATCTTCCACTGAATACATTACAGTTATTATAGGTAGCTGCAACATCTTAGCTAAAATAATGAAATATGACTTCAGTAGACATATTTATAGTGTAACACTGTATGATCACTAACACATAAGTAAAATCAGTTATGAGGGTGACATAATAAAGACTCAACACATCTTTATATATTTCCTACTAAGGCTTGTGGTATTCTGACAGACAATTCCTACCTGCATGAAAACATAAAAAAATATCACAAACTTTACATTTTTTCTTTTGTTTTTCTTTCAATCTTTACAGTTTGATAGCAAAGCTTACAATTTCTTTTTGTTTCTGTACACTTGGGGTCCATGGTGTGCCGAGAAAAAACTGGTGGCTTTGAAGCGAGTAGTGCATCATCATACAAACTTATGTTCCCCAATTTCCGGATTAGTTCTTCTGTAAAATCTAGCTGACCATATCTAGCTGGTCTTCTACATCTGGGTGTTTTTTCTGCCAGTCTTGAAATAAAATGTAAGCATCTACCATAGCAAAATCCAGAAAGTGAAAAAAAGAGTTTTCCAAAATTTATTGGTCTTTCTCAAAACATTGTACTTGTTAATCAGCTATTCACTCTTGTCCACTCCTTTCATGTGTATATTGTAATCCCTTACAAGATTTGGCTCTCTAACATTAAGTTATCGAAAATTCCCATTAACCTTAATTCTACGCTTTGCGAACCTATGAGCATTTGCATTATGAATGCTTAAAACCAGTGTTATAGTTTTATTATCTCTCCACTTCAGTGCTAGTAATTCTTCATCCCTACACTGCAGTGCTAGTAATTCTTCATCTCTAACCTACCTCATTGCACCTCTGATACTATTTTTTTCAAATTCCTTTATATTTGAAAGTGCAGCTGGAAATCTCTTTCTGTTTCTAAGAAATGTGCCACAAGCTCCAATCCCCTAACTTCCACAAGTCCTTCAGTAACTGATTGGATGTATACAAATTATCAAAATAAACCCTATATCCTTGACTCACCAAAGATTTCATAAGATTCATAACTAACTACAGTATAAGCTAAACCAAATGGTCCATTTGCAGTGTTCCTACCTAAATAAACATCAAAGTATATCCACTAACAGCATCAGCAAGAACCCATAACTTCATCCCCCATTATGTTGGCTAGTCTCTAATATACTGTCAAAAAGAAAACACCCTTTTCTTATAACCATTCTTTCATAAAATTACAGTTTGAAGAAGTCAATGGGTCTCAAAAACTGCTTTGTATTTTCTCTGGTCCTTACCTCTGAAAGTTGCAGACCTGGAACCCTCTCAGGCAAAAAGGGTGGAGGGTTGGAAGGTGGGCCTTCATCAAGTCCATCATAACCAAAACATCTGCAAGAAGAACAATTTAAAATTAATTTTTACAGATCAACAATAGAATTCAAAGTTATAGTTTAGTGTACACAGGAAAATTGACACACATTACTGTTGCATGCATATTTTGACGCACATATTACAAAAATCGATATGGCTATTTAATATGGAAAAGATATAGACATTCATTCATTTGTGTATGAAAATGCTGTCTATAGTAAAGCTAGATAACTCATGATTGATTTACACTTTTGATCATAGGAGTAATCGTTCTTGATATTGATTCGGCGCATGGATATGACACCCATGTCCGTACTTATTTGTTAGGGCCAGAAAATATATTAATTTGCTTATTATGTTTATGGCCTGAATTCATATGTATTACATATTATTAGTACAAGTAGAATCAGTCCTATATTGTATATTTTTGATGGGTAGGCAGGACTATATTCTTGTTATGCCGCTCTAGCGGAAGTATGAGTTGTCTTGACAAGTCGTGATGAGTTCCGAGGTACCGTTTACAATGGCGGTTACGCATTTTCCAGGGCTGGTATATTCTTCAGTAAAAATGATTTACGAAGTGGTTTTTCTTCTGTAGGAGATTGTGTCTCTACTAGAGTTTGTGTTAGAGACTCTCCTAAGGTACGGTACCATGTATGATTCGGACTCCAGGTAATTCCAGACCCTATTTTTGATGATCTCATGTCGGTTAGACCTAGCTGGAATATTATGCTTCGCAACGCTAGGGTCGTGCTTGTATCGACGAAGATGACAGGCTTCCATATAGCAGTTATGTCTACGTGAAGTAACTGGATTACTGTAGAACTGTTTGGAGGAACTTTAAGAAATTATTCTTGTACATTTCAAATTAACTTTGGCTTAGATATACCCTCCTGTGAGTGAGTGAGCGACAACTCAGGAAGGCGGCCATGTTACATTCCTGTCATCATATTTTTGAATCACTGTCCAAAGAACGGGCATGTATCTTATTATTCGGACAGTGGCAAGGAGATCTCAATTTTGATAGAAACCCCTTATCGTGGTTTCATAATATGATATAAACTATGAACATAAAGCAACTTTAGTTACTTACCGATCCGCCTTCACTGACGCGCTTAGTCAGATAGGGGATGCGGCCATTATGTATCATGACATTGGAAGCTATTGATGTACTACCCATTATTTATGAATGTGTCATGACTTGGGATCTACTATGTATGCCTGCAAATTGATGTGTCAACCTGTACCCATGATTTACTCGTTATGTCCCAGTGTGTGCGTCTAAATAAACTGTGTAAACAAAGATTCCAGCAGTCTGCATTGGTGCCTTGTAGACACAAGTGAATGAGTGTTTAGATTGGTCAGAACACGAACAGTACACCATTCGCGTTAATCACACTCTACACTTCTACTCCATATATACACCATCCTGCGTCGGTTGAATTGACCAAGTTTAGGGCCTGCTTCCCCTGGAGCCTTAGAGGGAAACTACTGTTTACAGCTGCCTTTGCCTTCCCTAACTCAGGACTAGGGTGAGTTACCCATTTACAGCTGGGTAGACTGGAGCATGCCTGATCTCAACAACTCTGTACACTACAATGGACATATACAGTAGTGACACCACAAACAACATGTTACAGAAGATTACAGCACTCTACAAAGGAATACTGTCGATCATAAAGTCATATGATGTAAATAATAATTTTTAAAAGCAGAGACATTGGGCAAATGAGGTAATAAAAATCCGCTGATTCAGAAGTTACTTCCGACCCACTTTATATTCATTTCCTGGTGCCATGAGTTCCTTGTTAACTTACTTACTTACTTAGTCGTTCCCCTTCTACCGTGAGGTGTAGAGGTTTGGAAGAGAGAGCGCCAGACTATTCTATCAGCTGTCTTCCTCCTGGCCTGGTTCCATTCTAGTCCTCGGTCCTTCAAAGATTGTCTAATGTTGTCCTCCCAGCGGACTCTGGGTCGTCCTCGGGGTCTGGATCCTTGGCTCTTTGTTTCCCATGCTTGTCGTGGTAGCCGATCTTCTCCCATTCTGCAGACATGGCCAAACCATCTTAGTTGGGACTGTTCTACTTGGGTCTGTAGGGGGTGGCATTTTAGGCCTTGACGTATCGTCTGGTTGCGTACCATGTCTCTTCTTGTTACTTCAACCACCTTCCTCAGATACCTCATTTCTGAGGTTTGGATCTGGCTTTTATGGGTTGTAGTCATTGCCCATGACTCGCATCCATATGTCAAGACTGGGACATAGGTGGAGCGGTATACAGCCATCTTCGTTTTCTTACCAACCTCTCTCTTGCTGAGGAATCCTCGATTTATGGCCTGAAAAAGTCTCCCAGCTGCTGCTTTTTGAGTGGCCAACTCTTCTTTGATGCCTCCCTTTCGGTCTATAATAGCTCCGAGGTATTTAAAGTGGTCAACCTGCTCCAGGACCTGTTCTCCCAGCTTAATCTGATGCCTTCTTTCTTCTCGTGACATCACCATGGATTTTGTTTTAGAGCTGCTTATGACCATCCCTCTCTTCTCCAGCTCTTCCTTCCAGACTTGCAGGTTGGATTGGAGATGTGCCTCTGATTTAGCAATCAGGGCAACATCATCAGCAAATGCCAGCTCTGAAATATAGACCTGTCTCATCTTCCAGTACCCCACTGAATACTTTCTTGTTCTCTCCTTACATGCCTTGATCCTTGTTAACTGAAAGGTGAAATATTTGTTTCTTTTTTTCAAAAACAAACAGAAAGCAGCTATACTGACTACAATAGCCCACTAAAATGACTGTTTTACTGCTTTTCAAAATCTGTTAAGTCGAGTTGTTCGGAAAATATCCAAAATGGCGGATGGACAAATGCGATGTTTACGTTTTTCTGTGTGTAAGTTCAAAGTCAAAATAAGTGAAAGCTGTATATTTTTTAGCACAGATATAATTGTTAACATGTATTCTTAATATAAAACATTGATTTGAAGTCAAAATTAAAAAATAAATGTGCTTTTTTTACTTCAAAAGTCATCATTATGTTCGGAACGATTTTTTGTATTTCCGGTCTGAAGAGTGTTAATGAATCAAAGGGAAAGTTTAAAATTGCTGACCTGAATGTTGTTTGGAGAGAATTAAATCAAAATGAAGAATGAGGAAAGTCACCAATTTGTTTTAAAATTCTCTCCCTGTTCAAAATAAATTTACTTTATGTGCAGTAGAAGGAAAAGATAGAAGAAAGAGTGTGCAGCTAACAAATTTGTGCCCAAAAGTCATTCTGCGTTTGAATTGGTGATTTTAATCTTTTAGGTTCTAAAATAAATAAATACAAATTTTGTTGTTAAAGTTGAGAAGTTATGAGCTCAATACTTCAGCTGTCTGTCTATGCTACATTTTCAGCTGCTTTGAGAGGTTTTTTAAGCAAGTGAACCTGAAGGAGAACAAACTTATAGTCAAACGACGTGGTGGGTACCTGATGGATGATATAGAGCTCATTGGCCTGGATTATTTATGGAAGGTAAGTGATAACATTGCCTGATAACAGTTTGATACCACTTTATATTATACTGATATTTAATGATCCCGTCATACCCCTTGTAGTTTCTGGGGGTCTCCGAGAAAGAATAAGCCTAATGCTCTCTTAGGTACTTTTCTGTTAATGCTAGATAACATTTTGGTCAGTTTTTTATTCAGCTGCTGATCTTGACATGAAGTTCACTCTCATTATTTTGTTTGTGTTCACTATACTCTGTGATTGTCTTATGGCTGCCTAGGTTGTTCTGTGGAGTCCTGATGACGTTGCAGAGAAAGCTGTTGCTCTACTGAAAGATATCTTCACCAACCTGGGACCTCGGCTTCAGCAGAGACAAGTAGCCATCCATGAGGACCTCATCACATCCTGCATTGATAGACTTAAGGCTGCATATGACACAGTTAGTGTGCTAGGTCAAGATTCAGACGCAGCTAGCAAGGAGCGTGTGTTGCAAGAAACGGCAAGAATGGTTCGGGTTTTAACAGTTTTGAAGGAGTATCTGGCGGAATGTGATGAGGCTTATCGTGAAGAAAGGACAATTTTGCCTCTCAACAGGTAAGACTGACTTTATATTTGAATTGGGAGGATTGGCACAATAAGCAGGAATATTGGAGATGATCAGGTCAGTCGATTTGAGATAGAATAATTAAAACTGACCACATGGTTTTGTCACAGTAGCTAGTTTTGCTTATGTGTCTTTTTTGTCCTCCACTGTTATCAGCCAGGTTGTCTTTGGGTTAAAGAGCTCAATGTTTCTAAAGTAGATTGACACAGTTCCTGGGTTGCCTGCCACTGGTCTAATCTAATGCAAGGATGGAAGTTGAATGTCATAATAAGACAAGCCCATGATGCCCCATTGTTGGAATACAAGTGATCAACTCTGACAATGACTTTATTTATGCATCATCATCATCTTCATTGTTATCATTGTACAATCACAGGGCTTGTAGAGGAAAGTTGATGCTGTTGAAGGTGCGGTTTCCAAGTCAGAATCGTCAGGGAGATGATGTAGAAATTTGGTCTCATTCCAATGAAACAGTCGGGCAGGTGAGGCGGCATATACTTCTGAAAGTGAAAGCTGGGCCAAATATAAAGGTAGAGCTCTACCTGGGTGCAGAGCAGATAGACTCCAGCGAAGATAAAAAGCTGATTTCTCAGATTCCACTGAGAGATAAAATGGTGAGTACCTTGTTAAGTTTGAGTTCAGGTTTTAAGTGTGGCCACGTCACTTCTTCTTTTAAGATCAGTAATGTGGAACTGATAACAAGATGGTAAGATCAGCAATGTGGAATTGATAACAAGATGGTAAGATCAGCATTGTGGAACTAATAACGAGATGGTAAGATCAGCAATGTGGAACTGATAACGAGATGGTAAGATCAGCAATGTGGAATTGATAACGAGATGGTAAGATCAGCAATGTGGAATTGATAACGAGATGGTAAGATCAGCAATGTGGAACTGATAACGAGATGGTAAGATCAGCAATGTGGAATTGATAACAAGATGGTAAGATCAGCAATGTGGAATTGATAACAAGATGGTAAGATCAGCAATGTGGAATTGATAATGAGATGGTAAGATCAGCAATATGGAACTGATAACAAGAAATGGACATGTTCTTTGGGGAGCTGAAGGAGTGTGAAGAAGTGAAATAAGTAGAATGTTCATCCTAACACTTATTATTAATTGTAGACATGAGCAGTGTTCAGAAGACAACTTGTGAGATTACATGTCTAAGCAAAGCTATTAGTGATGCCGCATACAAAACAGAATGAGAAAGAGAACATTATAAAGTTGGTACAATAAACACTACATCATCATCCTCTCCTTTTTTTCCTTATGAAGCATGGGGCCAAAGTGGCTGCTGGCCACCTTGCAGGAGCCTGTGTCAGAGCTGATGTTCCTGCAGTGGTGTATTCAGTAGCATTTTGTTTTATATGATGATGATTATTGTGCACGGGGCTAACAACGTCAAATAACAAACTGCTATAGTACATCACTGCAAAGCACAGCAATACTTGGTGCAGACGTCTTGCAAGGGGACCAGCTGCAGTTGTGGCTCACTGCTCCATGGGGAGCAAACAAGGGAAATGACTGAATAAAGAAGTCGAATGTGAAACATTTCTCAGATACATTTTCCCTTAGTTTGAGGACCTGTATAAAAAAACTTGAATAGTGTTTTGTGGTCTTATATCTTCTTCCAAAGTACTTGACATTTGTTGTTTTTCAAAACATATTTATTATAGTTCAGTTTGTAAAACTACAAGATATTATTAAAACTAAGCAAACTGGCACCCTTGATCTTTCAGACCTTGAATGGCAAACTTCTGCAAGTTGGAGGGAACATGCCATCTAGTCCAGAAAGTAGCAGTGACAGCTCTGTTGGCTCTCCACACAATCAGTATGATGGACCAAACCCAGAGGCAGAAAGTGCATTACCCGGAGTAGTAAGTGTGATTTGTCGACTGTTTTTGACACAGATTTGGATGGTGTACATTTGATTTATTTCCCCTGATTCATGACAGCATAAGTAGCATTGTTGTCAGAGACAGAAGTTTACTGCCTTGGTGTAGGAAGTTTGATTATAGACTGATTAAAAAATATATTTTTGTGGATAGTTGTGTGTGAGCATCTGGAAAGACTTTGTTTGAAAATAGACATTATGCCTTCGCTAAACTTTATTAAGTACGATTTGTTGTGCTTATTGAAAGTGCAAAATTTTATGCAAAATTAAAACTTGTTCCATTGCATGTAAATTTGTTATAATGAGAATTTTAAAGGGTTTATGTATATGTGATAACACCGGCAACTTCTTCCACATTACATCATTTTATTAGTAATTCTGGATCATGAGTTAGTTTTTAACAGCTGAATATTTATGCCACAGTTGATGTCCCAGAAAGCCAAGTACAGCCAGTTTTTGTTCCAGTTGTCTGACCTAGGTTGTCAGCTCCAGGAGCCCAGACTACGAGACACAGCTAGAGCTATACTCAAAATCATGCCAGCAGGTTGGTGCTAGACTGGAGAATTTTTTCACTGTAAGATTTATATAGGACACCATTATCATTTTTTTCCAGTGCAGGAAAAGAATATAAATGTATCATTTTTCTGTATTTTTATATACTTTAATTTTTCTGTATAGACATACGGAAGTTTTTCTGCCAGGCGTTTTGTTCATAGCCACAAGCAGTGCCCTGGGGGTCTTTGAGAAGACAACCACAGAATAGGACTACTGTTTCCTCAGGCATGTTGTACAAGTGATCCTGGCCATATTTGAATAGCTAACTATTTTAAGAAGTGATGATTTCATGCAATGTGGAGATTACATCATCTGCTTACCACTGTTTGTGTTCTCATCAAGAATGTTTGCTGTGTGCTGACAAGTGATCATCTTATACTTGCTTTCACAATTTAAGGAACATTCTTTGTTATTGTTGATCAAAATCGACGTCATTGCACTCAGGGCAAAGCCATAGGTGCCCAGTCTTGTACAGTAAATGTCGAAGGGTATGAATGCTGGTTGTTCCTGTTGCACCCTGGTTGTATACACACGGATGCATCTTCTCATACATCCATCCCTGCTGGTCTTAAATTTGATGCCAATTTCCAGCAATCTTAGCCTTGATGATTTATGGATTGCGGTGTCATTTTCAAATAGACGATCATTAATTGCCCTCAGTGCTCTCCCTTACCCATATCCAGTGCATCTTCTAGGGATGCTCTTGAAGCTAGTCTGTCTGCTCTTTCATTGCCGCATCCCCCTGCATGACCAGGACAGTAGATCCACACCAGTTCCTGAAGATTCGAGGCTTCTGTGGAGGTTTTCCATTCATGCTGGAGCCATCCACTTTTGACCTTCCGAAGCATGGATTGTGAGTCTGTTACAATAACTGCCCTTGTTAATGAAGTTTCTTGTTAATGAAGCCACCTTACGGCTGCATTAGCTGCCTCTGCCTCCATTCTCATGCTGGAGGTTATTATTCTTTACAACAGCAGAAATTTTGAACATTAGTACCAACATCTGTTATGTATTAAATGTTGTTATAGTTTGAATATGATTTTATAAAGTCATATATTGAGAGTACAATGTCTTAATTATTAAATAATCAACAAACTTTATTATTTTGCTGCATGCATATTTCTTTTTCTTTGTTTTTATATTTCCCCTGTTGCACAAGCATACATATTTCTTATTGTTTGTTTATATTCTTCAAGACATTCACACTGTCAAAAAGTTTACCACTATATGCACGGAAGGAGCTAACTCGGACCTGCCGATGTCTTCAGCACTGGAGTCTATGTTCTTCAACAACTCTACCACACAGGCACTGTACAACATTGAGGTGGGTTTGTATGAGACATGTGAACTATGATGATTTTTCTGGTACAAGTTACACTTCTGGTTTATGGGGCATGAGGAAAAAGATAGATATATTTCTAGTGCTGCAGTGGTGTTGCCACTAAAAAAGATTTGTTTAAAAATCAGTTTTAGAAATACAATGCAGGAATGATGATAGATTACCTAGGGTGGCCGGATTTGTCCGGCTTTTCACATACAAATTTAGCGTCTGGACGGCATTTTTAAAAATTGCAATTTGTCCGGCTTTTTAACAAAATTAGAAAAAAAAAAAAAAGAAAGAAATTGAATTTTTTTTGTTTTTTTAACGTGAAAAATAAATTCAGAAAAAATCAAAATTTGGTCAAATCTGGCCATGTTGACATCCGTTCAGATTTGAAAGAAGACATCCATCATCGTTTATTCTACTTGAACTTTGATACAACTACCCTCAATCGAATGAAATTTTAGTTTTATTCTGGTTGTTCATTGAGTAAGTAATACTATTTAAAAAATTTTAACAAAATGTTAATATTTCTTGTCAAAGCAATGCAATTATAAAATTCAATCATTATTGTTTAGTAGTAGTATTTTAAACAATTATAATATCTTTATAATCCAGGGCCCGGGTTTATTATACGTTGTATAAGCTGCGAAATTTGTTCAAATTCAATTAATATTTAATTCATTTAGTCCATGGTTAAAGACTAAATGATTTAATATATATCAAGGATGAAATAGAAAAAGTTACTATTTATGCCGCTTAACAAAGAATAGTAAACGGGGCCCGATATGTAAAATATTCTGTTTTTTTTTTTATTACTGGTTTAGTGTGATAACAAACTAATTATTTTAAGTATGAATCCATTCTTTCAATTTTAGTTTACAGAAAATAATATAGCTTATTAAAACAGTGCGATGTACATATTATCATAATCATTCAGTTTTTTTAAATTTACCATCATCATCAGTTGCCATCTCCACAATGAAGGTTGGCTGTAAAGGATCTCCAACGTCTTCTGTCTTGGTGGTGCACTCTGATGAACTCTTTCCTGTCCATCTCTTGATGTTATCTTCCCACTTATAGCGCTGTCTTTCCCTTGCACGTTTGCCTTCAACTCTCCCTTCTGTTATGGTCTTCTGCAAGGTGTTATGCCTTTTTATGTGGCCAAAATATTTTAGCTGCCGAACTTTGACCTCCCTCATTAGTTCTCTTGTCATACCTAGATTTTCTAGGACCTCCTTATTTGTTTTCTTCTCTTTCCATGAGATGCGCCCCATTCTTCTATATATCCACATCTCAATAATCTCAATTAGTTCTTCCAATTGCTTATTCATTGTCCATGTTTCTACACCATAGAGTAGTGCAGAATATATATAACACTTTATGATTCTCTCATTTTTAATTTGTGAGTTAACTGTTTAGATGTCAGAATATGTTTCATGTTGTTTCATGGCCATTCCTATTCTCTTCTTGATTTCTGTTTCACATCTGCCATCTTCTGTTATTATATGACCAAGATATGAGAAGCTCTTGACTTGTTCCAGGATTTTCCCATTTATGCTTATCTTTAATGTAGGCTTATCGTCTGTTTTGCTAATTATCATAGTTTTTGTTTTCTCATTATTAATGTCCAATCCATATTCATGACTTATACTGTTCACTTGCTTCACTAGTTCTTGTAAATCCTGTTCACTTTCAGCTAACAACACGGTATCATCTGCATATCTAAGGTTGTTTATTGACCTTCCACTGATGTTCAGTCCTGGCATTTCCTTTATCTGTTTAAAAATTTTTTCTGTGTTTAGATTAAATAGGCAGGGGGAGAGCACACAACTTTGTCTGTCACCCCTTTTTATGTCTATGTATGGTGAATAATTCCTTCCAGATCTTACTGTGGCAGTTTGCTCCCAATAAAGGTTACTGAGTATTCTTATATCTTTTCCATCAATACCTATGTTTTTGAGACATTCAATTATTTTCTCATGATGTCAAAAGCTTTCTTATAGTCAATGAAGCACATGTACATACTTTTTTGGACCTCTGTATATTTTTCTGCTAATATTATTAGGCAAAATATTGCCTCTCTTGTTCCACTGTTCCATCTAAAACCAAACTGTTCTTCTTGGATTTCGCTGTCTCCCTTACTTTTTATTCTTTCCTGAATGATTTTGAGCAGTATTTTAATTGCATGACTCATCAGGCTGATTGTTCTGAAGTCTGAACATTCTACTGCATTAGGTTTTTTGGGCAATGTTAAAAAGATTGATGTCTTCATGTCATGTGGTATATATCCTGTATTGTATATATCGTTGCATAGATCTGTGATTGTATCTATACCAAAGCTCTCCAGGGCTTCTATCATTTCAATTCTTATGTTGTCCATGCCTGCTGATTTTCCTTTTTGTATCATACGTATTGCATTCTCTACCTCTGATCTGAGAATGTTTGTGCCTATCTGGTGATAGTTTTTTACCTCTGTTGTCCTCAAATAGTTCTTTTACATACACTGCCCATCTTCATGCATATCCCTTGTCATGTGCTTTGCTTCCATGTCTTCTATTTCCTTGTATTTTGTTTCTATCCACCATTCTTTTGCTTTATCTACATATAGTACATATGTCGTTGTCTATTGTTTTATATTCTGGAGTGTTTTGTGCTCTCTTTCTTTCTGCCATTTTATTCAAGATGTCATCCAAATTTGATTTTTCTTAGGCTCCTTTTTAGGTAAATTTGTATTTGCTTATTGTATGCTTGTTATTAAACATTCCTATTTTGTGGCTACTTTTTCTTCTGGGTTTTCTCTTCTGTACTGTTCATATTTATTGTTGACATGGACAAGATATTTTTGTTTTATATCTGGTTGTTTCAGTGCTGGTATTTCTATCTGGGGTTCCTCCTTTCTTCTGTTTCCTGTTCTTTTTAGCTTTATATTTACTTTATTTTATTTGTACAGTTTGTAAATTTATTGCCTGAATGAATAACATGTGGAATGCGTCTGAGCTCAGTTTCTGAATCCAACAATTATTTCAAAGGCATAGAAACTGGGGGCCAACTGTGCTAATCTTTGTCTTATGTTATTACTTTTTAGTCATTGTATGTGGGCTAAAATAATTGGTAGCTTTTCTTAAAAAATGTCCATGTAATATTTTGAATATTTAGTTGGGAATGAACAGGATGAAGAAGATATGGAAAGATGTCAAGTATGTTGTACAGGACAGCAGAACCTGGTGCAGATTTGTTGACTTGTGCTGCTTGAGGAGCAGAAGGGTTGTAATGATAGAACAGGCTGTTATGTGGACACAGGTGTAACCATGACAACAAATCTGTGTCTGTCATTGCTATACAAGAAACCTCAGCATTATAACAAACTGCTTGTGCTACACATTTTTAAAGAACACAGTAATTTTCTAATCTAAGAGGGGGGAAAAAAAAAGTTTTGTTCACTATTTCAGTGAAAACCAAAACATACTTGTCAGGTATGTCTAAGAGATTAGCTACTATGAGATTGTGTATGAGGCTGACAGTCACGTCGTATAAAAGAAATCGCTACAATAGCCCCCACTACAAGAGCAGGGAGCATTGACATATACTTCCTGCCAGGGGATTAGATGTAGCAGGGGCTGTGGGCTCAATATGTCATGAAAAAAGGAAATGAATGACAACAAATTTCTCCCAGTTTATAAATATGGGGAGCTGTGGTAGCTCAGAGGTTAGTGCACTGGCTTCCTAGCTGAGCGGTCCTGGTTCGATCCCCAGTTGAAGTGGGATTTTTTAGACCGCAAGTGGCTTCGGGGTTGACCCAGCCTCATGAATTGAGTACCAGAGCAACTCTAGGAAGGTTAAAGGCGGCCAGCGTGATGTTGACCACATCACCCCTACTGTACCGATGGTCAAGAAAATATGGGCCTAACTCCGTATTCCCAATATGCCTCAATGGACGTGTAACGGGATCCTTTACCTGTTTTATAAGTATACTTCTCATACCCAGCTTTGAATACACATGTGAAGACACATTTGACGTCCATCCTCAGTTTAATATTTTTTGTTTTAAGAACTTCACCACTTTTGTGAGAACCGAAACCCATTTTGTCCAAATTTACAGGTGAGCTATGCCCTTCTGATGCCCAGCTTTGATTGCACATATGAAGACACATTTGACTTCCATTTGACAAACTCAGTTTAAAATTATTTTTTTGTTTGTTTTAAAAACTTCTTACACCACTTTTGTGAGAACCAAATCACACTTTTGTCTAAATTTACAGGTGTGCTATGCCCTTCTGATGCCCAGCTTAGATCCCATGTGTGAAGAGGCATTTGACTTCCAGTACAAGTTTGTTCTTAGTGGGGGTATCCAGTTAGCCATTAATATGTTAACCAAGAACAACTTTATGCCCAATGCCGATCTACCTTCAAGGAGGTAAGTGTGTGACAAGAATTATAGTACCAGATTGTATCATGTTATATCTTGTCAGTATTTCTGTCAGAACCCAATCAAGTTCCTGGAAGTCTCTGATCAGTCAGTATTTCTGTCAGAACCCAATCAAGTTCCTGGTAGTCTCTGATCAGTCAGTATTTCTGGTAGTCTGGCAGTCTCTGATCAGTCAGTATTTCTGTCAGAACCCAATCAAGTTCCTGGTAGTCTCTGATCAGTCAGTATTTCTGTCAGAACCCAATCAAGTTCCTGGGAGTCTCTGATCAGTCAGTATTTCTGTCAGAACCCAATCAAGTTCCTGGTAGTCTCTGATCAGTCAGTATTTCTGTCAGAACCCAATCAAGTTCCTGGGAGTCTCTGATCAGTATTTCTGTCAGAACCCAATCAAGTTCCTGGGAGTCTCTGATCAGTCAGTATTTCTGTCAGAACCCAATCAAGTTCCTGGTAGTCTCTGATCAGTCAGTATTTCTGTCAGAACCCAATCAAGTTCCTGGGAGTCTCTGATCAGTCAGTATTTCTGTCAGAACCCAATCAAGTTCCTGGTAGTCTCTGATCAGTCAGTATTTCTGTCAGAACCCAATCAAGTTCCTGGTAGTCTCTGATCAGTCAGTATTTCTGTCAGAACCCAATCAAGTTCCTGGGAGTCTCTGATCAGTCAGTATTTCTGTCAGAACCCAATCAAGTTCCTGGGAGTCTCTGATCAGTCAGTATTTCTGTCAGAACCCAATCAAGTTCCTGGTAGTCTCTGATCAGATCAGAGAAGGAACAGGATTACTGCTCCTTAAGTCATGCTGTACAAGGCAACTTATATGAGGTAGTGCATTATGGGGCTGGCAGCCTCTACAATAAGTTGTTACAGTAGCAACCACTGGTAGAAGCATGTGAATGGTTGGTGCAGGTGATGATGGTGTAAGAGGGACACCTGCCGTGGTGGGTGCATGCTCCATAAGGTTCCAACCTTTGATATCATTAAGCATCAGCAAGCAGCTGTTAGCACCACCGTCATGGTGATGCACATCAGCATAAAACAGTATATCAGTGATTTCTTATTTTTGGATCCTTAGAGCAGTCAGTGGCCATCACACCTAGTGGCATCTCATAGGGCAGCAACAAACTGTCTCCACTTAGCTCGGTCTGTGGCCACCCTTCGTTCAGTGCCTTAACTCTGGTTCATGCTTTGCATCTCGGCCTCCACAGTTTTCCACCAGGTTGTCTTTGGTCTGCCTCTCTTTCTCTTCCATATGGGGTCCATGGCATAGCAATTCTTGTGATGGTCTCTTCTGGGGACATGGTCAACCAGTTCCATCATCTTCCCATAGTGATGGTTTGTATATCTTTTTGACTGCACAGTGTAAGCATTTCCAGGTTGGTGATGGTATTATTGCCAAAAATTCAAAGAATTTCCCTTAGGCAGGTTGCGTGGATCAAGGTTTTAAGCTTTTAAAATAAAAATGTGTTTCCCATATTCTGCGATCTGATAGTGTTATTGTGCCAGGTATAGGAATGCCCTATGTAGTTCTTGTGGGTCTGTGAGAAGATGAAGGAAAAGGACTACTCTCTTCAGGCGTGTCATAAAAGGCAGCAAATGTGAGGCTGTTCTTGCGGCTGGCATCCTCATGGCTGCAGAAACTACAGCAGCAAGAGTATATCAATTGTTTGTCCTACAAGGGGACCAGTTGCAGTTTTGGCTTCATGCTCCGTAAGGAGCATAAAAAAGAAGGAAAGTAAAGGATCCAGTTTACACACCCTTTGAGGCATATTGGGAATATGGTGTTAGGCCCATATTTTCTCGACCATCGGCACACTAGGGGCGATGTGGTTAGCATCACGCCAAAAAAAGAAGGTATATAAATATTTGCACAATTTAAGTTTGAAAAAAAAACAAAACGGGATGGTAATAAAGTATACTCGTACACTTTTCTCAGAGCAGCATATCAGACCGTGCTGAAGATAAGTAAAATGATGCTGACCGTGCTGGGACATGCTCGTGTACAGATTGTGGTGGAGGCTTGCACTTCAGAATCTGGTGTGAGGACAGTAACTGCCAAAGCTCATGAGGAGGCTGCAGCATTGCAGCAGGCATTGCTGCACATCCCTAACCCTGAGTCTGAATACAGCATGAGGAGTGTGGCCTCCAGGCTAGGAGGACAGCTTGCTGAGCAGGTCAGTCATGTGATCATTTAATGTGTGCCAGTGTGTGTTACTTGGTCACTGACACTTGTATAGTTGTGCTTATCATCAGTTCAACATTGGCGTTCATCTTGTCATACAATATTAAATCCTTTTGCACTATGTAAGCACGAGATTAGCTGACATCTTGTCAGTGATGAAAATGCAGTGAGTGTTGTGTATTATTTGCCTTTTACAAAACAAATTTCCCAGCCCTCTTACATGTACCCCACAACCCAGATTTGTAGCCTTGTTTGTTTCAGGCTGTTGGTGTAAGCCCAGATCTGAATACAGTGAAGGCCATCATGAAGATAGCGTGGTCAGCCAGTGCTTGTAGTTTTCATCTGATACATGCCTCTTACGAAGACATCCATGCTGCATTTGACAAGTCTGACAAGGTCAATAAGCATGCTATGTAGTTTATCTTTTTTTAATTAACATAGGTTCATCAATACGTGCATTCATTGGTTGTTTTTTTAGTGCTTTTTTGTTGTTGTGTGCTTTCTTGTGTTTCTTTTAGCACTGGAGTCGGTCATTATATTTTTAAGTTTTTAATATAAACAGTTTTTAGAAAGATACTAAATTTTATTTTTACTGAGAGTAATTTCACTTATAAAAGTGAATGTCCAAAACTCAAAAGTCTGATATTTTAGAACATATTGTCTGACAGTTTCTTGAATGTAACTTGAGTTGCAGAAGTGAACGTCCAAGTAGAGGAAGCAGATGTGGAAAAAAAGATATTGTTTTGCAGTGTATTTCAGTTGTAAAACTTAACTGCCAAGAACAAGAGACCAATATTTGAGTATATGTTGCATGAGTGGTTTAGTAAACTTGGTTTCAGTTATAGAAGTGATTGGCCAGAAAAGCTGATGCTTGAGATTAAATTCTATGTATTGCTGGTTGAGCTTTGCCCCAAACAGCTCCTGAGACACAGGGTAATAGTCAATCAATCAATACCCTTTAGCTCCCCAAGAAGCATAGGCTTTCGACAAACACATGCCAAGTCTTCCTGTCCTGTGCCAACAGCTCAAGTTCTTTCCCTCTCTTCCTCATCCAGTTTTCTTTTTCATGTGTTTTTGGTCTTTCCCATGGGATTCCAGAACAATGACAGCCTTGTAATGTTATCAACAGCTTTCCTCAGTGTTTCCTATCTATTGCTAGCATCTTCTTCTCATCTCTTGTTCCACTGGCACTTGCCTGTTTCTTGGGTAATAGACAGCAACAAAATTGGACCACTGTGTCATACTAAAATTTGTTGTAAAAGGCATCTAAGGCATGGGGTTTGGAACCTTGTCGTGTAAAATAAATTTCCACACAACCATTACTGCAAGATCATGTTGGCACAGACTTCTTGCGAGGTAGACAACTGCTAATATCTTCATGTTCCTTATTTAATATTAGTTGTTGAAGTGATTTATAAAGAAATGGAAGATGTATATGTAATATGGTTATTGTGAGATTATTGTGAACTTTAAATGTAAGATGTAAATGTAATATTGTTATTGTGAACTTGAAATGTAAATGTAATATTGTTATTGTGAGATTATTGTGAACTTTAAATGTAAGATGTAAATGTAATATTGTTATTGTGAACTTGACATGTAATGTTGAACAACTGTTCCAGCCAAAAGAAGGAGTCCCATCAGATAATGAAGATATTGTGGTAGCCCGTGAAGGGTTAGAGAACCTGACAGTGTGTGTAGCTCTTAGCCCACCAATTCTGGACCAGTTAGATAAGGAGAATGCCTGGAAGGACTTCATTATTGATCTACTATTGCTGTGTAAAACCAGGTAACTTTTGAATTTACTTTAGACAATTGTTACTTAGTGATTGTTATTCAGTTTTATAAAGGGTAGGGAAGTGTCACACAAAAATAAAGAACAGTATATAATTGTTTTTGCAAGCAGTAACAGTGCAATATTTACCTTTTTTCTTGTGTGTGCCTTTGCTCTTGTGTCTTTCATTTTCCTAAGAAAGCCCCCCATGGGGTTCATTTGGGGGTGGGGGGATATGGGGTATGGGGCCTTGAAGAGATAAAGAGAAAAAAAGTAAGAGCAGGCTTGTTGTATTTTTCTGTTTCATTTAATTCCAATTCTGTACTACATTAGCCGATCTCATACTACATTAGCCGATCTCGTACCTATAGGTCTATTGTGGTATCATTAGGTCCCACTGCTTCTGAAAAAAAAAAATTCAAACATATTCTCTGTACTGGGAACTTAACCTGGTACCTTTAGATCTTGTTACTCTTTGCCACTCTGACCCTAACTGTATTGTAGCTAAATCATAACAAATATAACAACATATTTAAAGAATGAAGTAAAAACAGTTAACTGGCTGCACATGAGTATAATTTCATTAAAAGGAACCAGAAATGGTAGATGATTCATTAAACAATATACCTTTCGGTATGAGATTGGCTAATAACAAAAAATAAAGGACAAAGAATATATAGGATTTTCCAGTCAACTCCCCAAAGAACCCAGTACGCCACCAATACAAATCTAAGGGAGGTAATGTCAGGAAAACTGCCCATTCTTTGCCTCAAGAAACGATGGGTTTTACTTCTTTTTTTTTTAAAAAATTCTGTGAAATGTGTTTATGTGTTTTATTTTGTCAAGCCACTGAAATAGTCATACAGTTTGTCACATGCTGAATTTTAACTCTTGGAAATAGACACTTCTGTGGCTGAAATATTTATGACAGCAGTTGCCAGTATTTTATCCAAACTTGTGGCACACATTGTCTTGTAACAGCATTTTATGGAAAACATTTGTCGAGTCTTTAGTAATCATTCATTGAATTACTATTATGTCTAAAATTAGTTTGACGAAGCAGAAGAAAAGCATTTGTAATGAGGATGTTAATTTTTGTGCAGGTCCATTTTGATCATCATCATCGTGTTCCTTATGAAGCACTGAACCACCGCTGCTGTAGCTGGTCGTACTTACATGAAACCTGCAGACAGCATTGACATGCTCTTGCTGTAGTTGTTGTAGTGTGTTTTACATGATGAGGTTGCTAGTCATATCACCAACCTTGTATTTGCCACCTTGTACGAAATGCCTGAGGGAGCAATCGTTGTTTTCTTTCAGGCCCATTTGACTTTTTGGTATAGGTTTAAAGACAACAGACGTCTAGTGGAATTATCGTAGATTCTAACAATTGGGTTTATTTTTGCAGTCGGAGTATACGAATCTGTGCTGCGGAGCAGTTTTTCCAGATGTTTTCTCGTTGTAGTGTAAATCCTCGCAATATCAAGTGGCTGGTGACACTTTTGTTTACAAAGCTTGAGGTAAATATTCACAGCATATCCACTCATACATTATGGGAGACACGTGATATATTTCATCATATCTAAAGGTAAAAGGTCAGAATATATGGGTACAATGGTTAAAGTTTAGTCTTGACAATTTGTCATTGCAAGTTATGAGAGATCATGTTTTTAAACATGCCAGGGGGGGTTTCCTGAGGAGACACAAATAGGATCGCTGCTTTAATGTGTTGTTAAGAGGTGACTAAAATGAGCTGCCTCGTCATGTGAACCAGTTGCTACAGAGACCACCGCTGCAAGAGCTCATGAATGCTGTAGTGCAGGCTTCCTGCAAGAGGATCAGCTACACGGGTTGATTTATGCTCCACAGGGAGCAATTAATTGATTTGAAAGAATAAAGACATTCATGTTGGTAAAACTGTAATGCTAAAGTCCTGAATGAAGCTAGTGGGCACAGGAAGATTATTATTTATATTTGAAGGTAGCGACCTACTTTCTGTGGGCTTGTTATGAGAAGAGAAGAGCTGAAATATTTTGTGACAACAGGAAGTGATTGACAGAAGATACTGGGCAGTTTGACATGGACAGTTTTGATGAACATTGCAGGGCCAGGAGGTTATGGAGACACATCATCACCTGCACCAACTGGCATGGTATTTTAGGAAGAAGAAAATGATTAATATATTAGATGTAGAGTTTTGTTAGGTTTCTTCAAATGTTTACACTCTGTACTCTCCTCCATATGTGGAAGTGGCAGTCCTGACAATCATATACAGTCATGCGCCGCATAACGTCCGTTCGGACAACGTCCGACCGCTTATACGTCAGTGGTCCCATAAGGTTATAATAGAGTTCAGAAATCCCGATCGGAGAACCGGATGTAACCGGACGTAGCGAAAGCAACAGCTTCCCGCACGCAACACGTGTATCTCATGTCTCTTGTATACAGTACAAAGCGATTGTGATGCCAGGCGTATAATGGTACAGTACATATATAACCTATAATACAGTACATATGTCTTGATAGTCATAATAAACGCCTATGTTACTGGCCTATGTATGTACTGTACTGTACTGTACTTACTATCGTTATTTTAATGTGAACTTTCGAAAATACATTACCGTATGTGTACAGTATCTTGGCTATTTAGTCAATACAGGTACACTACAGTATCCCATATAACTTTGCTAAGTATAAAGTATGGTGTTCGCACAACCTCCAAATCGCATAACGTCCTATTTCACAGAACGTATCGTGGACGTTAAGTGGCGCATGACTGTATTTAATAAACATGCAGACATCATTATGTTCAGGAATACTCCCCTAGCCATTACTTGTTTGACCTGCTTGATTTATCACATGAATTTAAAGTGACTATAGTTAGTATTTTACGTTATCATTTACACAGACAACTGTGAAGGAGAATGCTCGGCAGTCACATGAGTACTTCACATTGTTATGCAAGTAAGTTATTTGTCTTCATTAATATTGATAGGTAATGATTAAAAAAAATTAATGCAGTGTATAAAGGTAGCTTTTTCCCTCTAACTCCTTTTAGTGCATTATTCATGTAACGTTGTCCTTCCCCACTTAACACTGAGCAACATCTGGTAGTCGCTGCTGGTTTCTGTATTTGGACTATCTTCTTCAGCTCTGCCCATTAGGCTTTGATTGCTTACACCTTTGCTTGCCCCTTTGGGGTAGAAACTGAATGGCTGTGAGAGAAGCCTGCTAGTTTTATATGAGAAATATATGTGGTTATACGTGAGCACTCAGTCTACCCCATCCTGTAGACATTTTAAGCCATAGATGCTTCCCAGAAAAAAAATATGAACAAGTAAAAGTATTGCATGTCCCCAGTCTGTATTGAGGATCTACCAACTGTAACGTTTATTCATTTCTTGCTCATAACAGGCTGCTGGGACATGCCTCCAAAGAGGGAAACATGTCAGTGGAGCCACAGTTGAATAATGAGATCGCATGGTTGATGGAGGTTAGGGTAAGTCAATGGCTAGAGATTTTTACCAAATTGCTTTGCTGACAGTATAACTGATTTTTGGGGTCAAGTTTTTGCTTATCATAAATGTGACGAAGGGATTTGGTGGCTTGTGACAAGGGGACTTGGTGGCTTGTGACAAGGGGAGTTGGTGGCTTGTGACAAGGGGATGGTGGCTTGTGACAAGGGGAGTTGGTGGCTTGTGACAAGGGAACTTGTGACAAGGGGGCTTGTGACAAGGGGAGTTGGTGGCTTGTGACAATGGGAGTTGGTGGCTTGTGACAAGGGAACTTGGTGGCTTGTGACAAGGGGAGTTTGTGGCTTGTGACAAGGGGATGGTGGCTTGTGACAATGGGAGTTGGTGGCTTGTGACAAGGGAACTTGGTGGCTTGTGACAAGGGGAGTTTGTGGCTTGTGACAAGGGGATGGCGGCTTGTGACAATGGGAGTTGGTGGCTTGTGACAAGGGGATCTGGTGGCTTGTGACAATGGGAGTTGGTGGCTTGTGACAAGGGGATCTGGTGGCTCGTGACAAGGGGAGTTGGTGGCTTGTGACAAGGGGAGTTGGTGGCTTGTGACAAGGGGAGTTGGTGGCTTGTGACAAGGGAACTTGGTGGCTTGTGACAAGGGGAGTTGGTGGCTTGTGACAAGGGGAGTTGGTGGCTTGTGACAAGGGAACTTGGTGGCTTGTGACAAGGGGACGTGGCATTTGTTTGTTAAAGGCTTATACTCCTTGTGGACAGAAGGGTAATGTATGACATTTGTCTTCATGTATTGTGTTGATTTTTTGTGTTTTATCTCAAATGAGTTGGCACTTGCAGTTCATTGATCCGTATGTTTTTCTGCTCAGATGCTTTGGTCCATACATCTGGACACATTTTTGCTCACATGTTGGTCCTTACATTTTTTCACTCATTGTAGAGGTCTTACATGATTTTCCTCAGATAAATCTTTCCTTGTGTGTGTCGGAAGTGCCATATTTTGATTCATACATTTTGTAATGTATTATTCCCACAGATTTGTATAATAAATTTTAAGATACAGAATTTGTGTATAATCCACAATTTATTTGCAGAATCAGTGTCAGAAATATGGTGAGATCCAAGTGGAGGACTCTCTGCTAGAGGGAAGATTGTTCATCACTAAAGAGTTGCTATCATTCCAAACACCAGAAAGAAAATACCAGATAGGCTGCAAGAATGGGGGTGCTGATCTCATACGGGTACGTCTGGTGTCAGGCAGCATTTGTGACAGTCTCAACAAAATTGGGCAAATGTCAGTTTTTTTGTTTCTTTTTAATAAGGAGATATTGGTATCATGAGTATCACCACAATAAAGTTTATTCAAAGACCTTTGTGTTGATAGAAAAAGATTACCCAGTTGGATGTTTTTTATAAAAAGCAATGCATTGTTATTGTTAATCAGAATCGACCTCACTGCACTCTGGGCAAACCAATAGGTGCTCAGTCTCCCTCAGCAAATGCCGAAGAGTATGAAAGCTAACTGTACCTGCAGCGTGCTGGTCGTACATACGACGGATGCATCCTCTCTCATGTCCATCTCTGCTAGTCCCACGTTTGATGCCAAACTCCAACAGCCTCAGCCTTGTTGATTCATCCATTGCAGTGTCATTATCCAGCAGGCGATCATTAATTGCCCTTAGTATCTCTCCCATATCCATGTCCAGTGTCCCCACTATGGGTGCTCTTGAGGCCAGTCTGTCCGCTCTCTCATTGCCACATACCCCTGCATGACCAGGACATTAGATCCACACCAGTTCTTGCAGACGTGAGGATTCTGTTGATGTTTTCCATTCCTGCCACAGCCATCCGTTCTGAACTTTCCGAAGCATGGCTTGAAAGTCTGACAGTATAACTGCCCTGGTTGATGAAGTTTCAGACAGCCACCTCAGTGAGTGCTGCAGTAAGTGCCTCAACCTCCATTCTCATACTGGAAGTTGTTATGCCATTATGTACACTGATGGGTCTGTAATGCATGGTGAGAAATCAGGATGGGGCTTCTCTACGAGAATCTTCTTCTTCTTCTTGCGATCGCATCTTTGATGTTTACACCGTCGGACGAGTTCTCGTGATGAATTCGACTGTTGTTTGAAGTTCCTCTTTAGCTCCATATAGCTTTGAGTTTAGTGTTGAGTCATTGGGCCAGTATATCTTTCTTAACTGGTCATACAGAGGACAATCCTGTAGAACATGCTCAGCAGTTTGTTCGTATAATCCACATGTGCACAGTGGTGAAGCAGACAATCGTAGCTTGTGCATGTGTTTATTCAGTTTGTTATGCCCTGTCCTGAGGCGAAAAATAGTTATCTGTCCCTGCCGGTCGAGAGTGTGATAGTCATCTTTGGGTTGGTTCTGTTCTCTTCTGATAGTCTGGATAGCTCTCTTTTTCTCAAAGTATGTGACTTCATTATCTTCTTGTTCACATTCTCCTCCCTTTTTTGCAAGCTTATCTGCCTTTTCATTTCCGGGTACACCACAATGAGATGGTACCCACTGAAGTATGGTTCTCTTTTTGGCAGCTACCTTGTTTAGTTCATTTCTCAGGTGCGGGAGTTTACCACCCTTGAGAGCTTGCAGGACAGACAGTGCATCTATGAGGATGACTACCTGGTGGCAGTCAGAGTTGGTGTTATAAATCATATTCTACGAGAATAAAGGGCAGGGTCATCGTTGAACAGAGTGGAGCTGACATGACATGACATGACAAGCAATGCATGTTTGATGAGAATGTGTCTGTGGTTTTGAGACGTAAGGAATTTCAAATTAGCAGTATTTCATACAAGTCACCACTTTTAGATACATTTTAATATATGTAAAAGCAATTATGATAAAAGCAATCGGTGACTGTCACGCCTAGAGCCATTTTGTAGGACATCAGCAAACTCTCTACACTTTACTTGGTCGGTGCCATTCTTCATGCAGTGCCCCAACTCTGGTTCATCTTTTTATGTGCCTGATTTTTGTGACAAGATAAATGCATTCTGTCACAAATTAGTGTCACACTTTTCAGCTACCATCACAAATTACGAATGGTTAATATTTATGTTTTTCTTGTACAAAAGACTTACTGATGCTTTGTTTTTGAGAGGAAAGGAAGTACAATTTTAAAATTGTAATTTTCTTTTTTAGTACATTATTTTCTCAAGGTGATTAGGGCTAGTAATAACTCAGTATATCTTTGTTCATTCACAAACACTAGTTTAGACATACTAATAACTCAGTATATCTTTGTTCATTCACAAACACTAGTTTAGACATACTAATAACTCAGTTCATTCACAAACACTAGTTTAGACATACTAATAACATCTTTGTCCCTTCACAAACACTAGTTTAGACATACTAATAACTCAGTATATCTTTGTTCATTCACAAACACTAGTTTAGACATACTAATAACTCAGTATATCTTTGTTCATTCACAAACACTAGTTTAGACATACTAATAACTCAGTATATCTTTGTTCATTCACAAACACTAGTTTAGACATACTAATAACTCAGTATATCTTTGTTCATTCACAAACACTAGTTTAGACATACTAATAACTCACTTTGTTCATTCACAAACACTAGTTTATCTTTGTTCATTCGCAAACACTAGTTTAGACATACTAATAACTCAGTATATCTTTGTTCATTCGCAAACACTTCATTCACAATCACTAGCTTTGACATACTAATAACTCAGTAAAACTTTCTTCATTCGCAAACACTAGTTTAGACATATACTAATAACTCAGTATATCTTTGTTCATTCACAAACACTAGTTTAGACAGTTTAGACATACTAATAACTCAGTATATCTTTGTTCATTCACAAACACTAGTTTAGACATACTAATAACTCAGTATATCTTTGTTCATTTCACAAACACTAGTTTACTAATAACACAGTTATACTTTGTTCATTCGCAAACACTAGTTTAGACATACTAATAACTCAGTATATCTTTGTTCATTCACAAACACTAGTTTAGACATACTAATAACTCAGTATATCTTTGTTCATTCACAAACACTAGTTTAGACATACTAATAACTCAGTATATCTTTGTTCATTCACTAAGACATACTAATAACTCAGTATATCTTTGTTCATTCACAAACACTAGTTTAGACATACTAATAACTCAGTATATCTTTGTTCATTCGCAAACACTAGTTTAGACATACTAATAACTCAGTATATCTTTGTTCATTCGCAAACACTAGTTTAGACATACTAATAACTCATAAACTCAGTAAACATCTTTGTTCATTCAGTAACACTTAGTTCATTTAGACATACTAATAACTCAGTATATCTTTGTTCATTCACAAACACTAGTTTAGACATACTAATAACTCAGTATATCTTTGTTCATTCACAAACACTAGTTTAGACATACTAATAACTCAGTATATCTTTGTTCATTCACAAACACTAGTTTAGACATACTAATAACTCAGTATATCTTTGTTCATTCACAAACACTAGTTTAGACATACTAATAACTCAGTATATCTTTGTTCATTCACAAACACTAGTTTAGACATACTAATAACTCAGTATATCTTTGTTCATTCACAAACACTAGTTTAGACATACTAATAACTCAGTATATCTTTGTTCATTCACAAACACTAGTTTCTTAGACATTACTAATAACTCAGTATATCTTTGTTCATTCACAAACACTAGTTTAGACATACTAATAACTCAGTATATCTTTGTTCATTCACAAACACTAGTTTAGACATACTACTAGTTTAGACATACTAATAACTCAGTATATCTTTGTTCATTCACAAACACTAGTTTAGACATACTAATAACTCAGTATATCTTTGTTCATTCACAAACACTAGTTTAGACATACTAATACTGCACTGCCCTCTGTAGATCCCAGGGTATCTGAGAGAACAAGAAAGTATATAACTACTGCTCCTTCAAGCATGTTGTAAAAGGTGACTGACTAACATGAGGATGTGCTTGAGACTCACAATCTCATCATCTAAAACAAATTGCTACACAGAATTCAGTGCTAGAGAAAAACAGTAAAGTAATTCAAGCAAGTAAGCAAACAACAAATTGTAATGTAAATTTTCATCACCAACGGCAATTAATTTCAAAGGACACTATGTATTTGAATATATCCCAAAATTGAAAATAAAATGACACTAAATACCCTAATTATAACCAACACTTGAGTGACCAAGAAGTCATGAGCACCATCATGGTGGGTAGATGCTGGAGTTTGGTTAGCCACATCATCAGAAGAGACCCTAACAACATCACCAGAACTGCCATGCTATGGACTCCAGAAGGAAAGCGAAAGTGAGGCCGACCAAAAGCTACCTGGCGGAGAACTGTGGAAACAGAGATGCAAAGCATGAACCAGATCTGGGGTGCCACAAAAAGAGTGCCTGCCGGCCAAGCAAAGTGTACACACAGTTTGCTGCTACCTACAAGTCGCCACCAGGCGTATTGGTCACTGATTGCTTTGTCAGTTATCGGCCAAGGACCAAAGAAGAAGAAGAATCGAAAATTAGGTTGAACAGGGTAGACCAAGTTGGTAGATGAGTGAAGGCAAATGAAGATGCTATTATGCTTTATTTCCATTTCTTAAAAAAACAAACTAAAAACAATTCAATCCTGCCAGAGCAAATGACTGCTTTGGTGGGGGTTTCCTGCAAGGGGACCAGCTGCCGTCATGGCTCCAATCTCCACAGGGAACGTAATGGGAAATGGTGTTAAATGAATATTGCATTACAACTGAAATAGGCCAGGATGTCTCATGTTGTTATTGTATTGTACTGTTGCATTTAAACTGACATGTCATTTTGACTCTTGCAGACGCTAGTCGAAGACTTCATCTTCCCAGCATCCAAACTTGTCACTCAGTGCAGAAAAAATGAAGCAGAGTTCCCCACGGAGCATGCAGTTCCTGTGTGTTCCACCCCACACACTGTGGTAGCTGCATATGAATTGCTGGTAGCTTTGTGCATGGACTGTGTACAGAATTTACAGTACTTGGCTAACATGATTATTGAGATGTATTACACAGGTATGACCTTTCTCTGACCTCTTGGAATCATCATCCTACCTTTTCATTCTTGAAGTATAAGATAACAACGACTACTCACCACTGATTGCTGTTTGTTGGTCTGTCTTCTTTAACTTTACCGACGACGTTACTTTCTTTTGAAAGGGAAGAACGCATATTTTAGAGAAGGGAAGAAATAGTAAAGACAGATCTATGAATTATTAGCAGACGACAACAACATGAAACTTCCTGTTGTTAGCATTATGGGACTGTCCTTGTTCTGGAATTCTAAAGATAGAAGGGTAGAGGGAGAAAGGAAATACACAGAGACAAGAAGTGGATACAGAAACGAAAGGGATGAAGATGATATGTGGTATGGGGCAGGAGTACTAGGGCATACATTTTGTTGGAGGCCAGCGTTCCTTAGGGAGATAAATGATGATGATGAACAAGTGTTACAGCTGGAGATTAAAGAGAGAAAGTGGAGAAGGTTAGGGCACACCCTCAGGAAACATCTAACCAGTAGAACCAAAGAGGCCATTGACTGGAACCAACAATGGAAGAGAAAAATGGGGAGGCCAAAAAAGATGCCGGAGATGAACGGTAGAGGGGGAAACTAAAGGACTGGGTTGCTTCCCCAAGGAGCAGGAATAGTTTGACTTCAAGCCTGTTTGATATGTCCTACTTGAATTGACATAGAGAAGTGAACTGGCTACAGAAGTGAAAGGGATAACGATGGACATGGAAAGTCCTTAAGCAGATGGCACAGGACACAAGAACTTGGTATGAATGTTTTGAAGGCTTTTGCTTCTTGGGGACTATGTGAATTTAGCATACAGATTATGTGCATGCTTTTATTGCAGACGTGAAATATGACCATATGGTTCTGTGCTGATACACATCATGCTTTATTGCAGACGTGAAATATGACCATATTGTTCTGTGCTGATACACATCAATAAGATTCTTTTTTGTGTGACTTTTCCTTTTTATTCCCTGTTAGTTTTTTTTCTTTTAAAATTCTATTTATTTCATTTTAGTACTTTTTTTAAAAACTGTGTCTTTCAACTTTGTAGACAACCAGCCTTTGATGGACTGGGAGTATGTACCACTTATTGGTCCAAGACCGCCTAAAGGTTTTGTAGGTTTGAAGAATGCTGGTGCTACATGTTACATGAACTCAGTTCTGCAGCAAGTGAGTGCAACTGTTTTATATGTGTACTTTGTACAGTACTTATAAACTCTCATAGACAGTCTCTTTTTGTGGGTAGCCTAGGCACTTTGTTAAAATCAAATTACTACTTACTTACTTAGTCATTCTTCATCTGCCCTGGGGGGGGGGGGGGGCGCAGAGGTTTCCCAGAGAGAGTGCCAGACTATCCTATCGGCTGTCTTCCTCCTGGCCTGGTTTCAGTCTAGTCCTCCGTCCTTTAAAGATTGTCTGATGTTGTCCTCCCAGCGAACTCTGGGTCATCCTAGAGGTCTAGATCCCTGGCTCTTAGTTTCCCATACTGGTCGTGGTAGCCGATCTTCTCCAATTCTGCAGACATGGCCAAACCATTGTAGTTGGGACTATTCTATTTGGGTCTGCAGGGGCTGTGTTTTAAGGTCTTGCCGTATCGTCTGGTTGCAGTCCATGTCTCTTCTTGTTACTTCAACCACCTTCCTCAGATACCTCATTTCTGAGGTTTGGAGCTGGCTTTCTTGGGTTGTAGCCATTACCCGTGACTTGCATCCATATGTCAAGGCTGGATATAGGTGGAGCAGTAGACAGCCATCTTCATCTTCTTGCCAACTTCTTTCTTACTGAGGAATACTCTATTTATTGCCTGAAAAGGTCTCCCACCTGCTACTCTTCAGGTAGCCAACTCAGGTAGCAGATCATCAAATGATGCCTCCCTTCCAATCTATGACAGTTCCAAGGTATTTAAAGTGGTTGACTTTCAGAGCTGGCATTTGCTGATGATGTTGCCCTGATTGCTAAATCAGGCACACCTCCAATCCAACCTGCAAGGAAGAGCTGGAGAAGAGAGGGATGGTCATAAGCAGTTCTAAAACAAAATCCATGGTGATATCACGAGAAGAAAGAAATCAGATTAAGCTGAGAGAACAGGTCCTGGAGCAGGTCGACCACTTTAAATAACTCGGAGCTATTATAGACTGAAAGGGAGGCATCAAAGAAGAGTTGGCCACTCGAAAAGCATCAGCTGGGAGACTTTTTCAGGCCATAAATCGAGGATTCCTCAGCAAGAGAGAGGTTGGCAAGAAAACGAAGATGGCTGTATACCGCTCCACCTATGTCCCAGTCTTGACATATGGATGCGAGTCATGGGCAATGACTACAACCCATAAAAGCCAGATCCAAACCTCAGAAATGAGGTATCTGAGGAAGGTGGTTGAAGTAACAAGAAGAGACATGGTATGCAACCAGAGGATACGTCAAGGCCTTAAATCCTACCCCCTGCAGACCCAAGTAGAACAGTCCCAATTAAGATGGTTTGGCCATGTCTGCAGAATGGGAGAAGATCGGATACCATGACAAGCATGGGAAACAAAGAGCCAAGGATCCAGACCCCGAGGACGACCCAGAGTCCGCTGGGAGGACAACATTAAACAATCTTTAAAGGACCGAGAACTAGAATGGAACCAGGCCAGGAGGAAGACAGCCGATAGGATAGTCTGGCGCTCTCTCTCTTCCAAACCTCTACACCTCACGGTAGAAGAGGAACGACTAAGTAAGTAAGTAAGACTTTCAGAGCTGGCATTTGCTGATGATGTTGCCCTGATTGCTAAATCAGGCACATCTCCAATCTAACCTGCAAATCTGGAAGGAAGAGCTGGAGAAGAGAGGGATGGTCATAAGCAGTTCTAAAACAAAATCCATGGTGATATCACGAGAAGAAAGAAATCAGATTAAGCTGAGAGAACAGGTCCTGGAGCAGGTCGACCACTTTAAATAACTCGGAGCTATTATAGACTGAAAGGGAGGCATCAAAGAAGAGTTGGCCACTCTAAAAGCAGCAGCTGGGAGACTTTTTCAGGCCATAAATCGAGGATTCCTCAGCAAGAGAGAGGTTGGTAAGAAAACGAAGATGGCTGTACACCGCTCCACCTATGTCCCAGTCTTGACATATGGATGCGAGTCATGGGCAATGACTACAACCCACAAAAGCCAGATCCAAACCTCAGAAATGAGGTATCTGAGGAAGGTGGTTGAAGTAACAAGAAGAGACATGGTCCGCAACCAGACGATACATCAAGGCCTAAAATCCCACCCCCTGCAGACCCAAGTAGAATAGTCCCAACTAAGATGGTTTGGCCATGTCTGCAGAATGGGAGAAGATCTGCTACCATGACAAGCATGGGAAACAAAGAGCCAAGGATCCAGACCCCCAGGATGACCCAGAGTCCGCTGGGAGGACAACATTAGACAATCTTTAAAGGACCGAGGACTAGAATGGAACCAGGCCAGGAGGAAGACAGCCGTTAGGATAGTCTGCCACTGTCTCTTCCAAACCTCTACACCTCATGGTAGAAGGGGAACAACTGAGTAAGTAAGACTTGCTCTAAAATCAAATTACCAGTTACAAATTCTGGCAAAAACCAGTAACTTAAACACCAGAAACCTTTAATTTGGTTAAAAGTATCAGTTCTGAGATGGTTTTATAAAACTTCAGATTAACTTCAGTCAAATCATATATTCTAAAGCTGTCAATTATCCTCTATGACATTGTGTAGTGTACAGTTGTCCACAATTCTTCTTTTTCACGTTGTGTAGTCTACAGTTGTTGATTACCATCTATCACATTGTGTAGTTTACAATTGTCTTCTGCCACATTGTGTAGTCTACAGTTGTTGATTACCATCTATCTCATTGTGTAGTTTACAATTGTCTTCTGCCACATTGTGTAGTCTACAGTTGTTGATTACCATCTATCACATTGTGTAGTTTACAATTGTCTTCTGCCACATTGTGTAGTCTACAGTTGTTGATTACCATCTATCACATTGTGTAGTTTACAATTGTCTTCTGCCACATTGTGTAGTCTACAGTTGTTGATTACCATCTATCTCATTGTGTAGTTTACAATTGTCTTCTGCCACATTGTGTAGTCTACAGTTGTTGATTACCATCTATCTCATTGTGTAGTTTACTATTGTCTTCTGCCACATTGTGTAGTCTACAGTTGTTGATTACCATCTATCTCATTGTGTAGTTTACAATTGTCTTCTGCCACATTGTGTAGTCTACAGTTGTTGATTACCATCTATCTCATTGTGTAGTTTACAATTGTCTTCTGCCACATTGTGTAGTCTACAGTTGTTGATTACCATCTATCTCATTGTGTAGTTTACAATTGTCTTCTGCCACATTGTATAGTCTACAGTTGTTGATTACCATCTATCTCATTGTGTAGTTTTAGTCTACAGTTGTTGATTACCATCTATCTCATTGTGTAGTTTACAATTGTCTTCTGCCACATTGTGTAGTCTACAGTTGTTGATTACCATCTATCTCATTGTGTAGTTTACAATTGTCTTCTGCCACATTGTGTAGTCTACAGTTGTTGATTACCATCTATCTCATTGTGTAGTTTACAATTGTCTTCTGCCACATTGTGTAGTCTACAGTTGTTGATTACCATCTATCTCATTGTGTAGTTTACAATTGTCTTCTGCCACATTGTGTAGTCTACAGTTGTTGATTACCATCTATCTCATTGTGTAGTTTACAATTGTCTTCTGCCACATTGTGTAGTCTACAGTTGTTGATTACCATCTATCTCATTGTGTAGTTTACAATTGTCTTCTGCCACATTGTGTAGTCTACAGTTGTTGATTACCATCTATCTCATTGTGTAGTTTACAATTGTCTTCTGCCACATTGTATAGTCTACAGTTGTTGATTACCATCTGTCTCATTGTGTAGTTTACAATTGTCTTCTGCCACATTGTATAGTCTACAGTTGTTGATTACCATCTATCTCATTGTGTAGTTTACAATTGTCTTCTGCCACATTGTGTAGTCTACAGTTGTTGATTACCATCTATCTCATTGTGTAGTTTACAATTGTCTTCTGCCACATTGTATAGTCTACAGTTGTTGATTACCATCTATCTCATTGTGTAGTTTACAATTGTCTTCTGCCACATTGTATAGTCTACAGTTGTTGATTACCATCTATCTCATTGTGTAGTTTACAATTGTCTTCTGCCACATTGTATAGTCTACAGTTGTTGATTACCATCTATCTCATTGTGTAGTTTACAATTGTCTTCTGCCACATTGTATAGTCTACAGTTTGTTGATTACCATCTATCTCATTGTGTAGTTTACAATTGTCTTCTGCCATGTTGCATAGTCTACAGTTGTTGATTACCATCTATCTCATTGTGTAGTTTACAATTGTCTTCTGCCACATTGTGTAGTCTACAGTTGTTGATTACCATCTATCTCATTGTGTAGTTTACAATTGTCTTCTGCCACATTGTGTAGTCTACAGTTGTTGATTACCATCTATCTCATTGTGTAGTTTACAATTGTCTTCTGCCACATTGTGTAGTCTACAGTTGTTGATTACCATCTATCTCATTGTGTAGTTTACAATTGTCTTCTGCCACATTGTGTAGTCTACAGTTGTTGATTACCATCTATCTCATTGTGTAGTTTACAATTGTCTTCTGCCACATTGTGTAGTCTACAGTTGTTGATTACCATCTATCTCATTGTGTAGTTTACAATTGTCTTCTGCCACATTGTGTAGTCTACAGTTGTTGATTACCATCTATCTCATTGTGTAGTTTACAATTGTCTTCTGCCACATTGTGTAGTCTACAGTTGTTGATTACCATCTATCTCATTGTGTAGTTTACAATTGTCTTCTGCCACATTGTGTAGTCTACAGTTGTTGATTACCATCTATCTCATTGTGTAGTTTACAATTGTCTTCTGCCACATTGTATAGTCTCAGTTGTTGTTACCATCTATCTCATTTGTAGTTTACAATTGTCTTCTGCCACATTGTGTAGTCTACAGTTGTTGATTACCATCTATGTCTTCAGTTGTGTAGTTTACAACACAATTGTGTAGTCTACAGTTGTTGATTACCATCTATCTCATTGTGTAGTTTACAATTGTCTTCATATTGCCACATTGTGTAGTCTACAGTTGTTGATTACCATCTATCTCATTGTGTAGTTTACAATTGTCTTCTGCCACGTTGTATAGTCTACAGTTGTTGATTACCATCTATCTCATTGTGTATTTTCTATTGTTTTCTTGCCACATTGTGTATTCTACAGTTGTTGATTACCATCATCTCATTGTGTAGTTTACAATTGTCTTCTGCCACATTGTGTAGTCTACAGTTGTTGATTACCATCTAATCTCATTGTGTAGTTTACAATTGTCTTCTGCCACATTGTGTAGTCTACAGTTGTTGATTACCATCTATCTCATTGTGTAGTTTACAATTGTCTTCTGCCACATTGTGTAGTCTACAGTTGTTGATTACCATCTATCTCATTGTGTAGTTTACTATTGTCTTCTGCCACATTGTGTAGTCTACAGTTGTTGATTACCATCTATCTCATTGTGTAGTTTACAATTGTCTTCTGCCACATTGTGTAGTTCATTGTGTAGTTTACAATTGTCTTCTGCCACATTGTATAGTCTACAGTTGTTGATTACCATCTATCTCATTGTGTAGTATTTACAATTGTTGTCTTCTGCCACATTGTATAGTCTTCTGCCACATTGTGTAGTCTACAGTTGTTGATTACCATCTATCTCATTGTGTAGTTTACAATTGTCTTCTGCCACATTGTATAGTCTACAGTTGTTGATTACCATCTATCTCATTGTGTAGTTTACAATTGTCTTCTGCCACATTGTGTAGTCTACAGTTGTTGATTACCATCTATCTCATTGTGTAGTTTACAATTGTCTTCTGCCACATTGTATAGTCTACAGTTGTTGATTACCATCTATCTCATTGTGTAGTTTACAATTGTCTTCTGCCACATTGTATAGTCTACAGTTGTTGATTACCATCTATCTCATTGTGTAGTTTACAATTGTCTTCTGCCACATTGTGTAGTCTACAGTTGTTGATTACCATCTATCTCATTGTGTAGTTTACAATTGTCTTCTGCCACATTGTGTAGTCTACAGTTGTTGATTACCATCTATCTCATTGTGTAGTTTACAATTGTCTTCTGCCACATTGTGTAGTCTACAGTTGTTGATTACCATCTATCTCATTGTGTAGTTTACAATTGTCTTCTGCCACATTGTGTAGTCTACAGTTGTTGATTACCATCTATCTCATTGTGTAGTTTACAATTGTCTTCTGCCACATTGTGTATAGTCTACAGTTGTTGATTACCATCTATCTCATTGTGTAGTTTACAATTGTCTTCTGCCACATTGTATAGTCTACAGTTGTTGATTACCATCTATCTCATTGTGTAGTTTACAATTGTCTTCTGCCACATTGTATAGTCTACAGTTGTTGATTACCATCTATCTCATTGTGTAGTTTACAATTGTCTTCTGCCACATTGTATAGTCTACAGTTTTGTTGATTACCATCTATCTCATTGTGTAGTTTACAATTGTCTTCTGCCACATTGTATAGTCTACAGTTGTTGATTACCATCTATCTCATTGTGTAGTTTACAATTGTCTTCTGCCACATTGTGTATAGTCTACAGTTGTTGATTACCATCTATCTCATTGTGTAGTTTACAATTGTCTTCTGCCACATTGTATAGTCTACAGTTGTTGATTACCATCTATCTCATTGTGTAGTTTACAATTGTCTTCTGCCACATTGTATAGTCTACAGTTGTTGATTACCATCTATCTCATTGTGTAGTTTAGTTTACAATTGTCTTCTGCCACATTGTGTAGTCTACAGTGTTGTTGATTACCATCTATCTCATTGTGTATAGTTTACAATTGTCTTCTGCCACATTGTGTAGTCTACAGTTTGTTGATTACCATCTATCTCATTGTGTAGTTTACAATTGTCTTCTGCCACATTGTGTAGTCTACAGTTGTTGATTACCATCTATCTCATTGTGTAGTTTACAATTGTCTTCTGCCACATTGTGTAGTCTACAGTTGTTGATTACCATCTATCTCATTGTGTAGTTTACAATTGTCTTCTGCCACATTGTGTAGTCTACAGTTGTTGATTACCATCTATCTCATTGTGTAGTTTACAATTGTCTTCTGCCACATTGTGTAGTCTACAGTTGTTGATTACCATCTATCTCATTGTGTAGTTTACAATTGTCTTCTGCCACATTGTGTAGTCTACAGTTGTTGATTACCATCTATCTCATTGTGTAGTTTACAATTGTCTTCTGCCACATTGTATAGTCTACAGTTGTTGATTACCATCTATCTCATTGTGTAGTTTACAATTGTCTTCTACCACATTGTGTAGTCTACAGTTGTTGATTACCATCTGTCTCATTGTGTAGTTTACAATTGTCTTCTGCCACATTGTATAGTCTACAGTTGTCAGTTGTGTTCTGTCACATTGTATAGTGACACAGTATATTCTACATAGAACACACATGTCTTAGTCCTCGAAATAATACACAAGAGAGTGAAGGATGGAGTTGTACACATTCAAATAATAACCAACTCAAGTCATATTCCCATCTTTGTCCAATGTATTTAGAAAAACTGACCACAAAGTTACAATACAGTCATCGAAGTGTATCACATTCATGAAAATCCGAGATCAGAAAACACATAATATCCATGCAAATAAATACGTTCTCGCACTCGACGATTCAAGTCGACCATCACCACCCCAAAAAACCTCTTCGCTCTCTTCTCCTCACCTGTCCACCCCGACCTACTTTCTTCCCTGCACCAATCAGAACTCCTCTTGCATTCACCCCTGACCTGCTGACCTCGCAGTTTCGTGTCATCAGGTTCACACCACTCTACTGACCACCCCTCATACACGACTGACATTACGTACCTGCTCCCAGTGGAGCACAGACAGTTCACAGCTTGTTAATCATGCTGTGACATATAGTCTAAAGTTGTCAGTTGTCTTCTGCTACATTGTATAGTCTACAGTTGTCTTCAGTCACATTGTATAGTCTACAGTTATCAGTTGTCTTCTGCCACATTGTATAGTCTTCAGTTGTCAGTTGTCTTCTGCCACATTGTATAGTCTACAGTTGTCAGTTGTCTTCTGCTACATTGTATGGTCTAGAGTTGTCTTCAGTCACATTGTATTGTCTACAGTTGTCAGTTGTCTTCTGCCACATTGTATAGTCTTCAGTTGTCTTCTGCTACATTGTATAGTCTACAGTTGTCTTCAGTCACATTGTATAGTCTACAGTTGTCTTCTGCCACATTGTATAGTCATCAGTTGTCTTCTGCCACATTGTATAGTCTACAGTTGTCAGTAGTCTTCTGCCACATTGTATAGTCTACAGTTGTCAGTTGCCTTCAGTCACATTGTATAGTCTACAGTTGTCTTCTGCCACATTGTATAGTCATCAGTTGTCTTCTGCCACATTGTATAGTCTACAGTTGTCAGTAGTCTTCTGCCACATTGTATAGTCTTCAGTTGTCAGTTGTCTTCTGCTACATTGTATAGTCTACAGTTGTCTTCAGTCACATTGTATAGTCTACAGTTGTCTTCTGCCACATTGTATAGTCATCAGTTGTCTTCTGCCACATTGTATAGTCTACAGTTGTCAGTAGTCTTCTGCCACATTGTATAGTCTACAGTTGTCAGTTGCCTTCAGTCACATTGTATAGTCTACAGTTGTCAGTTGCTTTCAGTCACATTGTATAGTCTACAGTTGTCAGTTGTCTTCTGTCACATTGTATAGTCTACAGTTGTCAGTTGCCTTCAGTCACATTATATAGTCTACAGTTGTCAGTTGTCTTCTGCCTGTGCACGGAGGTACATCTGGAGTCTTTCTTATATGATCACCAGCTAAGCGCAATTCTGTAGTATACAGATGTGGAAGTGAACCTCTGCCTGTGAGGTTTATTACACCATCATTGACTATTGAAATTATCCACACACTTCTAGGGATTCCTCCTGTGGTGAAACATGTTGCGAACCCAGCATTGCACACTAAGCAAGGAGGAGTCATTTGAGTCCTCCTAGCTTGGGGCCAGATATTATGATCTTTTAAATGCAAGCTGAGCTGGAGAAACTGGAGCTCACGACTTCAACTCAACATGTTTCAGAATGGCAGAAAAGTCACTGGAAAAATCTAGATCTACATTGTAGATAAAATCAAGAAGTTGTCAACTTGGTATTGGTTGTAAAAGAGCAAGAAGCTCAGCAGCCTTAGTTAAACAACAACTACAACATGGAGGCCTCTGCCTGTGCTCCGAAGTTACTTGAGAATTTTCCTGTTCTTATGATTTGACCTAGAAACTACAATTTTTATTTGAGTGGATTTCTATTAGCTTAACATGAAGTTTAACATGACCCATCAGCTTCCAGTGGAGCACAGGCCTACAATAAATTCTCACCATACTTTCTTATCCTGTACTTTCTTATCCTGTACTTTCTTATCATGTACTTTCTTATCCTGTGCTTTCTTATCCTGTGCTTTCTTATCCTGTGCTTTCTTATCCTGTACTTTCTTATCCTGTACTTTCTTATCCTGTGCTTTCTTATCCTGTGCTTTCTTATCCTGTGCTTTCTTATCCTGTACTTTTGTATCCTGTACTTTCTTATCCTGTACTTTCTTATCCTGTGCTTTCTTATCCTGTACTTTCTTATCCTGTACTTTCTTATCCTGCACTTTCTTATCCTGCACTTTCTTATCCTGCACTTTCTTATCCTGCACTTTCTTATCCTGCACTTTCTTATCCTGCACTTTCTTATCCTGCGCTTTCTTATCCTGCGCTTTCTTATCCTGCGCTTTCTTATACTGCGCTTTCTTATCCTGTACTTTCTTATTCTGTGCTTTCTTATCATGTGCTTTCTTATACTGTGCTTTCGTATCCTGTACTTTCTTATCCTGTACTTTCTTATCCTGCACTTTCTTATCCTGCGCTTTCTTATCCTGCGCTTTCTTATCCTGCGCTTTCTTATCCTGCACTTTCTTATCCTGCACTTTCTTATCCTGCGCTTTCTTATCCTGTGCTTTCTTATCCTGTACTTTCTTATCCTGTACTTTCTTATCCTGTACTTTCTTATCCTGTACTTTCTTATCCTGTGCTTTCTTATCCTGTACTTTCTTATCCTGTACTTTCTTATCCTGTGCCATCCATTCCAGTTCGTTCTATATCTTCTTTATCCCTTGTAAGCCTGCCTCCATTGTCCTTCTCCATGTTTTTGTTCAGTCTTCCTCTATTTTCTCCTACCCAACAATGACTGACTTAGCATATGTTATCATCATCACCCTTCAGCTCCTGGAGGAGCATAGGCCTTCAACAAATTTATACCATCCTGTCTTGTGCCATCAGCTCAAGGCCTTTCCATGTCTTCTTCATACCCTTCATGTCTGTCTCCATGTGTTCTTTAGTCTTCCTCTACCTCTCTGTCCCTGGGGATTCCAGAACAAGGACTGCCTCATAATGCTATCAACAAGTTTTCTCATTGTGTGTCCTATCCATTGCCAACATCTTCTTCGCATTTCTGGTTCTTGTCATCAGTTCCAAACTTCTGGCACACATTTTCTTGTGATGGCATTGACAACTTGTGCCATGTTTTGTCAAGTTATTTATTGAATTACTATAAAACCTAAACAGATCAGCCCTGTCTTAACAAATCATTCATTGAATTACTGTTATGACTGAACAGATCTATACACCAGTGTCAGGAAGTAGCACAAAAACATTTAAATGAGACAGAAAATTTTGTTTCATGTTCAGATTTCATTTGAGTTGAAGATTCTGATTTTTATGCAGTACAAATGTAAATTGGTTTAATCTGTAACTGACTGTAAGATTGTGAATGCCTGTGGAAGTCTGACCTATTTTCAACTGTTTTCCAGCTGTTTATGATTGAACCTATCCGCAATGGAATCCTGGCAGTTGAGGGAGCAGCAGACAATATTGAGGAAGAAATGCTCAACCTAGAGAAGGAGAGCACTATGTCTATGGGCAACAATGACAAAGAAAATGTGGTGAGTTTGAGCAATTACCTTATGAGTTATGAGGTCAGAGTGGCTAAGAGGTTTAGTGTCTGCCTCAAATTCTAGAGGTACCGGGTTCGATTCCCAGTAGAGGGAGTATAATTTATGGAAATATTTTTTCAGAACCAGTGGTCCTAATGATGTCATACTCCCCCCTGGTCTCCTGGGTAGTGAGATCAAATGTCTAGCCTTCTCGGATAAGGGCGAAAAAATAGGATGTCCCATGTGCAAGTTGCGCATGTTAAAAATCCTGAAAAAGTCAATGAAATTTATTCCACCATAAATGAGAGCAAGTTTTAATAAACTTGAATAATCAGCTCCCTTTATCCCAATCTCTGTTGGAGACAAGCCTTTAATAAGGTCTTGTATACTCACTTGTATAATAATAATAATAGTAATGAACTACAAGTTTATTCTATACTACAAGTGTACTACACAGCTAGTAGTGTATGATCAAATATACCTTATAGCAAAAAAGTTCAGCAAAAAAAGTTTTGGTTTTACCTGGCTTTAGGAAAACAAACACAAGCGAATAACGCACGTCATTCCTAGGCGTTAATAATGGACATTAGGAGAATCTCTGATAATACAATCATACAGAGAAACAATCTCCTTCCTAGAATAAATCACAAGAATCAATCTTCAAACTTTCTAATCGACCAGCCCATAGTAGCGACGACATGACAGCCTTCTCTGTCCACACCCAAAATCGACGCATCCGCAGAAAAACCTTTGACCCCAGAGTTCAGCTAAAAAAATAGACCGACATAGAAATACAAAGATACAAGATATAAGACCGAATCACCTTAAATAGTCAAGGAATAAATATAAATTCGGGCCATAAACATTTTAAGCAAGACCAATCTGTTTCTGGCCATACCAGACGCAAAATGACATAAATCTAGTATTCATACGCCAGATTGAGACACAAGAACAGATAACCCATATAACCGAATATAACATCGATCAATCAGGGTTCTGTCCCTTAGACTAAGAATCATTGATTCTCAAATAAAATACTTTTCATCAGACAAATAGTTATACTTTACATTTGTATGCCTACCAACAGTAATCTGTGCGCAACAGTCAGGTTGTTTGTGGGGCTGGTAACCTCATCATGTTCAACCACAACAGCAACAGGTGGCGACTAATGTCAGGTTGTTTGTGGGGCTGATAACCTCATCATGTTCAACCACAACAGCAACAGGTGGCGACTAATGTCAGGTTGTTTGTGGGGCTGGTAACCTCATCATGTTCAACCACAACAGCAACAGGACATGCGTGCTTTGGTACAGGATTGTTGCCATGGGAACCAGCTGCAGTAGCAGGGAAATTATGAAGCCATTTTTGTTTTGTATCTTAAATTCAAGTTGTTTCTCTTTCCTTATACTTTTTTCTTGTGTCCATTTTTAGTCTTATTCTGCACCTACACCCATTTATATTTATCAGTTCTAGATTGGTGGTCCTGTCATAATATTTTAATCCTTCTACTCTACACAAATACCCAACAAAAAAACATTGCAGCATGTTTATTTTGCACAAACATAGGACAAAAATGTAACCAGTAATATTATATTCCCAACTTGAACAAAGATATTGTGGTATTTTATTCATAACCAGGGCAAAAATATTATATTCCCAACTTGAGCAAAGATATTGTGGTATTTTATTCATAACCAGGGCAAAAATTTTGCACACCAATATTCATTATTTGGAACAAATTGTCAGACGTGATATTTTATTCTTAAATGGGACAAAAACATTGTAGGCCAATGTTATTCTGTTGTAGAAAATATGGTTGCAGAAATTAATTTATTAATTTGTTTTCCTATTTTTTCATGCAGGCTTTTGAGATCTCATATCCTCTGGCAGGCCAGGGGAAGGATGAGGAAGGAACTGAGGACCAGATCCAGTCAAAGGAAGATGGAAGAAAAGCCTACAACTTGGGTGTTCTTAGACAGATTCAAGTCATATTTGGCCACTTGGCTGCCAGCAAACTGCAGTATTTCATACCCAAGGGGTTCTGGAAGCACTTCAAGTAATGTTTGTTACATCATATGTCACATCATCATCTTCATCTGTGCTGACTGGCAGGCATTTGACATCACTTATCTTCATTATCATATGATCTCTAGAATTCTGGTCTCTAAAACATCTCTTGTTGTGTGACATTTTGTCAGGGTATATGTGATGCTATGCTTCAGAAACAAGTTTGGATTTTATATAAGGATAGTAAACACACACACACACACACACAATAAGGATTCTGGTAGACTTCTAATATTGAGCCTTTGACATGTTCAGAAAATTCACCTTCTCTGTTGACAAATAACATTAAGTCATGTTTCAGGTCTTTTATAAACTCCATATGAGTGGGCTGACCCGTGCTCTTAAGAAATATCACTGTTTAAAAGAATTTGATTTGTAGTTTTGCTGAGAGGTCCAGGGCTCCCGTTTTCAGTTTGTCACGAGTTGGATTTAAGTTAGAGTTATGCCCAAGTGTAGGACAAAACCCTAGTGTGAGAAAAGACTGAGATAATAGATTTATTTTGAGAAATGACAGTGAATGTAGTAAGGTGAGTCTATTGGCCCGAGGAGGATAACCGAAATTAAATCTTCCTCGCCAAATCGTGACGTCAATAAATGCTATAAACTCACCACCTCTGGCTACCTTTAACAGACTAAAGGAGATAAGGTTAAACTAACACTACAGACACCACTGTACAGAGAACAGTTAAGGACTATACAGTGACGAAGCTGATCCAGTGAACATTAAATAAGTTTATTATACAAATCAACATAATTTTTATAACATAGTAACAAACAAAGAAAAGCATATATCGTGCCAGGTTGCACCGACCTGGAAAACAAAGAAAATCAATTTGATTATAAGCACACCAAATTAAAAAAAACTCCAACCACTTTCACTCCTTCCTACACCCTGCTGGGGACAAAATTTAAAAAAATGATAAGTGATCTTAACTACAGTCTAATTTGGTGGGGCGTCAACTAAAGCCACGCTCTATAAATTACTATTTCTAATGTCAAGGTTCTGCTGGTCCTGCCGAAGACTATCTGCACAGTAGCTAACTCTGTCAGCGTTATACGCCACTAAGTCACACTCTGCACTGCTACTTAATAGACTTTTTCTAACTCTAAGGCTCAGAGGCTACCCTCTAAGAATAATATGAGACTCTGCAGGTCCCTGATCTAATTTTCCCCATCTCTCCACTTCTGCCTTGTTGCGCTCGTTTCATTTCAGCAACCGGGAAATGATATCCCTTTCTTCCTGGTTCTGACTTGTACTTCTGATGACTAGGCACTTGCCGTAGACTGTAGAGGCTTCTCTATTTGGCGAAAAGAAAGCTGATTCTCCCTTGCTATGTTACCCCTCATTTGGGTTTAGGCCCTTCGGTATTGTTACCGAGGCTAAAAAAACGACACACCAACCCGCTTGCTTGGGTTCGATGGGTGTGTATATGAGCTTAGAGCTCCGGGTCTTAAGAAAACCCTTCTCACTGAAGACTGCGTCGCTGTCTCGACCTGCTCTTCCTCGCTCCCTCTCTCTGGGGCCACAATACTCAGAGCCGATTCCCACCGCGGTACAAGCTCTTACGCCTCTGGCGCTTCCTCGACGTTTTCTCTCTTGAGAAGACTGGCTACCTTTGCCAGCTGTCAGGAACAAGATTTATTGGCAACTCCCGCTCTTCGGGCTGTGACCACTGCAAATATTGCGTTCAGCGTTAGAAGCCGACAATATGCTTGGATACACGACCCGGGCTTTCTGCATACTAAGAGACCCTAAACTCAAAAACGCGTTATTTATTTTAGATTTAACCACGCGGACCCCCGACCTACTTGAGGCAAGGCGTCTCACTACAACCAATAGAATTAAAGATACTCTAAAATTTTCCATGCGCTCATCTCTAAATTTAGAACCAGTGTATTCGTGCTTACTTTAAATGCGCGCGTATTTCCGGCTACGTAACGTTACCTAACGTCGTCCGCTAGCGTGAGCAGAAAGTTGGACGTTACCTGGGTAGGGGTCATCTCCCCTTCCCCACGAAAAATGACCGCGATAAATTTAACAACGCAAAAAATGGAATTTTCAAGATCGCGATAATTAGAAAAAGGCCGACTGGTGCCATTTCAGTACTAACTTACGTTAATCCCTATAGAAAAAAACCCGCAATGACTTTACCTACAGAACAAATCTAAACACCCCTATTATTCAGAGAGAAAAAGAGTACTTCCCAATCTTTAATAGAGGGAAGACAAAAATGGCAAACTCAATAGTTACGAAGAGAAAACGAAATGGGGCCTATTGAAGACCAAATCACAGTAACTCCATCACACAGTTAAGTGCAACTTAATTCAAGCAAGTTTTAAGAGACTACGAGAGGGTGTACGTGTGGTCTTCTCTGTTTCCAAAAACCATCCCTTTCCAGTTTTTTCATGTTTGGTTTAGTTTGAGAACCATGTGAATGTGTATATATATATTTGTAATGGATTGTAAATACTTGTCTTAACCATGTTGTCTGTTTATTTCATCAATAGTGATAATCCCTGTACATTTAGTGAATTCTGCTTTTTTCTGTTTATTTTATAGCTCCTCCATTTTTAAATGGTGCACATCTAAACCTACACACACATTCCCAACTCAGAAGATGACCTCGTTTTGATTTCTGCTCCATTCAAATAAAATATTTAGTCGTATTATTTTTGTTTTAAGATTTTTGCTTGAACATTGATTTAGCTGCCAATCCTTTTCTATTTCTGAATGCAAGAGATCTTTAAAATGACTCCATCTTCACCGTTGCCGAAGAAGATGAACCATTGATTGTTTTGGAACCCTGCAGTCATTGAGTGTGCAAAACTGTGATAAAGTACTGTAATTTTATTTTTCAAGAGGCCCCATTTTTCTTCTCTCTGTAACTAATTGAGTTTAGTCTTGTTCTGTAAGTAATTTATTGCGTTTTCAGGAGGGATTACTGTAGGGTTTAAGTTATATTCGCACCAGTTTTCTGTTCTCTAAAGTAATTGCGTGCAAGTAGTCGTATTTCCGTTGTTAAAATAATCGCTGTCATTTTATTGTATTTACTAGGCATTGTAGATATTTTAGGCTGGGTAGATTTTTCAGCTCGGATAAAACCGAAAAACCCGCACCTACCCAGGTAAATTGGGGGTGGGTGTGAAAAAGCACTACCCAGGTACTTAAAACTGGCGCTAGAATTGAATTAAAGTTAATTTTGCTCACGCGGTAGATGTAACATTATCTTACATGACCCAATTTTGGATGCGCGGTAGCAGTAATAATATGAGTCATGAGTAGCTTGCGTTATCATTGGGGGATTTCAATAGTTTGTGAAATGCAGGAATATTATTGGTTTAAGAGCGACGCCTACACCCGTGTGTTACCGGGGCCCGAAAGGGGAGCAAAGAATAGTAACACTGCACCCTGCCACGCATGTCGTAAAAGGCGACTAAGGAGGGTATGGGCATGGGGCTGTTTACCCCATCCCGTAAAAACTTCGCACAGTGGGCTAATCACCTGCTTGCCAACCAATCTGATTACGGAAACAATGATAGATTGTTTGGTCTGTTTTTGTTCCACAAAGACGCCACTAGGCGTGGTGGAAACAGCGATAGATTGATCAATTTGTTGTTGCCCTAAGACGCCACTAGGCGTACTGGCCACATACTGCTTTGCCGGTTGATGGCTAAGGATGGAAGAAGAAGAAGAGCGACGCCAAGCGATGACGTAGGGCGTGGGTTTCCTTGAATAAATAACAGGGTAAATCATTAGCGGGTCTCTTTTGTCTCCAGAAATTCAGCCGTGTAAACAAAATCATTTTCGTCTGCTCTTTCTTAAGTGGGAAACTCGAATTGGGTATGTTCATATTTTAATTTAGCGTGGTACTTATAATTTGATTCTTAATAGAACCTTAGCACGATAACGTAAGTTTCTCTTCAGGGAGTTAAATTAACTTTTATATAAACGAAAGCGCCATCAATTACTATCTTAGAGATAAACTGTAAATGTAAGTGTGCATATAATGTTTTTCTAGGATAAGCTAGTTCGATCTTTGGTTGTTGGGGTAGCTTTGTGATATTATCTGTGTGAGTATAGCGTTTAGATACGCGGGCACTCTGTCATAGGTAATTGGTAGACTGGGAAAATCGCAAGGTGATTATGATAGGGGCAGAGTAGATACATCTAACTTTACGTGCAGTGTTGGATCGAGTAATGTAACTTTCAAAGTGAAAACAGGAGTACGACAGGGATGCCCCTTATCAACAACATTATTTCTGACAGTCATAGATTGGGTGATGCACCAGACAACAGAGGGCAGTCCAAGAGGAATTAGATGGACAACATTTTCTACACTGGAAGATTTGGAATATGCAGATGACATTGCACTACTCGCGTATTCACATCAACACATTCAAGACAAAACCGATAGACTGAATAAGTATGGCCAGCAGATTGGCCTGAACATCAATTTGAAGGAGACAGAGGTCATGACACTAAATGTGTGCAATCCTGAGCCAATAACAGTAAGGAACCAGAAGTTAGAACAGACAGACACATTTACTTACCTAGGAAGCATAGTAACACCTGACGGCGGAACAAGCAAGGACATTAACAACAGAATGAATAAAGCGAGAACAGCCTTTGCTGTTCTCAACAACATTTGGAAGTCTTCCCAGTACAGCACAAACACCAAATTAAGACTGTATGAGAGTTGTGTACTTTCTGTGCTTCTCTATGTTGCGGAATGTTGGAGAGTAACAGAAAAGGAAATGTCGAAACTGTCCTTCTTCCACTCAATCTGCCTAAGGAAAATTCTCCGAATCTTTTGGCCAAACACCATCAGCAACCAAGAACTACTTATTCGGAGTAACCAGGAGGACATGCACACCATCATAGCTGGCAGACGCTGGAGTTGGGTTGGCCACGTCCTCAGAAGGGACCCTGATACCATCACAAGAACAGCTATGCTATGGACCCCCGAGGGAAAGAGAAAGAGAGGCCGACCAAAAACAACTTGGCGGAGAACTGTGTAAGCTGAGATGCAAAGAATGAACCAGAGTTGGGGCACTGTACGAAGGATGGCCGCCGACCGAGCAAAGTGGAATCAATTTGTTGCTGCCCTACAAGACGCCACCAGTCGTGATGGCCGCTGACTGCTTTGACGGTTGGTGGTTATGGATCAAAGAAGAAGAAGAGTAGATACACGAGCGTAATTGTGTATTTTATTTAATTGGGTTATTACTTTGTTATATAGTCAGAAAACAGGGGTGTACTTAATATTTCTGTATCTTTTGATCTATAATATTTGCAGCGTAAATACGCTTGCGAAATTAATTGTATAAGGTTAAGTCAGTAGGCTATAACCCACTGTAATCGTGAGGTACGATGTATGTAACTTCAATGTGATTTTTGAGGATTGGGAGCGGGTATACGTGAGTGTAAGTTGTGTATTTTGCTAGCGGACTATTTTGATAATGTAGTGGGATGAACAGGGGAGTGAGGGGTGTATTTAATTTTCTGAGATGGGATTTCATTTCCCTATATATATATTATATATATATATATATATATAATATATATATATATATATATAATATATATATATATATATATATATATATATATTATATATATATATATATATATATATATAACTCTATATGAATAGTGGTGCAATTAATTTTACCGAGTTGGTGTAGCAGATGGTGTATATAAAATTTTGTAATCGATAGAACGGTCCTGGGTTAGCCTGTAAAATAAGTAGGGCCAGGAATTTTACCGGCGAAGGTTTCGTTTCAGTGTATGAATGGTTGTGATGCAGAAGCTAGACATACATAACAGATTTAGGTCAGCCGGGGTCTGGAGGTTATTATTAGACTGATAGTTAAGTTGAAGGGGGGGGGGGAGTGATGCCAGCGTAGGGTAGGCTGACCTTTGAGTGAAATAATTGTTTATCGTTGTTGCGAAAATAGCGCAGGGGAGCTGTATTATTTTTTTTTTTTTTTTTTTTTTTTTTTGTTTTTTTTTTTTTTTTTTTTTTTTCGGTTGCCCGCTAATACTCGAGGCGGAATCTCAGGTTATTATTTATGTCTAACCTGACATTGATTTTACGTGGTATCCCTTTATTTCTTGTACAGAGACAGGTGTCCCTCGCCATTCAGGCAAATACTCGCCGATTTCGGAGGTACCCATTGCAGCTGGGTCGGCTCAGGAGCCGCCAGTCCCTGGTCGACGACACTCCTTCAAATGTTCTCGCCAGGTCTCGAGTTAATCCAGTCCAAATCCCGGTCGACGAAAAATCCTCAAATGCCGTCGCCCGGGTTTGATCCTGTATCACCCGGTCGCCAGAGCGGTGTTGTAACCACTACGCTAGCGCGGCTCCCGGAGCTGTATTGATTTAAGGGTAAGGGGATCCCGTTACACGCCCATTGAGGCATATTGGGAATATGGTGTTAGGCCCATATTTTCTTAACCGTCGGCACACCAGGGGTGATGTTGTATTGATTTAACCTTTAGCACGCTGCATAAAAATTCAGAAAACTTGCCCAACCACTGCATTCTTTTTCACAACGCCCCATTTTTATAGTGGGTGACTTGTAAATTCTATAGTTTTTTTGTTTTTTGGTCAATTGCTCTAATTTTTAGATTGTATAGAAATGAATGAATGATGAATCTGATGATATAAAATTTGTTTGTGTACATGTTAGATGTGATAGGAAGAGAGGAAAGGAAAGATGAAAAAAAAAACGAAAAAAATTGAAAAAAAATTAAAAAAAATTTTTTTTTTTAATTTTAAAATTAAAAAAAAAAATTAAAAAAATGACCAACGAACGAAGAGTCCATATCCCTTGCATCTCAATGAAAGTCATTTGACCAATAGAGCAATACAAATCAAATGACGATCTTTTCGTTACACCCATCATCAGTAGCAAAGCAACAAACTCCCTAGCCAGCCGTGACATTCGGCCGTAATCCTATTTTTTTCCGATATTCCTAATCCTAACCCCGAAAATTATACATACTTGAAAGGCCATTTTACTTTCGTTTCCATCTCAGCCATCAAACATATTCTGAGAACCGATTTCAGCGCTTATAAAGACAAAAATTTCATCCCCACCGCATGGTGTCAGAATACAATAAAATTAGAGCGAAATGGCCGCGTGTCTGATGCCGATTCATTTCGATTTAAAAAATTTACAAAAAATAAACGCGGATACACCCATCACTTTTTTAAGATCGGAAACGGAAGCTAACTCTCTTGCAAATAAAATTACAACTTAACATCCGGGGCTGAAAATCACGTGTACACAAGTCCTCATGCTAGAAACGATGACAGCCGCAAGGCGTAACATATCGCCTCCAGCTGGCAGAACATAGGTTACCTTCGGTGATATGTCTCGCCGGCAGCGTGCTAAAGGTTAAGGGGAGAGGTATTTATTTACAGGAGTTATGTGTTAGAGATGAGTATATTTTGATGGGTTGTATATATGTTGTCATTATTTTGTCTACAGCAGTGTCACAGCACAAAAGGGGGGTTGAAACCGGCCCTTACAAGTTACCAATGGCAAATTTGTCATCTCAGGAGCCGAGTGCTCGAGATATCGCCAGAGGTGAAAGAACCGAGAAGTTCCCTTGCAGTGAAGAGAAAAAATCTTCAGCGGGAACTGGTTTTCGAAATCAGGAGCTCTAAGCTCGCTAAAGCACATCAGATAGGCGCATTGCCTAGTGCTCATCAGAAGGCCATAATAAAGCCTTGAATCTAATTACCGCCTTCGGCTATCACATATCGTGGTAGTGAACCAGACCCGTTATCAGGACAATGGAAAAGAGATAGGGAAATCATACTTTTCCCAACCAGCCACTCATCAGATCCTCAGAAGGTGACAGCTGCATCAGAGAGTCACTGAGTCTAAAGCCCAAGTCATCAACATAGAAAATTTGTGGAGGGAGATAGGGTTAAAATTCCTTCTGAATGCTTTAGAGTGGAGAGACAGAAGTGATAAAGAGTTATAAAAATCAGAGCAGAGGGCAGCTTCTGAGGTTTTATTGAAGAAGTCAGTTTGTGGAGCAGTGTTTGTGAGCTGCAGTATAGGACTTTAGAAAATTCATGCAGAGGTGGTGTAGACAGTAGTTAGGTCTACAGCTGGACAGTGGTGGTCAAATTTAATAAATTTAGAATAAGATAATTGGGAGTGGCGGCTAAAGTTGATGCCCCACCAATTAGATTGTGGTTAGATCCTTAATCATTCTATTTTTCCCCAGCAGGGTGAACGAAAGAGTGAAAGTAGTTGTTTTTCTAGTGTCTATCAATTTAATTGTTTCTTTGTTTTGCAGGTCTGTGCAACATTGCACGTTATTTATTTTTACTGTGTGATTTGATTATGTTGATTTGTTTAATAAAACTATATAAATGTTCATTGGATCATGTTCTATCTAAACTATACTGTACGTATATATATATTGTCTGTATAGTGTGTCTGTGGTCTTTATTTAAACCTTATCTCCTTAGGGTAGTAAGAGGTGGTGAGGCTATAGCTATCAAAGACGTCAGGAATGGCGAGGGAGAGTCAATCTACGAGGGGCGTTCAGAAAGTAATGCACCACATCGTTTTTCTCAGGAGCTGTTTATTCAAAAAGCATGAAATTTATACACAATATACATGGATATGTCATGTAAACATCAGTATTATTCAACATAATCCCCATCAACTTGTACGGCTTTATGCCAGCGCGAAACAAGTGCATGTATTCCTAGCCCATACCAGATTTTGTCTTCATCATGTAGCCATTTCTTCGCTGCATGAATCACTCCTTCATCATCTTCAAACCTTGTCCCATGGAGTGCATCTTTAAGTGGACCAAATAGATGAAAATCAGAGGGTGCCAAATCGGGACTATAGGGTGGATGGGGTAGTACAGTCCAACCCAATTTGGTGATTGCTTCCCGTGTTGCCAGACTTGTGTGAGGGCACGCATTGTCGTGAAGGAGAAGCAGGTCTGCTGGATTCTTGTACGGCCGAACTCTGCGAAAACGTTGATTGAGTTTTTTCAATGTCTTAATGTAAGCTTGCGAATTGATTGTCTCTCCTCTTGGCATAACGTCCACAAGAATCACACCTTCAATGTCCCAAAAGACAGTGATCATGACCTTTCCAGCTGAAGGAATTGTCTTGAATTTCTTTCTTCTTGGTGATTGCAGATGATACCACTCCATTGACTGTCTTTTTGTCTCAGGTTCAAAATGATGTGCCCAGGTTTCGTCACCTGTAACGATCTTAGCCAAAAAGTTCTCTCTAGCATTGAAACGCTCCAACAATTCAGAAAAAATTGCTTTCCTTTGCAATCGGTGGTCATTTGTGAGACTTCGAGGAACCCATCTTACGCAAACCTTAGAAAATCCGAGAGTTTTTATAACTGCATTTGCACTACCAATGCTGACTGACAGCTGTAAGGCCAATTGTTGAGTAGTGATTCGCCTATCAGTAAGAATAATGCCCTCAGCGCATTTCAACATTTCTGCGTTGGTGGCTGTGGCAGGACGTCCACATCGCGGCCGATTAAGCAGCTCCGTATCTCCAATTCCTGATTCTTTGATTCTCTGAACCCAGCTAACACGCTCCATTTCAACGGTTTAGGGCAGCCGTATTATTTGGCCAGTTGCGGTGCAGTTTGATGCACACAATTGGCACATGCCATATTTGAAGTGTGCAAAATTTCATGCTTCTGTCTTCATTATTAGCTGAGAAAAACGATGTGGTGCATTACTTTCTGAACGCCCCTCGTAGGTTCTCACCCTCGAAGCCAATAGTCTCATCTTTCCACATTCACTGTCATTCTCATCTAAAATCTATCTTCTCAGTCTTTCTCAAAATAGGGTCTTGTCCACACACTCAGACAACACTCTATACTTAAATCCACTTCATGACAAAAACGTATATTTTTTTCCCTGAAAGAGACTTCAGTATTCCCTATTCTGATGAACTTGAGAGGTTAGCTTCTTTCCTGTAGGTAACATTGGTTGTTGTTGTTGATTAACTAGGGTTGCTGAACTTGTAGCTCTTTCACAGCTAGTGCCTAGCTTAAGAATTTGCACGTATTCTGTAACTGTTGAGGGGTTCTGTATAGAGTGTTTGTGATTGTTGGGGGGCCCGGCAGTAGCTTTCTTTTTTCTGTGGAGAGTCCTGGGCAAATGAGCAGCACATGCTGAACTGTCTCAAAATGGATGGTTACAGATACAGCAGTTAGGCTCATGTGAGGGGTATAATTTGTTCGAGAGTAACATTGGTCCAGAAAATATTGTTGTTACACTGTTAAAGAAAGCAGTTTTTTAACTTGTATATTTTCAAGCTTTGTAACTGTCTTTCAGACTCTGGGGAGAGCCTGTCAACTTGAGGGAGCAGCATGATGCCCTGGAGTTCTTCAACAGCCTTGTGGACAGCTTGGATGAGGCCCTCAAAGCCCTGAACCAACCCAGCATTCTGTCGCAAGTCATGGGAGGTTCCTTTGCTGACCAGAAGATTTGCAAGGACTGTCCCCACAGGTGGGTATGCTGCTGGAAGCAAAACCCAGTGTTCATAGCATGATCCTGAAAATACTGTTGAGAATTGGGCGCGCGGGCCTGTCTAAAAATCTGCCCTTCCTTTCTCTTATTCTTTATACTATATACATTCATTCTTACATGTACTGTAAATATTAAATCAAAGACACAAAACATTTTAAAGTTGAGGAGGGGAGAGTAAGTGTTAAAACATTTGTTATATGCTCGTTCAGAGGTTAAAATCATTTATGTATAAATAAGAAGCTCATTTGAGATAATTTAAACTTTAAATGTTATCAGCTTTGTAGTTTTATTTTATAGCTCCATGCACAACCTGACACTAGTTGTCAGCTTCTGAAAACTGAAAATAATTGAGAGCAAACTTTAACTTTGGCAGATATTATTTTGTTTATGTAGTTTTGTATGATACTGTTATGGGGTACTTCTGCTTTGTTATGGTGTTAGCTACGACTTTAGGGGTGATTGATGACAGCAACTGCATCAGCTCATGAACCCAACCAGAGCCTGATAACAAATAATCTGAGAACTCATCTGTAACATTTGCCGATCTATTTATTGACAATGGCGAGGAAGGTCAAGGATCCCGTTACACGCCCACTCAGGCATATTGGGAATATGGTGTTAGGCCCATATTTTCTTGACCATCGGCACACTAGGGGTGATGTGATCAGCATCACGCCGGCTGCCTTAACCTTCCCAGAGTTGCTGTGGTACCCAATTCATGATGCTGGGTCGACACCAGAGCCATTTGCAGTCTAAAAAATCCCACCTCAACTGGGGATCAAACCATGGACCACCGAGCTAGGAAGCCATTGCACTAACCTCTGCTCTACCACGGCTTCCTTTATTGACAATAACAACCCACAAATCTACATATAGAAATGATCATTCCATCCATGCACAACCATATTCTGAAACTGCAAGATTCCTGTACTATTTCATCAATGCATTATTTGCACAGGTTCCACTTATAAAGGTGATCAATGTCTTTCACAATATCCCACATTCATGTTCCAATTGACGATCAGTGCTTGCTTATAATTCCAGCATGTTCAACAGATGCATATACATTTCCACTGCCTTCACACATATAATAGTATTTCAAAATATCAAACACATAAATACTATTTCACTGGAACTTTTTCAATCAACTGATCGATCTTGTTACTCACGAAGACCACATTCAGACTCTTTCATCACTCATGTAAACATCCACACTTCACACCCTCTATCAGCGTGAGTCCCCAACAGTGCAGATACATTTTAATGCAAGAAACTCGATAAAATGTTAATTTCCAAAATCTCTAAATCAGTGTTCAGTAAATTGAAAGCAGTTTTATATATACTGTTCAAAAAAAGAAACGCATAGCTACTGAAGGCACACACATAGCCATAATTTTGACATTCAATAACTTTTTTAATTTAATGAGTTAATTGTCCAAATTGCACACAAGAATACCTTAGGGTTCAACCAATCAATTGACAGTTGTTTTGCATCTGGGTCACGAGAGTTTTTTGGCGTACGGGCTTTCCCGTTAGTATGGTGTGTGGCCTCCTCTTGCATCAATCAGCGACTGGCATCTCCTGGGTATGGATGCGATCAGACGTCTGATGTGGGCCTGTGGGATGGCTGCCCACTCTTCCTGGAGTGCCTGGAACAGATCACGACGATTGGCTGGAGCAACGTCTTGGCGACAAACACGTCTATGCAGCTCATCCCACAGGTGCTCAATCGGACTCATGTCTGGAGACAGGGATGGCCAGGGAAGGGTGAGAATGTTGTTGGCAGTCAGAAACTGCGTGGTCAACCGTGCACAATGGGGTCTGCCGTTGTCCTGTTGAAACACAGACTTTTGGTGCACCAATTGACTCCTTCGGTTGTAACTGATCATTCCCCACACCATTGCACCTCCACCACTGTGCAGCGGAGCTTCATCAATGCAATTTATGGCAAAACATTCATTTCGCCTACGGTAGACCCTACGCCGTCTATCATGACGCTCCAACAAAAAAAGATTTGTCACTAAACCAGACACGTCTCCATTGATTGTCAGCTGCCCAGGGACGATGCTGGTTGGCCCAAAGAAGTCGATTTTGGTGATGGCGGCACGTAAGGACAGGTCTTCGGTGAGGTCGTTGTGCCCAAAGTCCAGTGTCATGCAGTGTGTTCCGGACAGTTTGATCAGACACATGACGTCCTGCAGGCAATGACTGGGCAGTTGAGGAAGCTGTTGTAAACCTGTCTCTGAGGTGATGAAGCCGAATAAAGCGATCCTCCGCTGCTGTTGTCACTCTGGGTCGTCCACTGCGATGCCGGTCTTCAACTGAGCCAGTGGCTTGGAACCGGTGCCAAAGTCGACTGATGGTACTCTGATGCACGTTTAGATGCCTGGCAACCTGACTTTGACTTTCGCCTGCATGCAGTCGGCCAATAGCAATGTTCCTTAAATTTATCGATAGAGACGCCATAAATGTCTGCTTGAAAATGAACATAATTTTTTGTGTGTAGCATTATCCTTTTATAGGGTTTCAGTTGCATAGTCAGTGAATAGTGTTCACCCCAAATTTTGTTGCTTTCACGTGCACGCAACATGAGCTGTGGTAAAAAATTGCGTCATAAACACTATTGACCACTGCGTTGTAACGATTACAAAAACGAACACAATTCAGGTCAACACGTGCATTTGACACTGTAAAGAACATTTGAGGCTGGTTTTTATATACCCTAGCACCAAATTTTACTTACAAACTCATAAAAACGTGCCCTCGGATAGCTGTGCGTTTCTTTTTTTTTAACAGTATAGTTTGAGCCGCAGTAGAACAGTGGTTAGTGCACTGGCTTCCTAGCTTGGTGGTCCATGGTTCGATCCCCAGTTGAGGTGGGATTTTTTAGACCGCAAATGGCTCTGGGGTCGACCCAGCCTCATGAATTGGGTACCAGAGCAGTTCTGGGAAGGTTAAGGAGGCCAGCATGATGCTGACCACATCATCCCTAGTGTGCTGATGGTCAAGAAAATATGGGCCTAACACCATATTCCCTATACGCCTCACTTGGTATGTAACGGAATCCTTTACCTTTTTTTTTTCTTTAATATATAGTTTATATTTTCACATAATTGACAAGAAACTTTCCATTTATATAGGTACCAGAGAGAGGAAGCATTCACAACACTCAATGTTGATATTCGTAACCATGCCAACCTGTTTGAGTCATTGGAACAATATGTCAAGGGGGATCTGCTGGAAGGAGAGAATGCCTACTATTGTGAAAAGTGTAACAAAAAGGTGAACCTTTTATTGTTATTGTTAATCAGAATCGACGTCATTGCACTCCGGGCAAACCCATAGGTGCTCAGTCTCCTGCAGCAAATGTCGAAGGGTATGAATGCTAATTGTTCTTGTTGCGCACTGGCAGATGCGTCCTCTCATTCGTCCATCCCTGCTGGTCTTAAGTTTGATGCCGAATTCCAGCAGTCTTAGCCATGATGATTCATTGATTACAGTGTCATTCTCTAATAGACGAACATGAATCGCCCTCAGTATTTCTTCCTTATCCATGGCCAATGCACCATTTATGGGTGCTTTTGAAGCTAGTCTGTCAGCTCTTTCATTGCCACGTACCCCGGCATGACCAGGACAGTAGATCCATATCCGTTCTTGAAGATTCAATGCTTCTATGGAGGTTTTCCATTCATGTCCGAAGCCAACCATTTTGGACCTTTCGAAGCATGGATTGTGAGTCTGATACAATAACTGCCTTTGTTAATAAAGTCTCCATCAGCCATCTTAAGGCAGCAGTAACTACCTCTACCTCCATTCTCATACTGGAGGTTGTTATCATGTAAGCCCGCTATGTTCAGCGACGGTTCTGTCCTTTGCTCTAGCAGAGAAGCACCCCCCCCCCCCCCCTCTTCCCCGATTTATTACCACAGATTACAGACCCATCAGTATACACAATGGCATCATCATCCCCAGCATTATCATTTATAAGCTGATCAACTTCCAGCTCTGCTCTCCCATTGGACCAAGTTCTGCATTCTCTACCAAGGCTGATGATGACTTGCTGGTAGTTCATCCAGCTCTCATCTGACTTACTCCACTCCTATCCCTTGAATATACTTTCAACTGGAGTAACCTGTCTAATGGTCTCCTCTGCCTGCGCCATCCATGACATCCCCCTCTTTATTCTCGGTCCTTTGATGTCAGCTATGTTCCCATGCAGGGGATGCCTTTTGTCTGTGGTTACACGCAAATACGCTTTTACCTGGGCCATCGTATATCTGGATCTAATTGACAGCAATCCGAGCATGTGCCGCATCATCACAATAGGGGTATCTCGCATGCAGCCCAAGACTACAAGCATCCCTTCATTTTGAATGTGTTCCAGTCATTCACATTGTGATATTGACAGCGTGAGTATTCCCAGGCCATACTCGATTACAGACAAGACCAGCTGATGATACAAGAGAAATAGTAGTCTCTGCTCCAGGTGTGCTGCAGCCATTATTTTTAGGGCTGCCAGACCTCTCTTGCACTTCTGTATGATGTGATCAACATGGTGCTTATATGACAGCCCACGATCTAATGTTACTCCAAGGTATTTCAAATTGTTCTGCCTTTCAATTTTCTGTCCACAGAGTAATGTCTGGAAGATCTGCTTTCAATATGAATTTATTCAAGGAGCACCAAAGCCCACAGGCTTTGTTGGTATTGACCTTGGAACTGGATTCGTCGCACCATTTAGAAACTGCTTGAAGTGTCTCATGTATGCTTTTAACCATTTCATGTCTGTCTGAACCAGTCCTGTAAATGAGCAAGTCATCAGCAAAAGTTAATGTTCGTCCCAAACCTGCTGGTTGGATTGCAGCTATTTTTGCTGTATAGATGTTAAACAGCACCGGTGATAATGGAGAACCCTGGGGTAATCCTGGGCAAATGTGCATTGGTTCAGATGTCCATGTTCCCAAGCGAAATGCAACTGCTCTCTCAGTTAAGGCAGCTGCTATCCACCTTGTTAGCCATGGGTTCACACCACATTCCTTTACACAGTCCATCAAGGTTGCAAAGTCAACACTGTTGTAAGCATCCTCTAGGTCAATTTCCACAGCCACTGTTTCTTGTTTACCATGGAAACTCTCATATACATCATATGCAAATGTTCCAGCTTTATCCCATGATACTTTTATTGGTCTATAACTGCCCAGGGTATCAGGGAGGATGTGTGCATATTCAAGGTGGTTCAATAATTGTCTCTCCACTATCTTCTCAAGTAATTAGCCATAGAAATTCTGTAATGTGATGATGCGATAGCTGCTAAGTAGTGTGAGGTCTTTACCAGGTTTAGGAAGTGGCCGTAGGTAGCTATGTAGCCAGTCTTCCGGCACCTCAGCATTCTGTAGACTGGTGTTGAAATATATCACTACATTCATGTCACGAAGTGGTTTTAATTTTATAGAGTGTGCCTGAATGAAAGCAAGACCCTAGTATGAGAAAGTCTGAGAAGATAGAATTTAGATGGAAAAATGACATGCCTGTGGACAGGTGAGACTATTGGCTCAAGAGATAGACCCAGGATTTGAATCTCCCCCTGCCACTTCGTGACTAAAAAAAATGGCTATAGTCTCCCCACCTCTGACTGCCTTGAAACACAAGGAGATAAGGTGTATAATTACGACCACAAACACCACTATACAGACAACCTGGAGTAAGTATAGTAAAGAATAGAAGCTGATCCAGTAAATAATATATGTATATATTTATTTACATACAAGAAAAACATAAAATGGCATCATACGTCATCAAGTCAGTCGATAGCGTGCACTGTTGCACGGCCTGGAAAACAAGTAACAATTAAATTGAGAGACACGAGAGACAAAAAAAAACTCCCAAATCACATTCACTCTTTCTGTCACCCTGCTGAGGAACAATAAAATGGTTAGTGATTTAAACCCAATCTAATTTGGTGGGGCTGTCAACTTTTAGCCTCCCCTCTCTAACACTAATAAATTTCTACTGTCTTAGTCCTGGTGACTCTTCCTCAACGAACGGCTACACAGCTTTCTACTTGTTAGGCGATATGCGCCGATAACTACACCACAAGAAATGCTAAAAATAATACTTGGTTTTTCGAACGCAGACTCAGTGTCTATCCGTCAAATGGATACTGAACAGACCCTACTGGTCCTGTCTATTTTTCTCCCTCCTTCTCTACCTTTCTCTCTTGATCTCAGTGTCTCTCTAACACTCGAGGGCTGGTGATGCGGCGTCTCCGTTACTCTCTTCTCGATTTCTATCAGGACCTAGGTATGGTAACCCTGTCACCTGTTCCTGATTTTGGTGATGACGATGTTCGGATAGCAAGCATGAGGGACTTGATTAACTGTAGACAAAACTTCTCTGCTGCTGAATAGCTTCCCTCTTTTAACCCGCTCCGGAGTTAGAGGAAAAAAAAACACAGCCTTGATTTCAGGCTGTACAAAATGAAACTAGTCTCCCGGCCACCTGCCGTTGCTAGAGACTATAATAGCGATGCTCTCGGCTGTATGATAAATAAACCTCGGTCCAGCTGAAGCATAGGGACTTCCCTGCCAGAGACCATAGGGAAATTTTCTTTTGCTCCTGACGATACTTGAGTACTCTGACCCTGAGATATGTCTTTTGCCGTGGATAATTTTATTTGACAAAATTATGCTCCCCACTGTTTCGCCGAGACTCGCTGAAATTAAAAGAAACAGCGACTCATGTACACCCACTCTAAAATCACTTATCCCTAACATATACGATACATAAAATAATTCTATACACGTGTCTCGTCAATCTCACTCCTTCTTCTATTCCCCTTCTCTCGTTCTTCACATAATACATGAAATACGATTATCCCACGTGGCACTAAAATCACACTTATCCTCCCCTTCTCTCGTTCTTCTCACAATACATAAAATACCACTATCCCACGTGGCCTCTACATCCCCTCTCCTTCTACTAAAATCTGCCAGGTAAAATAAACAATAGCCCAGACCCGTCTGACATGTTACATGGCCGTTACGCATGGCCGATCACGTGTTCAAACTTGACAAACATAGGGAAATCCTTTTACCCATTAACACAGGAGTTTCCCCGGCTTACTCCTATTTAAATTAAATCTCGCTATAGGAATAGTTTCCTCCCCTAAGCAGTATAATTCATTTACAACGTAAATCTGAACCCTCTGACAATATTTCTCACATTTTTAAGGCTCAGAAAAATTAATGAACACACCAGGGATTTCCCCATAAATTTACATTAGAAAATATACAGGAATAAATGGTGGTTCTACATAACATCCTACAAATATGGCACACGTGTTTCTCACAACTTCACACACTCCTATCTATTGCCAAAATCATAGAAAGAATAAGCACACTGTTGCATTACGTCGTTCTTCAAAAATATGATAATGGATGGCACTATCGTTTATTTTAAAACTGAAAAGTTAATCTTTACCTAAGGGCGAATTTCTGAAAACCCCACTAATAAGTAAAACGAAATTTCTGAAAAACCCACTAATAAGTAAAACGATGAATAAAATAGTTACATACCGATTATCGTTTGTTTTTCCCACGGTGGAGAACGATAATTACGACGTCCTACGGCCAGGCAATAATTTTTCATAGAGACCGAATCCCCGTTTTCTGTCTCAATATATACAAGAGAAACCGCCCACGCGGATTTCCCTTCCTACGCAAACCCCGGACCAATGGCAGCGCTAGGAAAATCAAAATACCGCGTGTCCGCAAAATTGCGTCACATTACGTGATAACCTCGTGCTACTGACGCGTGCTTCCGGCCTCGTCATATCGCGTGCCGGAAATGGCGATTATTTTCGTAAACAACGAAATTTACGGGAATCGCGAAAAATCAGAAGAAAGTAAAACTGGGAGTGAAAAATAAACCTACCGACCTAAAACGAACCCATTTAAATTACCTTCCCAAAAGTACCGAACACGATATATTCACATGAGAAGAAATAAAATGGTGGAAAAGCGGGCCCGAAAATAGCGATTTCCGTAAACAACGGAAAATCGCGTGATCAGAAGAAAATAAAACTGGTGAAAATTCAAAATAAAAGAACAGGATCGGGCCGGTTGAAAGTCAGAATTACAGTGTAGCGTCACAATTCATAATACCTCTGTCATCAAGCTGCTTGATGTGTTGATACAAGAATGCCTACGTCTGCATATAATGTGGACATCTTAATAGACATCAGAGCTGCTTAAAAATATGGAAAAAAGAATCTAAACTCCTTGACTGTTCGGTTACAGAGAAATTCATCACACAAGACATTCTTGTGTGTGTGGGGGGTAGTGGGGGCACAGGTGCGGTACTATTTTTATTACAGAAAGCTTGTTTTTTTTTAAAAATATCAGAAATATCTGTTTTTCCACATTTGCTAATCATTTATAAACAGAATTATCCCAAACCTTGTAGAAAAGTTCAAATTTAATGTTAAAAAAAAAAAAAACATTGTCTGGCAGGCTTATAAAGCAGTGCTGTGAGTGACGACTGACTTGCCACATGCATCATCCTACATAAGTGGCAGAATACCAGAATCATGATGGTGAATGTTGGCATGAAACAGTCAAGAAGTTTAGTAGTAAGATTTTAAAATACCTTGAAATTTATTTCTAAAATTGTTACAGGGGACAATGTTAACATTATTGGAATTTTATTACTCAGAATGCTATGTCACATTAACATTAGAGTTCAGCATAAAATCCAGCCGGTTCAGCACATGAGTTCATAGTGGGCTACAATTTTTGTTTACTCTTGGAACGTCAGTTTATTGGTCATTTTACATTCATTTTCTTTGTTCTAAGAAATTAAATAAAAAAATAAACTTATTAGTCAAATGGCAGTTATTGCTCCTGATTTTGTTTTGTTTTGCATATATTCAGTAGGTACAAGTGAGCATGTAAACATTTAAAAATATGGAGTGACTTCAGTCACCTTGTAGATCTTACTGTCTGATGACCACCCCTGTGTGTCTTTCTTTAGCTATAGATCTTACTATTTGATGACCACCGCTGTGTCTTTCTTTAGCTATAGATCTTACTATCTCAAGACTACATTGCTGTCTCTGTCTTAATATCGTAACTCTTGCAACATTTATCACTTCAGGTTGATACAGTAAAGCGACTTGTGATAAGAAAACTGCCAAAGATTCTCGCCATACAGCTAAAACGGTTTGATTATGATTGGGAACGGTAAGTAGTTTAGTTCTGTTGTATACACGAACCAACGTCTGACATATTTCTTGCTGCGGTAGACATAGTTAATATTCTTATTGATCCATTTTATATATTTTATTAATTATTGAAGGTTTTTTAAATACCTCAAGCACAGTGTTTTCTTCATTTCTTCTAATACTCTTACTTAATTAGTCATTCCCCTTCTACCGTGAGGTGTAGAGGTTTGTAAGAGAGAGCGCCAGACTATCCTAACGGCTGTCTTCCTCCTGGCCTGGTTCCATTCTAGTCCTCGGTCCTTCAAAGATTGTCTAATTTTGTCCTCCCAGCGGACTCTATAGGTCGTCCTGGGGGTCTGGATCCCTGGCTCTTTGTTTCCCATGCTTGTCGTGGTAGCCGATCTCCCATTCTGCAGACATGGCCAAACCATCTTAGTTGGGACTGTTCTACTTGGGTCTGCAGGGGGTGGGATTTTAGGCCTTGACGGATCGTCTGGTTGCGGACCATGTCTCTTCTTGTTACTTCAACCACCTTCCTCAAATACCTCATTTCTGAGGTTTGGATCTGGCTTTTGTGGGTTGTAGTCATTGCTCATGACTTGCATCCATATGTCAAGACTGGGACATAGGTGGAGCGGTATACAGCCATCTTCTAATACTCGATTGTTTTTTGTTTCTTCTTGTCTTTTGCTTTAAATAACATTTGTTAGTTGTAGTGTTTTATCTTCCAATTTTTTTACTTGTTATCGTCTCATTGGCGTTGTCAATTTGATTATCATCTCCTATAGCATTGGTCATGTTAATATTGGTCATGTTAATATTGGTGCATCTGTATAGTCTTCTTGGTGTTCTTATTTTAAAACTTTTGTCTTTGTTTATTGAGTCGATGTTGACTAAACTGTTGACATTTGTAGATCACAGACAAAGTGCTATGTTTATTATCAGTGTTTTAGATTTGTAATCATATGTTCAGTAAAAAAAAATTTGTTGGGATAAAAAGTTACAGGTAGTCCCATAGGAGATACTGCCACAGGGGGAGTCGAAGTGTTAGGTCCACCTTTTTTATGAGGTGGGGTGTCTAATTCCCTTCCTCACTGCAGTTGCATTCCCTGATTCAAGAGCAGTCAGGCACCCATTTACAGCTGGGTAAACTGGAGCGTGATGCTACCAGGTTTCAACCCTGGAACTTTGTAGCAAGAGGAAATCTCTCTCTAAACAGTTAGCAAATCTGATGCTTTTATTTAATAGCCTTATGACAATTTTTAAATTGTCTTATATTATATTTTATGATGGAAGTTGATTTATGATTGTTAACTTATAATATATAATAAGACACTCATGTAAGACTATTGTGATAAATCAAAAGGTAATAATTGTTAATATTTATATTTTCTCATTTTTGCAGGGAATGTGCAATCAAATTCAATGATTACTTTGAGTTTCCAAAAGAGTTAAACATGGAGCCATACACAGTTCAGGGACTAGCCAAGCTTGAAGGTATACTGTATTACCTGTTACAATTAACCCATTAGCATCTCATGCTTTGAGTCACTTTTTTCTTGTCATCATTATTTTCCTTTGTTCTCATTACATGACATGGAGCCATCACTGTAGCTGGTCATCCTTACATCAAACATATGACATGGAGCCATCACTGTAGCTGGTCATCCTTACATCAAACATATGACATGGAGCCATCACTGTAGCTGGTCATCCTTACATCAAACATATGACATGGAGCCATCACTGTAGCTGGTCATCCTTACATCAAACATATGACATGGAGCCATCACTGTAGCTGGTCATCCTTACATCAAACATATGACATGGAGCCATCACTGTAGCTGGTCATCCTTACATCAAACATTCACATGCTCTTGTAGGCTGGTTTCCGTAGCAATGTGTTTTATATGCTGAGGTTACCAGACCCAGGCACAACCTCATATTAGTTATCTTGTTGGACATGGCTGAGGGTGTAGTGGTCCAGTTATTTCTTTGTTTCTTCACAAACCTCCGAGAACTACACGTGGCAACTTCTTTTTTTTTTTTCGATACGCACAAAGAATAATGGTTGAGTTCACAAAATGCCAGTGTCTGCTGGATAAAATATGTGTTGTCAGCTTGCAGTTAAAAAAAATGGCACTCATGACAGGCTAATGGTTGTCTCCTCTTTAATAAGCATATAGTATGTGTTTTAGATTTGCCGTAGAGAACCTCTACACCTCATGGTAGAAGGGGAACGACTAAGTAAGTAAGTTCCAGGAGAACCTCTACACCTCACGGTAGAAGGGGAACAACTAAGTAAGTAAGTTCCAGGAGAACCTCTACACCTCATGGTAGAAGGGGAACAACTAAGTAAGTAAGTTCCAGGAGAACCTCTACACCTCATGGTAGAAGGGGAACAACTAAGTAAGTAAGTTCCAGGAGAACCTCTACACCTCATGGTAGAAGGGGAATGACTAAGTAAGTAAGTAAGTTCCAGGAGAACTGTGCGGAGACAAGAATAGGATCACTGTTACACCTAATGCCCTTGTAGGATGCCCTGTACCAGAGGAGACAAGTAAGTAGTAACCACTGTTAACCTAATACACCTCATTGTAGGGGGAACCCTAAGTACCAGAGGACCTCTACAATGGAAAGGGGATCAACTGTTAGTAACAGGAGAATACACCTTGTAGGATGTCCTGTACCAGAGGAGACAAGAATAGGATCACTGTTACACCTAATGCCCTTGTAGGATGTCCTGTACCAGAGGAGACAAGAATAGGATCACTGTTACACCTAATGCCCTTGTAGGATGTCCTGTACCAGAGGAGACAAGAATAGGATCACTGTTACACCTAATGCCCTTGAAGGATGTCCTGTACCAGAGGAGACAAGAATAGGACCACTGTTACACCTAATGCCCTTGTAGGATGTCCTGTACCAGAGGAGACAAGAATAGGACCACTGTTACACCTAATGCCCTTGTAGGATGCCCTGTACCAGAGGAGACAAGAATAGGATCACTGTTACACCTAATGCCCTTGTAGGATGTCCTGTACCAGAGGAGACAAGAATAGGATCACTGTTACACCTAATGCCCTTGAAGGATGTCCTGTACCAGAGGAGACAAGAACAGGATCACTGTTACACCTAATGCCCTTGTAGGATGTCCTGTACCAGAGGAGACAAGAATAGGATCACTGTTACACCTAATGCCCTTGTAGGATGTCCTGTACCAGAGGAGACAAGAATAGGATCACTGTTACACCTAATGCCCTTGAAGGATGTCCTGTACCAGAGGAGACAAGAATAGGATCACTGTTACACCTAATGCCCTTGAAGGATGTCCTGTACCAGAGGAGACAAGAATAGGACCACTGTTACACCTAATGCCCTTGTAGGATGTCCTGTACCAGAGGAGACAAGAATAGAACCACTGTTACACCTAATGCCCTTGTAGGATGCCCTGTGTAATGTTCCCTTCCAGCAGTAGTTTTTGTAGCAGTGTGTTTTACAACCTCATATTAGTCGCCTCTTGCAACATGACTGAGGGAGCAGTATTCTGTTGTAGTGACGAGTGTTGACGTGAGGTTCACCCATAACTGTAGAACAGGTTTTAAAGACAGACCTAGAGAACTACACTGTATTGTAAAACAGTAGACAGTAGAGCATCGATTTATCCGAACTAAGTGGGACCAAGGTTAGTTCGGTTAATCAGATAGTTCGGATAACCAAACACACATGAGAATACTCAGTTTATACGAAACAAAGTGTAATTAGGCCTACATTTAAGGTTACGGAAGACATGTCTTTAGAGTCCACACAGCTAAAGCCAAATTTTTAACTCATGGAATAACAAATTAAGACTATTTCTAGGCAATACTGCACATATCTTCAAATAAATATTCAGAAAAGAATGCATTAAGCGACAAGAGTAATACTTTAGCATAATAGTTAGTGCACTTAATGTAGATACTGTAATGTTTTTGGGGGCCAGTCCCTTGGATCATTGACGGTTCGGATAATGGATCTTCAGATAATCGACGTCCTGTTGTTTAACAAGAACAAAAATTAATATATGATTTATGGGGGTGTGGTGGGAAAGTGAGGGTCTGGTGAGGTACTCATAACACATACTGATAATGACAAATAAATAGTGAATTGGGTGTTATCCCAAACACCCCAGGCTTTTCCACCCTTCTCCCCCTTAATTAAGAACATGACAGGTATGAGAAACTACAATTTTACGACAAAGAGAAACATACACAAGCACATCCACACAATTCAACACTTATAATTTACCCTGTTTACGCTCATTGGGCGCGTAACAGGATCCTTTACCTTACACTCATTGGAGGGACAAAATGATTATCTGGAATTAACAACACTATATATCCTAATTATAACCCATCAGAGGTTGAACGAGATATTTCTCTTCATAAATTAGAAAAACAATTATTGATTAATTTCTGCTTCTCTTGCAGGGGAAATAATTGATGAGTTTGACGCAACTCAGAGCACGAAATACAGGCTGGTGGGGGTTCTAGTTCACAGTGGACAGGCCAGCGGTGGTCACTACTATTCTTATATTTTACACAGGCAAGTGTTACATTTTACTTCGGTCAGTTTCAGATAGTTCTGTAAAATAGAATGCCTATAAATCTTAGTTTGCTGCTTGGAACATAATTTTAAGTTGTGAAACTTGCGGGAAAGCCTAATTGGCATTGCTGCTTGAATTGCAGACAATTATGCACTGATAAAATGACTGCTGAACGTCTGCTTCAAAGATGCCCAACATATGAGGAACAGAGAAGGCACATATGGCTATCACCAGTACCTGTCCTGGGACAAACTAAGCTGGCCACTGATTTCTTTGAAAATATTCAAGTAGATGTCAGAGTGTAGGAAGAAGAAGAAGAATTGAATCCTTAGTCATTCATAACCCTTGTTGTTTAATTGGGTTAATATCTTTTTAAATTGGTAATAATCCTTATTGCCGCAGTAAGGAAAGTCAAATATTTAAAGTTTTTTTGTGTGTGGACATTTAATATAACTTAAGTGCATACATTTAGTTGTCATTCACTGTGGCATAGTACATGTTCATCATAATAATATAAAGGCCCCTTCACTCATAACTGACAATGGGAATGTGCCAATGAGGTGACATCTCTCAGCTGCTTATTTTCCTGGTGTTCTGTTCAACATTTTCTCCTCTCTTCTGCATGCTGTGAGAGCTTCTTTTTGCCCAATCTGAGGTGGCACCATACAGAGCATCGCCACTTGGTGCGATCAGCACTTTCCTACCAGGTTGCTAGATTTATGTCCAGTGCCATCATGTCTCTCTTGCACACATCTTTGAATCTCAGCTGCGGTTGCCCAACTGTTCTTTTGCTAACTGCCAGTTGTCGTCCTTAGAAGATATCTTTTGGGATGCGACCATCTTCCATGCAGCGGACATGGCCAAGCCAGCATAGTCTGCGTTGTCTTAGCAGTGTATACATGCTTTGAAGGCCAGCACGTGACAACACCTCGACATTTGTCACTTTGTCTTTCCACGAAATACCGAGGAAATCTTCGTGAAAATATTGCTTAATATATTCTGTGTTCTGAAAAGACCTGTCGCAGAAATGTTACAAGTTAATACATGGTATGTCAAATTGTTTAAGAGAGCTGGTGATGGATAGGACACACATTAAAGAAACCTGTTGATGGCATTATAAGGCTGGAATCCCCAGAGCTAGTGAAGTAGAGGGAAACCAGAAAACACAAGGAGAAGAGAACTGGAGATAGGAATGACAGAAGACAAGGAAACACCTTGAGCCAATGGCACATGGCATGAGGGCTTGGTGAAGGCCTTTGCTCGTTGTGGAACTGAATGAGTTAATTTTAAGTCCATGTTTTAGAGGCCATTGATCCAGCTTTGAAATAGTACAAATTAAAACATGGCTACCTATATTCCATAGGTCCAGATGGGCCATCACTGAAGTGGTACAAAGGTTTCTGATACATTGCTTACAATATTTCAGAAGTCCAATTGAGCCAACACCAAAATGGTACAAGTTTGATGACGGAGACGTGACAGAGTGTAAGATGGATGATGAGGAGGAGATGAAAAACCAGTGCTTTGGTGGGGAGTATCTTGGGGAGGTTTATGACCACATGCTAAAGCGGTAATGTACCATTGTGTATATTGTTTATTGCCATGGTTTTGTTACAGTATACGTGTTAGATGGAAAGTAAGAAGACAGGAAGAAACAAATGCTCAGGATGCTGGGATAATTTTGGAAGCTAAAACAGAATTCTCAAAGCAAGTTTTTGCTGTCAGATAATATAAAACTTGAAAATGTATTGACTTCTTTTACAACAATTTAATGACTACTTAAGGACAAATTAAAAATGAATTGCCTGTTATAAAATTATCTAAACAAGAGTTTCTTTCTCATAAAATTTGTTGTCTAGAATTCAATAGACAGTAAAACCCTGGTTAAGTCGTATAGTTCCTGGGGGATCTTGAAGGAGGGAAGAAAACAGGGACCACTGCTGCACATATGTCATAAGAGGTGACAAATGATATGATGTTGATTGAGAGTTCCTGCAAGGTGCCAAAGGCATTGGTGGGCCTGTGCTTCTTTCATCATGCCCTGTAGGTTCCCATGGAACAACAGGGCTGCAACTGTTACCTCATAATAAACAAAAAGGAGAAATAAATAACAAATCATTTGTTAATTGATCTTTTGTAATCTCTAGATTCAGTCTGTCCAGACGTTATGCAGGAAGCAAAATACAAACAAAAAGTATTTAAGGGTTTTTATCTGTTCAGTGAAGATACAAGTTCTGAACAGAACTGACCAGTGAATGTCTTGTTGTGGCCTTCTTCAAGAAGACACAAGAATCCCAGACCCTGTGCTTCCCCTGCATCTCCTTTCACTGTCACTGATGTGAACACAAGTTCCTATTGGTTGAGACTTACTAGTCATAGCATGTTTGAATGTATGTACTTGTAAAACTTGTCATTATTAGTAACATGTTTGTGTATGTGGTCAGATGCTAAAGTCATCTTTATTTTAGTGGAAATCTAATACAGTACTTTTTCAGTTTTCTAATAAAAATCATTCACATAAGACTTATGGTACTCTTCTCTTTACTTAGCATGTAAGTATATTTCTCAGATTTGCCCTCAGTCGTCACTTTGAGACAAAGATAGAATAGAGTCATATCAATACAAAGATTGTTCATGAGAAATATATTTTATTTTATCTTTTCGTTTTAAAAAAAAAATCATGGTTACGAGTTTCTTTTTTATTAAATTTGCAGTTTATGAAATTTAATAGTTAAAAAGTATCTTGTCAATAAATTTCTTAGTTAAGGGTTTAAAAAATTCAATGTCATAGTTCAGAATTTCTTTTAAAATCTTTCCATTCTTCGTTCTTCTTTTCTCCCTCACACCCTCCCAAAAATAAATATCATGAGCATCAGTACAACAGCTTGGTAGTGTAATGGAAATCCCAAGTGTTTAGAACCACTGACCAAGTCATCTCTACAAAACCTAACCAGACTTGGTTATATAATGGAGTTTATAACACATAAGAAAGGGAAGGCATACCTTTATGTTTGTCTAATATTTATTTACCATATAATGGAGTGTGTATGGTTAGACACAAAATTCATCTCTACACAATTATTGTCCTTATTATAAAGTCTGATTTCTCCCCCGTCTTTCTTTAAGCTCATAGTTAAAGTTTGTTTTTTCTGCTTCATTAAACATTTTATTTAGAGATTTGTTTTTCCCCCAGTATTTTAAAAAAGTTTAGTTTCTGTTTTTTTAATTATTCTATATTTCATAAAAAATATTACTTGTGAGCTTTCCTTCTTCCCCCCTGCTCCCATCCCCTGGAGCATCACATGGCAGCTCAAAAGTTTGATATTAAAATATTATTTTTCCAATGACAAGTAAATAGTTTAGTCACTCTCAGAATGTTTCCAATGTTTGTTTGCCTTTCTGCTTCTCAGTTCTGCATTCCGACGCCAGAAGCGATGGTGGAACGCCTACATTCTGTTCTATGAGAGGATAGATGATGTGACAGAGGATGATATTGTCAAAGATGTCAAAAATCTGTCATTAGGTACATATTATTTATGTGTTTACTTGTTTTTCTGAGAAGAAGTTCACTGTGGACACAGAATGAGGAAACCTATTGATAAAAGTCTAGATCTGCAATGTAGATAATGCAAAGGATTCCCAGAAATGAAAAGGCAAATAAACTTGCAAAAAAGGGAGGAGAATGTGAACAAGAAGATAATGAAATCACATACTTTGAGAAAAAGAGAGCTATCCAGACTTATCAGAAGAGAACAGAATCAACCCAACGGCGACTACCACACTCTTGACCGGCAGGGACAGATCACCATTTTTCACCTCAGGACAGGGCATAACAAACTGAATAAACACATGCACAAGATACGATTGTCTGCTTCACCACTGTGCACATGTGGATTAAACGAACAAACTGCTGAGCATGTTAAGAAAGATATACTGGCCCAATGACTCAACACTAAAGCTGTATGGAGCTAAAGAGGAACTTCAGACAACGGTCGAATTCATCATGAGAACTCGTCTGACGGTGTAAACATGAAAGATGCGATCGCAAAGGATTCTTCACTTGGCTTTGGCTGCAAAAGAGCGACAAACTCAGAAACACCTAGTTAAACAACAACAACATTATCAAGCAGTCCTTGTTCTGGAATCCCTGGGGTAAAAGAAGCAGAGGTAGACGTAAGCTCATGGAGAAGAGAACTGGAGACAGACATGAAGAAGACATAGAAAGACCTTGAGCTGATGGCACAGGACAGGAAGACTTGGCAGACGTTTGTTGAAGTCATGTGACAGGAAGACTTGGCAGATGTTTGTTGAAGTCATGTGACAGGAAGACTTGGCAGATGTTTGTTGAAGTCATGTGACAGGAAGACTTGGCAGATGTTTGTTGAAGGCCTATGCTTCTTGAGGAGCTGAAAGGTAGTGACTGAATGAACTTAAATGATCACTTTAATGGAGGATGAGGCAAAGCAAAGTTGTCAGCAGTTTATCCAGCTGTAGATGAGTACCTAACTCTGCTCTTGAATTAGGGAAGGCAAAGGCAGTGAGGAAGGAACTAGTCAACCCACTTCACAAAGCTGGACCTAGTATAATGACATCTCTAACACTTCACTCCTGTAAGGCAGTAAGCAGTATTTGTGTTAGGGGCGTTTTTCTGATCTTTCCCCCAATATGGAGTACGGGTTCAATTTTTCTTTTCGCTGTCTAGGATTACTTTAATCAGTTTCAATAAAACTGAATGTAAACTGTTGAGCTTGAATATATTTCACAACAGTCCGTTCCTGTTGATGACTTTGCATATTTTATTATAGTGCGTTTCACAATGTTTGCCGCTGTTTAATATTCAATATCTCTGCAACCACTTGATCGTAATTGTTGCAACTTTGCATATGACCTAATGATCGCTATGTCCCGAGGGGGACATTTTTTTTCCTCGTTAACAAACTTATGGTTTTAAATTTTCTTTATTTAAAGTATACAAAATCGACCACCTCCTAGTCCAACCATGTATTGAGAGGGCTTACCCCTTCATATTTGTGCGCTATTTCGATTTAACATCTTGAACGCATTTCACGTCATTTTCCCAGTGTTTCAGCTCACTATCGCACTGTTTTGAACATTACATTGATCCTTCCGGTGCGTTCAGTTACCGTTCTACTGATTGTGTATTTCAGTGCATAGGCGTATCTTGCGGTATTCTAGGTCTGTAATACAATGGGTATTATTGGTGTAAATGTGAAGACCATGTCTTAAAAGAGGAAAGTGACTATTGGAAAAAAGATGGACTGTCGTTCGTTCAGCCGAGAATAGTCATCAATATGTTAGACTCGTCTGACTCAGAATAAGTGTGTAAATACCTTACATGTTTTATATGTTTTCTCCACCATCTATGTGTATATGTAAACCAATTCATTTATTTTTTATCTCCACGATTTCACTACTACATTTAACATACACTGTACTTTCACCTCTTCATGCATCCATTCATGTTTTAGTATAAAAAGTAAAATTTACAACGAATAGGGGTTATTATTCTCTCAAATATTTCGAAGAAATAAAAAAAGGACCTCACGTAGTAATCAGTTAACAAACCCCTCTAACATTCGAATTGTATAGACACCTATGCCGAAAATATGCAACTTCCGTCATTTACGGTAAATTATTTTCTTCCAGGACAAAATAATTATTTCGTTAAAAAAGATCAAAGGAATTAGCCGTTGCAAGAAAAGGACACTACCTGCAACATTGAATTTTATAAAAACTTTGGGACATTGAAAATATAAGACCACATGCTAAAAATCATGTTTATCAGTGCAAGGAATATGGAGATATTTGAAGTCAATCGTCGACCGATCTTTTTGAAACACACTATAACATTGTACTGGAACATTTATATTTTTACTCCAAAAAGTCATTAACATCAATTCTTTTGTGAAAATGCGTTATTCATATTTTCTCAACGTGCTATACTAATTACTGAGCTATAGTCATAAGTTATTCTTCAATTTCTTATAGACTTTCCTGAGTAAATAGATACTTTATAGACATTCTTTCTTCATATTTAAACCATATATTACTCCATACGAATTTGGAGTATATATATATATATATATATATATATATATATATATATATATATATAATATATATATATATATATATATATATATATATATATATATATATATATACAGTACTTTGCAAAAAAAATGGCAGTCATATTGCTCAGCTAAATATGCTGAAATCTAATTAAATATGCAGGTTCTGCCCCAAATTTGCACTCCACTTAAGTAAGCAAACACTACCAAAAGTTAAAAAAAATTAGCGTAGAGTACAGTCCCTTGATAATAGAGCAGACGACAATTTCTAATGCTAGTGGCAGAAAATGGATACAAAGACAAAGTGTATGTTAATTTCACAGCTTTGGAATGAAGGAAATCAAACATGTTCCAACATTTCTAAAACCTTGAACATTCCTGAGTGGACTGTCTACAGAGTTGTGAGTAAATTAAAAGCAGGTAATGGAATCGAGCGAAAATAAGGTAGTGGGAGGCCAAGAATTTTGGACACAAATGACCATCGGCGTCTCGCCCAAATCGTTCGGGCTGGGCCAATGAAGAGTGTAGAAAACATACGGCAGCGCATGATCGAGTTGGGAAGCCCAGAGGTATCTAATGCCACTGTCAACCATGAGCTACACAGGATGAATTACACAAAAAAGCGTGTAATTTCGTCACCATTGCTCACAGAGACTCACAAACAGAAGCGCTTGAACTGGTGCCACGAAAACAAAAATTTGTCATGGGACAATGTGATTTTTTCAGATGAATGTTCTCTTTGGTCTTATCCTGCTCAAATAAATATTTGGACGAAAGACTCTGTAACGCCTGTGTACCAGCGACCGAAACATACCAAGAAATTCCATCTTTGGGGAGGGGTGTCAGCAAGAGGTGCCACCCCACTGTGTGTTTTCACAGGAATTCTTACGAAAGAAAGGCACATCGACATACTAGAGGGACACCTTCTGCCATTTATGCAGGTCATGTACCCCGATGGGTGCACATTTCAACATGACAATGATCCAAAGCATACAGCTCATACCCCCAAAGCATGGCTGCAAGAGAAGAATGTGATAGTGCTGAAGTGGCCCAGCAACAGTCCCGACCTAAACCCAATTGAAAACGTTTGGGCACTACTCAAGAATCATTTAAAAAAGAGTGGACTCAGAGACGTTGAACAATTGAAGAAGGAAGCTGAAAAATACTGGGACAGTCTGACTCACAATTACCTACAAACACTTGTGGGAAGTATGCCTCGCCGCATCCAGGCTTGCCTTGCTGGAGAAGGCAACATTATATTGTACTGAAACCACTGTTAATAGATAGGGAAGATACCAATCTTCCTCTGGACATACAGTTTTTATTATTATTTGCTTCTATGAGTGTGCTGCGTTGCGAAAATATGACTGCCATTTTTTTTTGCAAAGTACTGTATGTATATATATATATATATATATATATATATATATATATATATATATATATATATATATATATATATATATATATATATATATATATATAGTTCAGTGCTGTACGGCACATCATGTCCTTAATGTCTGCTAATTCATTAATTCACTTATACGAATGTTAATAGTTTTCACATATGCGAGGTTTACCAACCTTTATAATACGAAGTAGTGCATCCAGCACACAAACATACTTGATAAATCAGTCCATACTCTTCTCAGAAACTCATCTACTAATATAGTGGCTTTGCCACACATCCGAATGCTAAGACAGCTCAAAGCAGACTCCGTAACCAAGTATACATCACCCCTCGATACGTATTTTCTCGTCATACCGTCTACGTACATTCAAATATTTTGCACAACTACTTGGGTTTCGACATGATGTGAAAAATCCTGATGAGATTAACTTTATCAAGATTTGTTTCACACCATGAAGTGAACCTCAGCAATTTGCTATAGAACTACCTTGACCTTTTATATATAGAGGGGACTGCAGTAAAGCTAATGCAAAGGTAAGGGTAGTCCCATAGCAGATCCTGCCGCAGGGAAGTGAAGTGTTAGAGACATGACTGCACTAGGTCTCAGCTTTAAGAAACCACAGCACAAAAGAAGCTGATTACTGACATTAGAAAAAAACAACCCACTTTCTTTGGTCATGTTATGAGAAGATAACTTTAATATATTGTGACATTTGGAAATATTAATAACAGAGTAACATATTCATGTATTTAACAAAAGGTATCAGCCATTCTTGCACATTATAAAAAAATCTTCTAACATACATACTTAACACATATTATGGCAAGTCAGAGTGTAAGGAGTAATAGTAAAATTGTAGGGGCATATTAGAATGATGTTTTTGTGGTAAAAAGTTTTTTGCGAATATAATAAGCAGGATCATGCCCAACCTTCTTCCTTAGTCGCTTTTTACGACATGCCTGGTAGGGTACAGTGTTACTATTCTTTGCTCCCCTTCAAGTCCCTGTAACACATGGGCGGAGCAAGAGATAAGATGCTGGCGATTAATAGGACACACATTGAGGAAACCTGTTGATAGCATTACACAGCAGTCCTTGTTCTGGAATCCTGAGGAAAAGAGAGGCAGAGGTAGACCCAAAAAAACACTCAGAGAAGGGAACTGGAGAGAGAAGTGAAAATGATGAGAGAAAACTTGGAAAAAACTTGAGCTGATGGCACATGACAGGAGGACTTGACATGTGTTTGCTGAAGGCCTAGCTCCATGGGGAGCTAAAGGTTATTGATTGATATTAGAATGGTAAAAGCAATAGCACAGTACTGACTGCAGGGTTCGTAGCGACCTGGAAAATGCAAAAAAAAATTCCAGGCCTTGAAAAGGCTGGAAGAATGGCTAAAAGCCTTGAATTTCCCGCATCGGACCTGGAAAAAAAATACGAATCGAAAGTTGGATGCTTGGCGTCCATGTTTTGGTTATTGATGGTATTTTTCGTTAAACTTCAGTTACCATAGAATTTTTACTTCCCTTTGCGCACTAAATCCATTTCCAGTCGTTTTCGGCGGTTTGCGTTTTCGGTGCTTTGTGTTAATGATGTGAACGCACAGATTTATTTTTAGCGCTCGCGTCTGGTGTTACTCGAATGCTACTGGAAAAAAACACCAAGAACTTGTCTCTGCGCATTCAAGTTGTATTAAATCGTTCATTTCAACTGAGGTAAGTAATAAATTCATTTATCTCATTTAAAAAACATATTTAAATAAGTCCAGTTTATAGATAGGCCTACTGTACTTGCGTCTGTAATTTACAATGTAGGCCTATTTACAGTTTTATTTTTAACCATGGCCAAAATTATAGTGTTTGAATGAAATTTCTTGGTTTACAACTGCTTATGAGAATATGTTTGACACAGTTTAAGATGGCCAGGAATAGAAATTGATGGCGATTCCATATCCTATAGCCTACCCTGTTATCAGACCCATGTCCCACTGTTCATTTCACCACATTTTTTGGAAATAAATATATTTTGAACGCTTTTTATTTTTTATTTTTATTTATGATGAGACATATCCCGTTCAACCTCTGAAGGGTTATAATTAGGATAGGCCTACATGTTTTCAATTCCAGATAACATGAATAACCGCAGATACATGAATGTGGCAGCACATCTGTCAAATGACTAATTAGGATAAATGAAAATTACCAATTTTGTGCAAAGGCCTGTTATTTAAAAAAAAAAAATTAATTAGATAAAATGTTAAAAACATATATAAACAAACAGAAACGATAAAACAAAACCCAACAAAAAACCAAACAAAAATAGTAAAGATGGTGTGGGGGGGGGGGGGGGGGGGAAAAGGCCTGCTGTTTCCAGTTAGATATTTAATAAATTTTCACTTATCATAAGTATTATAAGAATATTATCATACCTTCACCCTCCCAATTACTATATATTAGCTTTTGTTCTAGTTAAATATTGTTTGACTATATTATGTATGTGTTTAGAACTTTGACTTGGTAAATATACATAGCTCAGGCCTACTCATAAGTTATTTGTGTGTTCCATTTTTCTTTTTTACAGAAAAGAACACAACCCCAAGGAGCAGTTTTATCCTCAGAAACATCAAAACCATCTAACACTACTCCCTCGGACACGTCAAAAACGTCTAACACTACTAGAAGACCTACAGATGTGACATCATTTGTGGCCCTTTTTTGGACTGGCTCCATATTTCACCTCACTTCTTGAGAGCCAGCTTAGCAAGAACAGTTACATTGTTCTGTTTGATGAAGGCATGAACAAATCAATGCAGCGAAAGCAAATGGATTTCCATGTTCATTTCTGGGATGTAAATGTGATAAAAACACATTATCTTACATCAAAGTTTCTTGGACATGCTAGAGCTCTTGATATGCAGACTGCATTTGATGATGAATGCTCATAGTTAAATTTAGGATGTTTGCTCCAACTGTCCATGGATGTACCTAATGTAAATTGGGCTTTTCATGACAAAATTAATGCGCTACTGAACCAGAACTGTGGCATAGAACTACTGAATGTTGGAAACTGTGGGCTGCACACAGTTCATGGTGCCACAACTGAATATATGTCCATTGATTTTTTTCAAACTTTTTTCCCCCGACACTGCCATAGATCTGACCACTGACAAAGTGAATAGGTACGGAGAAAATCACCTCGCTCTGCACACAGGCAGGAATATGTTTCAAGCACTAACTGCCACAAAGTGGGGATTCAAACTATCTGCTCTCACTGATGCTAAAACATAATACTGCATGAAATTGAAAATTGATACTGATAAAGAAAATTATGAAGGTTGGGGCAACTTTCAGGGTTGTGAAAGATCTTCTTGATGGATAGGCAACAAGGGACACATTCTCTTCTGTGGTAGTTTTTATTCAGCCTTCAGCTTTATTTCAAGACCTGAAAGAAATTCAGATTGGTGCATTTGGAACAGTAGCTGAAAATAGGAAGCATTTTCCTGAAGCACTGAAGAAAAAGCAACTAAAATTGAAAAAGGCAAATCATCCTGTGTTTTGTGCGACAGAAGATAAGGCATTCCGACAGTCACCTGGCATGATACGAAAAGACTTAACCTTATATCTACTGTTCACTCCAATGATAATATAAACAAGACAGTTAGAAAGACAAATTCTTTAGGGCAGAACAATTCAGAAGCCAGCGCTTGCAGAAAAATACAGCAAAAGTATGGGAGGTGTCGGCCACTTCGACCAACTAGGTGCAAGCTACCCCTACCCACACAGATCCTATTTTTATATCATTTCTTAGTTGAAACTGCCCTGGTCAATGGGCACATAACCTACAACACTGTCAACTCTACAAAAAAGATCAAAGCAAAGATCAGGATGTCAGTCTGACTCTTATTGAACCTGCTATTCTTCGACACAATGTGACATCTTCAAAACCACAGGTCACAACAACACGACTTACTGAGCACCACTTCATTGATAAATATGAAAGGGCAAGGTACAAACCAGACTGTAAAGCCACACAAATTTAAGACGGCCGCCATGATCATGTGACCAATTTGCATAAAATATGTTTTTTCGGATGTGGCAACCATTCATAATGGTGCTCTGAAAATTTCAAAGGCCTATGTCTGTTTTTCAATTTTTTATGAATTTAAAAAAAAAAAAACCAGTTATTTTTAAAGAAATCTGCAAACACTCTTGGTAATGAGAGACAGTAATACTCCAGATTGCTGGTCAGCAAAGTGATAATTATATCTGAGAAAATTAGATGAGGAAAATATTAGTTTCCCATCCT